>CM073126.1:44625650-45825650 GCA_037039145.1 Fundulus diaphanus
CAATTTGACGGACGTTTGGCTATTTTGAAAAAATGCTGACACGTAAATTGATCACAGTGAAGTCTGTGGCTGTCATGGGACAAAATGGGAAAGAATAAATCATGGGGGAATAATTGATTTTCACCACAACGTTAAACTGGAAGAGAGAAAACTGAGCGGATCAAGTATTACATCCACTGTGCAGGACAACTATCACTTTGCACTGTAGACCTACCTAGGTCTTTCCAGCTAATGCTAAATGTTAGGAAACAAAGGGTGGATGTCACTTACACAAACAGGTCATTGTTACTGCGTTCAGCAGAAAGCTCCTTTCAGTTTACCCGTTCCAGTGTGGTGTCTGAACATGCCAGCCACAGGTGAAGCATTTAAATACATTTAATACGCTTCCTTGAAAAAGACCATTTTAACCGTATAACTGCAACCACAGATAACCGACTAATCTGTGTCATTTTATGATCTGCTCTGGTCTGATAATCACCAAATTCTGAGTACCGGTTAGTTTCAGTAATTAACAGTCGCTTGCTCTTGAGAGGAATTTCTCAATAGAAAAGACGCCGACGACACCCGAGCTCTGGTATACCATCAGTTAAAAAACAAAAGGCATAACTCCAGATCCAGATGTGAAGGTGCTTTTCCTTTTTAATTGCGCTGACATTCTAATATCCATAAGTGTTCAAACTGAACTGGACAGTTATCATACGCAATTTCCCTATGGCCAGAAGACAAAGGCTTTGTTTGTGTGCTCCACATCCTCCACTAAGCCCCCCCCCCCCCCCCCACCCGCCCTGTATCATCCCCAGCTCACAGCAGCAAACAGAGTTGTATGCAAATACTAAAAGCCATAACTAAAAGCTATATTGTTTAGTGTGAACATTTGAATATTTAAATGGTGCGTTTTAGATCTAGATATTCTCATTGCAATTTCCATAAAGTGTGCCTGCTGAATGCGGACAGTTAAGTTTACCCTCCTGGGAGGCTGAAAACTTTCTATTTGCATTTTTTTCTGCTCAGCATTGTTTCACCGGGGCGTCATTTTTCACGATTATCTTCTTCCTGCATCCGTACTTGTTAAGAATGTAAGTTGCCCGCGTTTAATAAATGACGCCGATGTGTGGCCTCGTGTCAGAGCTGCAGAGCTGGATGTGTGAATCACCCACGTTCGTGTCACTTAACCAAATTGGTGAAGCTGATAAGCTATATTTACATAGCAGAGTTGCTGGGCGTGATTACTATCAGTCAACCCCGTCCCCCCCCACGCTTTAATGGAAAGTTGGAACATAACTTGGTGAGGGTTACAGCTGCCCTCGGGAAAATCGCTCAATTATACCTGCGGGCATAAACACTCGTGTGGCTGTCGGAGAGGTAAACAGATGTGAGGTGACAGCCTGTAGTAGTCCGGCAGATGTTGCAGCACCTTTATTCATTCACTCGTCCTGATGATGGATTCCCACTTCTGTCCCCACGTCTCAACTCGAAGCCGCGCTATTTGTTTATGGGGCAGCGGCAAACAGCAGATTAGGCTGCACAGAATCTCATTAATGTGCTCGCCATGTGAAGCCGCTCTCTTCCTGCTAGTTTACAAGGAGTGGACCTCCAAAGGGAGCGGTCGGGACTTGAGCGTCTCCCTTTGCAAACAGGCCTCTCTGGTGTGCGGCAGAGCAACACTTGGTTACAAAATTCTTTCCACGCTGATAAAAGACAACAAGAGAGCGTTCAGAATGATGTCAAATGATGTTATTTGGTCTCAGCGTTCAGTGCATTTGTACTCGTGCATGTATTGGAAAGGACATCCCCCCTGGCTGTTGTCTCATTGGGAGCCTACCTGTCACGCGGCTGATGTGACGCTCTTTGAATGCAATATGTACATATGATCAGAGCTGCAGCGAGCAACCCAGATGACAAAGTGACTGGAGTGTCAAAGCAGCCCACAAACAGGCCTGTCCTTTTCCAGACGGGAAGCTGGGAGCAGCAGAGGCGCTGCCTTGTCTCATCTGCCAGCAGCGCTCGCTGCCTCCCCTGCCTCATCACCGCAAACATGTCTGATGGTGTGCATGAGTCCATGCCGGACGGCTGATTTGATTTCAGCCTGTGTGACACATCTGTTGCTTGTCACGTTGTGTTGTGCCCGTCTGTGAGGCAAGCGACACCGGGGCAAGCAGCTTCTCATGCCTGCTTTCATGTTTACAAACAGGGCTCCAGCTTACAAACTGGCCGGCATGGTAGGAAGGTCAGGGGGCCTGGGGGGAGGCGGGGTGGGCACGATGTGCATCTGTGCAGTTTATGCCACGAGCCATTACTTCTCCTAGCCAAGGCTGCACCACGTCAGAGCGCTGTGTTATCTGCTGAGACTGGAGATGCAGCGATGTCTGCTTTTCTTTCAGGCCTGACCTGTTCACTCAGACTTTATACCACAGTAACACAGAAAGGTGAAATAAATGTGCTGCCGGTTCTTTGATAGAAGAAGTCGTTTTGTATTCAATCTAAATTGCAACATTGTCCCCATTAAGAGCTTCACATACTAAGGCAGCTGCTCCTCTTCACACTGCTTTCAGCTCAGCTGACCAACAGCGGTCCACTCGGAGAAACGCCGTTGCAGGTGATGATGAGCCGGTTTATACAGCATCTAATCAGACGAGGAGAAGGAAGAAAGACACAAATGGAAGAAACAGCAGATCTCCTCCTCTCCTTTCATATAAAATTGACTTGTTAAAAGACGGGTGGGGGATAAACTCTAAATACTGCCACACGCTGTTCAGGTGCTGAGATGTCTGGAGCCATCGTCTTACTATCACGGACCTATCTGCTGTGTGTTTGGTGCCGCCCTACCAGAGTCACAAAAAAACGGGGTTTAGCGGACCCTACTGGGAAGGTGTAGAAGATGTGATTTGTGTCACACAGGCTCTGCGTTCAAACGGACCGAGAGGATGCATCAAAGCACATTTTAAGGCGCTGACCTGCCAGTCGCTGATCAGAGCTCATTAAGGTAAAATCTGTCAATTTCAATCCCTGGCTGATTGACTGGTGCATCGGCAGCATCGACACACTGAAACTCATAAAAAAAAGGTTCAAAAACACAACCAAGGCTGAAAGTGGATAAAAGAAAGGAAAAATGCCATAGCTCTACATCACACTATCAATCCATGAGAGTTTCTCCTTTCCTTTATATTACCTACTGAGAATCAATTACTTCTCTCTCTTGTCTGATTTGCTACAGTGTACATTCTTCACCGTGTGCTCTTTATAGGCTTTTAAAGTACTTTGAGAAGTATAAAAAAAGCTCTACAAAAATTAAGGCTATACTCTAAGCAAGATGTACTCCGTCAGCTTAAAAACAGGAGCAATGACCATGGCTAATTGGATACATCCAATCCATCCATCTATGAAGTACACATGCTATATCAGCGAAAATCAAATGACACTGTTCCAGTCGGTGAAAGTAGCCCACCACTAAAGAAGCAGAAAGGTATTTATTAGTGGAATGGTGCAGTAAGTTAGGAGGTTACATCTCTGTGTCCTTGTCTGTGCTATAAATATTCAAAGATGTTTAGGATTCATTTCCATGCACCGAGCTGATCGAACTGTAAATTTCTTGGAAAAAGTTCTTGTCTTGCTTTTTCCTAACTTACAAATGATATTTAAATATTTTTTATTACCATATTGTTTTGATCAAAAACTAAAGTAGATAAAAAGAAAACCTACAATTTGAGAAAAAAACCTCAGGTTTGTCTCCATGAACCATTTGCATCAGTGTCAAACCCCAGCCTGTTATGTAAATGCCATTCCTCCTAAGAGGGTGGGGAAAAATTTCAGAGGGCTCATTTACATTGTCAAATGACACAACACTCATACTTTCCATTTGCTATCAAACTGTTTCTGAAGACATATCGACCTGGAAATGATCATGGCACGTAGCTTCTCACAAATATGTGACGTAAAAACAGAATGGAGTTGCGCCGAGCGGTTTAGGACATGATCGAGCACCGTGAATGCCTTTACGACCGGGCTCATCCGACCACAAGACAACGCGCCGAGGTTCAGCCACAGCGGGGAGGCTCGCCGCTTCTGTGGCGCTCTAATTTATTCAAAGAGGGATCATTTGCTTAGGGCTCGCATCCAAGGATCAGTCTGTCCTTCATTAGCCTCAATCTGACATGGATGTGAACAACATGTAAGCTTGCCACATGAATGCTGCCCCTCCCTCTCTCTCGCTCTGAACCCCAAACACCCGGTTCCCCCTCCCTTCTCTGAAACCTGCGCTGCAAATTCCTGTGGAAATATCACAGGTTGTTAGCATTCCAGGGAGAATTTTACATGGGTGTACACTCGGGCCTTAATTAGAGACTCTATTTGATCATTCAGCAGCTGTGCTTTATTAAAAAATACAGGTCCACACTGGTGTACGGTGACCCTCAGCACAGTGTGAAAGAGCTAGCTCCATGAAAGAAGGCTGGCTATTCATTACTTGATGTGAAAGGAGCATGGGAGAAAGTATTCATGCTTGATTTATCACATATGACATTTAACTGTGTAAACAGTGTAGGTGAAGATGGATTGTTTGAATGCTAATTAAAAGCTTTTGTCTGTAAACTCTCACGCTGAGCCTTGCAAATATGTTTCATACTCTGAACTGTTTCACTTTTTGTCACATTATGACCACAAACTTAAAGCTGTTTTGAGACTTCAAGTGATAGACCAACACAAAGTAGTGCATAGTTGTGAAATGAAGGGACAATACATGCTTTTTCTTTTTACAAATAAAGCTATCAACAATTAAGACTGACATTTCCACCTATTCTTTTTTGCTAGCTAAATATTAGCCTTTTAATCATGGCTTGTGGTATATTTGGCTCTCTCCATCTTCCCATTCAGTTTGATCAGCTCTTTTTTGTCTCCACATCATGATGCTGCCACCAGCAGCCTTCAACAAGGTGACTTCACGTCTTTATAAATAAAAATCAGAAGTTTGGCATGCATATGTATTCCACTCCTTTAACTTTATACCCCAAATAAAATCCATATATCCAGCTACCTGATTAGGAAACACAGGGTTCCTTTATGTTCTCCGTTTCACAAGTCCGATCTCAACATTTTTCCATCAGTTCCTGTGACAATAAACACTGAGTACAAACATTTATTAACTGCATGTTTCACAAATCATGAAACAAACACAGTGTTGAGGTTGACTGCAGGTTAAAGTGGTGGAGAACGCTGTTTTTTATTTATTTATTGAGGGGATCTAGCGCCCAAAACATGGTGAAATAGAGATTTCTTATTTTTGAAAAAGACTGCAATTACCTTTGAGCTCTCAGTAACTCAAAAACCAAAATGAACTATAAATTTGACAAAAATCTGTTTTTAATATTAAAAACAGATTTTATAAAAAAACATAAAAATTCAAATAAAACACATTCTATTTGTTTAGAAATTCCCTTTTTCTCCCCTTTTAACCAACAGATCAAAGTACAAATAATTCAGGCAAAGTGCTTTGCCCAGGAACCCTGTCAGCAGGGACCAAGTGTGAATAGGTTCTAGTGGTATGTATACTTTTGCAAGGCACTGTACTTAAAGTACATGTAAACCATACCTCCGCTGGCTCGACCTGAAAAGAACCTGAGAGATGTAAACCAAACCTGACCAAGGTCGACAGGGACAATAAAACAAACAGCAGGTTTAAGGTGAAGTCTTCCCTGCGTGAAGGTTAGCCATGTTTTCTGTTTACACTACACTGCCGGCTTTGAAATTGTTTTGCTGTGTGGAGAATGCCCAGAATCACTGTTTGTTTTTGACATGTTTATACACCACACAAGGAGTAATGACTTCTAGGATAGTCATGAGCGGACCGGGTAGCTACAGTTTTTTGCACTCGTCAGGTTCATGGTTAACCTTTAACTGTCGGCTCCGGCAGCACTCCCACTGACCGGCCTGTGTCACTGTCAGCTGGAATCCACCATTCAAAACTCATGTCAATGAACGGCTGCATCAGCAAATGTGCAGTCGGTTAAAATGCAAAACCTTTCCTATCATCTTGCAGCATTAAAGCCACAATCATTTTCATAGAAAGTCGACTTTTTAAAAGAGGGGGGGGGGAATAAAATCTAAATACTGGCACACAAACAGCACCTCTGCTCGCTGTTCATGAGCTGAGCACTTACTTTGATCTCAGGCTCCACAGGATGTCACCACTGGAGTCTCCTCGCTGGTCGAGCAATCAGCAGAGATGGTAGATGGAGAAGTGGAGAGGCGAGAGTGAGCGGAGGGCAGGATATGGGGTGGGGGGGGGGGGAGAGAAAAAGAGAAAAAGGGGGGAAATTAGTTCAAACCACAAAAGTGAAAAAGACAAACACTTTTTTTCCACTATCAGCTCACTCATCACTCATTTGTACCTTCTTGATCCACACTGATGTCATCTCTACTGCACGCTGAGTTAAGTATGAGGAACGCAGTGAAGGAAGACTAAACAGGTCACTTTCAAATTAATATTCACTCCCTGAGCCCGGCTTTAAATATCTGGAGATACATTTTTAGCATCTCAAACAAGAATTCCCCAGACTCAAAGAATAATGACTGATTCCAACAACTGGAACTGAGTCCCACTTCATTTGATAATTGCTCTAATTGATTTTAAACCCAACTCCTCCCTAACCTTAGATCAAGCATTTCTTAATTACTAGTTTCTAAACACTGAATCCCACAGCACTGAGGGAAAAATAAAAGCATGTTTTGTCCATATTAGCGTCAAAGGCTTTAAGAATTGAAGGTGTGCTCATACCATTGCTCTGGTTTAATGTCCTTTAAATGAGACGGGAGAGAAAGAAGGCTTTCTCTGGTTGTATGAACAAAGAATAGCACCCTTCCCCACCTGTTGCTACTGTCACTAACTGGACAGCTGGCTTAATGAAAGCCATTTTATTATCAGGGTCCAGAAGTGCCTGGGTTTGATTTCAGAACACCACCGTTTGAAAAGGAGCGTTTTGGAGGAGGATCGGACCTAAGCGAACCAAGCTCTAGCTCTATTTTCTTGTGCACAAAATTTCACGATTGAATTCAAATATCTTCAGATTAAATAATCGGATTGTACCGTTTATAAGGGCACACAATCAATTAATCAAATCATAATGTGCGTGTATATGCACCTGGCTTTATTCAAAATAGAACCACTCTGATATACACAGTTGGGGAAAAAAATACACAGAAGAAGTACTTCCATCTTTGGTAAACGACAAAAAATAGTAAATAAAGCAGTATTATGCAAGTTTGATTGTCTTCAGAGCGCCCGGCTGGACTTGCACGATATTCTAATTACAGTTGAAACGTTACTGAATAAGCAACAATATTGAGCTTTTTTATTTTTTCGAATAAAAAGTTTGTATCGGGAGCCCCGACAGTTTTGGTTCCCGACGCATTTCTGCCACTCACCTACGTGGAAATACGTCACGTTTATGTCGGGCGCACATGCACACTCAGGTCAGTTTGCCACATTTGGAATAACTTCAGCCTGACAAGCGTTTATACGCACGTTGATCGGATTATCAATCGGCATGAATCACGCCTCTCACTTGGAATACAATTTCATCCCAATTGAGCTTAATCTGATCATAATATTCCAATTGGCGTATTTATATGACCCATTTTTATTCCGATTGGCCCTTTATTCTGATTGCTTTTGTCTACGTAAATGTAGCTAATGTTTGCCGACTTGGGAGAGAAAGATTTAGGAGACGATTGTGTGTGGAAGCTATGATTTGCTTAAATGTTGTTTATTTGGGAAATACCATTTTAAAATAGGAAAGTAAAACGTCTTTGAGCACATGTTCGGGAGTTTTTTTGTTTACTTGTGCATGTGTGTGAGCATTAGAAATGGAGAGCTGCTTTGCTTATGTGTGCAAAGAGGTACAAGACCTAACTTTTAGTTTGCTCTATGTTAAAGGATTCAGGAATTACAGCCTTTTGATGTAACTATATGGAGATGCTTTCTAAAGTTGTTTGGAGACTCCAAATGGCAATTTTGGAAAATTCATGGCAGAGCCATATTTAGGTGCTATTGTTATCAAATTTTAACATGTTGTATGTAAGAACTTATATCTACTGCCTCATTTGATATCTGAATCCAAATCTTTAGCCCTCCATGTATAATTCGCGTATAAACAAACCAAAAAATCCAAACAAGAGAAAAAATGTAATCCAACTTTAACAACTACAAAATAGCACCGCTAGCCGTGTTTCCGTCATCCTTTTTTTTATGGCCAATTGTGAAGTTTCATTAGAAAATGTTGATGTAAATGACAAAATTCTAAATAAATTCCTCAATTTCGTAAAAAAAAAAAAAGCAAGCTTGCTTGAGGTGGTTTTTGACTTTTTTGAAAAATAGTTAATAATCAAAACAAGAGGAAACACATTTCCAACAAAATTCTGACGTAGTGAACATTTACCTCACATGACTGATCAGCTGTTTCCACTGTCTGGGTCTTCTCGGATATTCCTATAACGTGCAAAGAATTGCATTTCTTTCTCTACGTCTACGAACTGCATGTAACATCGCCAATGCTAGTTGATATAACAGAACAATAGCGTACCGCGCACGTGACGTCACCGCCTCAAGAGCAACGCCCCTTTTGCCGCTTAGGTAGGACAAACCGATAGAGAACGCACGTAGCAACCAGCAACAGAACCAGCGATATGACCGACTTTGCAGCCATTAAACTTTCCCAAGACGATGTCCCAGGCGCACGGTTTACTGGTCGCACTGTCGAAGAACACACCACCCTTCAGCTCAAACGATGGCTTGAGTGTCGAGGGCTTAAAAAGACCGGAAAACAGGCCGAGTTGATCGAACGGTAAGCTTTGGTTTTTTTTTCCTGCGCGGCGTTCATTGTGTCGTCGGCCGTTTTTTTGTTTGTAATCACCGTCCAGGAATCGGTATATGTTGCCAATTGGTAGCTACAAAACAACTGTTTACATCTCAGAATCTTTCCCTTAAGAGATTTCCCTGTTTGTGCGCCATCAGTATGTGAGGCTGCACAGAAGAGCAGATGAAGAGAGAGGAGCCAAAGGCTTGCAGAGCTTTAGGACCCCACACTGCCAAAAAAGTCGGTGGAGAGGCCAGAGGATTAAAAGGGGATAACTCTGTGGTTTATTTAGCCCTATTAGGTACACTGAGACAAGAAATTATCTGTAAATATGCACTTCTCGTGAAACGTGGAAGTATCGCGGAAGTGTTGCGGGAGCGCCGCGGTGCAGCGGCAGCGTGTCTTCACGGCTGGTCGCTGCAACTCTTCGTCAGTCAGAGCGGTTCCACCCAGCGCCCTGTAGCGCATTTTTGAAGCGTCCCAGAGGACTTTTCTCCTTGGCACTCCTTGAATTTCGGGAAAGTAATGAAGAAAACATCCTTCATATGCGGCCGATCAGCGTACCTCGAGTCGCTGTTGCACGTTCCATAGCAACAATGTTTAATAACCATGGTCTTAGATGGAAAAAGCAGTCGTTTAAACGAGTAAAACCTAGGCTAACGCACGTCTCTTTTACAGCGAAACAGCGGCGGACTATGCAAGTTTGTCCTACCTCGTACCATGTGATGTGACGTCATCGTGACGTTACGTTTCTAAAAATAGCTCGCTCGCGGTACGCTATTACAACTTGCCCGATAGCAACACATTACTTAAAACCTCTCTCCATTTTTCTCAGATGTGTGTTCCAGGCTAGTTTACAACCGCTATTTCCTGTTTATTACAGTCAAGCATAGCGTCAACCTCTGGTCAAGTTAAGCTTTGCCTAGCCTGGTTAATTCGCTGCAAACATGCCTAATCCGCATTTTCTAAAATGTGCAAAACGATTGGATGGAAACATAGTTAATAAGGTTGACTGCTCAGGTTAAATATTCAGTTTTACCTTCACAAAGAGTAATAATAGTAATAGTAATAATAATATCATCTTTATTGTCATTGAAACATACATTGCAACGAAATTTGTTCTCTGCTTTTAACCCATCCCCTTGGGGAGCAGTGGGCTGCCATGTGCGGCGACCGGGGAGCAATCTGGGGTTTAAGGGTCTTGCTCAGGGACCCAGAGTGCAGGCGCTGGGGATCGAACCGGGTACTTGCATCCTTCTCTGAGTGCAAGCGCGCTGCTCTAACCACTAGGCCAACACTCCCCAAAGACCTCCAAAGGGTTGAAGAACTGCATATAATTTAATTCTAGGATGTGTTTCTAGGTGTTTTTGGGGGAAGTTTTTAAGGGGTTAAAGAGAACTACAAGGCTAGTCACAGTCTGGAAACTAAAGGTGCACCACAAGCCCTTGTCCTTAAACGAGCAACAAACGATATTTCACCACTAGGTGGTGCTTGAGCACTGTCTGTAGACCAAAACAAGATGTGCGACAAGCCATGCCTCTTTACCTGCACTTCAGTTGCCACCCAGCCCCTTCTTTCCCGTCGCCTCCTATGCACATATTTGCAGTGGATAAAAACACAGCAAAACAGCATCCCCCTTCGGACGAACATGTCTAGTGTAGAAGTAAGTAACTCATAACTTTATAATGTTGTTAGCAAGAGAGTATTTTGATCTGCTGGGGTTCCCTCCGCCAAGATGGTCCAACGCTGCACAGCTGTTCACATGCACATACATGCACACTGGCCCGGCTATGTAAACAAGAGACTGGAGAACAATATAGAGAGATGCGGTGTGTCATACGACAGAAATCTGTCAGTTTTCCTCTTGGCAGGCCCTAATTATTGACAGAGTTGTCTGGGGTTAATTTAAATGTTTATTGATAAGACAGAGGAATATTCCATTCATCCAGAAAGTAAAAAAAAAAAAAAAGGATTTTGTGGTTATTTATAGATTTTAAAGAGAACCTAGAAATTGGCCTAGGCAGGGCAGAGCTTGACAAAAATCTGGAGATCAGAACATCTCCAGTATGTATCAATATATTAAATGAAAATAGCTGTAGTCAGAAGAACGGTCTTATCAGATTTATATAAAAGTGATTCCATCATGTCATACATCAGCAGCTGTTTTGTAAATAGTGTATATATTAATAAGGTTATATGAGAATCTCAACCAAGAATCTCAACCAATCTTACCTTTCATGCAGTTTACTTAAAGCTTTGTTAATGAGAGGAAAGACTTTTTTAAACTAATTGATCACTATAACAAACTGCCTTTTTAAAATGATTTTATGTTAGTCTACAGCACTTCCCCAGCTGGGTTTTGTCATTTAGTGCCCCACGCCCCTTCGACTTAAGTCCTTCCCTTAGTTTGAAAACACACAGGGAATAAACGGCAAAATGTGTTTCCTGCAAGGGATAAGAGGTGGAAAAAGCCCATCCTGCCCCCTGAATCACCGTCGCCCCGCCACAGCCGACGCCACTGGCCTTTCTGCAGAGGCAGCAAAAGTTCCCTGAGAGGGGAGCGTCGGCCAACTCAAACAGGGCCCGCTCCCCTCTCCGTGGGCCGCCGGCCGCCCATGTGGGCCTGCACTGGGCTTCCTGAGGGCTCGCTGCAGCTGGAGTGCTTTGAATAAAGGTAACAGCAATGTCACCGCTACTGTAAACTTGCTGGGCTACTCCTGTCAGCAGGACGTTCCTAATCAAAGCAGAAAACCCCACCTAAAACATAACGCATTGTTTTGTTTTTTTTCTTGTTTTTTTCCACCGGCCCCCAAGTCTAAACTTCCCGTGAATTACAAAGAGAGTACACAGGCGAGAGGGCAGCCGCTTCTCCCTGATCCTGCCAAACAAAATGCCAGGAGAACACGAGTTCCACTCGGCTCCCAGCTTTAAATATATGAGCAATTTTCAAAATGATTAGTCTTATTTTCTTGTTGAGTGCCTGACACCGCAGAGGAAACCAGAACAATCACGTTAGCTGGCTTTTTTTTCCAGCTGAATTTAGAAACACTAATTAGCTTTGCTCTCGTAAAGCCAACCTGAAAACGACCAATTAGAAAGTGAAAATGAGATGTGCAGAGGAAACAAGAGCTTGTCATTTGCTCAGTTAAGTCCCACAAGCACAACTTCACTGTGATGACTTTCACACAAACTCAGGATGATTGGCATGCCGCCTGCTAATCCTGATGTCACGTACGCTCTGAAATCATGCGGCCCTGTACTTAGGAGGAAACTATTAAAGATCTGTATGGCCACATCAAACCTCAGCTGGACAGCCTGGCCATGCAGATGTCTGAAGCACCAGGCTGGGGAGGCTGACCACAGCACCAGCTGGTTTCAGCTCAGGGCCAAACCGTTACCCCCTCACAGGTGCCTTGCTTCTGTGAGTTTCCTGTTTCAAGGGTAAGGCAATAATTTCTCTGCACAGGGTTTGTTTCATTCTAGCAAGTGATGCTTGAGCCTCTTGGTGCTTTGGTGCTAGTTCACCCGCTGAGTGGTGCCGGTGTAGCCAGTTATTAGAAGTGCATGTAAAACTTGTGTAAATTATCTTATTTTGCAAGAATTTCATCTCTATTCCCAGAGCAAACGGTAGCAAGTGTTTCATCACTGTCGACCTGAAGACGGATGGGCTGTCAGTGCTCCCCCCCATCCAGGATCCAGCTCCTGGGCTAGGCAGTGGCTAAAAAAGGCCAGAGCAATGCTTTGCAGGCCTGAATCTTTTACTGGGAGTAATTCTCAGATGTCAGATCGCTGCCAACGTCCTTGCAGCCAATGGCGGAGAGGCCAGTAAGTTCACATTAACTGCAGAGTGTAACTGCGCTGAACATCTGCTCATGAATGAGAGCGCTGCCCACTAACTCAGCGAGCCCGAAGCCCACTTATGAAAAATTCAACGTTCTCCTCGTTGGCACGCTTGTTTTGCACTATTCTCCTGAGCCCCGAGAATTATATTAAGAGAATTTCAGCACGGACGGGTGTATCTGAGAGAACAGCTGGCGCTGAAAAGGGATCTGCTGCTTAGCGAGAGCCCAGGGATTGCACATGGGATCTGCCTTCTCCTACACCATTTGTCCTTGAAGGAAAAAAAAACACCTGACTTAAGGACCCAGGTAATACTAGGGAAGCAAAGGCTACATTTAACTGATCCCACCACACGTGTGTGCTACGGTAGACAGAGCTAAACCAGGGAAGACATGAAGAGAGGTGGAGCTGGAAGTCAAAATGGAGCCAATTGTGACAATAAATGGTTTCCCCAGGAGGCCTCCTTCTTTGTTTGGCTTGTTTGGTTAATTAGGTGGTTAACCAGGAGGATTCTGCCCCAAACCCCACATTTCAGAATCTAACTAATCAGAAACAGAAGGAGTCTAAATCAAAGAGTATGATGGCAGGTCCACAGCCCTGACCTTCATATGCTCTGATTACAAACCCCTTAATATTACTGACAAGGCAGGATTCCACAAGAGATATGATCGCATATGATTTAACGGCGCATGCTAGCATACTGCCTGACAAAGAATATTACAGATACTGTTTTTCATGCAGCTTTAACATTCCCTTTTTTATTTTCACCTCACAGTCACAAACGTCAATGTATTTCCTTTGGATTCTATGAGAAAGCAACACAAAGTTGTACGTTATTGAGAATATTTTCAAACTTTTCAGCAAACATCCAATTAAGTCCACCCGAGAACCTGTTGCTAGATTTGAAAATTGACGTTTACATTGAATCTGACTGAGCTCAAGCTAATGTGCTTTGAAAACTGGGAAATAGTTCCCCTGCTGGATGTGCAAAGCTGGTATAGTCAAGCCCAAAGGACCTCTGTAAAGTACTGACTTGAATACATTTAAATCTAACAAATTTATATCTAAAGAAAAATGGCCAACTTTTATGAAAAACAAGTAAAAAAATGAAAGGCTCCATATTTATGGAGTAGGAACATGTGGTTTAATGAAAAGCTAAACAAAAATTAAATTCTCGTATCATTAGTGCCGCTCTGTGGTGAAAATTCTGTGCTAATACAGCATGAAAAACACAAATGCAGGGATTTTTACCTTTATATTTAATTTTTTTAGGTCTTTAACACTTTTGGCCAAAGTTATGAAAAGCCATTGCAGAGGGCCTAAAGAGCCAGAGGTGGCTCTGGAGCCACAGGTTGCAGACCCCTAGTCTAGTACATACAATCCCAATAAAATACACGGAAGTTTATAACATAAAAAATGTCGAAAAGATCACTGGGTAAGACTACATGTGAAATGACCGTATCCGGCCCCGGGCAGAAAATGCCGATCTGATCATAGCTGAGGAGTGCTGAACATGAGCATGAATGCACCACAGGCACATGGAGTTCCCACCTCCCAACGACACTCATAGCCGCACAGCTTTTCAGCTGCATGAATGACCGTCGGTATGCAGCCATGGTGAAGAGCTACCTGCAGAACCGCCCTTATCCAGCTGGGCATGTATAAAGCACTTTACGGTAAGTGCTGGCGACATCTATGCGTTCTATCACAGGGACTTGCATAAGTGGGTGGTGACGGTCTTTGACAGAAAAATAATGAAGCAAACAGCTCTGCATGTGCAAGCAAATGTTTGCAAAGATTTTACCTGGAGCAACTTTAGACATATTGTTGTTGCAAATAACAGATACCAATATTGACAGTGTATACACAAGCAGGGACGGATGTCCCACACAGAGAGCAGACCACTTGTGATCTGATCACTTAGACACGTGTTAACAGCGGGTGTGAATTTAAATGAGTGCAGCGACACGAGCCAACAGCTAGTTTCTGTCGAAGATGATGAAACCGTTTCTCTATTTAACAAAGTCAAGTTTAAGGAAGTGAGGAATCCAAACAAACACTACTAATAAAAGATTACCAAACTCAGTAATTTCACTTCTTTCTTTCTGGAAATACAGTTGGAAGATTTCTAGAGGTCAGCACAGAACAAAACTGAGGGACAAACATGTTTATCTTTCTGTTTATTATATCTCAGCTTCCCTGTTCCACAAAACTGGTTAAAGTGTGGAACGATAAAGCCACAAAGCTCTGTTGATTTTATTAGGATTTAATGTTACAGACCTTAAATATTACATGGTTTCCAAGTCTGGTGCCCCTAAACGAAATCGAACAAAGCAGACCAGCCAGGGAGAAAGCTGTGGAGAACTGTAAAGCAGCAACCCACAGAGGACTGTTCAATCCATCACCTGTTAAAGGTCAGAGTATGGCATAACTGAGAGGAGAGAATTCACCACAAAAGCTGCCAAGAGGTCCCGTGGCACCTCTGGAGGAGCTACAGAAATCCATGGCTCAGGTGGGGAAATCTATTTCCTTTACAGAAGAGTAGCCATAAGAAACCCAAAAGAGGTTCTGTTAGTAGTTCTCCACAAGCCGTGTAGGCGATACACACATGGAATATGATGCTCTGTTCAAACCTTTTGGCCTTCATGCAAACTATAATGTGTGGTGGAAAACATGGATGTTGCAGCATCACGTTGTTGGGATACTTTTCTTCAGCAGGAACAGGGAGGCTGGTCAGAGTCAGTGTTGTAGTACTCGAGTCCGAGACTCGAACTCGAGTCCGAGTCATTAGCTAAATTTAGAGACTCGTGACTTGACTTGAGCACTGATGACTCGAACTTGGACTCGGACTCCTACATTCAGATCATTCTGACTCGGAAATTGAGAAAAAGACTCGACTTTTTTTATATCATTAGGCTATAATTTTAATATGTCATTAGAATATTATTTGGTGTATGATTTTAATATCTAAATGGCGTACCGCGCACATGACGTCACCATCTCATGAGCAACGCCCCTTGCCGCTAAGGTTGGGCAAACAGTGTGAGAGCGCACGTAGCAACCAGCCATTACACATGCAACAGATACAACGGTATGACCGACTTTTCCACTGTTAAACTATCGTAAGAGGATGTCCCAGGCGCCCGGTTTACTGGTAGAACTGTGGAACAACATACCAACGTTCAGCTCAAACGATGGCTTGAGTGTCGAGGGCTTAGACTGGAAAACGGGCCGAGTTGATAGAACGGTAAGTCGATGTTTTTCTCCTGCTCGGCGTTCATGGCGTCAGCGGCCGTTTTTTTCTGTTTGTAGTCACCGTCCAGGAATCGGTATAAATTGTCTGGCCCGCCGAACAATTTAGTGGTGGCCAAATGCATTATCATTATCCAACGGCCATACCTCGCTGCATCGACCGGCACCGAACCCTGCCGGCCAGAGCCGCTGCGGTGCACGAACCCCGCCGGTCCGGCCGGCACCGCAGCGGTGGCCAATAGGCCGGAGCGCGCTTGGCTGCGAGGGCCGATCGACGCCGCTTGCGGCTTTAACATCCTTCATATGCGGCCTGTCAGCGTACCTCGAGTCGCTGTTGCACGTTCCATAACAACAATGTTTAAAAACTGTGGTTAGGAGACGTCTTAGACTTGGAAAAAGCAGTCGTTTTACCGAGTAAAACCAAGGGTAACTACAGCGAAAGAGTGGAGGACAACGCATGTTTACCCTGTACGTGATATGACGTCACGTTCTAAAAATAGCTCGCTCGCGGAACGCCATTATTAGTGCAATGGAATGTTACTGCTTCATGTCATACATCACACGTCACGGCATGTTCCTACAACGAACTTGGATCAATAGTGACTCGACTCGGACTTGACTCGGATGAGCAGTGGACTTGACTCGGACTCGACTCTGATTTTTTTTTTAATGACTTGGACTTGACTCGGACTTGAACACTGGAGACTCGAACCTGGACTCGGACTCGAGGCATAGTGACTTGACTACAACACTGGTCAGAGTTGATGGAAAGATGGCTGGAGCAAAATACTGCCTAATCCTGGATCCATGAATGAAAACGTGTTATAGGCAGCCAAAGACTTGAGACCTTAAAGCAGGAAGGGAAGCCTAGCAAATAACACCCGAGCTGCTATGTGATCAAAGCATATTAACACCACCTTAGTCTTCAGGCCCATATTCTATAGTATCTTTTATTCTAGTTGTCTAACAACTATTATGTTCATTACTCGGTTTAGCCTTTTTTGTTAGTTAATGGCTGTTTGCCTGTTTTGTTCTTGTTTAAACCTCTGTAAAAGCACTCTGTTTAATCTGATTGTATGGAAAGTCCTCCATAATTTAACTAATAATTACATGACTTCTGAAGGAAGTTGGTTACACTGACTTTCATTTAGGGCTATTAGAGTAAACACGGGTTGAATACAAAAAAGGAAAACCATGTATCCTTTTCCTTTCACTTCAAATCTGTTCACTACTTTGTGTCAGTGTTTCACAGAGGATTTCAGTGAAACATGCTGAGAGTTGGTTGAAATATGACAAAATCCAAAAGGGTAGGAATACTTTTGGAAGGCACTAAAGTTGAGTGGTTTATACGCTACATAACACCCTGTCTTTGTACGAGTTTCCACACATAGAAGCAAGGAGAGGATTAATGTTTCCCGCCCTTCAATTCCAGGCACTGAATATTGTGGAAATCATGGCAATAGCCCAAAAAAAGGATCTGTGAGTGTGATAGTGGCAACGAAAATCAAGAGGATGTCTGCTGAGAAGCTCATTTAGCTGGTGACAAATGACAGCACTTTGTCTTCCTGACAAGAACCCTCCTTCATCAAATGTCCAACTTCACATGGAAATAGGAAATCACACATTATCACACTGACAAACAATTACAACCATGTCATTAGCAGCAACCCTGGGCTTGAAACCATTAACAAAACACAATGTTGCACACCACGCTAACCATCAGAAGAAACACAGGATGTAGATGGAAATACGCTGATAAATCAATCATGACACAAACAACCTGATCCTCATATTAGAGGAGATTTCACTTCTTGGAATGGCGTGTGTGCCAGCTAAATAAATCACAAAAATAATCTCCAACTATCAAAAGTTCTGATGAAAGATTGCGTCTTTGTTGATGACAGTCTAGTGCTCGCCTTATATTAAAAGTCAACACTTTAAACAGTTTTTCTGTAACGTGACTTAATCAGATTGAACATTAGTATCTTTTTTAATAGATCTCCCGGTGTCAGGCTGCAAATGAAAAAGCGAGCCTCTGTAAATACGGCTGCTTACTTCTAACACAAAAATTGTTGACACCTAATGTAATTTCAGCGGGACATCCAGCTGAAAGCACACCGGGGTAATATAATGCTCTTAATGAGAATTCCTTCCAGCTTGAGACCTTGCCGAGATAGCCGTAATGTGTTGGCTTCTCTTTTTAATAAAATAATTGTTACAGTTATTAAAGATGAATCTCATCATAGACGAGGTGACAAAATAATTCATTACTAAAACCAAGGCTTTAAATAGCTGCAAATTATGAAGCCCTACCCCCTACCCCTTGAAAACACACGGCTAGATGAATGGCTTGGTTTTTTTTTCATATAAATATTGGATATTTGCCGTCCTTGAAAGGGCAGAAACATTGCATCTGTATTTTGGGTTTGCAGAAACACAATGTATTATTTACATTTAATAATTAACACAAGAAACTAAAAATCAAATAATTGTATTCTGTTTTTCCACATTTTTACTGAAGCCATCCTTTTTCCTAATTAATATACAGTAAATTTCATCTTCTAAAATTAAATGCTGTGTGATTATTAATACTCCAGCATACAATAAATGTCAGGGATAAAAACTAGAAAAATTACAAAGAGAGGCACAATATCTAAACAATAAAAGAAACACCAACTCGTGTTTTTCTATCCGTTGCACTGTAAAAACTACACAAGTAGGAGAGAAATGAGACATGCATGAGTGCCATATCTCCTTTGGTCCAACACTGATCTTAGTTAAGCCGAAGAAAATGAATAAACTTGTCATGGTTGAGTTCTGGTTTGACTTTATTTTTCTGTTATTTTCATTTTTCATCTCATGTGGGTTTGGTTTGACTTTATTTATTGTTAGTTTTCATTGTCATCAGTTATTTTCTGTCATCTTCACTTCACCTCCTCTGCAGTTAGTCACACCTGCCAGCCACTAATTAGCCAGACTCACTTCACCTGCCAGCCTCCCTACTTAAGCCTCACTCTGCTGTCACTCCTTTGCCGGTCCGTCATCATTCCACACCAACATTTATTAAAGTTGAGGATTGGAAATTTTACATTTAGACAGAAGTGTGTTCTTGAAATTGATGGTTAATCTCTAAGCAACACTAATATTCCAATTTATATTTGATCTGGGGTGCAATGCAAGATATTTTAGATGATCAAAAGCAGAAAAAAAAGCATTCTTGGTATTCAATTTGAATGATGAGCTACATAAAAAGAAAATATGCTCAGTATAAAGACAAAGTGAAAGCTGTTGTGCAAATGATAATCAAAGAGAGGAAATATGACTTTATATTGCTTATATATGTACTTTAACTGGAAATAGCAGATAAATTTGGAGCGATAAGAATTTAACCCTTTAGTATAGTGCAAGTATATTGGGACAAAAGGTGTTTACTCTCATATGCACAGCATGCTGCTGCATCAGGAAGCGGTGTGTTACTTATATATGATGCCACAGTGTTGTTTGAATTTAGTTTTATCCTCTGCTCCTCATGGGATGAAAGTTTAATGCTTTATTTCTCTGTCTGTGAAACCCCGCCCATGTGATCAATAATTATTAGCAGAAATATTCAGGCTACATACTGTCATCAGTTGGACTCATACTAACGCTTTCAGAATGAAACTTCAGGAGTGCCGACAGAGCAACTGCATAGTGTAGTATGAGGCTGAGTATGCTTATTATATGCTCATCACCGTGAAATTCTAGTAGCCCTTACATCAAGTCCATGGCGGTGGGCTATCTATAGGGTAGGCTACATGGTGTCTTAGAGTTGTGAATTTCTCCCTTATAAACTCAACGATATAAACTGAAAGTTCACGCCGAAACCATCCACAGTTTTTAAGCCTTTTTCTTTTCCTGGGTGGAGTCTTCAGGTTGGTTTGCAGCTGCAGCAGAGACAAAGAGTGATGAAGCAGCAGATTCATGCATTCTGTCATACCCAACGTATTCATCAGACCATCCTACGCGTTAAGTAGCTGAAATGAGTACTCAGATTGTGGTTTTAATTTACACAAAAATAGCAATTTGGTCAACTAATTTGTTTAAATAGAATAAGCAATTTATTTTAAAAAAACCAACACGAACCTTGTAGAATTTTTAAAGTGGTCGTATTCATAAATGCTCTAAAAGGATCACTATTCAGTTGATTTATTTTACAGTCATTTTGCGTTCTGATGATATCAGTATTAAAATACAGTAGGGGAATAAAAGCAGCTAATTTTAGAATTCAGTCATAATAAAACACAGTTGATGTTAGCAAAGAGAACAGTTTCAGAATGTTTAGCTGGTGAACTATGCTCATAAATCAACTCATTTTAACCTGAGCGAACTGCTGCAGCAGCCACAGTAACAGGTATTTTGCTATCATAACTAGTTAGGCTTAACTACGCTGTCTTTCTATTTTGACCTTAGATCAAAACTTTGCTCTTCTTAATCAGCAAAGTGATGTGAACATGTTTAGTACACATGCTACAGGGATGTGCCACTAATTAGATGCAGTAGCACATGTTTGAAGACCCACTGCTGTCTTTAGGTGCCTTCACACATGAAACAGCTGAAACATGCAAGTAGAAGCCAATCCCTCCGACCTCCACCCCTTCCTTTCCACAAACCTATCCTACCTTTATTTATGCATCCAAAAAGGAGAGAGATAATTTACAGTGACGACACAGAAACTTCCCAGCATGCCTTTTAACCCGCCGTTTTTCACTCCCCCCGCAGCAGGATGTCCAGAGGAAATGCTTTATTAAGATCCTGCCGACATGAAGAGCTGCTTTGACTTACTGGTGCATTACTGTCTAAAAGCCAAAGTTATTTAGACCAATAAAAGGCTAATATATTGTTGGAGTGGAATTACAAAGAAGTTATCTCTGCCTTAATAACATCACCGCAACCCCTGATGTTTAGATCAATAAGACCCATTAATGCACAGACCTCAAGCACAGATTAGGCTGCACAGCCACAGTAAAAATATTGCTTACTAGCATTTAAAGAAAAGAAAATGACAGAGGTTTTATCTCTAATAGAAAAAAGCGGTCAAGATGTGGAAGTCTCCAAACGGGATGAAAATCTAAATGAAACCACAGTTCAGTGACTTTAACACTGCTCTGCTGAATAACACGTAAAAATGATGGACACCGATCTGAGCTGTGTGAGACCAAATGAAGCAGTAAGATGGTAAAGCAAAAGTGAAACTACTTCAATCCTTTAATCCAACTAGAAAGAGCTGTGCTTGAACATTTCCAACAAAAATCCTCTTAAGTTTCAAAAGTCTTCAGATATTCAATTTATTTCTAATCTCGGTCCCTTATCAATAAACCACAAAGAAATATCTGTAGTTGAAGGTGATGCTCAAACAATTCCATCAAACTGAACGGGGCTAAGACTTCCAATGCAGTTTCCCATCATGCTGTGCTCTTCTTAACATCGTCCACCAGGTGATGCACTAAATCATCCAGGATGATGCTGTCCATGCGTCCTTTAGGACTGATGACCGCAGCCTGCTTACTGGCCGGAGCAAGGAGGACGTCTCAGAGCAGAGAAGAGCACTCAGCTGTGTGTGTGTGTGTGTGTGTGTGTGTGTGTGTGTGTGTGTGTGTGTGTGTGTGTGTGTGTGTGTGTGTGTAGTGCAGACAGGACTCGTAAATTGCAGCACACTGAGACATCAGAAGAAACCACAGGAAACAAGTTATGACGCTATCTCTATATACGAAATGACAAACAAGAGTTGTTTTTTTTCTGTTCCTTTTTAAAGTACAAAATGTCCCCTCAGGCGTAAACTCTGTCAATAGGAAGTTTACAGACACGCTTGCCTGTCAGGTGGCGGGGGGGAAGAACAGCGCTCAGCACGTAAATGTTAAAAAAAAAGAAAGGAAGAAGTGCCTTTGGTGGCTTCTGCACCCTTTCGCCTCAGAGTGTTTCTCAGAGGACCACAGTGGACTACAAGCTTAGCAGCAGAGAATGCTCCATCCTCTGTCTCACATCCTTTTTCATTATTCACAAGTCCAGCTTCTGAATTCACTACAGAACAGAACCTAAAAAAGGTAGATTCATGCATTAAAAAGGGTTCTTATATTCGGTTTTGCACAGCAAACCAACTTGTTTACTGTTCTTTATTTGTTGTTGGGGTTATTGTGTATTTTCTACATCTGAATCAATGAGTTCTTCTATTTGGAAATTAAGGGGAAAATTTTACTACATTTATTCCTTAAACCTTTTCACCATTTGTTACACTATTACCATAAATCTCAGTGTATTCAAATTACATTTTCTGTGATAAACCAATAAAAGTACACACGACATTCAGAATGATCTGAGTAGTGTGGCATGCATTTGTATTTAGCCCCCATGAGTCAATACCTGTAGAACCCCTGTCTTTTGGGCTCTGTCTCTGCACATCAACAGACTCAATTGTTTTTTTTTCTCATCCTTATTCTCATAACAGCTCGGGTTCAGTCAAACAGAAGTTATTCTTTTTCTGCAAACATCAATTTAAGTCGTGCAACCGATTCTCGTCTGGATTTTAGGTCCAGATGTATGTTTGGGGTCGGAAGCTGAGCCTCTGCCTCAGACTCGTCTTTTGCAGCCTGTAGCAGGGTTTCTACCAGCGATTCCCCATATTCAGCCACCATCTGTTTTTCTGCTGTTTTCAGCATGATACTGCCGCCGCCATTTTTCACCAGAAAAGCTTTATTGATGCAAAGACTAAATTGCAAAAACGTGGACCGTATTCACCGATTAAGTGACTTTTGAAGGCAACTGGATGCAATGGATTTATTCCGGCCTGTCAGAGTAAAAAGAACAGAATAAAACGTACGGCCATTTGTTTTTTACGATTTCCTTTTCCTTCCACTTCACCGCATGCATTTCTTAGTGTTGGTCTAGCACATATAATCCAAACAAAGCTTTCTGCTTCTACGGTAAGACAATGTGAAAATGTTCAAGGGGAGAGGATGCTTGTGAAAGACACTTGAACTAAAAAGCCTTAATAAAAGACAAGATATACACATCACACTTAAATGTAGGTAATTTCAGGCATGCATTTACTCCTGTTTAATCATTTCGGGATTTTAAAGCCCTCTGTGTAGAAATGCGGACCTGGACAGAGCATTCATCAATTTGATGACCGCGAATAATAACTCCGAAAAATGATCAACCGTGATAATTGGATATCACCCAACAATAAATACGTCTGCCGACAACGAAGGCGGGAGGAGAAGGATGTGGAGAAACGGGGACATACCAGAAAGAGCAAATCTTCAAGCAGCAAGTGGGAACATAAATAAAGTGTGCCACATCTTTTACCTTCTTCAATTATCTGCCTTTTGACATGCAAGCTGAGCACAGTGTAATTAACATCTCAGGAGATAATGGGGTCGCCACTCACTGATCAATCTCACACGTATATTATCTGCCTTTTACCAATCCAGCCGCCTGTTATTCTGGGAGGGAAATATTCCAACCTTTTTTATTATGATTATTTTCCTTTTTGGGTGGATGGGGGGAGGAGCTTTAATAAAACCCTGGAAAGAGACCTAATAACTCTTCCAATTGAGCTCATCTTCCAAAACATCCATTAGGCTAAGACCTAACTTCCATGGAGAATTGTCAGCAACAATAAAGAGTAAATCTAACCCAACTGATGAAGGAGCTGATATGTTTGCCATAATCAATACTAGACGGTGTCACAAGATAAAGAGGAAACAGTGAATATGTTCACAGGGGGGCTTTTCAGAACTGGCTTCAGAGCTCAATCCCTGCACTGAATGAAAATGTTCAGCTATGTGATGTGAAATTGATTCTAATACGAAACATTTACAAGAGCAAAAAAAAAAAAATGGATAGTAATTTAGCAATGAAAATTCAACTTTTATGCTGAGTTCAATGTTAAATGGGTCATCGATGGGTTGGAAAAATTCCAGTTAAATCCAATGCTAAACAGTGCTGGTTGGAATTGAATCACATTCAAATAACTTATCAGCCGCCCTGTGAATATCTTTATTTATGTTTTAGATACTGTGTTAGCCGGGCTGTGGCTCGCTGAATCTTTGCATCATTTAGCATGCAACACCTTCCAGTGTGTTCCACGTTGAAAGTGTTGAATCCTTTTGCCTTTGTGGACTTTTTAAACATGTTTCAGAGGCAAACCTTGCAGTGTTAGTGAGTTTGCCCCAACTGCAGCTCAGGAGAATGATGCAGTGTTTCATTTATTAAATTGGCAGAATGCATGTTTAATTTGCTGCCAAAGCTCTTGCTCTGTCAACATGAAAGCCACAGGAAAAGCATGAGAGAAAGCTAAAGGAAGGCCTCCAACTGGGTGCTGTTTCATCAGCTTATATCTAAGGCTCCAAACTAAGCCAAGAACTAAGTTAAAGCTACACCACCACCAGCCTCTACTTTTGAGACAAGGACAGGAGTCTAACCCAGGGTGGTCCCTGATGCATGGTGTGCTCAGAAATGGTATTCTGTAAATCCTGGTTTTAACACGTTGGTATTTTAGCTACTGTTGCCTTTCTAATTCCTTGAACCAGTCGGCAAATCTGATTTCTGACATTGACAAAGCATTTTTAGTTCACACAACTGGATACATTCTCCTTGTCTAAACATTCTGTAATCCTAAGAGATGATTCTGTGTGTAAATACCAACAGATCAGAAGTCTTAAAAAAGATGCTGTCTTCCACTGTATAACAAATAAAAAAGAAATTAACAGTAAAGGTAATCACGGCAACCAGAGATGCACCAAGAATCGGTCATTTCCAGCTGCTGTTTAGCTTGGCCTGCTCTGACTGGTGACCGGCTGGTTGGAAACTGAAAATTGGATCCTTTCATGACACCAGTCATGGGGAGCCCAAAGCTTGTAAGAAATTGTCTACAAATGTTCATTCATGCTGCGACAACAGAGAATTAGACAACAACAGGTGATTAGCAATTAGCTAATTTGTATTTTTGGTCATTTGTTTTGGGACGTTTTCAGGTAGAAAAATGGCTGTCTGCCACAGGACAGCAGTGCTTCCCGCCCTTACGATATATCGTTGAATTAGTGAAGGAAGAAATTAACCCAGATCCGGCTTCAGAAGGCCGCAGAAAGGCTGAACGACTTAAGTTGCTCTTTCCTATCCTATCAAGCTTCAGTAATGCTAACCATTATGCTAATTGGTAATACGAGAAGCTACAGAAAATTTTAAATGTCAACTCCAAATTCCAGATGGGCAATATATCACTGTATTATGTGTTTTTATTGCAATAACAGTAAAAGTAATATTAAAAAAGTTTGGAAAAGGTTATTTACAGTTTTCCTTAGTGACAGGTTGTATGACTATATCTGTATGTCCCAGTAGACAGTTTATAGAAAACATTCACTTGACAGATTAATTGCATTTAATTATATTTCTGAACATATCGCTATTTCTTGATATAGCGGAGAAGATCGTAAAAATCCTCAACATAGCGTTTTTTTTCCGTTATCACAATAAATCACAATTCTCAACAGCATAAACTTTTCCCCGATAACAAAGGCTACGTTCACGCTGCAGGCCTTGATGCTCAAATCCGATTTTTTTGTGAAATCAGATTTTTTTGCGTGTCCGTTCACATTTCCAAATATATGCGACTTGTATGTGATCTCCTGTGTGAACTGCATTCATACGTCTAAGTGTCCTGCATGCGCAGTAGAGGATGCGATGACGTCATACGTAGCAAGCGTGCTCATTGTTTGCGGAAGTAAACATGGATCGTAATGCTGCAGCGTATCTTGCGTTCTTTACGTTATTCTCCAACCGGAGCCAGCACATTACCGACGCAATCTTTTTAAGATCGAAAAGGAAGATAGACACATTTTAGCGAGGTGAGCGGCTTTACTGATACGGGCTTCATTCATAATTTTCGAATAACAAAGGCAACCTTTATGTGCATCTGAACGGATCTCTTTAGCGCTCTCACGTAAAAACACACATCTTCGGCGGCCATAGCAGAGAGTAAATGCGTTGCCGTGGGGCTGCATTGACTTGCAACAGGTGCTTGTTACCGCACAATAGCCAACCTTTTTTTTTTTTTAGCCAACCTCTTTGGCATAGCCAGGTCCACCGTTAGTGACGTTTGTCAAGTATCAATGACGTGTAGGTCGGATGAATGCGACCTGGCCATACAGACACAGGTCGCATTTGAAAAGATCAGATGCGTATCGGATTCAGGACCACATATCCAAGTGGCCTGGGTTGCATTTGAAAAAATCCGATCTGTGTTGTTCAGACTGTCATGAAAAGATCAGATACAGGTCACATATGTGCAAGAAAATCGGAATTGGGTCACTTCAGGTTGTAGTGTGAACGTAGCCAAAATCATTTTGTCTTATTTCTTAATAAAAAAGCCTGTTTTCCACAGACAGGTCTCTTACCAACACCGTATAATGTAGCCTCTCCTCGCAGGAATAAAAATGACACCTAAAACAGATATCACCAGGTTAAAGCTTTACCAAAACTAGAGGATGGATATTTTCCTTGAATGTGGGTCCTTCTCTAATTGAACTAAAATCCCAATGTAGATTGTGAGTGTTGAGGCTTTATTCTCAAGTTTTCCATTCCTGCTTTCTACTGAGGTTGTGCAACACCTAAAGGCTTCACTCTATTTTCCCAGTGGCCTGTGTATACTTTGGTACCACCTCCTGGGCCAGGCAGGAAGGCCTGCTGAGTGAGGTCTCTCCTGGCTGCATTCAGACCCAGCCTCTTACACAATGCTGGCTGCCTGGCCCAGCAGCAGGCCCAGCCTTTCTCTCCAATAACTTACTTCCCATTCTCGATCAAACCTGGGGATTGTAGTATGAGGGTGGAGATGAGAAAGACGGGAGGAGGTGAGGGGCATATCCTGCGTGAAACCGCATCCTGAACAAGCATCGCTGCATCTCACTGTAAATAAATACTCTCTCCTCCGTGTAGCTTCCGTCAACTGTCACCGCCTTGGCTCCCAATCACCTTCAAGTCCAAACAGGAAAGTGCAGGGAGGCAAGGGAGATGGCAGATATGAGCTTTAATTTGCTTCTCACTGCACTTTAGCCCGCTTGCACACTACTTCCTATTCTCCCGCTCTGACCAGCTGCCCCGGCTTCGTTCCAGACCCTGAGTCCTTCCTGTCACCTTTCATTACCACATTATCCTGGAGGAGGCTCCCTGTGTAGTCGGGAAATCACCATTTGGAGCAGCCCCCCCCCCCCCCCAATTTATGTTGTATTGTGTGAGACATTAAAAGCAACACGCGACATCCTCAAAGGAGAACTGCTGCCTTGTTACCTGCTAATCCCCTGAGCATTATAACAGGAGATGCAAGTGAACAACAGAGCATGACGGAGGTAACAACCAAGACACGACAAGCTCTCCGCCTGCAAAACGCTTTGTGTTGCAACACTCTCAGTAGATCGGTGTGAGAACATCTATTATCACATTAGGTAGAAACAGCCTGTTTGTTATGATAATAAACCAATCGGATTATTATGAACAGGATCTTCGTTTCAGACACAAACAGAAAGAACTGAATCCACGTCCCTGCATTAAAGCAGGTCCCACCGCACCGTTTCCTTAAGACGTGCTGGAGGATCGTTGGCCATCCTGCATTGTTTTATTACACTTGAATGAGTTGAGCTGAAAATTGCAAGCAGCTGCTGACTGCAGAGCATCAGCGTCTGGCCTGAACCACCTCAAAGTAACCGCTCTGTCAAGAGAAGAGTGTAGGACACATCCATGCTGCTTTTTAGGCCATCGTATGATTATTAGGACCAAATGGTAGTTTTAATTAAAGCTGCCAGGAAGAGACTAAGTACAATCATGCAACATTTATATAGCTCCATACCAATTGATTCAGTTTGTGCTGAAATACAAATCTCTGATAACAGCAGTGTTCAGCCCCTTTAAAACTAACAAAAATAAAGACTACACGATCTCCACAAGGACTGAAATAATTTGGTCTCTCTAAAATTCCTCTAAAGTTCAAAATTGTATATACAGAAGCTGTTTGAATGAAACTTTGCGTCAACATTTTTATTTTAATTAAATATTATTTCAAACAGAAAAGACAAATAGAAATTATAAGAATCAAAAATATGAGTATAAAATGCATGTTAATGTAAAAATATGTAATATTTTTTTGTTTGCTTGAAGATAACTTGATGTTGGATGGCATTAGCATTGCAAAATGCTTCTAACTTGGAATTCTTTAGGAACCAACCAGCTGTTTTCAGAACACAGTAAATCCAGAGCATTCTCAGGTATCTATATTATTCTGAATGGAAGTAAAGTCGTTAGTTTTGGAGTAGGTCTGGCTTTTTGCTTTTCTTTTGGCTGTATTTGACGGTTTAGAGCTGTTATAAATATATAAATCTCTAAAATAATCTGTAAATATAAGTCTGCCATCTCTGCATGATCCAGTCCCAACAGCGCTGGTCACACCCTGCCTTGAAGCTCTCCTTTCATTCAGAACTGCCATCATTCACTCCTCACTTACCACTGATATTGTTCCTAAACTACCATTATCACTCCTACACTGAAGAAATCTGGCACTGATCCCAACAACTACAATAATCTTCACCCAATTTCTAATTTACCTTTTATCTCTTAAGTACTTGAAAAAACAGTTACCTCCCAACTTCATTTAACTCACATTAACCTTTATGAACAATTCCAGTCTGGTCTCCATCCCTGTCACAGTACTGAAACCACCCTCATAAAAATCACCAATAATCTTCTGATGGCAGCTGACTCCGGTCTACTTTCTGCTCTCATTCTTAGGGATCTGAGTTTAGCCTTCGATACAATTTCCCACACCATCCTTCTCCACAGATTATCCTTAATTAGCATCACACATCACTCTTGACTGGTTTCATTCTTACCTTACTGGCCGCACTCAGTTCATCCAACTTAAGTCCATTAGTTCCCATCTATCCCATCACAACCGGCATGCCCCGGGGCTCTGTCCTGGGACCCCTACTTCTCATTATTTACATTCTTCCCATCAGCAATATGTTCCACAATTTCAACATCCATGTTCAGTTATGCGGATGACACTCAACTCTATCTTTCATGTAAAACCAAGTTCCACACTCCCGCCCTTTTCCCGTACCTCCTGCCAAGCCAAAATAAAATCCTGGTTTACTTCCAACTTCCTTAAACGGAACAGTGAAAAAACTGAGCTCCTCCTTGTAGGGACCATATCTATATTATCCAAAGTTATGCAAATTATGGATGATAGGATGGCAGAGATGTCATGTTTTCTTTCTAGTTGAACCCGAGTGACATCCTAAAATAAATCGAAATTGAAATAAATTTCAATTGTTTTCCATTGGAAACAACTTTAAAGTTACAACTCTGAAACTACCAATATGCACCTGCAGACTGGAGGCAGCTGGATTACTGTTGCAGTCCTGAGTCCATGACTTGCAGCTACTGAAGAAGCTTTATTTATCCTTCAGTGGACTGTATGCCGTTGTATCAGGGAAGTGATCTTTCTGATAAAATACTATTCTGTGACACCAATGTCTCGAACAGCTCTACATGCTTGAGTTATTCACACTGTAAAACTGTAGATGGATCCCTTAAAATAAAAACTGCCAAATAACAGAGGGACAGCATTACCAGCTCTTTCTAGATAAAATCATCCTTCGAAGGATGTCTATGTGGGTGGATCCTTTTTCGGCCACGAAAACGAAAAGACCGGAAGAGACTGGCTGTGAATTTGGACGGTCTAGCCTTCAGCAGCTGTCCCCATCCTTACCTCAGCGTAACTCTTGTTGCCTAGCAATGGAGACAGAGTGAAGCACAGCGGTGAAGCCAAACAAATGGGGCCCAAAAGTTTATCCCGCTGTGTCCACTGGAAATGACTGTAGGCTACACAGTTCGTATTTTCCCCTTTAAATATTCATGATGGTTCAAAATCTTTTGTTTTTTTATATGGTCATTATATTCTCATTCATTAATCAGCCATTTGAAATGTTCAAAGTAATTTTATGTTGATATAGAAATATAGCACAAAATAAAATCCATTGACGACAAACACTATTTGTGTAATTTACTTAAACACCAACCCTATAACTTTCTGAGCAAAGTTTAAATTAATTTATTTATAGAGAATAATAATACACTTACCAAACACTTGTATTATATATCTGACTGAATTATTTTTGGTTTCAATTTATTGCCGAAAGCCAGCGGAAGTTTGAAAGCAATGTGCCGAGAGACAGGAGTATAGCGAGCATCGCCTGCCTGATCAGTTGAAAGCTGGCGAGCTAAACCGGTTGTGTGCAGCAGCGGATTTGTCAGAGCATTTTAAAATTAAGCAATATGTTAACACATGAAGCAGATATTTCAGGTTTACACAGCTAAATTCTTTCCTAAAACTTTTAAAAGTTACTTTTGCGTCAGAAAGCGTAATATATTTAGCTATATTCACAGCTTTTCACTCCTCTCCGCCATTGCTGTTTCCGTTTGAATAATTCTCTTCAACTCGCAATGTATCATGGGACAGGGATAGAACATGACATGCCTCACTATGACATTTACCATTTACAAATGTGTGTAAATATTGTGATGTCAATATCTGTTGGAATAAATCCAGGTTTGTAAAACCTGGTAAAAAAGGAGATAAAAAAAAAAAAATCCAAATCTCTGCGGCAAAGACTGGCCTCTTGGGCTGACCATGTCTCCATAGCAACATTTAGACCAACACAAACGTAAACACGTGGAGTTTGGTGAACTCTACTGGGAATCCACCCAGGAGCTGTGAGTTTTGACCAGAGAATAAAGCCATGTTCACACTGCAGGTCTTGATGCTCAGCTCCAATTTTTTGCTGAAATCGGATTTTTGTGGCCGTTCATAGTACTATTAAATGCGACCGCCATCATACTGCTGTATGAACTGTTCAAGACCACAAACAACTCACCTGCGCAGATAACAGGAGACGTCACAGAGCAGCGCACTGTTTGCGGAAGTAATGGTGAATGTAATTGTTTCTAGAAGTGTTCAATAAAGCTTTGTTAAAAAAAAAATCAAAAAGAAAAAGAATGGCAACTCTCCTTGTTATTATTAGAAAGCTGTTGAGCAATAGGAGCCGACAATATTAAGAACAAGATGAAGTAAGGTAAGAAGGAAGCAGCACAGCTATTAACGTTCTTTTATGGAGCGCTAGCTGCTACTGTGTGTGGATGTGTAGTGAGAGACAGGAGACTGACGTGAAAGACGGATAAAATGCGACATGACCGTTCAGACTGTGGACGCTTTGGAAAAAATCTGATACGTATCTGAATTACTGCCACATTTTAGAGTGAAAAGATCGGAATCGGGCCATTCACACTTATATGGGTCGCATTTCCCTGCAGTAGCTTAAGACTGAGCTTTTCACCAACAAACAAAAAAAATGGGAACAAGACGGTCGGAGCAGCCACAGAGTGGGGCTTCATCTCCACGAAGGGGGGGTTATGGAAACCTAAGCCACTAATTCCACTCCACCTTTTTAAAACTAATCACTGTAATTTTGTTTTGCTGCATCAGTTGTATTACAAATGTTTGCTCTGAATTATTGGGGCTCTTACCCAGGGACAGCATGTGTCTCTCTGTGTACAGTGAGTTGAACAGGGAAAAGTAAAAATGGGCTGTCATCAGGAGAATGTGGGAAAAACCAATGGGTTTTACAGCCAGTGTGGATCACACAATCAACTCATCTAAAGAGGAATGGTCAAAGATCCTTTCTGATACATGCTCCAGCCTTGTCAAATATTAAAGGAGAAGACCAAGTTCTGTACTCCTGGCAAAAAGAGGGTTGTACAAAGCACTGGCAGCTGGGGTACTGATATTACCACTGTAATACCTGATGCTACTGTAATAAACTGAATTTCTTTAAAGGATCCCCCCCCTCCTAATAAACAGGGGCCACTCTATATGTGACTGTACTGTTGTTCCAGAGGGACAAAAACATCTTGACTGAATCTGGAAGGGTCCACATCTATGTTTGCTTCTGATCTGAAATCAGATTAATGGTATTAAGCAAATTATGCGTATGATTCCTCTGTCTTCAGAACATCGGCAGTGTTTAAGGAACCATTTTCTGCACAGTTTGGGTCGAGCAGTGCCATCTTGATCAGACGGTTCCAGGCGTCTTACTCGCTGCCTGAGGAGAAGACTCACTGGCCAGACACGTTGCTTAATAGGGCAACAGCTCTCTGAGCATGTCCCAGCCTGTCCAGGGGGAGTGCAAGTGTTTGCGCGCATGGGTGTGTTTATATTTTATCCTCAGGACCCCCAATTGTTGTTCATTTCCTGCACAAAGACAAAATAAGCACATAAAGGCCAAAATGTGCTCTTCCCTGGCCTTCACCCACATCACAGCACTTTTCCGCACAAGTGGCTAACCAAAGATAATTATACAATTAAAACAATTTTCCACGTCTATCTGTCAGTTTGATTTAATTCCCCATTTGAACGACACTAATGGAGTAAGCCTCTTCCTCTCTTCTTCCTCAAGCGAAGCCTTTTCCTCACGTTTGATCACAAAATGCACCAAAGCCGACCCGAGCAGAGGCTCCCTGGTTTATTTGTTTATCAGGATGTTAGAGAATAAAGTCAGGAGGAGCGGGTTTTCATTAAAAGCCATACCGCAAAAGGAAATAGGGAGGTTTATTTGATTGTTGGTTCAAAGAAACCCTTGGATGCAAAAAAAAGAAGACCCTCATATTTTCTGAGACAACAATCTCTTCACCTAGCCCTGACATGATTAAGTCATCAAGAAAAAATGCAGAACCACAGAAGCTAAAAGTAATGTTAAAAAGGGTTTAACGTTTCACCAAAACGGTCACAGTGCAGCTGAATATGGGAACTGGAAAAGAGCTATCTGGACCAACAATACTTCATCTTAAAATGAACTATTCGGTCCAGTTGCTGATCAGACAAAAGGACTTGAACTGTGTCTTTTAGACAAACAAACACAGGGTGTGAGGAAAAAGGGAGGATTTAAACAAACCTTGACCTGGATATCCTGCACCTCCGTCCACCCTGTGTGGACAGAGAACACAGATTGGAACCACTCCTCCACAAGTTCAAGGGAAATGCTTGCATTGCATGTCTCTGCCTCTGTTAGCTGGTCTCAACAAATACAATGGCAGAGGAGGGTTTTTATGATTATGAGCTGCCCTTATGGGGATACGCATATCCATTAGATAGGAGAACGCCGATAGAAGAAGTTAGGTATTAAACTACGAGCTACTGCCCCATCAGCAGAGAAGAGAAAGCTGCCTTTTATGGCAACAGATCCCAGACTCAGGCCATTGGCCACAGAACCCGCAAATGAGGCGTTAAGTGTAGGAGCAGCGCAGCAGAGCTAAAGGAGCAGAGAGCTATGACCCTTTCCTCATCCATGCATGATTCGGCTTCTTTTTCCTCCCATCATGCTTGCTGTCTCTCCTACAGACACAAAATATAGACAACAAGCTTAACCAGTTGGCAACTTTCATCACTAAAACACAGCTGTGACGTGAAAACATACTGAATATAAATATAATAATTATTTTTTTATGTAGGAACTTTTAAAAAAATCTTTATTTAAGAACTGCCCTGTGATGGACCTGTGACCTGTCCAGAGTGTACCCTGGCCAATCACCCCCCCCCCCCCCCCATAGGGAGTTACAGTAACTCCTGTGCATTTTACAGGCTAGATATATTATCTTTTCAGATCCAAATACCAAGGTTCTCAAGTCACCTATTGACACTTTTAATGTTTAACTCCCAAAGTTTGCAACAAAATCTAGGAAACGATATCCCTACAAAGGTGAAACTTTAGGTTTGGACGAGGTAGACTACAAGAGAGTGTAAGGAGATGTATGGATGATGGATGAACTGGCAGAGGATTTAAACAAGTCAACATGAAATAAAATAAAGTCTTTATTATCTTTTTCCATTCTTATCCAGACTAAATGCTGACATTTTTTCGGGAATCCCACGGGTCACGTGATTCCCGTGGGAATCCCACGGGATGGGAGTCAACATTAGTTAATATCACGTGATTGGGACTGTACAGGATTAAATATCAATGGGAGCAGACGGGAGCGGGAGTAAACCAATAGCAGGTACAATAAACTAGGATTGATGCCAAAAAATGAACTAAAACAGAAAATCAAAAATGTAGGATCGCCGCCGCCATTTTGTAGTTTTTTTTCCCAAGAAACCTAAACTATAATGCAAGTCAAAAGAACTACACGACCCAGAAGCCAACAGTGCTTCCGGTCTATTTTTTCCGCCAGCGCTCAAAAACCAAATGGGGGGATCAACTATGGAGCGCTCCATAATCAACCGCTAGTGGCGAACTCAACCTGGAAAAGCTGGATTTGCGACGCAAAGTCAGAAGTAAGGACTTATCTATTAAACTCACAGAGTAAAGTTGCAAATATTAACAAACTTGAGGAGAGTTAAATGTCACGGTGTTAACACTCAGTATCCTGCTTGTAAAACGTGTTTCCTGGACTCATTTTCCAATGTGCAACAGTGTAATAATACGGCCAATAACTTAAAACTACTTTATTATTTTATTTAGTATTATTTGAACAGTTGTGTTTTTTCTGTTTTAACCCACTAACTGAACAACATGTTAACACTTGTCTTTCACTTTTTAACAAAAGTAAAACATGTCTACTTGGATAAAAATGAGACGGAGCTGACTGGACCGGCTTTTCCTGGGTCCAGTTAGCTCCGCCTCCAGCTCCGCATCACCCCCGAAAATTAACATAATGTCACTCTCAATTTTTCATAAGAGTTGAGAGGTCTGTCTAAGAATGTGTTTAATGTTTGATGAATGTATTGGTTTAGATAGTAAACCCTAATTAGTTTATGGATATTTTATTGCAAATGGAAAAATATTAATATGCTTGAATGATATTCAACTTTTTCTTTTACAAAACTGAGTTTTTGAACCACTGAGGTACATTATCTAAATTGTGAAAGTAATGCCTTTATGCACTTTTTTCTTAATTGAGTATAGATCTCTTGCTCAGGGCATTATTCTTTAGTTTCAGCAATTTGAAACATAAAAGTAACTTCATTGTTCATGTGAAACAATTACTTAATGAATTAGTAAAAGGCAACATTGTACATTTTGTTTATTCAACTAAGATAGGCATGGTCTGTTTCCTTGTTTGTTACTTTTATTATTTATTTATTATTATTCCTTTTACTTTAACTGGCCTTTACTACAGCTAAAACAGGAACTTAACTGACCCTTCATAGACATTCAGGTTTAATGTATTGCCAGAAAACTTAATGAAGACAACAAGAATGGGAGTGGCGCAGGAGCGGGAGTCATTCTGAGTGGGAAATGGGAGTGGGAGTAATTTTACCAGGAGTGGGACGGGACAGGACTTTTTTTTCTACTCTGGCCCGGGATTGGGACGGGACACAATTTTTTTCTGTGGGAGTGGGATGGGACAGGAGTGAAAATCCACTCCCGTGTCACCCTCTAATCCAGACCTGAAAAGGACAGAAATCAAATGTCATAATCTTCCAGGCTGTCGAGGAATCCTGTGTAAATAAATTGTTGACTACAGCAACAAAAATAAGGAACACAACCTGACACAGAGATTTAAAAACGGAGTAAAGCAAGGGGGGGCTGCTGGGACAATTTCATCACTATGCTTGACCCCCCCTCCCCCGCTGGGAATGGCAGGAGATTGGGGGTGGCGGGGAGGAGATAGACTCTTCTTCACAGTCAGAGATTTAATTGCGCACAGATTTCATTACCTCTGCACAAATGTCACATTCGCTTCTGATCAGGTGGCACAGCAGCCACTGGCAGCACGGCTGGCGAGGAGCCAGGCTATAGTGCAGACAGTGTTCAGCCAATCAGGGCCCTCTGTGCAGACAGACGTGAGCAGAGGGACTGTACACTAAATATGTTAAGAGAGAAAGAGTCACTGTCTGAAAGCAGCTGATGGGGCATTGCCCCAGCGGAAGGCAATACCTTCTACAAATACCACATCAGGCTTTTATCATCAGTACCTTAAATATCATAACCTGGTAACAAAATCCTCTGGATGTTTATGACATTAAAACAGATGGATAAAATGTGTTTCTTCTTTGAATGTTTTTTGTGTGAATCATCAAGACAGACAGCTAGAAATGCCATAACCAGAGAGGGGTTTAGTGGGGGAAGTGACACATACCCCGATCACTTGAGCTGAGTAGATTGGCGCTTCATTCCTCCAATCAGAGATCGTCTCACAGTCCTGAGGGGCCGGGCCACGGAGGTTTCATAGAGGACAGAGACCAAGAGAGAGAGAGACAAACAGGAGGGGAAAGATCGAGCAATTACAAACAGGAAGTAAAAGGTGGGGAAAGCCCCAACCCTGGTCCACTGAGCCCACATGTACAGAAAGATCAAAAGCACCAAAAGTAAACGTGATCTTTGTCACCCACAAGTACCTAATATACTTATGACACACTGATTCCTCTGGAAGCTCCTGGCCTACATGCATGTAAAGTTAGCTGAATGAAACAGGTAAACAGGCAACAGTCACCGAGTGAAACACGTCTGTGTGGTTTCATTAAACTTGGAAGAATACTTGAAACACACCCAGAAAATCGTCATGAGTCTTGGTTCATTTCTATCGATGTTAAACAAGAACAATCTGATTTTGGGGCTCTGGGCTCTCTACAGAGGTTTGGTCTCAAGGTCTTATTAGCCATCTGTTTATTAAACATTAAAGATCCAAATCTTCTAAATACATTTGAAAAACATGATAATCAGAATTAGCTGATTCTTCCTTACTCTCTGGAGAGTATCCAGACTGAGCAATACTCAAAACTGCAGAACATTGAGGAAAATATAATAAAAGTCACACAAGTTGATTTATTTCTAGATGCTGGCTAACCTATGGTCAGCGCTGGTACAGGTGAGTTAAGCCCTCTGTCGTATGATCTCATACTGAAAAATGTTGACAAAACCACACAATTTATAAGATGCCTTTTGACAAAGGTTTATTAGTTTTTCTAAGAATTTACAAATAATAATGCAGGACTTTTTGTTACTCTGTGGTTTAATATGATGTGATACAGAGACCCATCTCCAATGCTCACTACTAGAGGCCTACAGCAAAGAGTAGTGTTTAGGGCTCACCAGGTCTCCATAGCAACCATCAGATGCTATCTAAACGCCACACAGTTATCTGAAGGAGAAAAAAAAAGCCTTTCTGTCCTAACATCACAACCACAGATATGCAGAGTTAGCTAAGCTCTACTGGGACTTGAGCTGGATCTAATAGCTCTGGTCAGATCAAACTACAATTACGCTTTTCAGCAGCAAACACTCCAGGTGGGTCTGGAGAAGTAACTCATGGCCATCTTTAAGTATGGTGAAGGACCTGTGAAGATGCGGGCCTGTTTCCCCCCTAAATGCCCTGCAAACCTTGTTAGATCGTATGAATTTTCAGGGAATTTTCAATCTAAAATGGTCGAGCTCACCAGTAAAATCGAATCTTTCAACAAGATGCCAGACGTTAATCAGAACATATGCCCAAATATGCCCCAGGCCTGAATCCTACAGAAAACCTGGGAGGGGAGCTGAAGAGAAGAGAGCATTAGAGAGGACCCAGGATGATGTAAGAAGAAGGAAAGGAAAGAGAAGCCCGTCTCTGAATGCGCCATCTTTGACTACAGCCAAAACGGTCCCGCTGCCGATTTCGGTAGAACCGTTTCTAAACATGTTTTTTTTTCCTACTGAATAAATGTTCTCAAGCTAAAGGTTGAATTAATCAATAAATTTTTTCAGCGTAGTTGTTTCTAAAAGATCAAAAAGGTGTTGTCACCAGCGCTGTACACTATTGACTGGTAGAGAATAACATGATGCCACTTTAAAAAACAAACAGAATTTACAAGCCTTACAGTAGTCTCCACCTTAATAACAAATAAAAAAAACTCCCGTTTTTTCACACGAAGTGGCTTTTCTTTATATAAATGAGCAATATGGACCATTATGAAATGTCTGAGACAAGCTAGACAAACAGGCTTGTGTGAAAGCTGAAACGCATTCATCTGTGGCCTGATAAACAAGTGGAAAGATGCTAATGACTTCCTTATACAATTCAGCTCATGCAAAGGAGGCAGAGGAATTGATGTGTTCTGGTTGTGTCCTTGTCACAGGAGTCAGGGCAGCATGTGTGGCTTGTTGCCCCATGAGATATGTGCATATAACTTTGCTGTTTAATGTGGTTGTGTTCCGAGCAGCACGGCACAACAGTTCAGCTCCAAGTTAATTGGCCTGCTCTATAAAAAGTGTCAAAAACTAAATCCGTAAGTGGGCTTCAAAGTGAAGCTGAGCAGCTCTGCAGCCAGACACAACAAACCACAGCCGCGACGTCCCAACTCCTCATAATTCACCAGGGTGGAATTCAGCTACCCCCCTCGGTGTTGCAGTTGTTTTAACAGCCTGTCCACATTCCTCCATCGGCCCCAGATAAGACCCTTCTGATTACTCTGTGCATGCCTGCTGTGACGCCCAGAAATATGCTGATCCTAGCACAGAGCCCCTCTCACCACCGACTCAGGGCAGCGCTGCTGTCTCCATCCCCGCCATGTCTGCCGCGTGTAGCAATCATCCTCAAATGTTTACTGGGAATGTCGGGGTAACGTGAGACGGCATGGGCTTTAACGTTAGAGCACAGTTTGCATCTTAATTGCAAATAAACAAGCACCAGAATTTGGAAAAGTGGTTCCTATGGTGTTATTTGTCAATAAAAACACTGCATAAAACTAAATGCTACCTTCGACAGTAAAGTACCCCATTCTGCGGCCTTTCTGGCATGCCAGCTGCTCAGAGCTCGCTCGCTCTTCCTCTGAAAACATGTGGTTGTAATCGCTCTTTCTCGCTTAAATTTAAAGTGGCTTTTTGAAGTAGCTCCTTGTCCGGGGACTTTACGGCATGTGTTAACTGCAACTCATTTGTGAGTTTTTGACACTAACAAGGACATCTGAAGGTATCCAGCTTGGTTCAACACCAGCCTCCCGGAGGTGCAGACCCGGGTCATGGCTGCAGCTAAAACAAACACGTTCAGATCACCTGCTGCCTGTCATATCTGCTGAAGTTGCTGCATATGAAAACAACTGTCCCTACCGTTCAGGCTGCTAAAACTAAGTGTACATCAAATATGAACATGGGAGGAAATTAAAATCCAGCTCCACCAGCATCGGAGGCAGACCCCGTTGAATTAAACAAGCTTAATAACAGCAATATATGGACAGATCAAAGCTAAACTGCATTATTCCCTACTGCTCACACATTTGTTAACACAGGTTATGCTTTATGAAACCTTTACTGGATTCTGACAACAAAACAGAATTAAAACCCTGTCTCATTCCTTTCAATCCAACACTGCATATCGTCTCGTCCTGTTTAGCCAAACCCGCCAAATAGTCTACAAGACGGGGACAATGAGGACAACTGCTGACGCGTCAGGGTCTGGACATCCAACCAAGTCCACCCTGAAAGAGAGCCACAAGGTGTTAAAAGAGGTCTCCAAAAGCCATCATTGTTTAAATTAGGCTGCTGCTACTGTTGATATCAAAGTGCACGTCTTCACCATCAGAAAGAGACTAGACAGGTTTAAATCAATTATATCACCATTGCAAGCTGCTCGAGAAAAGCTGAAGTAGAACTGGACCCTGCAACATGAAAATGCCCCAAACCTGAGGTTTGGTCCAGATCTGGCTCTTATTGAGATGCTGTGATGGAGTGGTGGGATAACTTAAAACAGGCTGTGACTGTCAGGCACCTCAAATATGTTAAAATTGATAAAAATCAATAATTAAAAGCGTTGGCAACAAATTTCGTCATCGACTCATTGGGTCACGCAATTGATGTCGCTCGCCACGTCACGGAGCCATTTACCAAACCTGCAAGCCGTAGTCAATGCTGACAGGCTGACTGGCTGCAGAACGATGTAAACGAAGCTAGTTGCAGGCAGTACTGTCAATTTCTGCTTTTTTGACGACACAGAGAAAGCAGCTCGAACTAAGTCCTCAAAAGATAGGGAACTTCACAAAAACAAAACAGAAAAAACAGAAAAAAAGTAACAAGCAAGATTTGACATGGCACAAGAGCTCCACGGTGATACAGGAGCTGAGACAACGTGGAGTCATTGATGAGGGTGAGGTGGCCTCAACAGCAGGGTGAGTCGTTACTATATCTGATGTTTGTTCCGTTTCAAAGTGACGAAACGCCGACAGCGCTTGGCTGGGAGCGGAGTCCTGTGCAGCCAAAGTCTTGCTTCAGGTGCCGCCTTAACGTCAGTATGCCTGGTAGCTCGTCTGATGCGGCTGTTTGCTTGTTAGCTGGTTAATGACTGAGCTTGTTTACATGCTCAACTTTCCCTGATGTGATTAAAATGTGTTCGGATTAAAAGAAAAGAAAGTAGTTTTTCCATTTATATGGGCTAAAATCAAATCATCCGATCATGACGTGTGTTTACTTGCACCAAGCTTTATTCAAAGTAGAAACTCTCTGACATTAGCAGAGTTGTTGAATTTCCATAAAACAACCGCAGAAGTTTTATACTTCTTCATGCGGAAAAAACAACAATAAACGGTCCATTCTGCCCTGAGCGCACAGAATGGACCTGCACCAGGTTCTGAGATGGTGGAAAACTCCTGCTGTTGCTGTTTAGAGAGCGGCAGGAAATGATGATCATCCCAAAACGCTCTGTGCTGCACAGCGCTGCGGCTCCATCCTCCACATTCCATTAACCGGAACAAGTGTTCAGATGGTCGCTGATCAGATTATGATCATAAACCAGCCCTCTCAATCAGAATACAATTTCATTCTGATAATAATTTGTTGATTAAGCTTTAAGTTTTAACTTGCTGACAACGTCTGAGTGAAGGGACTGTATGGGAGAGAGGAGCAGGGCTCTAAACTAACCTTATTGTTATGTAACCATAATGAAACTCAGCATGATAAGAGGCAGACCTAAATTAAAAAACATCGTATTTGGAAGAAAAATATGTACAGGGACAAATGTAGCATGTCTATGAAATGGGCTGGAGGTTTATTTGATTGTCAGAAGTGGTGTTTTTGCTCTGGTTGCATTCTTCTGCCCAATTTGTCCCCTAGATGCACCAGAACAAGGGGGAGGTTCAACCAAACTGCCTTTGACACCACAGTTTTACAGCTTCACTATTGCTGTGTTAAACCGCTGTTCATACAGACAACATTGACTATTAAATGACTGACGTACAATCTAGTCAACATAAACGTCTTTATTTGAAGCAAAATTATGTATTACCTAATATTATTGTAAAAGAACACCTAAGTAGCAACTAGTTTTTTTGTGAGCTCTGTCGGTCCTTTTCTCCTAAATAGAACATTTGAAATGAAAATAAAACTGTTTTATTTGTCAGATTCATCAATTAATCTTAATAATGATCATTTGTTGCAGCCCTAGTGCAAAGGTTCCTCTGACATTTTGCACTAGGGCTGCAACAAACATTTCTTCTCAATCCCTCGCTGGAACCAGATCGCCCCGCGTTGTGTGAACGTCAAGTGACGCTTTCAGTAAAAAGCACTGCCTGCGTATCTGAGTGACATGCAGCTGGGGTTAGTCCGGTGATCAAGCTCAGCAGAGAGCGCATCCACAGCAAAGGATATTGGTGCCGCATCGGATCAATGGCTTGACCCTTTAAGTCGCATCACTTCCAGTACCTCATCTAATAAGAGCCAATCTTTGGGAACACCCCCAGCTGACCCACGCTGCTGGGGGACAATTACAAGAGAGTGGTCTTTCAGGAGCGACGCCCACTTGACCCGGTAGAGTAAAGACGCGGAGGAGATCCACATGATTTAAACTCCTCCCTAAGACGTGCTGACAAGGTTACAGGGTCATTGCAGACATTAACAGGTCAGTGTGTGGCCCACTTGGGAACAATTACTCCCGGTCACAGCTAAGTGGACACTTGATTGAACACGACGGAGGCAGGACACACTTCCCACAGATAACAATCCCCAAAGCCATTTAGGATAAAAAGCTCTTGTGATACAGCCTTTATGGGCAAAATTCATCTTCCCGTTTCCCTTTTAAAAGAATGTGAGAGTGTGATAGAGAGCCGTTCTTTGGGAGAGATGAGTTACTCAAAGCATTACCATTTTCTGGTTATGACACAGGAACAATTACAAGGTGACTGGGAGAAAAGGCTAAACAACGCGATGAGCTCTTTAGGATTTCATTTTTCATGGATGGAGAAAACAGACATGGTCTCTCTCCTCGCTTTGACTTCCACAGAAAACCCATTTTCACCATCAGCAGAACTCCAGCCGACGCAAAGGAGCCGCACCTCGTATCATTACCGCCCGCCATAAATATCTCATCTCTGATGAAGAGTGTGTGTGCTGCACTTTTCAGATTCCCCCCCCCCTTCTCTTTTTTTACGGCGTTCAACCTTTGACCCACTGACAGTCTGACCCGTCTCCCACCGCAGAGACTAAAAGTTTGCCTCCAACATCTGCGTCCACGCAGTAAGAAAAACAAATACTTGGTGCGTTTCATCATCATGTGTGGGTCTGACATGCGCTCTGCCGGGGAGGAAAAAACTAACCAGATGTTTTAGGGTCGCTACTGCAGATGAAATGACAACTTTGTGCACAACGGTCATTCTCGCCCCGCCGTGGTCGCCGTAAACAAACAGGGCTTATCAATCTGCGAGCACATTTAGGCCGCATCTGCATAAGCTGCGTGACGTTTGCGGCATTGTTTCGTGTTTTGTTTGGTTTTTCCATCGGCATCCATTTATTTCTCTGCATTAGGAAATCAGACCCCCCCCCCTCGCTCTGCTGTTGTGGTTGATGCTGCAGCTGTTGGTTGTTAGTGGCTGGAGATGACACAGTTCACCACTTCTCCAGAAAACACTGCGCCTAAACACAGCTGCAGAGAGGAGAGGAGACACTTTGGCTCTTTAAAGGAAAAGAAAAAACAAGATAAACAAATCAGTCTGCTGCTAAACCGATATCACTCCAGAGGCTCTATTCATTACTTCTTGCATTTTTTTCCCAGAGAAAGCCAGGCTGTTAAACCTCAGCTGCATGAAAATGAAATAAACAAATACATGAAAAAAACTAGTTTGAACATCTTTGCCTTTTCTCATTAACAAATGTCTGTTCCAGTTTGGGCTGCATGATATTAGGGAAGCATGTCATATTATCGTTGAATACTGTGGTGATGATAACGTTGACCTCATATTTTCCTCTCTTCTCTTTCTTTCCCATCGTTATGATTTTCCTGTCATTCTCCATCAGCCCGTATCAGACTTAAATAGCCTGAACAAAAACAAAAAGGCAGTTTTTTGTAAGTGTTTTCATTTGTGAAGTCAAAAACGCTGCCCAAACTACCCTGGCACTAAAAAAGGAATCGCCCCCTCAACCTAAAAACGCCTTGTCCCACCTTAAGCTGCAATCACTCCCATCAAGCGTTTGTCATAGTTGCCAATATGTCCCTCTCTCCCTCTTTTTCACTAAATGAGTTTAATTCAGGCACATTGGGGGGTTTTCAGGCATGAACAGCCCCGGTGTCTCAATCCTAAAACCTTTTTGCTTTTTGGAGCCAGTTAGAGGTGGACTTGCTGCTTTGGCTGATTGTCTTCCTGTTTAACCAGAGTCCACTTAAGCTCAAGGTCCCGAACTGATGGTTGGATTTTCTGGTAGAGCTCATGGTTCCATAACTTTTGGCAAATTGACCAGGTCCTGAAGAAGCAAAGGTGTGTCCAACCGTCACGCTACCACCTCTGAAATGCTGTTAGTTTTATATCGGTAAGTAACGAGATGCTCACCTTGAAAAAAGTTCCACTTTTATCTCATCAGTCCACAGAATACCTTCCTGACGGTCTTGGAAATCATCAAGATGATGGTTGGCAGATGTGAGACAGGCCTTTGTATGATTTGGACCACGGATGCCATTTCTACCCAGTCTCTGTTATTGTTGAACCATGAACACCGGCCATAACCGAGCCCAGAGGCCTGCGGTCAGATTGCAACCTCTTGGATGAGTCCCTGATGCGCACTAGGGGTAACTTTGGTAGGCCGACCCCTCCACCACTGCTCCAGGGTTTCTCCATCTGCGGACAATGGCTCCAATGGTTCGCCCTGAGCCATAGAATTGGCTTTCTAACCCTCTCCAGGCTGATAGACGTCAACGGCTTTGTGATCGGCTCTCAAAGTTCTTTAGATTGAGAAGTGAAGTGTTGCTTTTGGAGAATCCGAATCAGCTTTATTAGTCAGCCATGTCTGACTCTGAACGGTACAGCACTCATGATGTGCTTACATATAGAATAATACGACAACACAGTAAGAGTAATAAAATCAAACCCAGTCAGCAGTACAGAGGAAACATATGAACACACTGCAAACAAGCAGAAACAATGAGACAATAGTGCACTGAGTAAAGGATGCAGGAGCAAATATTATTATCCTCATTATGATTAGAATCATGTTATTAGACAGGTTCTATATAAGTGAGTTCCTGGTATTGTATGTCTGGTAGTTATCACATTTCAATGTGACTTCAAAAATGTGTTGGGGGACAATTCTATTTTTGCATATGACAAATATTTCTTGGTGTTTTCCCAGTTTACCTTTTTTAATCTTAAATTGCTTTTATGATCTGAAATATTTAAGGGTAAATGAAAATCAAAAGCCAATGAAATCCCTTAAGGGTAAATACTTTTCCACTGCACTGTAACAGTACTATACCTATCAAAGTCAATCTGGTATACAATTTTGGCACTAGGTGGGATAGTTGTTGCTTTTCAATTTGAAAGAAAATGTATTTGTTGTAATGTTGGTGTAAATACTGCATGAATCTGACACTGGCCCATGCCAGACCCAAACCCAGTTGTAGTTTTCACCTTTTAGCTGCTTAATATCCATAGGTGGGCACCATGTGACTCTCTGAGCTCCACTTACATCAAGCTGGCAAAACTCAGGCACCAGCAACTATGGCAGTGAGGAAAAGGATACTGTATAATTTACTTAGCACACATTTACTGCTTTAAATGCCCTGATTCTAGTTTCTCCAAAAGAAAATGAAATACAATGAATGTAAAGAGCTGACAAAGGAGGTATCGAGATGTTAACCGCATGCAATCACATTTACCACCCAGCATATTAACCGCCTTAAATCCGTTTACACCAAAGAAATCTCCCAGCGCCTTGCACACAGCACAGAATCCATAAACAGACAATAAACACATTGTAATTATGAATGCCAACTCTTTAATTACGTGTGTCATTTGGGGATGGCCGAGCTAACTAATTGTCAGTGATGGTAAAGGACTCGTGGAGACTGGAAGGAGATCCAGCCCCGGGCCCTATGAAAACTGTATTCCCCTGTCTCAGTGCGGGTTAGAAGGCAGAAAATTCAATTGGCACGACTCCAAGAAGAACAGTCCAAACAGCCTTAATCAGCGGGGATAAACTCCATGCAAATCATTTACATTAGCACAAGCAAAAGAGGAGAAAAACACCAGAGGTCTACTGCTTTCTGAATAGGATTATACAGGAAACTCCTGTTCCTCTAATAGCCCTCTCATAACGGGGTTCTACCTCTTTATTTGCTACCAGCCAAATCTGACAACCTGAAGAAGCAGCCAACAAACATCACCCCACGGTGGTATGGGTCCAAAAGAACGGGAACTGCAGTTTACATCGACCACAGCTTCAGCCACTGTGCCATGTTTCTGAAGGCTGACCACACAAGTGTTTGATTGGTGCTAGACTGCTGTATGTGACAGAGGCAGACAAGCACAGACAGGTAGAAGGTAAAAGCATCATGGCTCAAAGGCAACATACCAAGCAGAGGCATTTGTTTTAACCTTTATAAAGTGTTACTTTAAGGTTTTGGATTTGATGATGCTGGAACTTTATTAGGCTGTAGATAACAGATATGGTCTAAATTGGATGGATGGATGGAAACTTAAAACTGTACTCCAGTAAGAGTAGCAATACTTCAATAAATCTTTACTCAAATAAAAGTAGCCAACCAAGAAATTACTCAAGTAAGAGTAAAAGTGTTTGTTAAGAAGGCTACGTAAGTACTGAGTAACTAATCATAACATCTGATTTAATATTTTAAAATGATGCAATCAGACAGAAAGAATATGTCAAAAGTACACAAAGTACATTTAACAAAAATAATATAATTACAAAATAATAAATTCAAGCAAAAGAAACCCATTTCTATTTTTTTCAACATAAAACTTATGAACCCAATACTGCCAAAAGTATTTGGTCATCTGCTTTAGATTTGAATCAACTTTGATGACTTCCTGTTCCTAATCTATTGGGTCAAATTCGCTAATAGATTCCCAGCAACAGCAACTTTAACAATTCTGTAAACATCTTCAGTCAGATAAAAACAGAATTGCAGCCATGGCTCTAGTTCATGCAAAAGATGTTCTATGAGGTTGAGGTCAGGACAACTTTCTTTACACCAAACTTTATACACCTGCAGCCATGGAGGTGATTGATTTGGTGGTGTGGCAAAGTACCTCCAATGACAATATTTACTATTTACTGTATGCTCACTCCATGTCCAAAAGGCACAGCGAGCTCAGCAGATAGAAAATAACAAAAAATGACTCTCTATGAGTAATGAAGTTACTCATAGAGAGTAGAGCAGCCAGAAACTTTACTCAAGTAAGAGTAGCGATACTTCTTAAAATTATTAATCAAGTAAAAGTAAAAAGTACATTACAGTAAAACTACTCTTAAAACCAAATTTTGTTCAAAAAGTTACTCAAGTAAATGTAACCAGTTACTACCCACCTCTGGATGGATGGATGGATGGATGGATGGATGGATGGATGGATGGATGGATGGATGGATGGATGGATGGATGGATGGATGGATGGATGGATGGATGGATGGATGGATGGATGGATGGATGGATGGATGGATGGATGGCAGGTGCATCTTCCATTCATTGTGTTATTTATAGAAAATAGATCTAGTGATTTTATTACTTTAAGAGTCTCACATCATGTAATCAGCCCACGACTGAGATCTGTGTGACTTTGATGACCTTTTTAAGTCTGGCCCCAGCCCAAAATATTGCTTCTCATTCATAACTCTAAAACCAAACCATAGGTAAGGTGCTTTGAAAAGGTTATGCTACTATGTACTTTGTATTAGTCAGAGAGAGAGGTGAACAAAGATCCCACAATGAATTACTCAAATTACTGAAAATACTTAGTGAGACAATTCTCCGAGATGAGTCGTCAGCTAAATAAATGTCACTGAGGCAATGAGAAACCGTCTCCACCATTGTTTACATATTGACTGGCACCGTGCGGTTTGCCCAGATGAGAACAACACACAATCTCCGTTGGGTATGATCTCACTTGGTGGAAAAAGAGCTGTCACCGTGATTCTGGTGGGAGGGAGTGGTGCTGCAATCAATGACGGTGGAGAGACTTAAACGCAAACATAACAAATCTATTATTGGCCGTGAAGCGTGAAATCATACATTAGCCGAGCTCTAAATGAAATAGTCGATTCTGCAACAATTTACAGCTCAAACTGTTCTCACTCGTGGCTTTATCTCCATTCCTCTGTCTGCGAGGTTTAACTGAGCACTTCACCGTGCCCTGGGAGGCCTCTTTCATGGGATCGCCATTGATAAAAAGAGATCTGAGTGACTTAGTGAAAGTGAAAGCGAGCATGAAGAAGGCAGAATTTTCATCCACTATCCATCTCATATTCTAATGCAGCCATTATGCTCTAAAAACAGACTGCTCATCCATTCATTTAATGGGCGATTTGCAAAAAAAAAAAAGGAAAAAAAAAAAAGATGACGCTGCAAGAGGTTAGGACCGGGTGATTAAAAACTCTCTGAATTAGCCCTTTAGTCACAGCATCCAGATGCAGAGAAAGAGCAGAGAGGCCTGGGTGCTCTGTAGCAGAATATGAACAGATTGATTTGCTCATATCTCAGTAGGAGTTGTTTTCAGAGGGAGGGATTGATTGGTCCACACGTTACAGCCTGCGCATCGTGCAGCCCACATACACGAAAAGGCTTTCAGAACAACATGCAGTCACTGAAAACAGCTGATTGCCTCAACCAAGCAACCAGATTTACAGCATCCACTACAGGTGTAGGGCTTTTTGAACAAAAGGCTATAAATAGTGGATCAATGATCGAGAGCTGGGAGGAAAACTACTCTGATCTAAATGAAGCAAGCCACACACAATGTTTTTCAACCAGGATCTTATGTGAGAGACTATCACAAACTTCCTCTTGTGAAGAAGAAGAAGGAGAAGCATGGTTTTCAAGATAATGGGCAAATAGTGGTGGCAGCATCATGCGGCGGGGACGCTGTTCTTCGAGGACAGGGCGGCGGGACATTGATCTACGCCAAATACGAGGCTACCTTGGCAGAGTATTGGAAAGCGGCAGAGGTGCGCCATACCCAATGATACTAAACATTCAACCAGAGCTAGCGTTGAATGAGAGGTGTTCACAGAGGCTCTCTATTCCTTCTGAGTTGAGCTACGTTTTGCAAAGAAGAATGGTCAGGAACGTCTCCAGAATCAACGCGGTTTGTTTATCTATTTCATCTCAGGGCACGCTACAAAGTGGATTCAATCCAACCATCCCGACAGATTAGTTCAAATGTTTTCTGTGTAAGGAACCCCAGCAGGTTGCACGGAGTCGCTGGCTTGCTGCGTTCCCTGCAAGACGTACAACGCTGGTAGACGAACACCAAAGGACTTCCAGCTGTTATTGCTGTGAAATGTCAATAAAGGAGGTGTTGTCGCAGCGTTCAACCTGAACCTTATGTCTTGATCTGAGTTACGTGTGAATTCTGACACCATGGTCGCATAAAGACTCTTGGTCCTTGATAAAAATCTGCCTAGAAGTGATTGATTTTAGCGTTAATGTTACAGGAAAGGCAAAGTTATCAACTCATGCTTTTATTCCATCATTCTACAAACTCTGCCGTAGTGAAACAAGGTTTTCTGAAGAAATTGCTAAAAGAAAAGGAATTTTAAAAAGAACATGGCGAATTACAACGCTTGTAAACAAAATACTTCACGGTGTAACACCTCCCCCTCATTACATACAGCAGGCCACTGGTGCTGTCAAGTTAACCACACGCACACATGCTTTCTAACGCTGTTTGCACAGACTCGACGCTGGCTACCATTCTGCAGATCATTTCCTAAAAGAAATCAAGAAAAACGACTGAAGAACATTCAGACTAATTTCCACTCAGCTTCTCGTAAGACAACTGCGAGTTTGTCAGCATTAACTATTCAGACCAACTGTAAGAAAAGCTTGTGAAAGAGAAATTACCGCTTTAAAAAAAAAAAGCTGATGACTAAACTTTCATTTATTTCTCCTTCCCCACCGCGCCGTAACTTCATCATACTGTTTCTGACAGATAACATCCGACGCCGAGCTAAGTGGCTTTGGTGCTGCTTTCGATTAGGTCACCTCTGGGGGGATGCGTGCAGGTGTAGGCCTCAAGTCAAACTGTAAAGCACATCAGCAAACAGAGGAACACGAGTCAGATAATTAAAGAAAGCGCTTAGAGAAACTTCTCCCACAATGCTTCAGGAAGCGCTGAAGGTGAAATGACGGCGCACTTTTCGACTGTTTAATTGTGAAACTCTGATTAATTCCTCGCTGTTTCTTACAGCAGGTATATTCTTGAGTTGGTGTGTGTTTGGCCTACAAAGTTTATGTTTGAATAAGCCGCTTTCGTGAGAAATTAAATATTCAGTCGGGTTCTTACTCAACCGACTTTGCAATTCTTTTTTCCAGTCTCTGTGTGAGAGTGCCACGAAACAAAAACCGTCGGGTTGTGCCGCAGCAGATTCCCGCTCCTCTGCTCTTTTACGCCGAGCCCACGACGGCAGCAAGGTGATGTTTTCCACCCTCCTCAAGGTGCAAAACACTCCTCCCGTGTCAACTCCTCACTCGCTGTGTGTTACAGAGATGCTTGCTCTGCTGGCGGCTCTCTGGTTGTTGTTTGCAGGATCGGTGGAAGCCATTGCGGCTTTGGGCTCTTGTCTAAAAGGGACTTTACACACATCCGCAGCCTACCCTGCTCAGCCGCTGTGTGAAAACTACAGCCGCCTTCAGGAATCTTCGGCTGGATCCTAACGCTCATGCACTGAAGCCTTAAAAAAGGTAGAAACCGAGACACAGATGTCATTAAAACATTTTTGAAAACATTAAACGCCGCAGGCAAGTCAAAGCTATAGCAGAGAACAACCGAACCCAGGATGTGACAGAAAACTGGCCAAAACAATCCCAAATTGAAAGAGAACTGCTTGGACTTGACTAAAAACGGTTTGGCAGCTTAAAGATTTGCAAAACTAATTGGTGGATCTCTTAAAATGAACCAATAACTGCAACTTTCAGCAAGTAACTACATTTAAATCAAACATGTGTGTTTATTTATAACCACTTCTGCTAAGTCTGAAGCAAACGAAAGGATGTGAGATTCCTTTGAGTCACCAAAAGAGCAACAGGTTTCATTCAGCCCCCACAGGCTGCACATGCTCAGCCACATCTGCTTCAGCACCAGGTCCTGGCTGAGGCTCGTCCACGGACCCAAACCGTAACCAAAACCAACAACAACAAAAACGACTACTCCAGAGAAAATAGCCATCTCCAAGTGGGTGGTTTGGGAATGACGCCCCGCCCCGTTTACAACGCTGAGAGCAAAAACAGACTCCCTCAAAGGAGCCCGGCTCACACACAGCGAGCAACAACAACAACAACAGCGGGCGGATCTACTGGGAGAGCGGGCGCTCAAACGGCAGCAGCCCGTGCACAAACAAGGTGTGCGTCTCCGGCTGTTGGCAGGGGGGCGGGGGGCACAGGAGAGGGAGAGAGAGTGTTAGTGAACGGCGGAGAGGCAGAGAGAGAAAGCGAGAGTTGGTGTGAAAGTGGAATTGGGTAGCAAACAAAGTCAAACACCACCTGCGCCACCCCGGTCTCAGGTCAACTGAATCATCAGAAGCCTGGGTAGGTACCGTCACCACCTTCCATGAATAGCTCACCAAACCACATCAGAATGACTTCAGCGCGGCTAACGCGGCGTTCTGAGAACACTCCACCTCGATATGCAGGGCGCTGGGAGAGAACGAGTAATGAATCTTAGTTAACAAGGCCATTATCAGTGAAGGAGCAACATCATCAGGGGGGACTTCACATCCACAAATCCCTTCCATCCACTGGCTTTTTATTGTTGCTTTTATCTGCTCAGGCATGCTGTTAACAAGTCTAACAAAAAAAAAAAAAAAAAGGGAGAAAGAAAGAGAGAAAGAACGCGCTCAGATAAAAGTATCATGAGTTTAATCTGGTGCAATACATCATCTCAGTAAACAGCGAGGCTGAGTAAGGGACACGGGGCCCAATTAGCCACCGCTGCTCTTAGCTGTCAAGTGTTTTAACAGCTCGCATCGGATGATAAGAATAACCTGGTGACTTTCATCCGCGCGCCGCACTCATCAGTGCGAGCACCTTTGCTTAAACACAGCATCTTGGGTAATTACTGCGTCCCAATTACCTCCCAGCTTGTAAACATATATCAAATAAACATGCAGCGACCCGTCAATTAGGAGCACCCTTTCATAATGGGGGTTCAAAATGATGCTTTGTGTGCAAACACGGGAAAGTGGCAGTGAGAGAAGGGAGCGCTCCACTTCAAAGTCAGCTGGCATCTGGAAATAACAGCATGAAAAGTCATTGCGTCTAGAAATGCGTTGTTGTTAAACAACGCCGCGGAATCGGACGATTTCTCCTCGATCGGCTCCAACATGATAAGCAGGTTTTAGAATCCTAAGAAACCAGAATTAGTTTTTTCCTATGAAGTGAATGTATCAAATTTAAGGACTCCCACCATTTCAAGTCTACTTTATAAAGACATCAAATAGCAGCTGCTCTGGCTAAAGATAAAATCAAGGTTAGGGACAAATGGCTGGATGCATGGAAGGGGATCATCTAGCAACGCCTTCATGCCTGAGTGCTTTAGATGCTGAAGCTCAGAGTTGGAGACACTGACTAATGGGAAAGAAAACAAGCGTTAGGACAATAAGGATCTTTCTTAATACCATCATCGTCACAGTTTTAGCAATAGCGTTGTAATTTAATCTTTTCGTATCGTGTAGCCAGATTCAAACCTACTGCCTTTGTTGAGGAACCTACGGCCTCATCTTTGCCTTTTGTCCCTTACCGCCCTTAGAATGAGAAGAAAATCAGAACCGGCAGGTCAGACTTTAAAGACGACTGGAGATGGTTGTCGGCCAGGAAAAGCCTGATCAGTGCGCCTCCACATTTGATTTAAAACTGCTCTTAGATTGGTTCCTGGCTGATATTGGCAGGACAGACCTAAACAAGACGACGGCTTTCTGGTTTTATTCCAGGACACGCGGACTGGGCTTTTCCCAACCAATACCAACGTCTGGTTTCCTTTAAGGTCCGACCTCCCGATCTCTTTCACCCGATTCTCCTAAGGGCTACAACAAACAAAAGAGAAAAAATAATAATGACATAAACTGTCCTTATTTATGCGTCACACCGTATGTTCTTAACCTAGTTGATCATTCGCACCGTAGACATTGCTGTTGGCTGATGTTGGTGCTCTGGGCCTCAGTGTTGGACCTGCAGAGCACCGATCAGAACCGATCGAGGAAAACTCCCATCCTGATCTTGTAATCCACTTATTCTCTGCCACCACTTTTTTCTCTAACGTATTCTAATCCTTAGCAAAAATAAACAACAACTGATCTGTCAGTGAAATGGGCGGATCAGAAAATAAAAAAAAACTGGAGGTGGGTGTCAGCCAGTAAAAGCTAATTAAATGCTGTGTGTTTTGGGTCAGGTAATGTGCGCCGGGAATTAAAACATGTTGGAACTGCCGACAGGTCAAAATGTTGGAACGGAGCGTTCTGCCAAGAACCCCCCCCCCCCCCTCCTACACAGATGAGTGAAGAGGCACGGCGAGATGGTTGAATTCAAAGGCAAAAAGAAAGCAGCTCCAGCAAGAGTCTGTCAACAAAATCTGCATCGCTGTTCTCTCCTCGTCTCCATTACGCTCTCCTGTCTCTCCTCCGGCTGAGATCTGAGTGCTCTGATGGCTTATCACGTAGCGAGCGGCGAGCTAAGCCGGAGTGATGCGCCCAAAAGACATGATCAAAGCACACCAACTTTCCAGCCAGCTACGATGATGGAAGAGCAGGCCCTGCCATGTTGTGTTTCTTATTAGGCTGGGACTGCCAACAGAAAAACAGCCAAGAAGTCAAGGATAAAGCCCCCCCCCCCCCCCCCCCCCAAAAAAAAAAAGTCTCTGCTGCAACTTCCATTTACATTAGGCTGCCTCCTACGTTTATCGGGGTTTAAGTGCTAGTTCATATTAGTAAATGTCACTTTTTGCTCCTCTCGTTATCCCATTACTCGGATAAAGCAGAGCAATGATTTAATCTTTCAGCCAGGCCACAGAGGCTTACATTTTCAAGTGCCTGACATCCAGCTCTGAGCAGCTTTTAAGATCTGAACACTTTGATATAATTGAAGTCTGCTTTTCGTAGCGTGAACAGAAGAACCTGTGAGATAGCGCGAGAAGCCACCACAGAAGAAGAGGGGAAAGAACAAAGTAGCAGCAAAACGAGGCATAAACAGACAAAGAAAGACGTTTCACAGATCTAACCACACCAGTTCGACTGACGGGACTTCTGGCGGCGCAGAAAAATATCAAACCACGCAACTTGTTATGCGAACATCAAAAAGATGTGTTTAATTACGTCAAACTGGGGTGTCAATATGTGCTTTAAATCACTGCCGATTGTTCCACGTCTTTTTAACCTTCTGTTTAAATAAAACAGCAAAAAGAGGAGACAAAGGAGGATAAAAAATGGCGTTTTCTTTTTCCACAGCACAGCTCTGACTCTGACACGTGTTATTAAAGCAGCATTACACTGTCCCGAGCCGTGGTGGCTTGTCCCCCGCTCCCCGCCAGACGGTGGCGGGCTTAGTTCACTTCAAACAGGTTCTTATTCCCAGCTGACTTCTGTACAGCATTCAAGTAAACCTGCTCTGCTTTAACTTGTTACGGGACACAAATGCCACCACAGTCAGCAAATAAACATTCTCAGTCCCAAAAATACAGCCTCTGATTTAAACAAGGACTGGAATCGGCCGGTCACCTGTTTGACTGGTGACCGGCAGGTCCAACATTTAAAAAAACAAAATCTAATTTGCAGTTTTTTTGTATATATTTGCAGAGTTGCAAAGTACGCTAATGCTCATTAATTATGAATGCCTCAATGAATCGGCCAATTTTCCTTTGATAAAATAAGAAAGGCTGCCTTTTTTGCCCCTATTGATTAAATTAATCAAATGTAAGACTTCCCAATATTTTCAGTCTGTAAAGGCATCAACCAATAGTTTAATAAATAGCTAATGGCTTTGAAAACATGTTATGATGCATAGAAGGGTATAAACCTGAAATTCCTTCATTTTCTAATAGATTTTAAACTACTAGAACTATAAAGGAATCAGCAGCACATTTGGGTTTTCCTCTGTATGTGTTTAGGGCTTTGGAGTAAAAAAAAAAAAGAAATCTAAATCTGTTAGCATTTGGAATCTGCGGGTCAGAGCCCAACGAAGGCAGAAATCGGCCCAGGAAAGAAAAAAGCCTGATCGGTGCTTTTCTGCTTGCAGCACATCTTTGGTGTGAAGGTGTGTGTTTGGTTTTTCTCGCCGAGGAACACTGAAAGTCGGTGATCAGCTTTTATCTGTAAGGTGTCTAAAAAAGATGTGAGAGTACAGGAGGCATGAGTCGCTACGCTGGGACCTTATTTATGCGCCATAACGACAAACTGAAATATAATAAAACCGTTTAATGATTTAGCTCTATGAGTAAAGTCAAAGTGAGATGATTTAACAAGCTAACACATCAAAGACTCTTTGAGTTTATTTCCTTTTAATATATATATATATATATATATATATATATATATTTATTTTTATTTTTTTTTATTAAAATTTAAATTTAAATTAAAGGCTGATTGTCCTGCAAGTGTCTATCCTTTTTGCAGTTTACAAATACTGTTGTCCAGTAACCTTCAGATGATTGCGGTGAAAAGGCTAAAGGTTAGTAACGTTTTACAATAAAGAACACAGTAAAATTTCTAAATAAAGCAGAAATGAAGGGAAAATGTTATTTGTTTCGAGAGAAACCAAAATGAGCCCAAAAGTCAGGAGTTCAGAGCTTTCCTAGATCTGGAAAGTGGGCTCAGCCAAGAAAGCTGCAATCAGTGCATCTCAGCATTAAGAGTCGTCTCAGGAGCTCAGGAGCTGCGATCAAACCCATTCTCCTTCTTCTGATGTAAAGCACCAAGAGAACAAATTAAATGGGAAAGCCAACAGCCATCAGTCTCTGTTGTGAGATAGGTGACTAAATAACTAAAGACCTTCACGTCACTAATGAAGGAGAACCAGGGTACCTGGAGCGACAACGTCACAGCAGAGCGAGACCACTCACAGGTCGGATGCTTCTAACTTTCACAACGGGCTTTGGATTGGTCTCAGCACCGCTTCCTCTCCATGTTGTCCTACAATGATGGAAAAACAGCATGTGAGAATCCTAACTAAAAACATGTTTTAATAGAAATGATAAGACACTGGCTGAAGGGGGGGAAAGCAGCCGATTAAAAAGAACTGCGGCCCATCGGCCCTTCGTGAACACACACACACACACACACACACACACACACACGACGGACAGCTGATGGAAACAGGTGCTGAGGTCTGGTCTGGCAGCTGAGCACAGCTTGTAGCGTACGCCTCAGTCCCCAGAGTCTGGGCGAGAGCGGCTGCAGGCCTACCTGCGTTCTTCTGGAAACAGATCAGAGCTGCTCCAGACAGGAAGATTTTCTATGCTAACAAAGTAAAGTCACCTGGTTAACTATTAGACTGTATGGTGGACTAGAGGTGGGCCTTTATCGTATCGTTTTATCGTTGTCTTATGGTGATATGGGGCTAGATGATAATTCAATAACCATATATATCGATGGATAGACGCGTGGTTCAACAGACAATAAAGGACAGTAAAGAGTTGAATAGAAGAACGGTTTTCACACTCAGGAAAACACCTTCACCAGGTTTCAGAGGTCAGAGAGCACATGTTCTTCTTTATCTTTTTTTAACAATTACAGCTTTGGTAAAAAGGTGGTTGAATAAAGGATGGAGTTTGAATTCAGTGTTCTTTATTTTAAAAGAGGTCACTAAGCAACAGCATAAAATGGTCAGGACTCCGCTTAACATTTATGGTTTGAATTTGTTGATAATTATTGATATCTATCAATATGATTTCTATTTCATCGATATGCTTTTTTATATGGTCCAGCCCTATCATGATAAGAATTTCAGTTTTTCTTGACAACGATAAATTCCAACTAAAAAGTTATTAAAAGTTATTTCTTGTTATTTATGCTATTTTCTTCACTGATGGTCTCTTGAGAGCATGAATAAATATGAATAAATAAATAAAACATCTGATTAAATGCATTTACTTTGTGCAGGTTGGTGATCACACTTCTTTATGTAAGTAGTGTCCTGATGAGACGTATTTCCAATTTTGTTTTAATGTCATATGTTACACTATTAAGTGGTTTTTAAATACAGTATTTGTGTTTATTGACGTGCAGCCACAGTTACCTAAAAAGCTGCAAGAAGCTGGAAATAGTCTTTTATCCTCATTTTTATCATTAGCAAAATAGAACCACAATATATAAGATAAGATTTTAAGTCCACCCCATTATGAACTCTTTGGATGGGCCAGAAAAAGGTAGGATTATTACAGCCGATTAAGGGAGAACTGGCTCATTTCAATCTCTGGCCGACTGGATGGTGCATCTCTAGAAAACACAAAGAATCAAGTTGTGGAATAAAACCAGCAAATGGATTCCTACAGAGATAGCTGAGAGCCAGTTTGAAGAAAAGAAGCGTGGTTCTGTTTTTCTGTCTGTTTCACCGGCCCGCGGTCCCATTAGGGATCCAGGGGAAAGCTGCAACAGTTACCTGAAGAAAAGGCTTCGTGAACACTCACCCAGGTAAAAGGGATACTTTTAGATTTCCAAGCATGGTGTCACAGTGCGGTGCGGTGTTTATGAAACAGTGAATTCATTTTCTGACTCATGGTAATTGCTGGTAATTGCACGCTGCCCCTCTAGCTGTGACAGTTCTTGCCTGAATCCTTCCCTTTGTTAAGGACAGGCGACGTTAGGAGACAGTAATTAATGGCTGCTGGAGCTAATGTCCGTCCTGAGCTTCCTACCGTCCTCCCGGGGCCCGCAGCTCACCCCAAGCTGTCCGCTCTCTGACCAATGGCCCTCTCGGGCCGGGAGGAACGGCTCTCCGGCCGCGCCACAGGGGCCCGGACACACTGACCTTTTACCCGGGAAATATAGTTCTGCTGTCCTTTATTATCGCAGCCATTTATGTAATGAAGCAAACAGGAGCGTGCGGCATCGGTGTCGCAGTCCTACCACGGATTCAACTGGCAGAAAACCCCCGTCGCTTGTCTCACTTATTCCACGTTATAAGCAAGCGGCTTGGGGCCGCCGATCTAACGAGCAATCAGGCAGATGGAGCACCTTATTCCCACACTGGGCCCAAAAATAACTCCTTTTATCTGCGAGCAGGGGCGCTCAGCCTGTTTGCAGCCCCTCGGTGCCCGGCACAGGGTATTTCAATGTGTGTTCACAAATACTGAGCAGTCAGATGAAAGAGAGAGCCGCTCCACTCGGGGATGGGAGTCCACTCGCTGAATGCATGAGTGACTGATTACTTTCTTAGCTGCTCAACCTGAGCTCTGTACAAAGGAGAGCCTTAGCCTGAGAAGCCTGAAGGGTCCAAACGAGACATAAGGGCTTTCCAAATAACACAGAAATCACAGATCTTGTGTCATAACAGAGCAGTTCCTCAAAGTTCAAGATCTTTTTCTCTCGTTTCTTTAACTGCTCCTCGGCCAGCTCTGAATATATTCAGACAGCATAATCATCTCAAGGGACAACAGCTAAAAGCCATGCACTCTGACACAGGAAAGACCGTACGCAAGTCTGTACGAGCCGCGCCGAACTGCAGGCCGCCGAAAGTTGCAAAGAAAGCTCCTCCTGCACCCTAAAACCTGGGTCAGCATTTGTGAAGGTCCGCTTGTGCATAAGCGAGCACACAAACCCGGAGCGCCTGTTCAAATAGCCTCTCTCCCATGCAGCTCATGACAACAGCCCAGCAGCAGCGCTGTTTGATCTCCAGTGTTTTCCTTAATCTGGGTTGTCAAGGTTCGCTTGTTGGAGGCTGTTTACTTTACTTCTCCTACCAAAAAAAAAAGTGTCTTTCCCCCCCTCCTCCCCTTCAGACAATGACTAATCCCAAGAACCAAGAAGGAGGGAGCACCGCCAGCAAAACTTGTTAAAGCTGCAGTTTCTCTTTTGCAAAATTTCCAGCGGTTCACATTTATTGTATGAAACACTAGAGGAGTCGTTTCATTCGTCAAATATGGTGCCTGGTCTATTTTGGATAGTTTCAATTCGATTTACAGATGATATAGCCGCAGTTTCTGCTGCAAAAACGCATCAGAGCAATACAAAAAAAAATTTGATTTTGATTAGCTCAATTTAAACGCTGCATTGGAGAGTGTGATAAATATTTAGGTCATGAGTAATAAAGCTGCTTATTTTAAGTTAGCTAAACCAGAATAAAGACATTTGAGAGTGAGTTTGTGTTTTCTACAGAGAAAATAAAATAAGAGTAACTCTGAATGCTGGAGGAGCATGGTCATTATAGCTCATGAAAAACAGCTTAGTACTAAGTGCTTACTGTGACATTTCAATTTATGCTTTTAAATATATAAATATATATATATATATATATATTCGCAAAGAAAAACAAAGGTCCGCCCCGTAACTTAGTAAACAATATCCTGGAGGTGAAACTTTTAAAGACTAAGTGGAAAGTTAAGACAAAATAAACAGGTAAAAAAAAACTCTTCTGGGTTAAATGTTCCACAATAAAAGCAAATGTTGGCAGGTATTAAAAATCTAAAGCATCGAAAAGATTTCAATTTTAATCAAACACATTAATCTGTAATTGTAATGTCCGGTTAGAGTTAATTTCTTACAACATCAGCTAATTTATTTTGCTAATAAACCCACATTTAAACTTTGAAAATCCGGTTCTCTGACACCAAGGCTGATATGATTAGATGGGCGGTGATGCCCTGATAAAACTCAGCATGTTCATTAAAAAATTAAATCAGAGATTCTAAATGTTTAAGAGCTACAAGACACTTTTTTTAATATTTAAAAGTTTTTTTTTTTTATTAACTTACTTAGCTAAATTAGTGCAACACGGACAAACTATGGAGATGTTATGCCCTTCAGGCTGGTCCAAACAGAAGCAAAGAATAAACAACACAAATTAGAATGTGATTAAGGTTCAAAACTACAAATGACAGCAATGATAATACATTTTTAAAATCTATTTTAACAAGGTGGCATTTTCACTGTTTTCTTTGACAACCACACCTAAGAAGCTCATCCTGCTGGTAAGTTTGACTCAGTTGCTGTTGCTAAACTGAACAGAAAAAAAACATAGTTGTCTCATCTCAAGACAGAAACTCTATCCATCACAAGCCTTATAACATTTCACTTTTTTGTACTAAATCACTAATACAGCTCATATGAACATATCAGTGCCACATAAAGAATGAGAATAACAGGGACTGGATCAGCTTCTCTAGATATATGCGGATCAAGATGTTCAGATAGGATTTGCTACCAAAATTAATTAGTTAGTCTTGTTGAAAAGTGACTATTATTGTGCATTGCATTTACAAACTAAAATGTGTGTGTGTGTGTGTGGGGGGGGGGGGGTTAAGTGTTTAGAAAACGATAAATACCCTACAAAATTGCTTGTGTGTGAGAATGAATATGTCAACTTTATAAAAGTTAAGAACTGTCATAAAATAGAGTTTGTAGGTTTGTTTCCACCTTTGGCTCGTTTAGCAGTGGCGCTAATGCTAAAGTTAAGCTGGCTAGCAGGCTCGGCTTCCTGACCCTGAGGCGGTGGCTGCCAGAGAACAGCTGGGGAGTTCAGGGGAAGCGCTCACATGGCACCTTGTCCATTACCATGTCAGTAGCTGTGTTGTTCTACAGCGGGAGGATGGACCAGATGAGCCCCTTTAGTGAAAGGCGGACCAACTAATCTGGTTAAGAAACATTTTACAATTCGGTTGCAATTTCTTACATTTATTCACATGTTTTAGTTGTTGAATTCACGCATTCTGGACCAAGAAACATTGACTACAATCCATCTACACCTATTTTATTGGTAAAGTCTGTTTTATCAGTGAACGTTTCAATAAAAGTTGTGAGAAGCGTTTCCTTTTTTTGTTCTTTTTTTACAAATAGTTCACAAATGTTTTGAGGCAATGAAAAGTTAACAGTGAAAGCGAATATCCGCTTCAGGGGAGCTGTGCGTCGTCGTCTCCCCCCGGCAGGCACGCCACACAGAAAGAAGCCCGTCTTTTAAACGCTTCGGGTGATGGACGGGTCGGAGAAAGCAGCCGAGGTGGTGGGAAATGTTAACAAGTGCATTTCAGATGCCCTTTTTCTCAGGTTTATGTATTTTATGTTAGAGGGACAGCTAGACACGTGGGGAAAAGCCCCTTCCCTGCCAAAGAAATCACAGCAAACTTTTCGTTTCCACCAAATAAAGTTAAACATTCACGGTGAAAACTTTTTTTTGTAAAGCTGCGCGTGACCACCGCTGCTCTGTCCATCTGTCCAGCGACAAAGCTGCGAGCTCACTTTTTCTCCAAAAAGGTGCGTTTCTCTCCCTTCTCTCTCTCCGGGGTCTCGCGGTAGCCTCTCCACTTCAGTGAACTTTCAAAAAGAAAGAAAACCGGGACACCGCGCTAAACAACCGCGACAAGAGAGAGAGAGAGAGAGAAAAAGCTGCCCACTAAGTTACAGCAACGCCGTCTGGGAGTTTGTTTCGCTATGTCTTAATAAATATCCAGCAGCGAAGTCAGACTCGGCGCGAGCAGCAGCGGCAGCAGGTAACGCGAGGCGAAGCAACAAAGCTAGCGTTAACATGAGGAGAGCTGGGAAACTTACCGGGAGGAAAAAACGCTTTACGGCGGCCAACGGGCAGCGCACGCGGAGAGTTCAAGAGGAGGGAAGGGGAGGTGGGGATGGGGGGGAAACGATGTGCTCGCGTGAGATAACGAACCTGTGCACGCGAGCGTGCCTACCCTGCCGCGAACGCGTGCGACAACAAATCACACAGTAAACACCAGCAAATATTACTCCGCTTGCCTCGGCGTTGGTTACGGGCTGCCAGCGAAGGTGAGGAGGAGGAGGAGGGATGCGGGGGGGACTAACTTAACTTATCTGCGAGGAGAAAACGGTGGTCTTACCCAGGGCGTCGAAATATGTCTAGATGTGGAGTTTCTCTCACGCCGACTCGCCTGTCTGTGGCTCGCAGGGTAGGGGGGGGGGGAAAGAGGCACGGGGATGCAGGCTTTTAATGCTGTTATTAGATTTTTAACACGCCGAGAGAAGAAGTAGAGAGAGGGGGAGAGAAGAAACGCGGATTTGGATGTTTTTGTTTTGATGTCCCAAGTCCGTGACGTCACATATCCACCTGCTGGGCAAAACAAGGTTCATTGCGTTGCACATCCTTCACAGGGTGAAGTACATTTCAGGAGCACTTAGGGAGGGAGGTTGGATAATGATGTGCGTTAGCTTTAGATGGAAGTCTGACGGGGGGGTCAGGACAGCTGAGACAGGAAAGAGCAGTTTCAGAAAAGTCCCCTCATCTGTTTTTACCCCTAATTATGCACTAGTAACACAAGCATTTATGTCATAAGCAACAAAATCAGTGTAACAATTTACTTACATCTTATTTGGATGAATTTTAATTAATATATAGTTGTATAAATTTACCACTTAAGTCAGTCCCATTTAGCAGCTGGTTGCATGAGTGGCATACCTACTAAGCCAAGGCTGCACACACGGCTCTCCCTAAGGGAACATTCTCCCCAGTCAACTTTTCAATAGGTCAAATCCTTTCTGATCTGATTTGTTGACTTGCAGCCACTCAATTGATTGATTGATTTAGATTTATTACAGACTCAGAGTCCAGATTACATACAAAGAGAATACAAAGACAAAATAAGAATAAAAAGTACAAAAAATAAACTATACAAACACATGACTTACAAGAGGCAATCATACCAATGTCTCCAGAGTACAGAAGAGTACTTTATTGCACTATATTTAACATTTGCCAGCAGTAGTATGATTTTATTATTAGATTCATTCAAGCGACAAATAAATCTATACATAAGTTTTCTCAAGACAGCCATCAACGTGCTGACTCGGGCAGATACAAACAGTTCACTGGCACTGGACCATCTGGGTTTATTTAACAAAAGTCTAAGTGCATCATTGTAAGCCACCTTCAATTTTTGAAGACTGGCTTTTTTAAAATTGCACCACAAATGTGCAGTATACAGTGATGTACAATATGATCTAAACAAGTTCAACTTTACTTCATCCGAACAGAATCCAAATTTACGGACAAGAATATTTGCCTGAGCGTATAACATTCGAACCTGACGGTAAATGTCCTCATCATCAGACAGACAATCTGTCAACATATGACCAAGATATTTCACTTCAGTTGAGACTTTCAATAAAGACCCAGACAGTTTGAAATTTGGAAATAGTCTATTTTTGTCCTCCTTAGTGCGACAGATCAAGATGGTGCTTTTTGAAGGATTGAACTTAACATCATGTAACTCACCATATGCTGAGCAGACATTAAGCAGCTCCTGAAGACCAGCTGAACTTGGGCTAAAAACCACTAGGTCATCAGCATACATCAAATGATTAATAATAGTATCACCAACCATGCAGCCGGTTCTACACAGGTGTAGCTGCTTCGAAAGATCATTCATATAAAAGTTAAACAAAATAGGAGATAAAATGCTTCCTTGTCTGACTCCATTGCTGACATGAAAGGATGCAGACATACAGTTGTCCCATGTCACTTGCATAGTTTGATTAGCATACCAGTAGGACAGACATCTTACTATATACTTAGGTACACCAACTTGGCACAATTTTAAAAATAGTTTTCTATGATTAACACGATCAAAAGCCTTAGTGGCGTCTAAAAAACACAGAAAAACTGTAGAATTTTTGCTGTTATAATTTATCAGTAATTCTTTTAGTCCATATATACACATATCAGTGCCATGTTTGGGCTTGAACCCAAATTGATTTTCAGTAGACATTACTATCTTAGCAAATTTTGGCAGAAGAATAAGTTCAAAGACTTTAGACAGTGTATTAGCTAGGGCTATAGGTCTGTAATTATCAGAGCTGCCAATTTTACCAGCTTTGTTTTTAATCACGGGAAGTAAAAGAACCTTCATCAAGGATTCAGGAATAAAACCATGCATAATAAAACCAGTAAAACACAAGGCTAGCAGAGGGACAACCCTTGAACTGGCAAATTTGAGATGTTCAGCTGATATAAGATCCATTCCTATAGATTTATTTACAGACAGTTCTTTAATTGCTTGATAGACCTCGTGTGTTTTGATAGTTTCTACAGCGCTAACTTTGTCAACCTGGAAGGGTTCACTCTGTACACAGGTGAATAACTTGCTGTAGTGATGTTGCCAAAAATCTACAATCATATTCGCCCCAGAAACACCATCAATAGTGTAAGGGAGAGAGGGTTTATTGTTATTGATAGTTTTAACCTCGTTCCAAAAGGTTTTTGTATCCTTTCCTAAAAACTTTTTTGCCAAGGAATCAGCCCTCATGGTTTGCTCATTCTGTTTAATGAAGCGTAATGCATATTTGTATTTTGAAGTGGACAGCTTTTTCTGCTCAAATATAGGGCCCTGTCTAGGTTTACCTGCTAGAGCCCAAGATGTAGTAGCTTCGCGGGCTTCTTTGTGGAATTTAGACACATATGTGTTCCAACCTGGTCTATTTTTAATCTTTACATTACTTTTATTATAAGGCAGACTAGCTCCCATAAGCGCTTCAATTATGTCAGAATATAAGATAGTTAGATTGATCCTATGTTCAATATTAGAGCAGTTACAGTCTGTGCAAGTAACTGCCTCTCTTGGTAAGTTAATGGAAGATAACAGTTGATCAGTTTGGGCATAGTAAGAGGCTCTTTGTTTATTAGATAAAGAAGACCAGTCTATACGCATCTGTTTTTGAATACTGTTCTTATTTACAGTTGCAGGTATATGATCAAATCTAATTGATACCTCAAAAGGGATATGATCAACAGTGGACACATTGTATAAGATATTCATATATATCAAAGCAGCATGAGCATCTGCTGTAGTTATACAATGGTCCAACCAAGATGTAGTATGCCAGGCTTCACTTATATAAGTATAACTTGCATCTGGCAAAAGTTCCTTGCTTGACAATATTAAATTAAAATCTGTACAAAAATGAATCAGATGTTTAGCAAACAGCGAGTTTTTATCTGAGATGTCTGCATTCATGTCACCCATAACATAGATACTTTTTGACTTCTCATTTTGCATAAAAGAGCTAATATAAGCAAGTTTACTAAGGTATTCTTCTTCGTTATGATGACATTCATATGGAGCATAGACATTTAAAATAATAAACTCTTTGTCAAGCTGTTTCACGTGTACTGCAATACACCAGTCCACACCTAATCTTATGACATTTATCACAGAGTCCAAGCTTTTTTTCCATAATATAGCCACCCCTCCTGGAATCCTTCCTCTTTTAATACCCAGACTGAGGTCAGTAGTAGATTCTCCAGCTCCCAGGAAACTGTCATTGATAGAGTTTAGTCCTTTTAAATCCTGTTTGGCTAAAAAAGTTTCTTGCAAGCACAAGATGTCGCAATGTAGCAACAACTGGTCGACAACCAAACGGCGAGCTTTATCGTCTGCACTCTGCCCTAAGCGCAGGCCACGATAGTTGTAAGAAGTGACTTTAATGTCCTTTTTTTTTTTTTTTTTTTTTTTTTTTTTTTTTTTTTTTTTTTTTTTTTTTTTTTATGACTTTGTGCTCACCCCAGCAGTAGGCGCGCATTTGTCCATGGAAGAAAGGGCAGCATTTGCGCCGATAATGGTTTTGCGCGGCTCGTAAAACCTTCTCACAATGGTTCCCTCAGGCCAAAGCTCTGGGTTGTACATGACAGCCACCTCACTACATTCGGCAGTCACCTTGAATGAGGCGTACCTGGTATTAACAGTAGTGAGTCTCAGGCATGTCACATTTTGCCCAAGTTTGGCTTTAAGATAAGCACATAGTGTTTCCGCATCCAGGTCAGGTGAGAATTTAGAGGCAAAAACACTCACCAGTTTGGTTTTCACCATTTTGATGTTCCCTGCGGCTCCAGTACCAACAATGGTCTGTCCAGCTTTCCTGCGTCCCAGTGAAGGGCCAGAGCGAGTCGTCGTCGTCTTCACCGAGGGATCTTTGGGCTGTCGATGGTGCCGTTTCACGACCTGGCTCCACTTCGGAGATCCCGGAGATGGCGTAGATTCACCGGTACACAACGCTGGAGTATCTTCCTTTGCAATCGATAGCGAATCCCCCTCCAGATCTTGAAGACGGCGTTCCATATCCAGGGCGGTGTTCAATTGATCCAACAATTTGCAGACGTTTAATTTGGATAGATTTTAAGCTATAGTTACAACTAGAAATTGTTTAACAGCTTAAAGACAATGTAATACATTTTTTTAAATTCCCCCCAAATTTTAAAATACATACATAATCAGCACTTGGCTAATTGGTTAATGGTTTGGCTGTCTTTATATTGCAGCAACGTACGCCGTCGCTAAATTAGTCGCAAGCAGACGAAAACTCATATCCTGGTTCCAACACAAACATTTTTCTCAAACAAGCGTTGTGGCGGTTCCTAACATTTGCTAGTTGATGTATTTATATTCATTCATAAAACAGCTCACACAAACTTTTCATCCATAGAGGACACCGCACAGGACAAATGGGGACCAAATCTGACTGAACCATCGACTTCAGTTAAATGCTAATAAAAATGTTTAAGGAGGATTTGAAAACAAAACAAATAACTTAGTCTTTATTGAAATTAATATTTCAATTTAGATTGTTATAATGGGTAAGGTTTAACGAATGCCTTTCAAAATGATTTTCTCTTCAAAAGTAGGGTTCTAAGATCCAAGTAAAAAATTTTATTATATACTCAAGTTTGAGTTGCAGCTGGTTAAAGAGACCTGATAGGCTTTTAGAAAAGGACGGTGGCAACGAGGAGAGAGCAGGTAGTTTTAGTACAATGTAGCTACAGTCTCCAGAAGTGTGGGCCAGATTTTCTCAGGTCCTAAAGGTCAGCTCAGAAGATTGATAAGCACTCGGTTTGGACCGGATGTTGCATTTAAAATGTTCTGCACACTTTTGTCAGGAGACGAAAGTGGTTTGGAGGGAGGCAGACCTATCTGAAACGTTCATCTCTTGTTCCAGGACAAAAAAAAAGTTTAGTCACATAGCAACTCATATTTGAATGGATTTAGATATTTCTTCACTTAGCCCGAGTTAAGGGAGGATTGGTGACATCAGCTTTCAGCTTTATCATAGCTACAGCTGAGAACAGGGCTGAAGTTGAGCCCTGTTCAGGAAGGACTGTTCCTTGGTGAAGAGCGCCACCTTCTGACCAGTGCTAGTAACACTGGTGTCAGAGAAATATTTCACTTTCATATATGTAGCATTGAGGTTTGCAGGGATGTTAATAATCACCTTTATAGAACCCGGAGTGTATCTTACAGACATTGTTCTGTTGTTAAACCTTATGTCTTACTTTGCCAGTGCCTTTACAAACACATGCATTTAGATTTACCTTTTTTCATGCTTATACATTTCGTATACCATGTATGGGCTTTAAATACTTTTGGAAATAACTTTAGAGCCTTCCTGAGGTATTGATACCCCATGACCTGTTGAACATTTTGTCACATTACAACCACAGCAACAATGTATTGACTTCGTATTGTATGTGACCGCCTAGCACAAAGTAGTGCAGGTCCACCTGGGATTTTCTTTTCTGTTTAGTGTAACCCAGGTTAAAATCCCTTGGTCCTTTTTTTCCCAGTACCTGAACACACCACAAGACACACCCCTGTAGTCTAACCAATCATGAAGTTCAGGCACATTTTATAAGCTGAGGTGAGTTTCCCCAATCAGTAGTGAGGGGGAAGCCACCGGAGCAGCTGCACTTGGTATGTCTCTATACACAATACCTTTTATTCACTGATTTTTCCATCTTAAATGCTTGTTGATTCTAGTATGAGACTGTATTTGTAGTGTCTACTGCCGTGGGGTTAGAAACCATCCGGTTCCACGGTGTGTTGAATATCTGCGGGAATTGGTGAGTCTGTTGTTGTTCACTAGATAGCATGGCTATCTATTGTGCTGAAATGCTTTGTTTGCTCAATGCTAATAGCATTAGCATTTTCAATATAATTCTATAGGGCTGTGATGGCTGGTAGCATTAGCAATGCTAGTAGCATTTGTGTTCCATTTGCTCCTATTGAGTTTTATTTAATGAAACCGCAAACTTAATGTTTTGTTAAGTATTTAAGTTGTTGTTTATACATTGAATGACAAGAATATCAATTGTATTGAATGGAATGTTTTAGATATTCCTAATGTGTACACAGAATATAGACTATAATACTAGCTAGTAGATAAATTAAGAGAATAGTGGTTAATCCATGGGTCCTGGTTATTTAATACAGGCCAGGTGAGCCCAGCTGTGGGTCAATTGATGGCGAGCTACTACCTGGAACAGAACCTGCCCCTATACATCCTCATCCTGTGGGTCTGGTAGGAGGCTGCTGCAGCTTTGCTCAACCCCTCCATTTTCCTTTACACATCTGTCCAATTACTAAGACTTGGATAATGGACTGATTGCATCTCTCAAATAATTCTCTCTATTTAGATGCAATATTTTGAGTACTCCTGATTATGTTTTATTTTGTCAAATTCTGTGAACTACGGAGTCTATGGAACTGAATTATCTGACGTGCACTGTGAAAACTAACTTGTCTGCAGATTGTAAATATTTTGGATATTGTTTGTTTGTTGTTTGTTTTTTTGTTTCACATAATATATGGTACCAACACCAAATATAAGCATCTGCCTTTGTGTCATTATTTACTCTTTCAACACCTCCTTAAACCGAACCATTTATCTTCTGATACCCCACGTATATGTTACATAAAAGTGGCGAGCTAGCCAGGAGGTCTTGAAAAGGTAATTAATACACATATTGTTTTGTTTGAACACTCGGTCTCACCAATATCTTGACGATGAATATTTTTGAAACACTCGACGTTAAAATACCAAATGCAGTATTGGTGACAGAGTCTGAGGTAGCTGATGAAGCGAAAGGGTTTCTCGAGCAGTATGGTAACATAAATCGTACTATTACTGTTGATTCACCTGAATCAGAGTTTCACAATATGCTTGTTGTTGAGTTCGAGTCTGGCTTACCTTTAACTCTATTGAACCCACTTTTACCATATACACAAACTTCAGAGAGCGGTATCTTTTATCATATTAAGAATTTATCTCAAATATATGCTACAAATGTAGGGAGTTCTAAGACTCAGACATATTTAGCTGACTTAAAAAAGGTTGCTAAACTGACTGGACAAAACTATGCTGAAGTGCTGAATGAGATGATGGCCCAGATCGGCAAATCAATCTCAGAGGTGCATCCTGATGTTGAAGCTGATGTTGGTGTTAAGGTAGAACAGCCTTCAGTGAATACAACCAATCAGCCATTACATAAAAAGGCTGTTCCATCTTCATTGTTTGCCACTGCTTCCATAGCTCAACCAGAGGAGCGACGTGCTACCATCAATCTCACTGCTTCAGACCTCAACCCTCCTGAGTTACAAAGGTATGTGGTAGAACACATTGTCAAGTCGGAGGACACTGCTGTGCATCTGCGCTCTTCCCACAGACTACGTGTGTTTTCTGGAAAGGTGCCACGACCACAACATGAAGTGGACTATGATACATGGAGGTCCAGTGTGGATCTGGTTCTTAATGATCCTGCCATATCTGAAATCCAACGATCGCGACAAATCCTCGACAGTCTCCTGCCACCAGCTGCTGACATAGTGAAACATCTAAGTCCTGATATGTCTGCTAACATCTATATCCAACAGCTTGATTCTGCCTATGGGACGGTGCAGGACGGTGAGGAGTTGTATGCTAAATTTATGGATACACTTCAAGATGCTGGTGAAAAACCTTCAGCTTACCTGCAGAGATTACAAGTTGTTTTAAATCTTGCAGTAAAGAGGGGAGGTGCATCAAAAGCTGAAGTTAATAGACCTCTTCTTAATCAGTTCTGCAGAGGATGCTGGGACAATGTCCTGATATCAGAACTTCAGCTCAAACAGAAAAAAGAAAAACCACCTTCTTTTGCTGAACTACTGCTGCTGTTAAGAACTGAAGAGGATCGCGAGGCTGCAAAGACACAAAGAATGAAACAGCATCTGGGAGGAGGCGGAGCCAGACCGAAAGTAACATCACAAGCCCAAATTGCATATGGAGAAGATGAAAAAAGAATATGGGAGACACTGACCACTGTTACTAAACAACTCACTGAGCAGGTGGCTGCAATACAGCGTCAATTGGCTGTCTTAACTGCAAACCAGTCTCAGGGACGACAGACTTATATTCCGAGACCCAACCCAGTTCCCAAGTCACGTGGAAAACAGACCATGGCAGCTGCTGTGAGTAATCCCTCTGCAAATCCAAAGCCAGGGTTCTGTTTCCGCTGTGGAGAAGATGGACACATCAAGCCACAATGTGAAAATCGCCCGAATCCAGAACTTGTCAGTGCCAAGAAAAAACAGTTCAGTGAAAGGAAACAAAAGTGGCAGAAGCGAAATCAACCAGCACCCGAACAGTTAAACTAGACAAAGTTCCTGTTGAGGGACAAACAGGAACTGCGCTGGACTCATCCTGTCCCGCAAATGTGAAGAAGCGTGTTCAGTGTGGAAACTTCCAGCAGTCCCAACGAGAGGCTACAGTCCTTCTCCCAAAGGGCCTGGTGGGGTCAAGATGCACTGCTGAAGTTGCTGTCGCTGGTCACACTTGTCAGTGCTTGCTTGATACCGGTTCGCAAGTGACTACTGTATCTGTCTCTTTTTACAATGAACATTTACAAGATCAACAAATAAACCCTCTACATAATCTATTAGACATCGAAGGTGCTGCAGGCCAGTCAGTTCCTTACCTTGGTTATGTGGAAATGGTAGTGAAATTTCCAAAAGACTTTATGGGCAATGAGATTGATGTTTCAACCTTGGCTTTAGTTGTTCCTGATGTTCGCCCCGAAGCTCCATCCACAGTTCTAATTGGGATGAATACGCTTGAACCTCTCTATGAGCAATACCTGCAGAGCAACTTACCAACATTCCAACCTAGCTCGCAAGGTTACAGAGCCGTGTTAAAGACCCTCCAGTTGTCACACCAGCAGAAAGACATTGGCCATGTTGGAGTAGTGAGACTCCTCAGCAAAGTCCCAGTGCGTGTTCCGGCCGGCCGCACACTTATCATCGAGGGCTCTGCTAAAGTCACCTCTCCCAGCTTCAGCCAATCTGTCCTCGTCCAGCATCCTGCGTCCATCCTGCCTGGTGGTATTTGTGTTAGCAACTGTCTTTTCACTCGTTCGGCTCTTGCACCTTACAAAGTCCCAGTGGTTGTAACAAATGAGTCGGAGCAGGACCACTACATTCCACCACTGAGTGTCATCGCCGAGCTCTGTACATACCACTGTGTTCTTTCACAGCATCAGGTGAAAAGTCATTCATCAAAACTTGCACTTACCTCTCTCAACTTTGACTTTGGTGACTCTCCCATACCATCGGAGTGGAAAGAGCGAATCATAAGGAGATTAAGTGACATGTCAGAAGTTTTCTCACATCATGACCTTGACTTTGGATGCACGAACAAGGTAAAGCATCACATCACGCTCCATGATGAAACTCCGTTCAAACACCGTGCTAGACCAATCCATCCCAACGACCTTGACGCCGTTCAGAGACATCTGAGTGAGCTTCTGGAGGCTGGTGTCATCCGTGAGTCCACATCACCCTTCTCTTCTCCTATTGTCGTGATACGGAAGAAGAATGGGGATGTCCGATTGTGCATTGACTATAGGAAGCTTAATCTCCAGACCATCAAAGACGCTTATGCTCTTCCAAATTTAGAAGAATCCTTTACAGCACTCACCGGTTCAAAATGGTTTTCAGTCCTGGACTTGAAGTCAGGCTATTACCAGATTGAAATGCACGAAACAGATAAGCCCAAGACTGCTTTTGTGACACCCCTGGGGTTCTGGGAATTCAACAGGATGCCCCAGGGGGTCACTAATGCTCCCAGTACATTCCAGCGGTTGATGGAGCGATGCATGGGTGACCTCCATCTTCGTGAAGTATTGGTGTTTTTGGATGATTTAATAATATTCTCCAATACTCTTGAAGAACATGAGAGGAGACTGATGCGAGTGCTAAATCGTTTGAAAGAATATGGATTAAAACTGTCACCAGAAAAGTGCAAGTTTTTCCAAACTTCGGTTCGCTACTTGGGTCATATTGTGTCAGAGAAAGGAGTAGAAACAGATCCCGAAAAGATAAACACCATCAAATCCTGGCCAATCCCCACCAACTTAAAGGAACTACGCTCTTTTCTGGGATTTGCGGGTTATTACCGCCGTTTCATCAAAGACTATTCCACCATTGCCAAACCTCTGAACGACCTCACGCGTGGGTACGTACCTGCACGAAGGTCTAGAACCAAGCCAGCCAACGCTCAACATCAAAGTCCAAATCAGCCTTTTGGAGAACGTTGGAGTTCCAGTTGCCAAGTTGCTTTCACTACACTGATTGAGAAACTAACTACAGCACCAGTCCTTGGGTTTGCAGATCCATCCAAACCATACATACTTCATACCGACGCTAGTACGACAGGACTAGGAGCTGCACTCTATCAGGAACAGGAAGGAAAGCTGAGAGTGATTGCTTATGCAAGCAGAGGCTTGTCGCAGAGTGAAAGCCGCTACCCAGCCCACAAACTGGAATTTTTGGCATTAAAATGGAGTGTTACCGACAAGTTCCAGGATTACCTGTATGGAGCCACATTTACCGTTGTGACAGACAGCAATCCCTTGACCTACATACTCACCTCTGCCAAGTTGGATGCTACTGGTCACCGCTGGTTAGCTGCACTCTCTACATACTCTTTTAAGCTTCTATACCGGGCTGGAAAACAAAATATAGACGCAGACGCACTCTCCCGACGTCCTCACCAGTGTCTTGATGAATCACCTAAAGATCATGAGCTCATACAACAGTTCCTGGAAAATCATCTTGCCGATTCAAACCTGATCTCTCCAGAAATTGTTGATGCCATCTGTCAAGGTTGTCGCATCCGAGCTGCTCAGCCGGAGGGCATTACGCTGGTTGAGTCCCTCTCACTCACAGCAAAGGCAGTCCCTGACAGCTACATCACTGAAGAGGATCAGTTATCTCCAACCCTATCTCATCTCAAAATCAAGGAGGAACAGAGGGCTGACGCAACCATCCGAGAACTGGTTCATCAGATGGAGACAGGAGAAAAGATCCCTCCAATGGCAAGAACAGAACTGCCTGAATTACCTCTCTTGTTGAGGGAGTGGACAAGATTGGAGCTGATTGATGGAGTCCTATATAGGAAACGTCAAGAAAATGAAGAGGTAACTTACCAACTTGTTCTTCCAGAGTGTCTTCGTCCAGATGTGCTAAAGAGTCTCCATGATGAAATGGGCCACATGGGGATTGAACGCACTTTAGACCTTGTTCGCACAAGATTTTTCTGGCCCAAGATGGCTAAGGACGTTGAGCACAAGATTAAAACGTGTGGTCGTTGTGTGCGCCGGAAAGCTCTTCCTGAACGAGCTGCTCCATTGCTCAACATCAAAACATCTCGTCCTCTTGAATTAATCTGCATGGATTTCCTGAGTCTTGAACCAGACACAAGCAACACCCGTGATATCCTTGTTTTGACCGATCATTTCACAAAGTTCGCTGTGGCCATTCCAACGGCAAACCAAAAAGCTAGAACTGTAGCCAAATGTTTATGGGACAACTTCATTGTTTGTTATGGAATTCCGGAACGGTTGCATTCCGATCAAGGTCAAGATTTTGAGTCAAAACTGATCAAAGAGTTGTGTGAAGTTGCTGGTATTCAAAAGTGTCGGACGACGCCATACCACCCAAGAGGAAATCCGGTGGAGAGATTTAATCGTACGTTGCTGGGAATGCTGGGTACGTTGGAAGACAAACAAAAATCAAAATGGAAAGACTTTGTGAAGCCTCTAGTACATGCATATAACTGCACAAAAAACGAAGTAACTGGTTTCACTCCTTATGAACTAATGTTTGGCAGAACACCACGTCTTCCTGTAGATCTGGCATTTGGACTACCTCTGCGGGAGCCACAATACCAGACTCATTCTCAGTACGTGCAAGGGCTTAAATTACGCCTGGAAGAAAGTTTCAAGATCGCTTCCAAGAATGCTCTAAAAGCAGCTGAGCGGAACAAAACACGGTTTGACAAGAGGGTCATTTCATCCGCTTTGGAAGCGGGAGACCGAGTGCTTGTGAGAAATGTACGTCTCCGAGGAAAACACAAGCTCTCAGATAAGTGGGAACGGGACATCTATGTTGTGGTCAGAAGGGCTGGTGAACTCCCAGTTTACACTGTAAAGCCTGAGAATAGAGATGGACCACTGCGTACATTACATAGAGATCTCCTCCTGCCATGTAGTTTTCTACCAGCAGCTGAGAATGTTCCATCGCCAGAGCATGCCCATGCTGTCAAGCCAAGAACCCGTCAGCAAAACCAAAAATCAGACAACTTGATCGACTCACCTCCTAGTGATGATCAAATTGAAGATATGGAGCCACTTACCTTTGGTCCATCCGTATCTCGATTCACTGTGGAAAGATACTGCAGAGAATCGAATGCCGTTCTTCCCAGTGATGTTGCTGACTGTAGTTCTTCTATACCACCTACTGTTCGTCCTCCAGCTCCTGTTGAGTCGTCTCTGTTGGAACCCAGCAGTGAGCAGTCTGAGTTCTGTGAAGAAGAGGAAGCTGTGGAAGAGGACAATGTTGTGGAACACTCAACTGAGACCTTACCTGAAGAGACATTTACCGAAGTCCAGTTAAATGAAGATCCTCCTGAAGAATCCAGTCCATTGCCTGCTGTTCCTGTTGAGCCTTCAGTTAACAATGACGTAGGTGACTTGACTTTTAGACGTTCAACACGGCAGACAGCACCGCCAGAGCGATTACAATACTCAACTTTAGGTAATCCTCTAATCTCGGTAGTTCAGTCTTTGCTCCATAGCCTGTCCAATGCTTTAAATATTTCATCTGCGTCTGACACCGTTTCGCCGGTTCATGTCATCTAGTGCTCTAACATGCAACGGGACGTGCATGGGTTTAAAGGGGGGAGGGTGTAACCCAGGTTAAAATCCCTTGGTCCTTTTTTTCCCAGTACCTGAACACACCACAAGACACACCCCTGTAGTCTAACCAATCATGAAGTTCAGGCACATTTTATAAGCTGAGGTGAGTTTCCCCAATCAGTAGTGAGGGGGAAGCCACCGGAGCAGCTGCACTTGGTATGTCTCTATACACAATACCTTTTATTCACTGATTTTTCCATCTTAAATGCTTGTTGATTCTAGTATGAGACTGTATTTGTAGTGTCTACTGCCGTGGGGTTAGAAACCATCCGGTTCCACGGTGTGTTGAATATCTGCGGGAATTGGTGAGTCTGTTGTTGTTCACTAGATAGCATGGCTATCTATTGTGCTGAAATGCTTTGTTTGCTCAATGCTAATAGCATTAGCATTTTCAATATAATTCTATAGGGCTGTGATGGCTGGTAGCATTAGCAATGCTAGTAGCATTTGTGTTCCATTTGCTCCTATTGAGTTTTATTTAATGAAACCGCAAACTTAATGTTTTGTTAAGTATTTAAGTTGTTGTTTATACATTGAATGACAAGAATATCAATTGTATTGAATGGAATGTTTTAGATATTCCTAATGTGTACACAGAATATAGACTATAATACTAGCTAGTAGATAAATTAAGAGAATAGTGGTTAATCCATGGGTCCTGGTTATTTAATACAGGCCAGGTGAGCCCAGCTGTGGGTCAATTGATGGCGAGCTACTACCTGGAACAGAACCTGCCCCTATACATCCTCATCCTGTGGGTCTGGTAGGAGGCTGCTGCAGCTTTGCTCAACCCCTCCATTTTCCTTTACACATCTGTCCAATTACTAAGACTTGGATAATGGACTGATTGCATCTCTCAAATAATTCTCTCTATTTAGATGCAATATTTTGAGTACTCCTGATTATGTTTTATTTTGTCAAATTCTGTGAACTACGGAGTCTATGGAACTGAATTATCTGACGTGCACTGTGAAAACTAACTTGTCTGCAGATTGTAAATATTTTGGATATTGTTTGTTTGTTGTTTGTTTTTTTGTTTCACATAATATATGGTACCAACACCAAATATAAGCATCTGCCTTTGTGTCATTATTTACTCTTTCAACACCTCCTTAAACCGAACCATTTATCTTCTGATACCCCACGTATATGTTACATTAGATTCAGCGGTTCTTTGAAGCTCTCAGAGGTTCGTTGGAGAACATTAGTGAACAAACAGCATCATAAAGACCAGGGAACCCAGCAGACAGGCTGGGGTTGAAGCTGTGAAGAAGCTTAAGGCAGGGTTAGGTTACAATGTTATAAATCCCGCAGTTTGAACATCTCAGTGAGCACATTTGAATTTACCATGTAGAAATAACAACAATGGCCTTCCACGTCAACGGACTGGCCAGGCAAGGAGAGCAGTATTCAGAGCAGAAGCCAAGAAGCCCATGGTAACTCTGGAGGAGCTGTAGAGATACTCACCTCAGGTGGAAGCATCTGATGGCAGGACTATTAATAATCTGGAACTCCACAAATCTGGTCTTTGCGGAAGAGTCATGATGGATCCAAGCATTAGTTAGGTTGGAAAAGTAACTACACTACAAACACAGGAAAGCAATTTTGTGACCCATCTTTGGGTTGTTTTTATCTCAACCAAGGCAACAAATAAAATCCGCTGGGTGATGATGAGTTTTTTTGCACTACTCCATACAGGCCAAGGTTTTAGAGTTATTCCTATATTATTTAAGTTAATGCAAGACAAGATACCAACAACTAAAGATTTTTCAGTCAATATAATGTGTTTACAGATAATGAAACCCTACCGGTCAGTGCATCCGAATATTAGAATATTGTGAAAAGGTGAAGTATTGGAAACTCATGGAATCTGACCATAATCAGCTAATTAACTGAAAGGTTTCCTGGGTCTCCAAACGGTTTCTCAGTCTGGGTCAGCAGGCTACACTGTCATGAGGGAAGACTACTGACTGGACAGATGTCTAGAGTTACTAACACCCTCCACAAGGAGGGGACGCCACAAAGACCAAGCTGGCTGTTCACTGAGGGCTGTATTCAAGCACATTCATAGAAAGTTCAGTGGAAGGCAAATGTTTTGTAAGAAGTGCTCCAGGAACAGGGATATCATCCTGAGGATTTTTCTAGCAAAATCCAATCAAGATTTTGGGGGAGCTTCACAAGCTGCGGACTGAGGCTGGAGTCAGCGCCTCAAGAGGTACCCCACACAGACGGATCCGTCACATTTGTTATAAACAACTTACCTGGGCTAAGGAGAAGATCCGGACTGTTGCTTAGTGGTCCAAAGTCACCTTTTCAGACGAAAGTAAAGTTTGCATTTTATTTGGAAATCAAGGTCCCAGAGATTGGAGGACTCTGGAAGTGGAGATGCAAAGAACCCACGTTGCTTGAAATCCGGTGTGAAGCTCCTACAGTCAGTGATGGTTTAGGGATTCCATGTCATCTGCTGGTGTTGGTCCACCGTGTTTGTCCACAGCCAACGCAGCGATTCTAGAGCACTTCATGATAGAGATCCTGAATTCATTTTCCAGCAGGACTTGGTAATGGCTCACAATGCCAAATGTACCAAAAGCTGGTCCAGTGAACATGGCTGTACTGTGCATGACTGGCCAGCAAAGTGGTCTGACCCGAACCTCAGAGAGAATCTGTGTAGTATCGTCAAGAGGAAGATGGGAGACACAAGAACCAACAATGCAGATAAACTTAAGGTGACTATCAAAGCAATCTGGACTTCCTGAACACCTCAGCAGAACCACAGGTTGATCTGAAATATTGGACAGCTGTTAAAGTGTATTATTATTATTATTATGCAACTTCATGAAAAAATTAACATTTTCCCATCTCACTTGTTTATTTTTATCTGCTAAAGCTAGAACAATAACTCAAACATTACAAAAAGCACTTTGGACATTTTTAAAGGAAAGCATTGATCAATATTGCATTCCTTCTTTTCAGGGTCTTCCTGAAACAGGCAGACTGTTTCCTACACCACTGCTTGTAGAAAGTGTCTGATTGTAGAGTTGAGAGCTGATTTTGAGTCCATCTTCACTTTCAAAAGGTCCACTCAACTCATCTTTAATATAGAGCCCATACCATAACCCCGCCTTCACCTTGCTAGAATCTAAAGCCCCTTTTACACCGGCTCCATTTGGGCCAGTTCTACACGGTTACACCTGCTTTGCGTGTTTTGATTACAGGTTTTTCCCCCCTACCTACTGGGCCGGGTTTTTTCATCCCTGCTCAGGAGTAGGGCCGAGAACAGACTGCTGTTCACTGATTGGCCGAGGGGCAAAGGAGAAATGAGAAGGTTTTCCCTGAGGAAGTGCAGGCAAAAGTTAAACTGAAGAGAGACAACATTCATATTAAGGACCACCATGAACAGAGCGGATCGAACCGAAACCCATTCACCCACGGTTGAGTCTTCAGTTGGTCCAGTGTTGAGCTTTTTTTTTTTACCCACTAAACAATGGCGTTCCTGTTTGAAATCTTATTTTAATCTCCATATTGTGATGTCAGTGATTACGTTTTTTTCCGCTAAACTGCAAATTGTCAACGTCTGATATAATGAATGAAATAAAGCAGAAAAAAAACGAATGTATGAACCGTTTCAGGAAACAATTTGAAAGGATAATCTAATTTCTCACTAATTATTCAGTGACTCAATCTGCATGTCAATACAGGATCAGTGGAGCCCAGGAGCTGACTGAATTTATCCTGCATGGCGTTCTGTCTGTGTCATGCTGCTGATGCACGGCGTGGATTAGGGCCCCGACTTGGAGTGTGGTCACAAATTAATTGTGGATCACCATCCGTTACATAACAGCCTCTCAACACGTTTGTGTGCACACAACAAAGTAATTAGCTTCCTGCTAATTAGGTAATTAAGCTAATGAACAGGAGCTGCTTTTGATTTCCAAAGAGGTGGAGGGGGGAGTTTCAAATGCTGTGCTGCTGCCGAGGGCTGTGGCATTCACCATGTGATGAAAGGAGGAGATTTCCTGTTGGAGGTTCACCGCTAATGAAAAGTAAAAGACCCAAAGGAGTCAGAAAACCAGGTACTGCGTTACGTCACGTCTCTGCTTTTAGAAATGTAACCCTGTTAGAGACTGAAGTTTGCTCTTTGCTGTAATTTTCCACTTTGCCCACACACAAAAAAAGCATCGGGATATTTGACTTATATTAGAGATCCTCCTTTAGATAACTAAATCTTTATTAACCTTGTTTTATAGAGTTATTACACAAATAGGCTCTAATAAATGTAGTTAATTCTAAACAATGTGTGCTATTACATACCATAATCAGGTGGAGGTGGTGTCTGTTAGTCTAAATCAAACAGGCTGGAACAATCTAGATAATAGTTGCTTTTAATCATCACGCTAAACCAAATATCCCAAAAACAAATAGTATAACCCATAAACTGGTATATTACTCTGGAACTCAGGACAAACCCTAAAATGTTCAGGCTCCCATTTACAGTGGATGTAGAAGTCTACACATCCCTATTAAAACGCATGTAAAAACTTAGACCATAAATCATTTCAGATCTTTGTTCACCTTTACTGTGACTTGTATCCTGGATTATTCAACTACATAAATATTTTAGAGGCAAATATGTCAGGGGGGAAAAGGCTTCAATAAACTTGAATGCACATGTGTGCACATTCTTGAACAAACACTATTTTGAGCCACCTTTTGAGTTACCTCCAGGGTTGAGTCTTTGGTAATCACCTAACATCATTTAGGAGGACGTGATGAACCTATGTCCTCCTAATTGATTTTCTTAACATTTGAACATTTGCATCCTTTGATTTCAGATTACAATGAATCAGGAGGGTCTTTAGTACAATGGGATCAGGCAGGAGTAGAATAATAAAAAAAAAGAATCTACACCATTACATACGCTATATTGCTAACAGTATTCGCCTAAACCACTACTGCATTTTAGAACTTTTATAGAAATGTAAAAGTTTTTGAAATTGCTCCCCAGTTGTATACACAAATTATTTAATCTGCAGCTTCTCGTTTCTAAAATGAGTGATCACGCTACTGTAGTACATGTGTTTAAGTGATAGCTCTCGCAGAATTTTAGCAGGGGGCGTGAATATAAAAGAGGAGCAGACTGTATACAGAATCCAGCTTAATCCAATCCCTTCTAATACCATCCAGTCATACTGGTCAGATCCAGCTCCAATCACATTTAATTCAAGTCAACCCAAATCACATTTCTGAAATGGTCACATTCGGCTGATCGTGTGTCAATTGGGGAAAAAAAAAAAAAAAAGGATCCGCGTAGGGAAGCCGACTGCATCAGGCTGTTGATTTGAAAGTTTTGGATTCCAAATATCACAAAGAGCTCTTGCATAAAGTAGCAGAGTTGTCCAGAATTCGTTGACCTTCACAGTTCATAGCATTTATGTCTCAATTCTGTCACAGAGGCAATAGAAAAGTGGATCTGGAATAACTTTGCACCAAACATGTCTGCATAAATGAGAAAATTCATGTAGATATTTAGAAACAGTCCCATGTTCTTAGTGTTCTCAGTGAAAAGACACTAAAAAAACTCCAAAGAAAACATTTTCAGCTCCATTTTATTTGATCTGTCCATGTCACTGCAAAAAGGCTTTACAGAAGGAAAAAAAAAAAAAAACAAAAAAAAAACATCAACCCGGCAAGAGACCAACTACAAAAAGTGATGTAACAAAAACTACCAGACTTAAACGTCTACTTAATCAAAAACAGCTTGCAGTAGGTGTTAAACGTGGTAGGTGTGCAGTTTTAAAAAGTAAGCTAAGAGACAAACACCTTCCTTGAATCTCATACCTTCTCATACAGACGGGAGCTGATCTATTTATTGGTCGTTCTCCTTTCATCCCCCTAAGCAGCAATCCACATAAAACTCAGTCTCTTAAAGCTCAACCCACCACCAAACATGACCGTATGACCTAGCTACGTACGTCTCTGAAGCAGACGTAATGCCTCCTGCTTCCCTGTGTGCAGTGGTTCCAGCAGGACGCGGCGCAGGAAGGAAAAACCTGCAGCTTTGCTGCTAGTGGGAACGTGTCGCAACAGATATGAAGAAAAATGTGCAGCATTACGTCATCTAACAATCAGTAACTTCATTTCAGGGGTCTATTATAACAACAGGTCTAATACGATGGTGAGGGAAATAATATTAAAAACACTGCCAGAGACACTTTTTAAAAGTTTTTTTTCCTCAGAGAAATAGAGCTTTAAAAATAACAATGGCCATATCTGTGCTGGACTTCACTTTGATCCGTTATGATGGCTTTATGATGTGCAGACTAGCATAAATAGCCACGTGCAACGTTTTGGGATTCAAGTTCACACTTGATGGATATTTCAGAAAAGCAAGTGTTACATTCCCTCCCTGTGTGCGGCTGAAGCCCGACTGGAGGAAACAGTCTGATGGTGACGAGCCGGACGTCTGAAACAGCAGAAGAGTGCTTTGGCACTGAACGAGCTGAATGATGGGGAAGCAGTAAGGTACCGTCATATTCAATAGATTAGAGCACAGGTTCCAATGAGGCTCGTTTGTCACCGTGTGACTTTTGGAAATCACGACCTTTAAGCGGGTACTAAACAGACTCCTCATTAAGCCCCAAATTCTGTTTTAACACATGCTTTGTATTGGTCTGAAGTAATGTTCTAATCTTGAATACTGTTTCCGTTACCTCCAAGTGGAAAATCCACATAATTAACAGCTAGAAAGCATCAGTCTGTGTGCAATTAATCTGTAAAATGCAATGAAGTTAGTGTGTGAAATAAACTTTTCAGTAATATTCTAACGTACTGAATACGACTTGTACCTCTCCACCATAAACGGCGTGAGTGCTTCCTGGAATATGCAGAAGATGGGACCGTGTCAGTACATTGCAGCAGACCAGGACCCCCCCCGCTAGTTAATGCCTTTGGGATGAGATTTACACAGTTTACATTCTCTGAACCCCTCAGAGCTTTAGGACCCACGTTATGATTAAAACAAGGCAGCAGTCATTAAAAGATATAAAAATATATTGATAACCTCTCCTCATTGAAAGCAAAAATACTATCCTTAACTTTGTTGTGGACATCGCCTTCTGTGGAGGCAGGTACAGAGTTCAGGTTTAAAAAAAATAAAATAAAAGTGCTTCACAATCTAATGTCTTGAGCGTCCTCCCTCAAAGGCATGATGTTCCATATGAGCTGAAAGAGACAGAGCGGTTTCATTTCACCATACGTTTGCTTGACAAAACTGACTGAACATGAAGGACAGTAGGGTCTAGGTGCTGAAATAACAACTCAGGGGTTAAACGTTTCATTATAGGAGACTCAGTTTGTGGATTCAGGCTTTAATGGGAGGGGTAAAAATCAAAATGTATCAAGGCTGTCAAATTAGTTCTTAGTTTAAAGGTTTCAGGATGTGATGGAAAAGACATTTTCTGCCCAATTCTCAAATTGGGATTTGCCCTCGACCAGCACTGTTCTGCGTCTGGCTGGTCGGACATTTAAATTATTATTTTTTTTTTAATTAAATAAATCCCGATGTCTTCACTGGATTAGCAGATTTTCAGGGATACAGAGACAGCTACGTTCTATTTTACTGTGCAGGATAATTGGTAAGACACTTACATTTTCAACTTGTGCAGAGTTAAAAAGATATTTTGTAAGTATTTATTGTTCTTAAAGAGAAATCAGCACTTTGGCAGGTCAGAGCTTGACAAAACATGTGGTTTAGAGGATCTTCTTTAAGAAGGTCATCTATGGGAACTTTTAAATGCATCGTTATCACAGTTGGGGTCAGTTTTTATTTTTTTTTTGGATTTTAAAGTTGAGAGTCAGGTGTACGGCTTGTTTTAAAGGTTTACCAGGAGAAGTTATTTTCTTTCAAGAAAACAACATCAGCATGGCTTAGTTTTGCTAAGTTGCATCTGATCAATCAGAGAACTGGACTAATGTTCAGGGTTGGCTCTTACATATTCAATTTAATGGTTGCACACTGCCTCTTAGGTTTAGCTAAATCCAAGAACCTAATTTTGTTCCATGTCTTGATTTAGAAATGACAGCCTCACCCCATCACATGAATTCAACTGTATTTCTTCAGTCTAACAAACCCCATCCAGGCAGCCAGTACAGCTAAAAGCCTGATCCACACGCACAATATATGTAACAAGTAAAAAAAATACTTACACTTATAAAAAACTGCTTTAAAGGATATATACGGGAGCAGCTCATAGACTTTCCCCAAGATATTTGCTTCGTTAGCGAGAGTTGCATCTTTGTTCCATATCTGTACAACGTCGTCCCGATCTCGAACGCTAACACTGACGCCAACAACCTCATCGTCTGCAAAACAGAAGAGCCTGTTAGCAAAGCATCCGTCTGTGAAGCTGAACGCCTCCGTGTCGTCCTGCTGTACCTGAAGCACAATAATCTGCAAACTGTTCCCCGATAGTGGCAAGTAGCAACTCCTTCCAAACTGTAGACTGAAACACAAAGCAGAGGAGCTCGTGACTAAATTAGCCACATCAGAAGGAGAGGAAAGCAGGTAGACCGCAGGCAACGTCTTACACCGCTTTCTTTGGGGATTTTCATCTTCCACACGCCTCCTTTTGCATTACTTTCTTCTTCCCTGGAGGTGTAGAAGAGAAAAGCCAAACTGATTACTGACAACATGGAGAAATGGATGATTCCACATTGGACACTAAATCTGAAAGCAGGTCAGATACTGTAAGGAGTGGAGGAACAACGTTATCTAAACATGTGATGTAGTAATGTTTAACTGATTTAACACGGTGGAGTTCAGAGCCTTGCAGAAGCGGACTCACCACAGCGGCCTCCTTTCTCCGCGCATTAAGTGGTAGCTACACCTCAAAGGCAGGGCTGTGACTGGAGGGATGTTGTTATACACGCCCCAGAACATCTACAAAAGCAAACACACACAGGAAGAAACAAATCAAGCTCACATATTCAAACGCCCACCCTATGAGCTATATACCAGCGCCCCCTGCTGGACAGCCGGTGCCCCGACGTCCATTTTAACCCGTGGACTACACCGTCCTGTAACCCGTGTGTAATACAGATTTATACAGCATGTATGAAGAGTTTGTCCTGTGAAGCAGCCGCGTAGGAACTGGTGCCTGGAGTTAGGAGACTCCTACAGAGCGAGGACCTTAGAAAGCAACAACCAGACTTACTGCTGCTAAATAAACCCCAGTTTCATTGGTGCTTATAGCCGGTCTGCTCTTTATAGAGTGACCTCAAGTTTAACAAGTGAAGTACATTTCATTTTTATAGCACCTTTCACAGGTCAAAAACCACAAAGTGCTTTACAATAAAGACGAGCAGAAAAAAATAAAAACACAGAAGTGCAACAAGGTGCCAACTCTGACTCGCTTTCCACTCCGTAACCATCCGGGTCAAAGAGCTGAGTTTTTCTCTTCCTTGTATGCCAGGGAAGATTTTAGAGGCCTTCTTTCACCCACCTGTTGCTATGCACTGTGGGGGAGAAGTGGGTAACTTTATGCTCCAAGAAAGAAGTGCCATGACGGCAGCATTTCTCTGGCAACACATTGAAGACGTTAAACCGAAGGAAGGGTATGAATGACTATTTTGAGCAGACCTGAAATCCAAATTTCTAGATCTTGGTGCACCTTGACACGGGTAGTCAGCCCATCCGTGCATCATTAAAACCCAACTGCAAAGGTGCTAACAAGTCATTTCCTGATCGATGAAGGCTGTTTTTTTTACAGCAAGAAGCTGATAAAACATTGTCACTGAACTCTTCCACATAAAGCTTTAAAATGAGATGTCAGCACTGCGGGGGGACGGAAAGGCTCGGCTTGTGACAAACTTCATGATTGTTGTGGGGAAAGAGGATAAAGTCTAGTCTAGTTTATTTGTGCATGTCATCAAAACGTCTGTTTTAAATTCCCATCAAGGCATGGCCAATCTTATCAGAGCACAAATAGTTTAGATCAGGGGTCAGCAACCTTTACAACCAGCAGAGCCATTTTTGCCCTTGGCCCAGCAGTACAAATTTTGTTTAGAGCCACAAAAGTTACACATCTATTTGAGACAGGAGCTTGTTTTTATAGTATACCATAGGAAATTTATTTACATTTTTTTAATTAAAGATCAACAGTTTTTATTATTTAAGCAACAGTATTTTTATGTTTAGGTTGAATGCTTTTTCTTCAATTGGACATTTGATTTTTATAGCAATATTCTATACACCATTAGTTTCTTTCTTTCTGGAAATGTTATGCATGTATTGCAGAACTAAATGCATCCTAAAGCTAGCAATTTTAAACGACCTTTACATTTAGGAACATTGACCAATTTGCTCCCCCCTAAGTTTTTAAGAGCCAAAGCTGAAGGTGTAAAGAGCCACAGGTTGCAGACCCCTGCTTTAGATTAATCCCCGTCAGCCTGAAGCCGGCTAGCAGCGAACACTTCAAACCTTTGGCTAGGAGCCGTTGGGCTCCCCGCATAGAGAGCGAAGGCGGGCCCGGCGGTCAGGTGCAGCGCTTTCCAGAACTTCCCTCTCAAGCCCAAGGCCGGCCGTGCTGGACCCTGGCTCTGCAGCAGAGAGCCGTGTGTGCGACACCCTCCCTGTCATCGTCCCAACACGTTCATGGGACAGCAGCCCCGCCATGCGACCTTAGAGACGTCACAGCAGGAAAACCAAACTGCTTCAGAGCGGGGTCTGCAGGCGAGCTGCCAAAGACTCGCCACTTTCAACCTTGTGTTTGGGAACTTGAACCGTTTTCACACACCGTGGGAGAATTTCTGGAGAGCGTGTGGAAACTTTCAGTCCTGCTGCTCACACACACACACACACACACACACACACACACACACACACACACACACACACACACACACACACACACACACACACACGACAGCAAGAGGCTGCTGGCTGCACAGCCACAGACGCCCTCTGGCATGAGGAGAAGGTGCCCGGCGCCCCCCAGCAACTGGCTTTATGAGGTTATCAGCAGGAGGCAGGTCCGAGCAGGACGCCGTGGCAGAAACGGCACTGTCGCACACACAGCAACAAAGCCCCTTTTAGCGTTGTGAAACCTCTGCCAGGCGTGGACTGCTCACATTTCCAGGCTGGTTCCTACGCCGTGGGGTCAGCTGACTGCAGCCCAGCACGCTGGGAACCGTTATCCCCCTCCGTCAGGGAGGCGCCTCCTAAACGAGGCGGACCGCCAGCCCGGTCATCGCTCCTGATCACTTTGCTCCTAAGGCGATGAAGCTCTTTAAGCTGTCGGCAAATCTCACCTGAACCGTCTGCACAGTGTAGATCTTCTTTAGGTTGGATTCGCACTCTGCGGCCGTGGTGCCCGGCAGCGACCTGCAACAACAGGAAGACACCGCTTTAGCTGCGATGGATGCAGGAAGCAGCAGCAGAGGCCGCGCTGACGTGCAGGACTGCTTTTCTATGAGCTGACCGACACATGGCCCGTCATGTTGCAAAGCAGCGTTCCCAACCCTGGTCCTCCGGTACCCGTGTCCTGCATGTTTTAGACGCGCCTGCTTCTGCACGCCATCGAGTGCTGCAGGAGCCTCTGGATCATGCGTTCATTATGTCAGAGCGTGGCAGCGAGGAGGAGACCCCTGGAACAGCAGGTCCCTGAGGACCGGGGATGGGACCCACTGCGGTAAAGGACCGTTCTCTGGCTGATGATAGGAGTTATACTGTGCAGGAAGCATGCAAGGAGCAAACGTGGGCTGATGCGTCCCAGCCTCCAAATGGACTTTGAATTCTAAAAATAACCTGCTAACCGGCGCAGAGACATTAAAACGTTCAGTGAAGTTGAGAGAATAGCTGCTGAGTTTCAACCGTCTGGAGAGGGTCCAGGGATTGTTCTCCGGTCTTAAGGAGTTTGAAAAAAAAAAAAAAAAAACGACACTGCAATCATATCTGAAATATTTTATGAGTGGAAGAGACTGTTTAGATTAAGCGTCTAATGACACTGACACCGTCAGGTTCATTACAGGGAGAACAGACCTGGATACCAGCTGCAGAAACGTGGTAAGATGGCGTCAGATGTGTTGATCTGCTCTACAGAAGGACACAGATAGCTGGTAGGACCTGGATGGGCCATTAAACAGAACCCAGAGGGACTGAGACGTGACAAGTTAGCCGCTTATTAAAGGCCTGTGGTCGACAACACCAACGTAAGAACAGCAACACCTGCTAAAATTCTGACCATCGCTTTTGAATGTGGGAAGGCACCCACAAGCAGCAGGTTCTTCCACGAGGTTTGCAGTTTAGCCAAAACCAAGACAACGGCAGTACGAGCAGAAAGATTTCAGCGCCCCTGCACATTGTCATCACAAACCTCCACACCTTGTCAGACTCAAACGTCTGCTTGAATGGTAGTCGGAGCTTCTCTGGAGGTTCCACATATATTCAAACAACTAGCTGTGTCGTATACTAGACCGATACCAGCGTCAAGTTCTCATACTCATACTTAAAAGCAACCCGACGGTAAAAAAAGTCCAGTTTAGTACTTCGTTTTCGTCCTGGGCTGCACTACGCTGCGACTCAAAGGCTAGACGTCACTCCCTTATAGATGAGTTATGTGTCATCTATAAGTAGCCTACCAATTTATTAAGTACTCAGGACTCAGGGCGAGAAGATCGGATTTGGCCACGACAAAGACGGATATTGGTCGCATTTTCCTGGAAAGTGAACATAGCCTAAATGTAGATCCTTTAAGACCCTACATTTGCTTTGATTTCATTTGTAGCGATCCCAGAAGGGAAAAATATAGTACTTTAGATTTTATGTTTAGCATATTAAACTCAACCTAAGAACGAGAAGCGTGTATCCAGTAAGTCAAAAATCAAAATACCAGTGTAAGTGTTACTATCCAGACCTGGACATTTAAAGAAAGCTAACTCCATACGTCAACATTGTGTAACATCTTCAGGACCCAGGCAAGAACACCGTGACAGAACAGTCTAAAGAACCAAGGTTGCACTTAACAGCAGAAATCGACCTTTATCACACAGACCAATGCGTCTGTACAGGTGTGACGGCAACAAGGCTTCGAGTTACGGCTGCAGAGGGGATGCACGTTCCCAGCATGCCCAGCTGGGTCCTCGAGGGACCAGAGATAGTGACCCAAGTTGCTGAAGCTGGATAGAGCACTGATTCGGGCGGCGCTGCCCCTCCCCAACCTGTTGCTAAGCACTGCTGCTCAACTGGCTGAAAGAAGGCAGCTTGAATAATATTCCTTGTCAACCCCTTTTTGTCTGTCTTAAATGAAAAATGTTAATATTTCAGCCATTTTAGTACCAATTTCGGTTGTAAACAGCATGATGCCGTGGTACATTTACCATGAGACGACACAGCTCAACAACCCCATGCTGTCCCCTCAATGCCAGTGTCAGTCCCAGGGCCCTTCACCAAAGGCCACACTCTGCGGATACGCAGCGTTCACACAAATCCAGATCCTGGAAAACGGGACGACGGTGTCCGTCTCGGTCCAAAATCAGCCAGGTCCCCCTGCTGGATGAGCCAGGGTAACTTCAGGTGGACAGCGGGGTAGTACAAAGGAGGGATCCCTTCGGGTCCGCCGTGCTGCGTAGGACCCATCTCTACAGACAGCTCGGACCTAGAAGTCCTCATTTGCACAACCGGGCCGGGCTGTTGACATAAGCAACCGGGAAAGGGTCAGAAGAGCCTCAGAGAGGGATATTTCTCCCGCTGCGCTTTGCTCCTGCAGGCCTGAATAGCTGTGGCCTTGGCTCGGCTCTCCCTGCTCCAGCCGGGGCTCCAGCCGGGCTCCCGCCGCCCAGGCGCGGCGAACAGACCCCAGAGCTTACCTGTCGAGCCAGAAGGTCCAGGGCGAGTGCAGAGGCAGCTGAGGCGCCGAGTCGTCTTCTCGCTGTTTCTTTGTGATGTTGTCCAACTCTTTCTCGTCGATGTCAATGTTGTCCTCAGAGGGGACCGTCTGGCCGCCTCGGTCCATCTGGACATCCGCCTGACCCGCGGGGGCCGCCATTAACGCTGGAGACGAACCGGGCCCTTTACTGTGCGTTCTCCGGACAAAACGACCCGGTTCGGTTTGGGCTTTATCTGCAGACACCGAAAGACACTGCCGCTCTTCCGCCCACCGACTGCTGACGTCCTTGCGTCACTGGGTAGGAACGTCGCGACTGGTCCACCCCAAAGACTAGCAAAAATAAAGAGGGCTCACTCCTATCCGTTTTTTTTATCAATTAATATAAATAATATATCTATCGTCATAGACACTGGATGATGGTGTAAATTTCTAATTACATTTTCTGAAATGTTATAATTTCAAATCAAAATGAATTTTTCAACACCCTAACACCCTTTAAAAACGTGATGAGCTAGAGGGTCAAAACATTTGGAATAACAAATGTGTTTTTAGTAAACAAGGTAAACAAGAACCAGACCTGTATTTTCTGGCCACATTACGACGATGTTCCTAGGTTCCTTACAGCACCCAAACTGGTAGTGAATTAAAAAAATCTAAATATTACAATCTCAATTAGTCAACAAGCAGATGATGCTCGTTTCCAGGGCCAGCCTGAGTTAGAAGCAAACTTTGCAACTGTATAACATCCCCTGCTTTTCTATGGGCACCAAGAGAAATAGAATCCTCACAGGACGTGCTGACCAGTGCACAGATTTTACACATACTAACCAACAACTTTACAGTAAGTCATTTATAGTAAAAATGAATGAATTTAGTAAAAAGTCAGCATTGAAAGGTAATTCAGTCATTTCTGCTGTTGAAACTCTTTATCTGGAGCTGTAAAAAGAAATAGAAAAAAATCAGAAAAAGAGCTTATTTCCAGGGTATGGTAAAAAGCCGCTAACAATTACTTTTTTTTAACATATCAGTCACTTCTCTGCAATGGTTCACTTCACAATATTAGTTAGTGCCCCCACCCCCAAAATGAATATCTCCTCCTTAATTCAAGTTGTTTTTTTAAAAGGACAAATCCATGATACAACTAGCTCTCTGTGTACTTTCTGGCGCATGTCTATGTACCAGTGGGATTTTTTATTCCAAAATAAACACATCTCAGTCCATAGGGTCGTTCGCTTTATTTAGCACCACATTGATATACACGTCAACAAACATTTACAATAGGTTTTAATTAATAACAAAATATTTATAGAGTATTTTAATAAGTAGCCTTCAGCCTTTTGTACGTGGCCCTGCACGGCTGCTCCCTCATTAGGAAGTGTGGTAGTTGCCTGTCAGAGGAGAGTGTTGTTGTTTTTCTTTTTTCTTTTTTGTGCAAATAAGGTCTAAAACTAAAGCAAATGCTCTTTTTCTGTCTTTTCTGTGTCCTCTCCAGGGAGATTGGGCAAATGCTTCCCCGGCTCTCCGGACACCATTTAAAGGTGCCCACAGATAGGCTGTGGGTCAAGACAGCGTCGGGGGATTTCTGTGCATGGGGTTTTGTTGTTTTTGTCATGGTGCAAACATGTAGTAATTAAGTATGAATGATTTGGTTATTTATCATAAATTGTAACATGTATGAACTTGGATTTAATGAAAAGCTCGTCTATAGATGGTGGGAGGATGGATCTGTGGACTAAGCAACCACTTGTTGCCTTCACTACAGTTTGCCCCAGCCTTCAACTTCCCAGTAAATCTAGCCGGTAAAGGTCGCCTTCACACCCTGGTGTCTCGGTTAGAGTTTGAGCCAATGTTTAGATTTACAGTGTCCAAAAATCCAGTTTAAATAGAAAGCACTTTAGTCATATACAGTAACAACTCTGAGAAAGTGTCTGAGCTATTAGTGATCTTATCATATTTTGGCAGGTTACTACTGTCCAAAGCAGATGGAATCATTTTATTCCCTTTCTGTGTCCTCCAATAGCATAAAAAAGCCAGCTCGTTGTTTCAAGTACTATGGAAAAACAAACTCCATTATATCAGAGTATCTGAATTAGTAAGAGAGTCCAATACAGGGAGGATAAATCTTTGTGTCTTCTTCCAGAATATGTGTAGTTTCATTAATCCCTCTTTAATTAATCAGATGTTGCTCATCCTCAAAAGGAAGTCTGTTATTAAGTGTAATGGGTTTACGAACAGAACGGACATGGATTTGGTCCATAGAAATGATAACATGTTGGATTATCTGCCATGTTCAGGAAAACGATGAGATGTATAAAGCTATAAAATTCAAAACACCAGTTCATTCTTCTGTTGCTACTTTTACCTATATTGAGGCTTCATGGGTGTAATTTGAAAGACAACAAATGCAGCACAAAATTAATCAATAAACAGTTTAAGCTAGAATTCTGATTTATGATAGCAATTTGGATGGACAACTCTAATTCTTACCAAAAGAAAATTGCCAAAGCACACTAAATGTGTCAACTAGCCAACCTTGGCACAATCTGTCCACTAGAGGTCGTTAGATTCATTCACTATAGGCAGCATTTCTAATCAGGCACATTTTCATTGTCCCAATTCTTCTTTCTCCGCTTTGTTATGTGGTCTGTTTATAAGAATTAAGAGTATTTCCATATTAAAATTCCAATATCAATACCAGATTAAAAATGATCATTTAGGCAAAGGTTAAACAGTAAATGTTCATAGCATGTTTATAGCTCTTATATATCTATCTATATAATAATAATACAAGACAGTTGGAAAACGATTTCAGGTAACTAACCTCCTTAAACTGCTCAGGCCAAGGGGGAACAAAGCGGTACTCTAAACAGGGGGGTATTTAGAAAAAGCTAAACTATGTTTTGAGTTATTTCACAATTTTGTGTTTGGTACATGATTCTTTATGCTTCATAGTCTTCACTATGTATCCTCAATGTAGGAAGTCATAAAAATAAGGAAAAGCCATTGAAAGTCAAAGGTGAGCCTAAACCTTTGACTGGTAATGTATGTAGTTTGAGTCCCTTGCAATGTGTATATGTATTGGCTATTACTCTGGCTCCTTTTTTTCTTTTTGTCTGTGTTGTGCATTTTCTGATTATTCTGGGAAAGAAAGAGCCAACCAAAGGTGATTTTATGGGGTAGAATATATATAAAAAAGGAGAGTTAAACTGTGGTCAATGGACGTGAACGCTGCAGTGCAGAGGGCTACAAAACTAGACCCAACACAAAATAAGACTTAAGTGAATCATCTTCTTATTGCAAGATCTTTGCTCTGCAGCTTTCTGTTGCCTTTACAGATTAGTTTTTCCACCCAAAACAAAAACCAATGAACTCAGATTACAATTTTATAATGCCATGATGCTCTTTGTGCACTCATTTTTTCTCCTTTTGCCTGTGTTACATTACTTGTTCTCTGAAACCATTGCAAGTTACCGCTGCAACTGTAAGGCTCATTTAATAATGTCAAATCCCCTCCGCACACTAGCACTGTTTCCTTGTAGTATACCAGCATTCTTCTTGAATCTACATCCTCTCGAGTGACATCTTTGAACCTCTGAACTGTGCAAAGCTCCATGGAGCTCCATGTGTTTATTCACCCAACAGATAGTCTCTTGTCGAAGCCTGCACGGAGCTGGTTAACGGTGGGGGTGTCTAATCCCTGCAGCTGTGGGCGAAACCCCGTCACATGATGGCAGCTCTGGGTTCAAAGTACAAGCCGAGAGCAAGATGTGATCACCAAACTAGCATTTTGCAGGTTCTGTTTTAAAAGGCTGTCAGCTCTTTTCTGTTTATTCAAGGATTACGTGGCCTTTTCGGGAATCGAAACCCTAAAAACACCGGGTATAGTTTTATTCTTTTAATTGACCTTCCACATGTGCAGGCAGGTCTCTTTGTTGTTCCATGTTATGTAAGTGTGTCATTTTCCTTCAGCCGTGAAAGAAAAGCCACCCAGTAGACCGCAAGCCTGGATCTATAAAGAAAAGTAGAGAATGTTGCGAGCATTCGTCATGCTTGACCCAGACGACATCTTGAATGAATTTTGAAACCAATATGGGATGCACAAGTTTGAGTGTATTACGTATTTTTCTCAAATCCACAGAGTTGGAATTATTACTGAGTTGTGTTGGGGATAGTTTTCACCCTGGAAACCTGACTTTGTCCAACATTTATGATATACGCTGCTTTTTTAAGCTGCAAATCAAGAATTAGGAGAATGTCCTTCATTTGTTCATTACCCTGTTACCACTCGCAGTAAAACAGCCCCCTCAGCATGATGCTGCCACCTCCATGCTTGACAGTTGTTATATTACTATTTAATTTGAAACCTTTAATATAACATTATGCATGTTATTGAGGCGGCATAGCTCAATCTTTGTCTCATATGACTTTCAAACTTGTCAATGTGGGCAGCTGCAAATTTATGTTGCGTTTAAAAGTGTCAGAGACTTGTTTCTTTCTCTGCACCACCTCAATCCAAGGGGATGTAAAACCCCGTGGACAGAGATGGTAGGGTTCCAGGACTGTCTATGGTGTCCTCGACCCCAGTCAGGTCCTGGGTGTTCAAACTAATTTTTTCGAGTGAAGCGAAAGTTTGGCTAAAAGGACTGAAAGCTGAATAGAAGGACAATGATCACAAATGCACATCAAAACTAGTTTCAGAATGGCTTTAGCAGGCTAACATTAAGCTTTTGGACAGGCCACCCTATTAAATAAATACAGTATTTAAAAGGCGGGTCCAGGAGCCCGGTTCCTTTCAATGAACTTGACCAAACTCTGCCTAAAGGAGCTCAAATATCCTGTCAGCATTACGTATAAATTGTGTTTTCTCTGCAACAAGTGAAGAACATTTCATCAGGTAACAGCAGTAGGTGTACTGTTTGTGTCGTTATGACCCTGCATGGATTATAAAGAAATCCACGGCGAGTTTCATCTTGTCTGCCTTTTTTAGTTTTTAGAAATTGCTGTTGTTGTATAACCATTCCACAAATTTTGGTTAAAAATATGAGAATCCCAACCATGAGTGTATGCAAACTTGACAAATGATGATCGATAGAGTCAATGATGCCCTTCAAGTCAACAGCATCTAGGGAATAAATGTGGGGGGACGTCTGGCGTTTCTCTTAAAATACCCATCTCATAAACTGAGCTTGTTGAATCAATCCTGATTATCACCTAACAGTAGTATTGTTTGGTGTGATTTTTTATTTGTGTTTGTTTACTTGTGTGGGGCAGAGGAATATGGGGCAAGAGCAGTGCCATAAACCTTACCTACCAAACTTACCCATAGCAGGAGGGGTAAAAGAATTTCCCCTAAGCTTACAACTCATACTAAAGAGATTCTTTGTTATTTATTTATTTTTAAATAGCTTTAAAATGAAAGTGGCTGTGCAGCTGAAATGTGCCACAACTGTAGGCAAAAACGGGCCACAGTCATACAGAACAACTCATAAAACAAAAAATCGTATGCAAAGCAAATGCATGCTAAAGGGCAAAGTCGTGTTTATGTTAATGTCTGGGTCTTTAAAATGACTTTTAATGGTTCTTTTATGATATGTAGAAACCATTGCATATTTTAGTAATATTCTTTCATTGCTCCTTGAAATGTTGTAATATTTGGCACAAGCAGTAAATACAGTCTATACACACATCCAAACCAAGATGTGCGCTTGCACAAGGACAACCACACAGGGACAGTTGTGTTTAGTGACACACATCTGTACAAAATAAGCAGTGATCATTGGATATCCATTTCCCTTTTAATCCAGTGGCCATTCGGGGTGTGCTCTGATTTAATTAGTCAGTCTAGTCTAATTAGGTAGTCTAGTTTTATCATATCAGGATAATGTAAACTTTAGTTGAAATACATAAGCGAGTGACTGCGCCAACGTGCATGATGCACATGACCTGCATCCCTCAGCTAACGTCGCCTCGTCCCGGGGACGCAGACTGATGGCGGTGGGCGCGGAGCAACAGCAGCTGACTGATCCCAGGCCTGCTCACTGGATCGCAGCGGACGTGCGTCGCATACAGCGAGGACGCCGCTGCTCCCGCTGTGTGCGCCGTGCTCCGTACCGACGCCCCGAGCCTGCCGTCTCGGCTTGATGTCGGCAGGAGAAACCTCCCCAACCCTTCACCGACCGTCATTAGTGTGAGCCGCGGGCTGGCTGGGCTGGGCTGGGCGTGCGTTGATTCCCGCGAAGCGCCGACTGCTGGGTGGATATTTTTTTTCCTGCGGCCGTCGGGAGGGACGCTGAGATGCGCTTTGTGAGCGGATTGCCGCCTGCCGTTTGGACGCCCTCTGAAACGCTGTTTAATCCCCAAGCAGGCCGCCTCTGCTCCACGGCGACCGGTGGCAGAGGGGGAAATGGGGCTTTTTGCACCGGACGCTTCTGAGATGAGGGACAAAAAGAGGAAGAAGAAAAAAATAGCTGTCTGGTTTTAGGTGGGGATCACGGCACACCGAGATGGAGTCGAGTTATTATGAGTAGTTTTTTTTATTACGCTTACTACTGTTTGGCTGTGTCGGTCTGGGCAGCAGGGATGATTTGATGAGGGGAAACGCTCTGCCTCGGCTGCACTCATGGCAAACGCAAGCGAGTTGGGGGAGAGCAGCGCGTCCTTCCACAGCTATGCGTCCACGGCCTCTGCGGTCAAGCTGGCGTCCCTGGGGCTCATCATGGGCATGAGCCTGCTGGGGAACGCGTCGCTGTCGCTGCTGCTGCTCAGGGACCGCTCGCTGCACAAGGCGCCCTACTACTTCCTGCTGGACCTGTGCCTGGCCGACGTGCTGCGCTCGGCCGTCTGCTTCCCCTTCGTGATGGCCTCGATCAGCGCCGGCTCCGCCTGGCCGTACGGCGCGCTCAGCTGCAAGATCGTCGCCTTCATGTCGGTGCTCTTCTGCTTCCACGTCGCCTTCCTGCTCTTCTGCGTCAGCGTCACCCGCTACATGGCCATCGCCCACCACCGCTTCTACTCCAAGCGCATGAACTTGTGCACCTGCGTGGCGGTGATCTGCATGGTGTGGACCCTCTCCGCGGCAATGGCCTTCCCGCCCGTGTTCGACGTGGGCACCTACAAGTTCATCCGCGAGGAGGAGCAGTGCACCTTCGAGCACCGCTACGTGAAGTCCAACGACACGCTGGGCTTCATGCTGATGCTGCTGGTCATCGTGGGCACCACCCATGTGGTTTACATAAAGATGCTGTGCTTCGTTTACGACCACCGCAAGATGAAGCCGGCCCAGATGGTCCCGGCCATTAGCCAGAACTGGACCTTCCACGGGCCCGGGGCCACAGGGCAGGCCGCAGCCAACTGGATCGCGGGCTTCGGGCGCGGACCGACGCCGCCCACGCTGGTGGGCATCCGGCAGGCGTCGCATCCCGGCAACAGGAGGCTGCTGGTGCTGGACGAGTTTAAGACGGAGAAGCGCATCGGGAAGATGTACTACCTGATCACGCTGTCCTTCCTCATCCTGTGGGCTCCGTACATAAGCGCCTGCTACCTGAGGATACTGGTGCGGGGGGCCCCTGTCCCGGAGCTCCACCTGACCGCCGCCGTGTGGATGAGCTTCGCCCAGGCGGGGGCCAACCCCATCATCAGCTTCATGTTCAACAAGGAGCTCCGGATGAGACTCAGAGCCTGCTTCTCCTGCTGCCTGGGCACGCAGACCCCCATGGAGCCATACTGTGTCATATGAGCCCCGCTCCTCAAATATATACAGCCAAAGACAGATTTATACACTGTAAAAACTGCTGGGTTATAATAATCTAATCCGGATTATTTTGCTAAACGAGTCCCTCAAACAGGGACTTCATGGGTTGTTGTAACGCAACAACATGGTTGGGTTATTTGACCTTCAAACACGGATAAAACAGGATTTAACATGGGGCGTAACAATTTGTATACCTTACATTTGGGTAGATTTTAATCTGTATTTCTGAGTAAAATATTCTGCATGTATAACAGCTAAAAGACAAATAAATTAGTTTGATAAACAAGTTCCAACCAATTTTGAAAATTAGATACATTTTAACTAATTAAATTCACTTTGGTAATATGTCTTTTTCTCCAAAATTATAAAATAAACATTAGTTTGAAATTCTGGCATAAAATGTGATGACATGGTCATAAACAAAGGAGTGTGACGATGCCGGCTCACGTGACGTTACGATAGGGTTCACGTAAAGGAGATTTGGGAACTTTATGGTAAAACTAAGAACCTTTTTAGGAATCCTTACAAAATGTGTATTAAATAACCTGTGATCAGTGGTCCAGCCCAGGTTTGACATCCACACGTATCTAGTTATTTTTGTATGAAGCTTCGTTATTTACGTTGAGGTTTTGTTGTTTGTCAAACCTTTGGGGGTCCCAGTGCTCTAAATCAGGGGTTCACAAACTTTTCAACCTACCCCCCCCAAAAGAAAAAAAACAAACATGCAAGAGACTGGCGAGTGGGATTTCTTTTTTGGGAAATTACAAGAATAAAATACTATTTTTGTAAGAACTCTTTAAAAAAGTGCAGCCTCCCCTCTGCATTAAGATGAGGAATGTGGAGCAGCAAAGTTCTGCTTTGATATCAGTTTCCCAAATAAGGAAATGCTAAATCTTTTTAGCACATCAGCATCAAAGCATCTTGCGACCCCATTTTGAGAACCCCTGCTCTAAAGGGTCGAAAAGGCTTCCTTTTGTGTTTTCACAAATTGTTTTATTTAATTGTCAAACTGTGTTTCAAAGAATCACTGTTCAGTGTAGAACGATCAGGTTCAGGTTTGACCGCTTTACTAACTAGAGGCCGTTTTCACACCTCTAATTCGTTTTACTTTGGTCCGCATGAGTTGATGGGTTTGCTAACTTGTATCTTTCTCTGGTAGTTTGGTTTCTTTTCACTCAGAGAAGACGCCAAGCGAACCAAAAGCTGTCACTGAAAACCCTGCTAGAACGTCCATCCTATTTGTTGGTCTGATGTGTCCTTAACAGGAGTACCAAACGTACACACTGGAAGAAGATGCTGTGTTCCGAGCTAGTAGAAAACACGGAGAATGTAATCATACCATTAGACTGGTTCTGGGAACTATTTCATGCAAAATCATCTGAGCAGTATACCAAATGATTTTGAGAAGACTGAATTGTTTATTTGTTTATTTGCTGCACCGCAACCCATACTGCAACTCAAGCCTGCCTAAGGGAGGGCGTTTGGCTCAAGCTTGCAGCATACACCCTGCAACCGCGTGGGATCGAGGTAGGATCACATTCTCACCACAGACAAGCCTCTCCAGAGTTGGTTTGGTGCGTTACCGAGACCACATCTTCCAAACGCACCAAGGGGCAAATGAACCACAGTTCATGTTAAACAACTAAACACCTAAAGTGCTGAGATTTTTAATTAACGGCACAAAACTTAAGTCCAGGCTCCTTAATAATGGTGAAATAGGGATGTAGTTTAGCACCGGTAGGACAGTTGAACCTGAAGGAGTGCTAACTTTCTCATCCTTAACCACCAGCTGCCAGTGTCAGCATTCTCAGTTTTTACTAATCAGTTGTACCTTGTTAGTCGCTCTGGCACCTTTTCATTTTATACCGAGGCCCTAAAATATTGCCACATAAAGAATTCAAAAGTGGTAGTTGGTTTTGTAACCGCGGTTTTGTCATTTGTAATAGTTGACTTTGCAATTCAACCAGAAAACTACAGAACAACATCCTGTCCTACCTTAAAATACAGATCCAGGAAGTCAAGCCTAAAGAACACCATATCCAGGGCTGATGACGATTAACTATAACAACAACTAAATAACTCCTTATCTGAGAAACTGAGCTTTGAGTGTGAAAACTTATGTCATGGGTTCTTGTTTCATCTCTACTTATGTCTTCCATGAGACAACCCATAAAAGCAAACGAGCCTCTGCGTTCTGTGCTGGACACCACAGACAACAAATGAGCATATCGACTAAATCAGCATCTTTAGTTGATTTCTCTTCAATAACTTTATGTAGAATTTGTTGTCAAAATATAGTAGCTAACGTTAGAATTGAACATTTATTGAACACTACATTTACAAACTAATACTTGAGTTAAAGTTGAATAACTGATATTAGGTACCCTTCAAAATTACATGTTTTTAGTGACTGGGTCAGGTTTAAAAAAACAAAAACAACGAGTGGTTAAAAAACAGCCTTAATCTGGATAGCTAAAAAAGTAATAGGTTGATATAAATAATTTCTGTCATTCATTTCTTCCATCAATTCTTTGTACCACCTTTCTCCTTGCAGGTTTGGAGGGGGCTGGTGTCTATCTCCAGCGGTCAATAGGCCAGAGGTGGGGTTCCCCGCGGACAGGTCACTATTCCAGCACAGGGCAGCCAGCCATGCACTCTCAGACTAAGAGCAGTTTAGTGCGTGCCACTTAACCCAGCATGCATGGCTGGAGAACCTGGAGAGAAATGGAGAGTATGAACGGGGAGAACATGTTATTTCTACACAGAAAGGCACTGGCTGGGATGCGAACTTTAACAGTTCATGCAGAGCTGAATGATGTTTATGTTTCCGTAAATTGTGTATTAAAAATAATCAAATAAAAAAAGTGTTCCGAAAACATTGTAATCTCTAGAGTTTTATTGTCAAACCGTTGCATTTGTATAGGGTGCTGGTCATTTTGCCCCTATCCAATTTTCATCTTGGAAATTAAAGTTGTTACACAATATTCACAAAATGATGCCACCTATCATGGGATGTATGTTACCAACCATGTGTCAGTATATGGATGGATCTGTCATATTTAACTAGAGTTAACTGGCCCAAACAGGGATCCGAACCAATCAATGGAAACAGGAGTGTGATTGTTTTCAGATTGTGAGATATTCAATTTTAAATGAGATTGTAAGATGTGTGAGCATATCCCTATAACTACTTAAAATACTTTAAAACAACCAAAATAGAATTGATATGTGATGGTTTAAGTAAATTTTTATGAAAGGATTTTGTTTACCGGTAAAAGAATGGAAGTAGAATAAGACGAAATAGCAAAGCTTAGGCGTGAAATGGGGTTACAAATTAGAAAAAGAGAATTACCCCAGAGTCTTATAGAAAAATATAACAAAATTATTAACAAACAAAATCAATGATAAAATATTGCTTTTCTATACTGACTTTTATTACCGGTTCCTGGTCAACGTGTGACTCTTGAACTTAGCTAGCACTAGCATGGCCCTGCTACTTAGCAGCTAAATGTAAAGCTTAGGAGAACAAACTGGCTATCCTGTGCAAAATAAAGCCCCATCATTTCACCACTTTACTCTTTCTTATTTAATTGTGTGGAAGAGGTTCAGTGAGATCTGATTAGGTCATCCATCCGTCAATCCATCCATTATCTAACACGCCTATCCCTTGTGGGGTTGCGAAGGCTGCTGGTGATTAGGTCATTAAAAAATGTAAAAAAAATATGGTCGCTTGTGAAGAACGATGCAGCTCATTCTGGTTCTCTTCTCTAACCCAACAACCCTCGGTCAGATTTTCTTACCTGTTTGGTTAAAAACTACCCAACGTTTGTCCCGGCATCATAAACCCAACATGAAAGAATAACCCTGCTGTTCTTATGTGTGTAGCTATGCTGTTACCGAAATGTGGGAAAGGATGGGCCATGGAAATGGTGGGGAGGGGCCACACCGCTTTAGTTTCGCCTCATCTTTATTTGTGGTCAAAGCGCTCCCTCATAGTAATCCCAAAAAGTTTGCAATACTGTGTATACTAATTCTATTCTTTAATTTTAAAATTGGTTGGAAGTTAGCAATGAAGTACATGCTGCAATTAAACAGTAGAAGGCAAGGCAAATTTATTTGTATACCACATTTCAGTACAAGGACAACGCAAAGTGCTTTACATGACTAAAACATAGGAAAATTAAAACAGAATAAAAGCAAATTGGAATAAAATGCGTTAATTTGAACTTTCAGCGTGTAGAGTAGGTGACAATTTCAATTACAGGCTTACAAGTGTGCGAAAAGTGGGACTTTACGTCCTGCGTTTCCAGCCGTGTTGTCCCATGGGCTGTATTTCTTTTCGCTTCACAACAAATCACGCCTCTGTGGCTTTTTGTACATTCTGAAAGGATTTCCCAAGACTTGAAAGAAGCACTACAACCAGGGCCGGCCTAAGGCAGAAGCCAACCTTGCAGCACCAAAGGGCCAGAGAGATGCTAGTAGACTTGTAATTTAATGCTAATCTAATCATTTCTGCTTCTTGTGCTCACTTGACATCCTTTAAATAAACTATGCGATGCTACAACCTTGGGCCAGCTCTGACTGTGACACAAGTTTATCTGCCAACTCTTGAATCTGGGACATACTTAACTTTACAAATAATTAATACTGTAAATCCCCATCACCATTTCTTTCTAGCTTTGCTTTAAACTGTTGGTTTATCACGTTGTATATTCCATAATCTAATCTTTGTGCAGACCAAGACTTTGAAGCTCACTTTGAAAATAATTCACAAATTCTTTTCCATTAGTTGTGTTGAAAGACGGGTTGATTCACCTTCACATTCACATTTGAAAAAATGTTTGATTTTCTTAGCAAATAAATGGGAAAAACGAGGAAGCAATTCCTGGGCTCTGTTGTCAATTGTATGTCAACTCTTAATTAACAGGTTTCTGTATTTTGAAAATGTCCTTTATTCTTTCATTAGTTGACAGGCCCCAGCTTGTCCATAAATGACAGAGGTGCCAAAAGGAAACATTCAAATTATTAAAACAGATTATCTATTTTGCTCCAGTTTCCATAGGCATGCCAATTTCTTTGCTCTTGGTAATGTATCTTATTTCCAAGAATATATGTAAGTTATTACATTTTATTTTTAAGTACAAGGCAGATTCGGTGTGGATTTGTTCAAGGGTCTAGTTGGATGGTACATGCATAGACTTAAGAGTAAAAAAGAAATCAAGACACTGTCTTTTAAAACAATTAAATGTCTTGTCCATTTTCAACCGTTCTTGGGGAGTCAAAAAGACTTAATGGAACCTTTCTAGGAATCAATGTATTTTTTATCATCAAACACTTTTGTTTTTCCTGCACCAGCCCAAGTTAAAGTAAAAGATACAGTAAGTAAAATAAAAAGAAATCCAACCTAGCAAACGGCCCTGGGGGGGATGGTATTACTTTGCTCTTAAAGGGAAGGGTTTGGGGTATTTTTTGATGATGCTAGTCATTTTTGATTGGTTGAATATTCTGGCATTCTGTCTCAATAATCCCAGTGTAATCTCTCTTACTGCTCAAAGTTTTGTAAACTCCAACGTGAATTATGGGGAAAAAAGCATATAATCTACAATCACGATGTCCATTCTCAGTCCCTGTCCACACTGACACCGATGTTCTGCAAAAGGGAGCTTTTCAGCTGGGTGTTGTGCCACATGTCTTCATGGAAACCAAGATTGTTTGTGAGAAAACCTTGATTCTTTTAAACATTTTTTCCTAACTGGAGATCTTTAACAATGCATTTGACGTATATAAATGACTGGATAATCCAAGATAATTAGAAATGAGGACCGAAGGAGTCCTCATTTCTAATTATAGAAATATTAGGCCTACTGTTTATATACCACCATCTCTTTCTGTGCTAGACGCCACAACAATAACGGACCTTTTGTTCCCACCACACTGTCCTCACTCTGTTTACCCTAAATTTCAAACTAATTTGAAAAATGAGACAAGCATCCCAAAAAGATAGCAATACATTGCCAAAGTAGTATCTGTTTTGAAAAATACTTGAATTTCAATTAGATCCGTCCGTCCGTCCGTCCGTCCGTTGTCTTCCGCTTATCCGGGGTCGGGTCGCGGGGGTAGCAGCTTCAATTAGATTTTGATTTTATTTTATAAAATGGTCTGGTGAAAATTAACTATACCCTTCTTAATAATCAATGGAAAAGTCTCTACTTTCATTAGCATGTAGCTACAGATTTTTTAATACTAAGGAAAACTGTCAGTTTTAAAAAAAATCCTTAGAGTAGCTTTGATGGAGCGTTAGTCATACAGAATCTAAGGCTGTTTTACAGTGATTATATTCTAATGCATCAACCAGACCAATGCCTATTATAACTGCATTAAAAGACAGTTGTCCTCTGGCTCTTTGTTGGAGACAAACATGAACTAATGCTTTCACCGAAGCAGTATTTCAGGAATCATAAATGGTGAATTTTAGAATGTTTTACAGCATTTTATGTTTGAATTTGCATATAAAAACAGCCATGAATATACCATGAGGAATTTGTGCCACTGACAGATTTTAATTATGAAGGAACAAATGAAGCCTGCCCATTCTGTTTACAAAGGGACACCTATGCTTGTTTTTATGGTAATCGGAGCTTCATTTTTGAATATATGCTAATGAGAACATTTTACTTTTAGTTTTGAGTGATTTTACTTATGTTTTAAAGCCTCTCCACTTTGAAAGAAATCACATGGGACATTTTATGATCATTGATTATTAAATAACGCCTTTACCATTAATTATTGTTTGGAATATCAATCAGAATTTGCTTCAGCGCAAAACTAAAACTTTATGAAATGTATATAGTTTTATTGCCGTAAAATGTGTGTTTTTATTTTGATGGCTGCAGCTTTATTCCTCTCTCCCACAACAGAGAGGAAACATGGGACAATGCTTTTTAAACGTTACAGGTTTTCGGATGTTTTCTACCAATGTAAAAGCATACATTTGCCGACAAAATAAGCTGTCTTTAAAAGACAGAACTTTCAGGATTGCTAAAAAGTTACATTTGCAGCAACATTTAGACAATGCTTCCATTTTCAGGAAATTATGTTTGAAAGTTTTCGAGGGATTGTGTGTAGGATACAGTCATTTTAACTAGAGTGGTTCTGAAAAATATAAACAAAATAAAATGATTATTGAAGCAGTTGAAGTTTGAGTACCACAATATTGCAAAGTAGGTTGTATCCCTTGAGTCTAACATTTGGTGAAGCACAAATTAAAGAGAGCTTTCTTTAAACTCTCTTCCTCCTTAATCTCTGTCAAACATAATGTATCTCCTGCAGTTATCTTAATTTGCAATAAAAGTGAGCTGATGCTAAATCTGACAGGGAATTAATTTCTAAAGAGAGAGGGTTATATGTTTGAGCAAAAAGCACATGTACTACACTTCATATATTATAAGTCAATTCCTGGAGTTGGAGATTTGATAAACTTTATTAGTGGTACACCCAGATAGGGAAGATTTTAATTCCAGGTAATTAAGTAACTTTTATTAGGGACTGGTGGATTATGGGGGAAAATATAATCATGATGATTTATGTTATTATTTGTCACAGTTTCTTACTGGTTTTGGAAAGGGCTGAATTCATTCCACTCATAGAACAATTTTAAATTTTCTTTCCAAAATTCCACTAAAGCAGATAATATATTTTTCAGTATTTTCGTTTTTAAAAAGTAGTCAATTTTTTTCTAATCCTAATAGTGTATATTTGTTTGGTTTATTTAAAAGAAACATTTGAACAACTTAGTAGAAAAATATCCCCTATTTCATAACTTTCAATAAAAACAGCAAAAAATGCTTCAGACCTTAGCTGAGCAGATCGTATCACAGAGACAGACCTGGAAGATGCAGCAACCAATACAGTCTCTTCTTTTATTGTGAGTTTTATTTATTCTTTGCTTGATAGGAAACCCGTACCCAATGATGTTACACAACTTTTACACCTGTGCAAATTTTATCAACATTCTGAGTGTTACAGATGAATTTTTCTCCTTCACAGTTTCCTGCATCCTGATGGTCATATGGAAATGAGAACATAGCCAAGTAAGTAACAGATATGACTGGTTTTGTCATTGTTTAAAGTGGAAATTTAAACAGGCAGACTCAGAGAAATAATTGCTCTACTCCAAGCATTGTAGAAATATATTTTGATGTAATGGAAAACATAAAGCAAAATTTCTCCGGGATGCTACATAGACTGCATTGTTCATCCTCTTGTTGTAGTTATATCTAAGAGTGTAGCTGATAAACTCTGTCTCATTATAAATTTATGTACTTAGAGGAGATCATTTCTAACGGATATGAAGAATTTAGGAAAGAACTAGGTCTTCATTGCCTTTTCCAAGATTATCTAAAAAACTAAAGTGATGTGCAAAAGTATTCACACCCCTGGAGCTTTAAATTTTGTCATGGAACAATGAGCACAATCAAAATGTTTTATCAGAATTTCATGTGACACATTGACACAAGTAGTTCATAACTCTGTATTCAAACATGTTGACTAAATACTTAGTAGAGCTCTCTTCCAATGCACAGGTGGAGGACTTTCAGGATATTTCTGTACCGGCTTTCAAGTATCTTGGTATCTTGTTCAGAAGTGATGGAAGGATTGAGCAGGAGATGGACTGATATGTTGGTGAGCCCTGCTCCAGTCTGACATGGTGAAAAAAAATACATATACAAATACAAATAAAAAAGTTACCAACATGAATCCACAACCCTGGGTGAAGCCAAGTGGTGCTCACTGCAGAACCGCTGGTGGAGCTGAAGTGTCAACCCTGGTGAAAGGAAAATAACTAAAAGAGAGGATTAACACTTCCTCCATTCAAAATAATAAAACAATACAATATGTGTATGAATTAAAATAGATACAGAGAGAAAGCAGGGATGTTTTCTCTGCTGGGTTACAGGTGGATGGTTTGATTTATCTAGAGACAGACATTTTTGCCATTTCCTCTTTGCACAATAACTCAAGGTCACTCAGATTGTCTAAGAACATACTTTTTTTTTTTAGGTTTTTAAAGCACTAGTGGCTCGTTTTTCATACAGTAGGCTGACAGGAAAGAGGGTACGAGAGAGGGGGAGAGACAAGCGGCAAAGGACCACAGGTCGGAGTCAAACCTGGGTCGGCCACGTCGAGGACTAAGGCCTCCGTACATGGGTCATGCGCGCTAACCACTGCGCCACCGAAGCACGCCCAAGAACATACATTTTTAAGTCCTGCCATAAATTCTCAGTGCGATTGTGGCCTGGACTAACACATGAATCTGCTTTGATCTAACCCATTGGACTGTGAGTCCGATTGTCTGCTCTTTTCATACACTGGGTCAGGACACACTATCACAGGAAATCCCAGAGTGCAGACACAAAGGCAGCAGGTAGAGAGACTGGGTAAATGACCGTTTGTCTGCAAGAAGAGCGACACTGGGGGACTGAAGGCTGGGCCTGAGTTAGGAGCCAGAATCAGAAGGACTCGCTTTCTGAGAGTTGAGTCAAAAATTGAAAATTGGCGTGATGGAAAGTGGAGAAACAGGCAGAGATAATCAGGAAAACATTGACTGGAAACAAGTCTAATTGCTGCTACAGTTGCTGATCTGACTTTGGAAATACTCAGAACTTGAAGTGGATCTGATAGAAATGCAGTGCAGCTGGTGGTCTGCTGCTCCCTCTCCACACCTCCCACAAAGTAGCAGCTAAACACTGCAGAGAAGCTGCAGACAAGCTCCAGAGGCAGAATCGAAAGGTGGAAAAGGAAGGGGCGTGGGTTTAACTCCAAAAGCCTCTCATTCACAGTTCTCAGCAGTGCGCCCATTCAGCAGGTAATCACACATTTTTCAGTGCTCTATGTGGCACCTGCCTTTTATTCTACACCCTCATTAGCTCCATTCTCCTAAAGCATTAGTAGTCTTTTGATTCAGTAATTGCTGTGACATTAACTTACTCTGGCTGCAGCTTTCAACGTCTAACAAGTTCCCTCAATGTACCCGTAAAAGTATAACTTGCTTTAGTGATAAATCTCTGAGCGGCAGTCCTTTCATACTTACTGCAATTACCAGATGCCTGCTTACTCAAAATGACTAGATCTGCTCTGCTTCTGACCTGCGGATGTTTGAAATATTTCCATAATTTCTAAATGCAAAAAGACACCTACCTGCTCTAGCGTTTGTTTCTGCACAAAACAACTGTTTAAGGGTGTTCCAGTGGTACAAAAGCTCTACTCTGAGATTTACCTGCAGACTCTATGATTTTCAGTCTTTCTGACCAATAGTTAATAAGAATTATGCCTGTCCTGTTACTGAGTGATATGCGGACATATTGCAGGAAATGTTGTTGCTTTGGAGTTCTTGTAGACTCACTTCCCTAAATCACTGTAAATAACTGGATGATGGGGACATTTTTACTTTGCTTAATTCGGCAAGACAACATTAAAAAGTTACATTAAAAAATCTGGAGCTATATGCAAAGCAGGTTAATTTATGTAGCTCACTTCAGCAACAAGGTACTTCAAAGTCCTTTACATGATGAAAATATAAGAAACGCAACACTCAAGTGATTTATTAAAGTTGCATAAAATGTTTAATAAACTCAGATAAATTGTTGCTAAAAACATTGAGATTTTTTTCTAGTATAGATTTACATTAAAGGAAATTGAAAGAAATTGAATTTTAATACTTTGCCTTGAAAAACAAATGCCTCAGAAAAGTAGGTATTAATGGATAATTTTAATATGACCATTTCTTGTGTGGCGCCATCTGCTTTTAAGGTCAGATCATTATTCACCCACGGACACCCATTAAAATGCTCTCAAGGTTTTTCTTTGTAGATAGTGCGGTCAGAGAGGTGCTCATTTTCTTATGTTATGTAATTTTCAGCAGATTAATGTTCCCTATTCATGCTTTCATGGATAGAAGCTGAAAAGTTTGCCAAAAAAAACGAGAGTCCTTCACAGCACCTGGTTTTATGAGGATGATTGGTTTCCATGTACCTTTAGAAGGCCCTCTGCAGAAATATCTGTACCGTTTGAACTATTTCTCATTTTTGTTCCATTAAACCCACAAACGGAGAAGGAAATCGTTCAGAGATAACGATAGTGGTAAAGGAAGAAAAGAGAAATAAGACCAGAAATGTCTTGTTTAAACATTTAAATTTAAGCAGAATCAACATGATGGTGAGTTTAGAAATATACCTTTATTCATATAATAGAAAAAAAGTGGAAACAGGTTTCTACGGGAAAGCAGCGTACTTGTGGCACAGGTACGGCAAATACTAGACGTTCCGATCCTCAGAGGAAGTATTCTGGAGACTCATAAGGTGAGAGACATTTGGCTTTTCCGTGTCCAATGACCGAACACGACAGGTTGGGCAGGCAGGGGCAGGTATGGTGGAGCCTTTTCCCAAAGAAAGGAACCTGTGTGGGAGATAAAGACACCTCTAGTTTGAGAAGTTACTTTCTCTACAAGACATAATAGATGCACTTTATAAGGTTCTTTCACATTTTCTATGTCAAAATGTCATTGTCTTCTATACTCAAATATTCACAGTTCTTAGGACAATTATTTCTCTACGGGTGAGGATTTGAAAATGGAGTTTGCAATAGCCATGGATGGATGGATGGATGGATGGATGGATGGATGGATGGATGGATGGATGGATGGATGGATGGATGGATGGATGGATGGATGGAATACAATTTTTCCCACACTCGTATTTCCTTTTTCCATGCATCTCAGAGCATACTTGAATCACTTTCTTTTCCGAGTGTGTAGGAACCCAGAGTTTATGTGGATAAAGTAAAAGACTCAAGAGGAAATGTCACACATTTCTATCCAGTTACTATAAATTATCCAAACTAAAGGTCTAAGTCTGCTGAAACTATTGGCGAAGTTGGTGGAGGCAACAAAACAACAGATGATAACCTGATACCTGATAACTTGCATGCTGAAAACCATGACAGCACAGTGTTGCAGGTATGTGACAGCTTACTGATGACATCACGGAGCAGAGAACACAGGCTGCTGCACCAGCATCTCACCTTGTGGCTCAGAGGATGGCACTCGGCTCCTTCCCGTCCCATGGGCATGCACATACGCAGAGTGGGGATCCATAAGCTCACTGCACAGCACATCCCTCCTCCACACTGAGAGTCCCTCTCACAGGCCTGCACACACGCACGGTTACACACAAAAGAGCAGAAACTGACCAGTTTACAGCTTCCGAAAGAAGTACGTGATGTTTTCTTATTATCATCAGGTGTCGCCGACTTTATTTTGTATTTATATGGAGTTTATAGAGAGACAATTTTATCGGCTGGTTCACAAATAACATCAAATGTCGTCGACTCAAATGTTGTTGGTGGTTCCTCGCACCAATTTAAAAATCGTGCTTTTCAGGTAGTGGCGCCGAGACTTTGGAGCGCTCTGTCTCTACACTGCACAGGGTCCCCAGTCTCTTTTAAGAAACATCTAAAGACATTTTATTTAGACAGGTGTTTGTTTAAGCATGTTTTTTGTTTTTAAATTGTTTTTGCTCCTGTAAAGCATTCTGTGACGTCAATGTCTGTGTAAGTTTGCTAAAGAAATAACAGTTTACTTACTTAAGAATATATAGGATTTAATAGATACACTAATAAGAAAAGGCAACGTGATTATATGTTCTAAAGAAATACCTCAGATTATTACAGGATTGGTGTCCATTTAATTGTTTGAGTGTTTGGATGTCAAGCTGAGAGACAGCTCTCACTTCTGATGAGATGAAGGAAGGAAGATGAGGACGGCAGTGATTTTAGGTGACAGACGCTGGTCTATGTTTTATAGCTTCATCAGCTCAGGGCCAGAGAGCTGTGGTGACAGACACGGCTGTTCTGTCACCACACGCCACGCGTGGAAATTGTCTTTATGTCATTTTCAAGTGCTTTGGAATATAAAAAAGTTGTACTAATATGCATTTGGTATCAAGTGTACTTGCAGTTTATTTCACATTTTTAGTTGTGTTGTGTCACTTTTCTTTTCTTTTATTCATAAATTCTCATCATAGGATCGTCTCCATAATTTAGCTTTTAATAGATCCTAAACAGACAATCAACAGGTTGTGGAAGTGGAATTTTCCTATTTGGATATTTTATTATGGTAACTTTTCTTTTTTGCTACTTGCAAACGGTTAAAGCATTACCTGTTAGAACAAATCCAAGCAGTCAATGGAATTAAACACACTTCTCCTTCATTTTAAATCTACTATTACAGCAAAAGCGATGTATCCCATCATAGTGTTCCAGTTTCCTCAGAAGACTCTACCTTCTGTTTCTACTTACCCCTGTGATGACAGCTGAAGATCCATGGGACACCAAGAACAAGGAGAGGAGCAGAGGAATAAAGGACCTCATGACGAACAGTTGACTGTGTTCCTGTCCCCTCCGGGTCAGGAAAAAAAGAAGGATGTTGCAGCGAACGGACCTCACTGCGTGTGCATCTGTGACAGACCGCCGAGCAAAGTGGCCTCCAAACTCTTGTGTCGAAGGCTGGTGGAGGCTTATAAACCCATCCCGCCTTTCAGAAACTATGTGACTCACTCCCACTGGCATTCCCTTGCAAGAACTGTTAATAAGAAGACCAAGGTAAACGTTCACACGACAACGCGCCTGATGTTTTCAAGCTGGTGATGAAGCACTGACACATGCTAAAGCTGACCCAAGATCAATGCCAACATATTCAGTCCAGGTTTGTTTCTAACTCCTTCCAGCATCCCCCCCCCTCCCACCCCCCGCTTCTTTCACCTTTTCAGGCTCCAAGGCCACGGTTTTGAATATTCTTTGAAAACTACTCACAGTGGTACTCATAATGAAACAAACTAAAGGGACATGAATTTTTACAGTCAGTATACATATAAAAAAGATTTGGTATTGCTGAGTTCTTATTTTAACCCCTGATGCCTTATTCTTTACAATTATAGTAATATGGTGTCATGAAAAACTATTTAACCCCCAAGAGATCTTGTTTATATTTTTTTGTCACACTACAATGTTTTAGATCAAACAATTTTAATATGAAACAAGAAAACCCGAATAAATACAAAAGGCAGCTTTCAAATGATTCAAATTAAGAAGAAAAAAAAGCTCTCCAAATCAGACTGGGACTGTTGTTGATGTAACAGCTCTCTCTTGAAAACGAAACCATGAGTCTCAAGAGATTTTCTTGTATAAATATAGGATTAATAATAATTATAACGACTTGAAAAAAGCAACCACCCCCTGGTAAATCATTAAATTAATGGGATTCAACACGTTTTTTTTTTTTGGAAAGCTGAGCTCAATTACACGAGCCACACATTTTTCTGCAAAGCTTGTAGAATTAAGAAATCACTTAAAAAGGCTGTCTAACAACATGAAGTGGAGCAAAAGAGCTCAAAAAGCAAGACATCATGTCCCAATCTTAAAATTTCAGGACCAGATGAGAAACACAGTTGTTGACATCCTCAAACTGGAAAGGATTACAAAGCAATGTCTATTTTTTTAAAGACTCCAGTGAATCACAGTCAGACCGTTTATCCAAAACTGCAGAAAACTTGAACCAGTGGTGAATGTTACCAGGAGTTGCTGGTCTACTAAGATTTACTAGAGTGCATCAACGACTCATCTAGAAGGACACAAAGAACCCAAACAATATTTAAAGCCACACAGACCTCACCTCCATCTGTCAAGGTTAGTGTTCATAGTGGAGACGGAGACCAGGCAAAAATGGTTCAAAGAACAAACCACTGCTGACCAACAAGAACCCCTTTGTGACATTTGCCTTTTGAGAAAATAATACATGGCCAGAACAAGACAAAATTGGAACTACAATACACGGTCATGGCAGGGTCATGGCGGTGTCATGGTATGGGGTTGCTTTGTTTCTTAAAGACCCGGACTGCTTGCAATTAATGGAACCGTGAATTCTGCTCCCTACCAGAAAATCTTGAAGCGCAACTTACATGACGCCAACTGTAAGATCGCACACCTCCCACACTGAAGTGTACCCCTGATCGAGCTATGCCCCGACAAACAAAGACCTTGTTAATGGTGATAATGAAGCTCACAGCATTAAAAGAGGCATTTTTTCCTGATCTACCACCATTAAGGCAAAAAAAAAAGGCAAAGAAAATCCAAACGAGTGGTGAATCGTGTCAGTGTCAAGTTATTTTAAGATAACCACGTACAAATAGTCATTAAAGCCAAAGTTAAAATAGCAAGCTTATATCCAACTTAAAATATATATTAGTAACTTAAAATAGTTACTGACGCCTGCAGTAGATTTTTTCATGCTGCCATTGAGCTAGCCATGGCAAGAATTTCTAGTGAAATGCTGTATTAGGAGAGCAAATTTTACTTTACACTACCTATTAAACGCTTTGTGCAAAATCAAAATCCTGTTAACTGATCATGCCTGACAACGAAAACACATGCAGATATCCAAAACACAGCAGAACTAGCGTCAAGCATAACCCTTTAATTTAACCAATAAGCATACCATGTTTATGAACAAAAACTGAGTTACTATCGTATGGTGTGAAATTCCTGCCAAAAACCAGAGGAGCGTATTAAGCAATCATATAGTGCAGTTATTAATCCATCCATTAATCCATACCATTGTACCAATGAACATGTGGTAGTTCGCCGTCGATCGTTGGCCACATTTCCATCTTTTGCATTTTACTAGATTTCTTTTAGGAAAGGATTAAACACCCTCTAAATGTTCGGGATGACGCGTGTCCGAATTTAACGTTCCCGACTAACTACGTTTAACCATTTTTAACCAATGTTTTTCAACAAAATCACTCTCTAACCCCTATTTATTTTAACAAATGTATATATGTTACATATATATGTAACATATAAACATATATGTTATATGTGTCATGATGCAGCCTGAAGGCTGCATTCTGAACACTTCCTGGCTCCTTCCCCAGTGCAGCCCTGATTGGGAACACCTGACAGGACTGCAATCATCCTGGACTCACTCCACCTGCTCTCACCACTATAAAGACTCACCTTCAGTTTGTCCTGGTCGCCGGTTCGTCTCAGTCTCCTGAACACCATGCCTGTCTCGTTCGTGCTCGTCTCCTGGTTCTGTTCCTGTCTGCTCCGGTCTGTTCTCGCCTGCCAGTTTCCTGTACCCCTGCAACCTCCGTCTGGTAAATGACTTTGGCTTCATCATCCACTACCTGCTGTCTCAATAAACGTTGGAAACCAGCTCTGTGTCTGTGTGTGTGCTGTGTCCGGGTTCATCCAAGACAAACCATGACAATATGTAACATCCTGGGATCTGGTCAGAAGGAAAGGGCGAGCAGCTTCTGCAGGTAAGGGGAATTTCACTCTGGGACCAAACTGTGATCGCTGATTGCTCAGTTACTGACGAGCTTCCAAGATTGATTGATTGCTTCCTGTAGGCCCACACCTCATCCTGGACATGTGCCAGGATCCTGTTTGTAGACTTCACAGGCCAGCTGACAGCTTTGCCAGGACTTTGCCAGGACTTTTTGCCCCCATATCACAATGTCTGTGTGCAGAGTTTTTTCATACTCCGGAAATCTCTCATAAAGCTTTCTGTATTTAATGTTGGATATCTTCTATGTAAGTTAGTGAACCGCCTTTTCTCAACTTTGTAAGAGAACAGCAAGCAGGTTAGGCAAAATAAGGAAATTTTTGAGTTGCTGTTTATCATCCAGTCCCTAACCTTTTCCCCATGCACTCTGGATTTGAATTTATGCCCTCAGCATCTCTCTGAAAAATGACATCCATTTTGTCATTACACGTACGAGGTTCACTTGATCAGTAATGCTCATTTTAGAACGCCATAATGCATTTTCTCTAAAATGGCGTGAGTGAGCCATCTGCGTTGTATCTGTTATCTATGGTGAGGAAGGAGGTAACTTTGTGTCTCCCACTGGGAGCTCTCTGACAGTTTATTAGTTTATTTAATTATTTGCTTCTGTTAAAGGATTCAGGCTAATTAAGTGTTCCTGTATTAGAAATGCATTGGGATCGTTTTACTGTGATTTACTTAACTTTCCTGTTTTCTTTGTTTTTACTCAGCATCTTATCTCTTCCACATCAGTTCAACAATTAATAAAATGCTTACTCTTGTCATCTTTTTTTCTAATATAGTACCAAACATTTTACATTTGTATATTACAACGTAACAAAATTACTCAGTTTTCCTGGTGTAGGCCTATCTATTTACATGGTGCACTATAATTTGGTTGAGAACAATGACTATACCTGATTCAACAAATACAGTCATAAGAAATTAGACAAGAGCAGACTTACATGGGGAAGTTATATTTCTTAGGTGTGTCCCCTGTTCACCTGTTCCTCCTGTGCTGTCTCTCCCTCTCTCCCCCCCCTCTTTTGTCACCTCCTCTCTCTGTCATCCCCTTGGTTATCTGTTCTGCTATCATACTCTTCAACCTAATATAAAAAAACTCAGTTTTGTTTAAATGTCTCCCCAAAAAGTTGGAAAAGCATTGTGTAAGAAAACTGGGTTACACCGCAAATGTCCTCTCCCCTCTCTTCTTCACACTGTATAGTAACGACTGCACATCTGCAGACTCATCTGTGAAACTGCTGAAGTTTGCTGATGACACCACTGTTATTGGGCTGAACCAGGACGGTGACGAGTCTGCGTGCAGACAGGGGGTGGATCAGCTGGTCCACTGATGCACCCAAAACCACCTGGAGCTACTGTGGGACCTGAGATGGTCCTCACACATTGACATCATCTGTAAGAAGGCTTGATGGGTTGAGTAGTCGTCTCAGAAGGTTGTGGGTTTGACTCCAGCTTCCCCTTGTCACATGTCAATGTGCCCCTGGGCACGTCCCCAACCCCAAGTTGCCTACCAAGCTGCGTTTCGGTGTATAAATGTGTGCGTTAGTGAGCTATTGGGTGAATGTAGCTCTAGTGTACAATGCTTTGGGTGGTCAGTATGACTGGAAAAGTGCTATATCAGTTCAGGCCTTTTACCATTTAAGAAGTACAACCTTCTACACTGCCATCATTCAGTCTGTCTTGTGCTCGTCCATCTCTCATGGATCAGCTCATCCATGTATGGTTAGACTTTTCGAGGCACAGCTCCTCACTGCTTCACATTGCCCTTGTCCTGTGTATTTGAACAGGTGAGGCATAAATTAAGAAATCATACAGAAAACAAATTGATAGAACTGTCAAGTGGAAAAATGGATTTTCGCTTATCGTTGTCAGTATTTTACTCATCACGATGACAGGTGAGGTACTGCTTTATCTTCTTTTTGTCAGTTTTCCACACCTCATCTCAGATCTCATCTCACAATCTTCAGGCATTCATAATTGTTTTTTAATTTTCACTTTGAAAATGTGTTGCAACAATGTTAAGCCAAACTAGCATGAAAATTCCTCAATCCAAAACAAAAATTAGTGGAATAATATTTGTAAGATTAAAGAACGTTGCTACTGATCTATACGCATGACAACAGAAATCAAAATAACTACATGAGTACCACAGCATAACTGATAAAAGTTACTGTTCTGCCCTTCCCATTTTAGAAAAAATGTTTCATCAAAGATTCGTATGTGAAATGGGCCAATCATTGTGTCCATTTTTAAAACTCTTCAGTTTTACCTCATTTCATTCCACTCTGTCAGGATTCTCCTTATCACCTCTGAAGTGCACTGCCTGTTGCTTTGCCAGCTCGACCCCAGATAATTTAACTCATCTACCTTCAATAGCCTCCTTACAGATTCTTCGTCCCACTCGTCTTCCTCCGACTATCATTCCTCTTTTCTCCGGAGCATAGTGTACATCTACCTTCACATAGAGAGATAGAGCACCTCATGGAGATCTTGATTCACTGTATGACTGAAGGGATGTATATACTCGCCTAACATCACGTTTCTGAGCTATGGAACTGAAAATATAGCTGTCAGCACTGTTTGAGCCAAATCTGTCTTCATCACAGCTTGGCACGTCAAGATTGACAACTGAGTCATGCAGCCGGACAAGAGTTCAGGATGTAGCATAAATGCCACGTGTCGGTACAACTATTGTGTTGAACAATGGACGTCATGGTTATCACATCTTCTGCAGCAATGATCAGTGTCTTTTGGAACCTCATTCTATGGTATGCACGTATAATGTGTGATCTCTCTTTGTGCTTTAATGAATACTTTAGGTGCCTTAAACTTCCTTTGGTGGTGTGTTGAATAGTCTACATCTCCCATATATACACCGTCTCAATGTATATCTGCTATCTGTATGACTTGGTTCTTGGTGACAGAACCAAGAGGGAAGCCCAGACATCCCAATACCGTTATCTTCTGAAGGATCCCAATTCCCTACCTAAGAGTGTGAACAGGTGAAATCAGATACAGCCAAGGTCTTAGTGCATACAGTTGCCTGCTGTAGAATTTCGGCATGATGCCCCCCTCCCCGCCACTGAGTCAGATGCCTCGTATCTTTTTCTATGAGCCCAGGGGCAACCAGGCCTTCAGGGACCGAGTCTGCTTGCGCCTCACCTTATACTCCTGAGCCAAGGGCTCAGCTCCAGTGCCGCCCGCTGTATCACAAGCACTGCCAATGGATCTGCAGCAATGTGTGCCCCCTGTGCTTCGCAGCACTAATCTCCCACATCTGCTTCAGCAACTGCAGCAGCAGCAGCTCTGATGTCCACAGCACCAAATCCAGAGGCCAATTGTTTGCAGCTTTCAGCACCATCATTATCATTCTCCTTTTTTGCACTCACCAAGCTTCACTACAACTCCCCTTTTTTTATTTATTTACCAGGACAGTGCCTGTTGATAACAGTACACCTGAAACATGCCAGAGTCAGCCAAAGGCTAGTTTTCATCTGTAGTACCCCTAAAAAAAAGCATAAAATATTATATCTATTGTATATGGGTATTCTGTATATAAAGTGAATATTTATAGAAGAAAATGTATGTTGTTTTTATGTTTTAAATACTTATTTTAAATGGCATCTACTGAAAGTGAGTATTAAAATCATGAATATGTACCATTACATCTAGGTTTTGTCAGAGGTGTGCAATCACTGTATGAGAAAGAGCTCACATGTATTCATTCATTGTTGCATTTGAGCAAACACTGGGAGCCTCTGTGGGCTAACTCAGCCTTCATGTTTGAAGATTTCAATGGGTACCTCCTAAAACAAGCAAAAAGTAGTCAAGGTGTGCACATTGTCATGTGCTTTCCCTTATTTAGCACAGCTATTATTGACAAATACATCTGCAGAAGGTAAAGATTTCTGCAATGAAATAAGCCAAAGAAACCAACATATCAACAAGTATAAAACGTGTACTGAGGCAACTGCCCTTGGTCCACCTAAGATTAATATTTCTTCATGACCAAGCTGTTCTCCACAACGTGAGAGGTTCCCTTAAACTTTGTCGTAAATTAGTACAAGAGAATGGCAGTAAATGGTGTTGTGGTTCATGGTCATACATACAGTATAAAACAGAACAAAGAAACAACTGTTGTGCTTCTGAAAGATCAAAGCCTTTTCTGACACACTTTACTGAGACAAGTGATCAGTGTTTCTCCCATAGGAAAATATGATAATTGCACAGTGCAGAAGTTGGCCAGGGGTTGTCTAATTAGAACTGAACTGAGGCATATGCCAATGATCCACTTTCCCACAGGCTTTCACAAAGCTATAAATGCAACTCAGATAATTAGACCACATATGTACATACAATGTCTACTGTTCAGCTTAATTGTATGTTGGCTACTGAACATGCATTACTGTAAATAACTCAAAACGGGAGCTTCTTTTGGGTTTCAGAGCTGATAAGGAAACTTTCTAAACACATATTAATGTAACAAATGAAATTTGACGTCAGTGAAGAAAATTTACATTTGTAGTTATGCAAAACATTGTGCAATGCCTGTTATCAGCATTTATGTATTTTGGTGAAAATTACAAAATAACAGCTGTTTAGAGTACAGGCATCACTATAAAGAGCTCTGTTTATGTGAAAAGACAGCCAAGTACTGACATTTATTCTAAAAGATAATGTGCAATGTATGTAATGTGTAGATCATGGGCAAAATTAAAAGTATTTCTTAAACAAGAATGGCTTTTATGAATTGCCTAAAATGCTTATAAAATATTTGGCAAAAATACTACAGCAGGCAATAATTTAACTCATGCATTTCTAAAAATATTTTATCACCAGATTTGATCGTAGTTTATGTCCAGTGTGTCTTAAATGTGTGATACCGTAAGTGTTTTCTATGTTTCTTGCAGTAGTTTAGTTTCACTGATGATTGGCCAGTCATATAAGTTTGATATTACACATCTCTACTAAGTGTAGTAATTTCATTATGTGAAATTACTGTTGTATATTGTTCTAATAAGTACCCTAATCATATAAGTTAAATATTGTACCAATATATTAAGATTATTGTATCTGGGTTCACTGTCTGATGCGCATTAACGCATGTTGGTCACATGCTTTTATTTTGTGAAGGTCTGTTGCTGCGGTGTAGGGGTTTGAATCAGAACAGTAGGTGGCGATAATGCACCAATTACCTCGCTGTCAGCCAAGCCTCGGATTCAAAGAGGAAGAAAGGTGCTGGCCGGAAAAAAACAAAGCCGACATGGGGAAGGCGGTGTTTCCCGCAGGAAATTGCTTAGGCGAGGCGGTTAGTTTGCGGCCAGAACAAGTTTTGTGCGGAGCGGAGCGGGGTCTGTATCGACGCCGTCGGTGAAGTCGCTTCTCGTGTTAACGTCAAATAACTTTTGTGTTTTTCGTGTTAACTTTTGAATTAATTATCTAGGAGATGAAGTGGCTTTAGACAAGCTCACTAGGAAGGACAGTGGTGTCCTAAGATGCCCCCTCGACCCAGTACAGATGGTGGGAGACAGAAGGACTCTAGCAAAGATAACATCACTCAATGTCTCCACATCCTTCCTCCCAACACCTGTTAGACTTGAGTGTCGGTATCCTGCAACTTTTAGACATATCTGTGTTTCAGCATACCATGCTCAAATTATTAGCAGAACTCTTGAGATCTGAACTCTTTAGCTATACTGCATAATAAAGTTTGTTGCTGTCGGCTTAGAGCTAAACCCCCTGCACATCCTTCTCCATTTTGGGTTAAAGCTCAGACTAACTGGGGTTCTAAAGACCTCTGAATCTAACGAGTATTAGCCTGTTTAGAATTCCTGTGAGACCTTTTCAGCTAGATAAGTAGGACACGACCAATCTACTAACCACCTCTGTCCTAGGACCACACCCTGTTTCAGTGGACAGGTTAGACAACCTAGTAGCCTGAGGCCACCTATTTCCTGACGATCATCCTAGTTAACGGTGGCTCCTACTTTTATACAACGGCACTTGTTTCTGGATCGGTAATATTTTTAGAAACTCAAAAGTCCCTAAGGGTGTTGTTTAAAGTTTGGGCTACCGGCAACCTTTTAAGACCTCCTAAATATTTCTAGAACCATACACCATGTCTGTTTTACAATCATAGAAAAAACTCAGAAAAATGTTGACTCAATAATTGAATGTCCACAACTTCTAATAACATTTTATATGCTTCTTTAATTAGTATGCTTTGGCAGGGAATTAGCAACAGCATTAAGCAATTTAACAAATTACAAATTTAAATTTAAACAACTTCCTATCTCTTATCTAAGGCTGCTTACTAATGCGTTCAGGAGAGGCTTTTAAATTTGGAGGAGCACACTGACCCGAACCTCAGATGGAATACCAAAGTGTCTTTGATTTCTGGGTAAAGGAGTTATTCAGCCGAATAACTTCCCTTCTCTCGATGGCAACCCCTATGTCCCGTTAATGCCCAGTTCACAAAGACTCACGCCTTGAGCCCCTGCTTTGATGTCCGTGTCTGAGGTCTGTCTCTTCGGCTCGACAAGTTGGTTCAGCTTCAGAACTGACATCTCATTGGTGCAACTCTCATCTTTGAAACATCTAGGTTCTTCTCATCAACCAGGTCAAAACAACAGCAGTTCTTCTCGACAGGATTTACCGATTGTTGGCCCCGAATCGTAGAAAAACACGAAAAATAGATATTCTGACTCAGTCTCGGTGGTTCTCAGAGACAGGGGCGCTGTGTTTTTCCTTTGGCTCAACGATTGTCCTTCTGTTTTGGGTCTTCTTTTCTTCTGCTCCACGCTGCGTGTCTTCTTGAGATGAGATCTGAGCCCTGAGCACCCAAATCACCTTTCCTTTATGTGTTGAGAGAGCCGTTGGGAAGTTGCAAAAACATCGAAACATCCCCCTTTACTGAACAATAGCAAAAAGTCCCTCATCACCTCTTCGCCTTCACCCCAGGCACCAGGTCGTTGAACCAAACCGTCTGGTTCCACTTCCTCTTTCTTCCCGGCACATTTCCTGTAGACAGCAGCTGCTCTCTCTGGACAGCTCCTATATTGCTCCATATCCTCTCAACTGACCATGTTCAAATCTATTTTCTCTTCAGACTGTCTGCACTAAAAATATCATTATTTCATTTATTTAATACATAAGTTCCTTTAAAAAAGAAAAGACAATTAATCAACCATATAATTCAGTAAAGAGAAGATGACCAATTAAATCATACCATTACAGAGCTCTTATGTTATCTATTTTACGTAATACATTTAATGTCCAAATTATCTCTTAATTTGTGAGTAATGAGGAGGGAATATGGTCGAGCTCACCACACCACCGATTTTAGAGGTATTTTGACAAGTTACAGGACATCAGTCTTATAGACTACAGTTTGAGGGACATGATTTAGATAAAGAAGCAAGGTCAAGCAAGGTCAAGCATGCTCTCCATTAAAGGTGTAGTAGGAGTGAAATATGTTAGGCTTGATACAATTTGGAGGTTACTCTTCGTAGAAAATAGTTGAAAACCACATGTTTATTTCTGTTTCATTTTACAGTTATCCTCTACCCTGGGTTGGTATACAGCATAAAATATTTCTCAATATTACAGCTTGTGATTGTTAGATACATTTTTTTTTTAAAAAGTTCAGGGGGTCTCTAAAGTATTTTAAAGTACTGTAGATTAGTAGTTTCCGTCTTCTGCAAGAACTTTTTAGAGAAGTTTGAAAGACAATGTTTCAGCTTTACCAGAAAAAAAGAAATAGTCATGTATTCTATCATTACTCTGAAAGGAGGGAAAAGCAGACTCATCCTGACTATTCAAACACATTTATCTTTTTTCCTTTAATATCTTTAGAGAGACAATTTCCTCCCTGTAGAAGGCTATCACATGTATTATGCAAGATGCTGAGGAATAGCACTTTGGCTAATACCTTTTCATCTTCACAGCCAATTGGAGATTCACTTTATTCTGTTTCCAGGAAACAAGATCCTCATTTTTCTTTTATTTCTGGATGATGGTATAAAAACATGAAATATTTTTAATAATAGAACCCACTGTATGCTTGATGACAGTGGACTATTCTGACTGTGCAAGCAAGGGTTTAACGCATTCATTTATCAGAGCTATCGGGCCAGTTTTGCCTAGGATGATCCAGCTGAAAAACAGGATGAATTGCTCATGTTTATTCAAGATGTAATAACGGAGAATTTCTTTCAGTATTTGCACTACCAATAACAAATAAGTACCACACAAAGGACCTCATCTTCAAAGATTCCAAATAAGGAACGCTAAATTGCATGGGTAAAAAATAAAATGCACATGCAATAAGTGGCCGTGTTGCGGGTTATTTACAAAGATTGTGTCCACACATTGGATAAGATGTGCAAAACCAATTCGGTCCACCCCATTTAATTGAGCCGCAGGTGCTCTGCATTACACGGCCCTCAGTGGGAGCATAAAAGCAGACGGCTCCCAGCATTACACTGCCAGAATGTTAACCTTCGTGGTATGACTCAGTCGGCCTCCGTCTTTAACACGTCCCTTGCTCCTTGCACTAACTTGTCTCTTGTGCTCCAGGTTCAATCTGCTCCGGATCCCGCTCCGCAGCATTCCCAGGTTTCCTGTAGAATCTCCAAGTCTTATTACGGCGTATTCTCCTCCGTGGCCTCCAACTGGCAGCCGGCCAGCAATGCTCCCCCGAGTCACACCCGTCTGACTCTGCTCACCCTCCATTGCTCAGCCTCCCTGCCTCGCAGCCACCTTCTGCGTCGCAGCCCTGACGTCCCGCCTCAGGCAGTCCTCTCTGCAGAGCCCGCTCACCTCCTCTCCTCTGGTGGATTCCCGACGTACCCGCAGGAAGCCTTACGCCTCGTAGTTTCCCCTTGTTCATGGTCTCAGTATTAACCTCTCGTTCTTTGCCTTCAGAGTTGTGACCTTGCCCCCCACGTTCCCAGACGTCCCCCTCGACTCCCTTCGCTGTCGTCTCTAGCTTGTTAAATAAACGTTTTTGTACCTTCGTACTCTTGGTCTCCTGAGTGTGATCTGCATGTGGGCCAAACACCTTAAAACCATGACAGTTTTAGCTTACGTTAATAGACATTTCAATCCACACACAGCATTATTTTATAGGAATTTCAGTAAAAAATATTGGGCTGCTTCTATCAATCCTTTTTGGAGCCTCTTTTTACATGTCTTCCAAATTGTAAATTATGGATCTGGTCAGCTGGACTCTCAATTCCAATTGATCAAATTTTCTCAATGAGAAGACTGGGCGAAGGAGAGCCCTTGTGCCTGACGGGACATGTGCAGCTGGACACACGGTGGGAGGAGGATCGTGTGTCTGTCCATTTTGTCTGTCGAGGATGTTGAAAATGTGCAAACAGCATTTCTGCTTTTTGGAGCTGGCAGTTACCTGGAGTATCGATGTCAAGCCCATGTCAAGGCTGCCAGAACTATGTGAGGGATATAGCTGCTACCAGCACTGAGACTGAAATGCTGTGTAAGCAGCCAGCTGTGGTTTCTGAACTTGCTGGCAGAATGGGAACGATCTTGGAGAAAGCTGGAAGCTGGAACTTGGCAGAATGACCACAATTATGGCTGTTTTGGAATTGCCAGTGAGATGTACCTGTGAGACTTTAAGCCAGACAGAAAAACAAGAGTCTGCCTTCCCAAAACAAATGCTGCTATCCAATCTTAATTTCTCCTGGATGTCATGTAAACAAGACGCTCTGTGACATGGACCGCGGAACGCATTTCAAATTGGTCGGGCGCATGGAGACAAACGCGGCCGAGCGGGGGGGGGGAGAGTGACAAACGCGGCCGAGCGGAGCGGGGGGGGGGGGGGGGGGGGGAGGGGGATTGGTTGCGGCGGGGAGAGACACGCTTTTCGCGGAGGGGGGGGGGGGGGGGGGTGAAGAGACAAGCGCGGGGGAGGACTTGATCATCAAAAGTAGGCCCTACCGGCCCTACCGGTTCCGCGGTCCTTGCTCTGTGACATCCGTGACCTTGAACAGAGCGCACTGGACTGAATTGCCTGATAACGTTCCATCACTATGAGACTCTGGCTGTGAGAGCTATCTGCCACAGTTCACTGACTGACACACACACGTGCACGCACACACACATACACATGATTACACTAAAACACATGCACACACACACACACACACACACACATTCTCGCCTTGCTATATCTAGTGAGGACAATGCGTTGACTTCCATTTATTTTCAGTCATTTTCAACCCTTTCTATACCCCTAACCCTGACAATAACCCTAAACCTAACCATTACAAGGACATTTTGCTGGTCATTACCAGGACCAGCAAAAAGTGGGATGTCTGCTTCCAAGGGCAAAGATAGGATCTTAGACATCAGGGTGGTGAATTTAAAGGCCCCCAGAATATCAGAAGCATTCTCTTATTCCACAATGCTATGCAGTGTATGAGCTTGTGGACAGCTTTTTTGAACAGAACCTCTTATGGATGAAACATTATAAACAGATTTAGGGGAGCACAGCAAGAAGTTGAGGGCAGGTTTTATAGTTTATATTGAAAGATAGGTCATACCATGGCAACTGGTGCATAAACACATTATGCCGGTTCCACTTGTGTTATTGCTGACATGCTCTTTGGTTTAAGTGGTTCATCCCACATCTAGCCTGTAATCATTAATATAGAGATTTGAGGTCTCTGAAAATGAAAAATATGGTTTCTAATGAGTTTAAAGTCTCTACCATACAAAGTATTTAGATGTTTTTACATGGATATGGTTTTCTAAATTGGTTTCTCCTGTTTGCCAGGTCCTGTTTATTTCCCTGCCTGTGCTCCATGCTGGAAGTTTATTTATCTTACTTTAAATATCTACTTCTGCCTCTACTACAGTCTGCAATCTAAAATCTAAAGTTATTTTGTCCAGCCTTTCCAAAGCTACAGCTAGAACTTCTTTTGTTTCATTGTTTCACTGGAACAAGCTTCATCACTAAAAATTCTAAGAAAGCTACAGGTTGAGGTTTCTGATCTAACCTTTCTGACACTACAACTAAAACAGAAAGCAGCAGAGTAAGGATGGAAAGCACAGTAGAGGCAGTGTGTGTGTGTGTGTGTGTGTGTGTGTGTGTGTGTGTGTGTGTGTGTGTGTGTGTGTGTGTGTGTGTGTGTGTGTGTGTGTGTGTGTGTGTGTGTGTTGGGTAGGGGGGTTACTGTAGTGCACAGATTAACAGTGTAGATGGACATTGAACCAAATCATTTAATTTAAGTGTCCCAATCCCTTCCATGACCACTGGTCTATAAAATCCAGCTCTTAGACAAACATTAGTTGAAAAATAAGTTTCTTTCAGCAGCTCTGTGAATTCCAGCTGGTATTTAAGATTTGAAAAACTTACTGTCTTCACCATAATCATCTTTATTTTGTCATTGCAACATGCATTCCTATGACATTTGTCCTCTGCATTTAAGCCAGCTCTGATGGGGCAGTCGCCCTGCTCTAACCACCACTCTGCCTAGTAGCGACTTTTTGGCTGTTCAAGAATGCTTTACAGACGGTACAAGACAAAAACTTGGGACGCTGGTTGATTCTCAGCTTTCAGCTCATGAGAAGAGATATGTCTCTACGTGATTTACAAAGATTTACTCTGTTCTTGCTTCTTTAGCTTATAAGGATACATGCAAGTCTCTTGGATAGCTAAGCACGACTATGCCTTAAGGTGAAGAGCTGACTGCTAAATCAGGGTCAGAGGCTGGAGCCTGCATGGCAGATGGGTTGATCTGACAGTGAGTAAAATGATTGTAGACAGAAAAAGTTACACAAAAGTAATGAAAAAGTTGTTTTGGTTTCTTGTACTGACAAAGCCTTTATGACTTACACCACAGTGTGTTATAAATGTTGCCCAGGCTCTCTTTATCACATTAGGATCAGTATATTAGGAAACCAGACACGCGCGCACACAGACTTAAATATGCACACAGAAATTTGTTGCTTAGGAGAATCAGGAGACATAAAGCAAAATAAAAAAAAAATCTAAATTTCTATAATTTTTCTATATTTTTCTATGCTATAATTTCTCATTGGCAACTACTACTACAGAATACCGGTATATGTGTTTCACTGGCATGTGGTCTGAGTGCAAGAATGTCAATTCTGAAAGTTGTGCAAGATATTTGTAAAAGCACTATTAGATGTAAAAATTTAAAAATTTAACTGAGATTTAAATTGAAAATATGAGTTCTTTATCATGGCATACCTTTATACCTTAAGTGCATTGAAGTCTGCATCATTTTAGTTTGAAGGACCAGACAATAGTTGTGAAATGTTTGATGAGATCAGTGCTGCTACCAATAGTGAGACTTCCTATATATATATATATACAGTTGTGGTCAAAAGTGTACATACACTTGTAAAAAAATCATAATGTTATGGCTGTCTTGAGTCTTCAATAAGTTCTACAACTCTTATTTTTCTGTGATAGAGTGATCGGAACACATACATGTTTGTCACAAAAAACAGTCATAAAGTTTGGTTCTTTCATAAATTTATTATGGGTCTGCTGAAAATGTCACCAAATCTGCTGGGTCAAAAATATACATACAGCAACAAAATTTGTCAACTTTGGTGATGTAGCGAGTTGTGTCAATCAAATTAGCTTCATGTCATGGCCTCTTCACTTCTTCTAAGTGATTCTGATTGACTACAGCTGTTGACTTCTCATGAGCCCATTTAAATAGGGCTCATTTGACCCAGTGATTAGACTCAGCTACAAAAGCTACAATGGGAAAGTCAAAGGAACTCAGTGTGGATCTGAAAAAGCGAATTATTGACTTGAACAAGTCAGGGAAGTCACTTGGAGCCATTTCAAAGCAGCTACAGGTCCCAAGAGCAACTGTGCAGACAATTATACGCAAGTATAAAGTGCATGGAACAGTTGTGTCACTGCCACGATCAGGAAGAAAACGCAAGCTATCACATGCTGCCGAGAGGAGATTGGTCAGGATGGTCAAGAGTCAACCAAGAATCACCAAGAAGCAGGTCTGCAAGGATTTGGAAGCTGATGGAACACAGGTGTCAGTCTCCACAGTCAAGCGTGTTTTACATCGGCATGGACTGAGAGGCTGCCGTGCAAGAAAGAAGCCCTTGCTCCAGAAAAGGCACCTTATGACTCGGCTGAAGTTTGCTGCTGATCACATGGACAAAGATAAAACCTTCTGGAGGAAAGTTCTCTGGTCAGACGAAACTAAAATTGAGCTGTTTGGCCACAACACCCAGCAATATGTTTGGAGGAGAAAAGGTGAGGCCTTTAATCCCAGGAACACCATGCCTACTGTCAAGCATGGTGGTGGTAGTATTATGCTCTGGGGATGTTTTGCTGCCAGTGGAACTGGTTCTTTGCAGAAAGTAAATGGGATAATGAAGAAGGAGGATTACCTCCAAATTCTGCAGGAAAACTTAAAACCATCAGCCCGAAGGTTGGGTCTTGGGCGCAGTTGGGTGTTCCAACAAGACAATGACCCAAAACACACATCAAAAGTGGTAAAGGAATGGCTAAACCAGGCTAGAATTAAGGTTTTAGAATGGCCTTCCCAAAGTCCTGACTTAAACCCCATTGAGAACATGTGGACAGTGCTAAAGAAACAGGTTCATGCAAGAAAACCATCACATTTAGCTGAACTGCACCAATTCTGTTAAGAAGAGTGGTCAAACATTCGACCTGAAGCTTGCCAGGACCTTGTGGATGGCTACCAAAAGCGCCTAGTTGCCGTGAAAATGGCCAAGGGACATGTAACCAAATACTAATGTTGCTGTATGTATATTTTTGACCCAGCAGATTTGGTGACATTTTCAGCAGACCCATAATAAATTTATGAAAGAACCAAACTTTATGACTGTTTTTTGTGACAAACATGTATGTGTTCCGATCACTCTATCACAGAAAAATAAGAGTTGTAGAACTTATTGAAGACTCAAGACAGCCATAACATTATGATTTTTTTACAAGTGTATGTACACTTTTGACCACAACTGTATATATATATATATATATATATATATATATATATATATATATATGCAGCTGCAGTGCCTCTGACTGGAAGAACGTGAGGAGAGTGGTGAGGACAGCAGAAGGGATCATCGGGGCTCCTCTTCCCTCCATTAAAGACATTTCATCGCAGCGCTGTGTGTCTCGAGCCCGTAACATCATCAGGGACCCCTCACACCCCCACCATAGACTATTCTCCCTGCTGCCCTCTGGAAAGAGGTTCCGCAGCATCCGCTGCAGGTCCACTAGGTTCTGCAAAAGCTTCTTCCCTGCTGCCCTCAGACTGTTGAACTGCTGAACTGCTGAAGTATAAAAACTGTGTACCACACTCGACTCGCTGATTTGCACATTTGCACATTGTATTGTATCCTGCAAAATTGCTGCTGCACCTTACCAGGAAACGTACTGCAAAACTGTGTACAATGCAACTGTCTACTTTTAAATCTCTGCTGCACCTTACTGCATATTTGTTTACATTTGTTTTACATTGTTTACATTTCAACTGCCTACTGTTCACTGCTGCACTTTATCCGGAAGTCAATTGAAACTTATCCTGTAAGTGACTGCGATTTATCACTGCACTTTATCCTGTACTGCAATTCACCGCAAGGTATCCTGTAGAGTTACTGCAATCTTTCTGAGCTGTGTGAAAACGAAATTTCGTTCTGTATGCACTCTGTGTATACAAAATGACAATAAAGAAAGTCTAAGTCTAAGTCTAAGTCTAATTCACTGCTATTTACTGTAACTTTTCAAGCTGTATGCGATACAAAATTTCGTTCTGTGCGCACTCTGTGCATACAAAATGACAAATAAAGTTGTCTAAGTCTAAGTCTCTAAAGATCATGTGAAAATATAATATTTGTGTCATTCTCAATACTTTTGGCCATGATATATATATATATATATATATATATATATATATATATATATATATATATATATATATATATATATATATATATATATATATATATATATATATATATATATATATCTCCCTTTTATTTCTTAGGGCTGCACAGTGGGTAGCGCTGTTGCCTTGCAGCAAGAAGGTCCTGGGTTCAAGTCCAACCCTCGGTCTTTCTGCATTTTTGCATGTTCTCCCTGTACATGTGTGGATTCTCTCCGGGTACTCTGGCTTCCTCCCACAGTCCAAAAACATGACTGTTAGGTTAATTGGCTTCTCTAAATTGTCCTTAGGTGTGAGTGTGTGTGAATGGTTGTTTGTCCTGTCTGTCTATGTGTTACCCTGCGACAGACTGGCGACCTGTCCAGGGTGTACCCCGCCTCTCGCCCAGTGAAAGCAGCAACCCCCGTGACCCCATGAGCAATTTAGTGGGTCAGAAAATGGATGGATGGATTTCTGACTTACTCTTCTCAAGGGACCTTCCCTGTCCCAAAGCTCTTCACACAGATTTATGCTGGGTTTATTTGTGTGGTTATCTCAGACCTCCTGACCTGATCAGGCCCTGTGCCAGCAGCAGGCCCATCAGCAGCCTGTGTGGTGTTAACACCTGGTCCATGTACAGAGTCTTATGTCTTTTGTTGTAATAGTACACCAGTGTCTCACACGGAGTTTGCTTTGGGTCTTGTTCGCAAGATACTTCAATGTTCTAAAAATTACACCCAATAAGCAGTTTTTCTGTTTTGTCTTCCATAAATGTACATTTACAAAGTTATCATGGAAAAAAATCAATTCCACTTCCCTGCACACCAAGTAAAACTCCTAACCATGAAAATGTTTACTTACCACATTTACCATGAAACACAGCAGGAAAGGAGATGCAGAACGAGCCTCACATTTTTATCAGACCTCAAGCAAACACAGATGTGCAATTTGTACAATGATTTATTTATAAGCTGTTATTTTTCTTTTCAGATTTTACCTTCGACAAGGAGCTGGATGTGCAACTTCAGGGTGGACTTGCTTCATGCTTGCCCAGTATGCGGGATTGCTGCAAAGCCATGGACAATGCAGACAACTGTCCCTGTGGCTCTACGCTCTTTCATGAGGAGTGAATGCTGCTTGTCAAGACCAGCAATCTGCTGGGTTTCCTTAGATAGGAAACTTTTTGACCAATCTGTATAATCTGGTTGAATTTGACTTTGTAAAGTGCCTTGAGATGACATGTATCATGAATTGGCGCTATATAAATAAAATTGAATTGAACTGAATTATGCCAAAACAATAAACATAAGAAAACGACCTAAAATATGAACCCAACTTACCTGTTCAAAGCAAATAAACCAAACCACAATGCCTCTGTTACAGAGGCTAAACCTAACATTCTTTTTGTTGAGCCACAAAGCAGCATTCACCATCTTGTGAGTCCATTAACATTTCTCATTTTGATTAACTCCATTCAACAATCATTCATGGAGAGCTAATAAATAAAGAAGATCCAATAGTACAAAAGCATACTGATCTCTAATTTGACAAATTATGAATAAAACATAATTTAATTAAAATAATATTTTACTTTCCTTTACGCTTTGCATTGTGAAGTGGTTGTTTGAACAGAAACCAACTCTGGTTCATATTTAACTTCCCATGTAACGTTTCTGGCACTGGAGCTGCTAATTGCAATCAGCACACCTGTGCTGTCTCCGCCCTACCTGCTTATAAGCTCTGCTACCCGCAGTCTCCAGTGCCAGAACGTCTCAAGCCTCACGGTAAGAACTTCCAGCCATTAACCTGAGTATCTGTCTGCCTGTCGACCTGTTTTTTGCCCCTGTTTTTTGAGCCAGTCTGACCTCTTTTGGATTTGTCTGCCCGCCTGAGTCCTGTTCTTCAGCCTCAGAGATTTGGACTGCCTTCCTGTGTTTCGGACCCCGCCTGCCTGTAAGTTACGGAGATTGCTTGCCCCTTTGACTGTTGTGCTTTTGGATTTGGACTTGGACCTGGACCCGTCTCTGGATTCTCCCTTGGATACCTCTGTTGGATTTAACGGATCTCCCCCCTGCCCAAGACCCGGACTGGACCTGGACAAAGAACTGGATTATCCCTTCACGGACCTCGCTGCTTCCTGAAACCTGGACGCTGCCAAACCAAGCCGTCCCCGTGCCCCAGGTTAGTGACTCAGCTTCTAGCTCTCATTCCTGCCTGCCTCCGCTGGTCACTAACCCACCACTCTGTCTCCAGGAATCGCCAGTAGCTGGGTGCAGTCGCACTACCGGGGGTCCGCGCCGCCATCCTCTAATAAAACTGTTAAAGTTTTTACTCACTTGTTCTCGGGTATTCCTTGGGTCCATCCATATACATTACAGTACGTTCTGGCCTAAAGAAACATGGACCCTATACCCGAAATCCAGTGGCACGCGGGAGTAGAAAAATCCATTTCGGAATTAGAAGTCGGTGTTTCGGAGATCCTAAATCATCTCCGAAGCCAGACTAGCCCGCAACCTTCACTTCCGCAAACAGCTTCCTCAAACCCTCCGTCACTTCCGGTGACGTCGCCCTTGTCAGAGCCCCGTCTCACTCCGCCGGGATTGTTTTCTGGTGATCCTGAGCATTGTAGGGCTTTTCTCACGCACTGTGAGATACATTTCGAGCTACAACCTTCCTCATTCCCTACTGACCGGTCTAGGGTCGCCTACGTGATCTCCTGTTTGGCCGGTAAAGCCAGGTTATGGGGGACTTCCGAGTGGCAGAATAACTCACGCATTTGCCACTCATATGATGATTTCTCCAAGGAGATCGTGAGAGTGTTCAGTCCTGTGTTGCCCTGTCGGGAATCCTCTAGGGGACTTCTATCCCTGATACAGGGGGATAGGTCTGTGGCCGACTACATTATTGATTTTGATTTATTATCTGCGGAGAGCTTGTGGAACGAGTTCGCCCTTATGGATGTTTTTATTCATGGGCTCAACGATAAGATTAAGGATGAGCTTGCCACCCGAGAGTATCCTAAGTCCCTGAAGCAGCTTGAGGAGCTGGCTACTACAGTGGATCTCCGTCTCATGGAGCGGCGAAGGGAGCGTCGCTCTAACCCCTCAACCCATTCTCGAGTTTCGGCTCCTCTTCCCGTCACCTTGCCGGCCTCACAGAAACCATCTGAGCCTATGCAGTTGGGCAAGCTGGGTCTGTCAAAGGATGAATACCAGCGCAGACAGCAACAGGGACTCTGCCTCTATTGCGGGGGGTCGGGTCATCATGTCCAGAATTGTCCAGTAAAAGGCCAAGCTCAGTAGGGGGTGGGACATCCTTACTGAGCTACACCAAGCTTGCTGTCCCACTCGATCGTTTACTGCCTGCTACTCTAACCTTTTCCTCCTTATCCCACAGTGTGTCTGTCTTTATTGATTCAGGGGCCGACACAGAGTTTTTGGATGAGGGCCTGGCCAGGAGGTTAAACATCCCACTCCTCAGTGGCTCTGCTGCCCGTAGTGTTCTCGCCCTGGATGGGCACGAACTCAACCAGTCGCGCCTCGTCTCCGAGCCTGTGGAGTTAACTATGGGAGGTAATCATAAGGAGAAACTTACATTTATGATTATTGATTCCCCGCAGGTTCCAGTCATCCTGGGCGCTACCTGGCTCCGTAAACACAACCCCCAGATAGACTGGCGGCGGGTTGAGGTTACAGGTTGGGCTTCGTCCTGTTCAGAGTTCTGTTTGTTCTCCGCCCAGCCACCTCACTCGCCCGAGGGTAAGATTGATGAGTTTTACCCGGATCTGTCCAAAGTCCCGGCCGTTTACCATGATTTAAAGGAGGTGTTTAACAAAGCCAAGGCTACGAGTTTACCTCCTCATCGCCCTTATGATTGCGCGATTGATCTGTTGCCAGGCACCACCCCACCCAGAGGTCGTCTCTATTCCTTATCCCCTCCAGAGTCCCAGGCCATGCAGGACTACATAAACGAGAGTCTAAGAGCAGGCATTATTCGCCCCTCTTCCTCACCAGCAGGGGCAGGATTTTTCTTTGTGGGGAAAAAAGATGGCTCCCTCCAACCATGCATTGATTATAGGGGGCTCAATAATATTTCGGTAAAGAACCGGTATCCTATTCCCCTAATGAACACTGCATTCGACCAGGTCCAAGGAGCTCAGGTTTTCACCAAGTTGGACCTTCGCAACGCTTACCATTTGGTCCGTATTAAGGAGGGGGATGAATGGAAGACCGCGTTCAACACCCCCACCGGCCATTATGAATACCTGGTCATGCCTTTTGGTCTTACAAATGCCCCAGCTATTTTTCAGAATCTTGTCAACGAGGTTCTTAGGGACATGATTGGCCACTTTGTGTTTGTTTATCTGGACGATATCCTCATCTATTCCAAGAACCTCTCCCTTCACAAGCAGCACGTTCGTTCCGTCCTTCTCCGCCTCTTACAGAATCAGTTGTATGTCAAGGCAGAGAAATGCGAGTTCCACACCACTTCTACCTCCTTCCTCGGTTTTGTTTTGTCCCCTGGTCAGACTGCTATGGATCCAGCCAAGGTTCGTGCAGTAACTGAATGGCCCGCCCCAGTGGACCGTAAGCAACTCCAAAGGTTTCTGGGGTTCGCTAATTTTTACAGGAGGTTCATAAACAACTACAGTCAGGTCGCATCCCCACTCCACGTTCTCACCTCGTGTAAGACCAAGTTTGTTTGGAGTGAACAGGCAGACAAGGCCTTCAAGCACCTTAAAGGACTCTTTACCTCAGCACCGATCCTGATTTCCCCGACCTAGAGAGACAGTTCATTGTGGAGGTGGATGCCTCTAGTTCTGGGGTTGGGGCTGTCCTCAGCCAGGAGTCAGATGATGGTCGCATTCATCCCTGTGCTTTTTTTTCCAGGAAGTTATCCAAATCCGAGCAGAACTATGATGTAGGCAACCGGGAACTCCTGGCTGTTAAACTTGCCCTCGAGGAATGGAGGCATTGGCTCGAGGGTTCCAAGACACCTTTTCTGGTCTGGACTGATCACCGCAACTTGGAATATCTCAAGACTGCCAAAAGGCTCAACCCCAGACAGGCCAGGTGGGCTTTATTCTTTAGCCGGTTCAACTTCACTCTTTCCTACAGGCCGGGATCTAAGAACACCAAGCCAGACGCCTTATCCAGGGTTTTCGAGGCGAAAGAGGAGGACCCGGACAAAGAACGGGGGTTCATTCTGCCGGACACTGTGAGGTGTGCTGTCTCCCGCCTGGGGCTCGAAAGGGAGGTAAGGGAGTCCCTTGGTTCCGTCCAGATACCCGATACCTGTCCTAAAGACAGACTCTTTGTCTCTCCCCAACTCAGACCCAGAGTGATTGAGTTTTGTCATAGCTCCCGCCTTTATGGTCATCCCGGCATTAATAAAACCCTTCGGCTCATCAAATCTCAGTTTTGGTTGCCTTCTCTGGCCAAGGACGTCGGGGAGTTTGTGGCCGCCTGTTCCCCTTGCAGTCAGGCTAAGGCTTCCCGTCGCCCCCCCTTCAGGGTTGCTCCGTCCCCTGCCTGTCCCCTCTCGGCCTTGGTCCAGCCTGTCTATGGACTTCATTACTGGTCTCCCCTCCTCAGATGGCTTCACAGTTATCCTCGCTATTGTGGATCGCTTTTCTAAAATGGTCCATCTGGTTCCCTTACTCAAACTCCCCTCAGCCAAGGAGATGGGATTTATCCTGGCTAAGGAGGTTTTCAGGTTGCACGGTCTGCCCTCTGACATAGTATCAGATCGGGGTCCCCAGTTTGTAGCCCGTTATTGGCAGGAGTTCTGCGCCATGCTTGGCATTTCCGTCAACCTTTCCTCCGGCTTCCACCCCCAAACAGATGGCCAGTCCGAGAGGATGAATCAAGAGGTCGAGACTAAGATCCGCCTCTTCTGCCAGTCTGATCCCTCCAAATGGGCCCAGAATTTACCCTGGGTTGAGCATGCTATCAATACGACACCTTCCAGCTCTACGGGGCTCTCTCCCTTCTACATGGTCTACGGGTACCAACCCCCTGTTTTTACCACTGAGGAGGTGGAGTCCAGAGTCCCGTCTGCCCGCCTCTCGGCCTTGAGATGTCGGCGTGCCTGGAGGAGGGCCAAGAGGGCCATACTCACAGCCTCCCAAAATCAGGCCCGCGCAGCTAATCGCCGGCGTATTCCTGCTCCTCCTTACCAGGCAGGAGACAGGGTCTGGCTGTCCACCAGGGACCTTCCCTTGAAGACGGATAGCAAGAAGTTGGCACCACGGTTCATCGGGCCCTTCACTATCACCAAGCTGATCAACCCGGTGGCGGTCCGCCTCCGTCTGCCTTCTGCCATGAAGGTTCACCCCGTCTTTCACGTCTCCCGTATCAAGTCTGTAAAGACCTCCAGTCTGGCTCCCACCGCCACACCCCCACCTCCCACCCGTCTGGTTGATGGTTCCCCGGTTTACACGGTCAAGAGGATCCTGAAGTCCCTTAAGTGGGGTCGAGGCACCCAGTACCTCATTGACTGGGAGGGCTATGGGCCTGAAGAACGGCAGTGGGTCCCGTCCCGCCACATTCTGGACAAATCCCTCATTAGGGAGTTCCACAGAGCCCACCCGGACCAGCCTAGGGCGTCTGGAATCCGCCCTTGAGGAGGGGGCTCTGTAACGTTTCTGGCACTGGAGCTGCTAATTGCAATCAGCACACCTGTGCTGTCTCCGCCCTACCTGCTTATAAGCTCTGCTACCCGCAGTCTCCAGTGCCAGAACGTCTCAAGCCTCACGGTGAGAACTTCCAGCCATTAACCTGAGTATCTGTCTGCCTGTCTGCCTGTCGACCTGTTTTTTGCCCCTGTTTTTTGAGCCAGTCTGACCCCTTTTGGATTTGTCTGCCCGCCTGAGTCCTGTTCTTCAGCCTCAGAGATTTGGACTGCCTTCCTGTGTTTCGGACCCCGCCTGCCTGTAAGTTACAGAGATTGCTTGCACCTTTGACTGTTGTGCTTTTGGATTTGGACTTGGACCTGGACCCGTCTCTGGATTCTCCCTTGGATACCTCTGTTGGATTTAACGGATCTCCCCCCTGCCCAAGACCCGGACTGGACCTGGACAAATAACTGGATTATCCCTTCACGGACCCCGCTGCTTCCTGAAACCTGGACGCTGCCAAACCAAGCCGTCCCCGTGCCCCAGGTTAGTGACTCAGCTTCTAGCTCTCATTCCTGCCTGCCTCCGCTGGTCACTAACCCACCACTCTGTCTCCAGGAATCGCCAGTAGCTGGGTGCAGTCGCACTACCGGGGGTCCGCGCCGCCATCCTCTAATAAAACTGTTAAAGTTTTTACTCACTTGTTCTCGGGTATTCCTTGGGTCCATCCATATACATTACATCCCAAAACAAAAACTTAATCACACTGAACTGATACCACAGCATCGTTATATTGGTTTCCTTTTCAGTTTTATCTATTCTTTTTTTATGTTGTTTTTTAGCTTTACTCAGTCTTTAAATCCAATTAATTCTGTTCATTATATATTATATACAGGACTGTCTCAGAAAATTAGAATATTGTGATAAAGTTCTTTATTTTCTGTAATGCAATTAAAAAACATGAAATGTCATACATTCTGGATTCATTACAAATCAACTGAAATATCGCAAGCCTTTTATTGTTTTAATATCGCTGATTATGGCGTACAGCTGAAGAAAACTCAAAAATCCTATCTCAAAATATTAGAATATTTCCTCAGACCAAGTAAAAAAAAATTATAACAGCAAAACAAAATCAAACATTTGAAAATGTCCATTAATGCACTCAGTACTTGGTTGGGAATCCTTTTGCACAGATTTACTGCATCAATGCGGCGTGGCATGGAGGCAATCAGCCTGTGGCATTGCTGAGGTGTTATGGATGCCCAGGATGCTTCAATAGCGGCCTTTAGCTCATTTGCATTGTTGGGTCTGGTGTCTTTCAGCTTCTTCTTCACAATACCCCACAAATTCTCGATGGGGTTCAGGTCAGGGGAATTGGCAGGCCAATCAAGGACAGTAATGCCATGGTCAGTACACCAGTTACTGGTGGTTTTGGCACTGTGGGCAGGTGCCAGATCTTGGTTGTGCAGCGTTTCCTGCCACATTTCCCCCTTCCAACACACTTTTTGTGAATGTGCTTTGAAACTGCACTCTGTGAACAGCCTGCTCTTTGAGAAATTTCTTTTTGTGTCTTACCCTCCTGATGGAGGGTGTCAATGATGATCTTCTGGACAGCAGTCAGATCAGCAGTCTTCCCCATACTTGTGATTTAGTTTACTGAACCAAGCTGAGTGTTTTTCAAGGCTCAGGAAACCCTTGCAGGTGTTTCGAGTTAATTAGACGATTCAAGTGATTAGTTGAATAGCCTACTAGTATACTTTTTCACGATTTTCTGAGACAGTCCTGTATAATGCCAATTCACAACATGTCATCTTAAGACACTTTACAAAGTCAATCATGCAAACAGATTGGTTAAAAAGTTTTCATTCTAAAGAAACCCAGCAGATTGCATCGGGTCATTGCCTTGCAGCATTCATCCCTCCTGGATGAGCATGTAGCAATAGTTGAATTTGCAGCAATCCCAAGCAGGTAGTGACAATAAAAAGGAAAACTCCTCTTTAACAGGAAGAAACCTCCAGCAGAACCAGGCGTAGTGTGAACAGTCATCTGCCATGACCGACTCAGAGTTATAGAAGACAGCAGAGACACAAAAAGAGCACAGAATCACACAGCCAGGAGTACTTTCTATGCGATGGAAAAGTAAAAGGGTATTAGCAGAACTACCCCCTTTAGTGGCTTCATGAAAGAGAGAAACACAGTTTAGCAGGTGAGCTGTGAGCCAATTTTCAAGTTTAGAGGATGAAAAAGAGCATATACAGTTAGTCATAGTAAACGCTTAGCCAGTATCTATGTTTGAGCGAAACATGGTTAAACACTGAAAGACAGGGTCAAGTGTATCATCTATAGAAGGAGAACATGAAGTTGTTGGCAGCGGTAGCTCAGCCAAAGCCCCCATCCAGGAAGGTGTCGCACCTAAAATGAACACCAAGCCAAGAGGAAAGAAGAAAAAAACTGTGAAATTTTCAAATAACAGCAAATAATTATAAATTGGAGAGTAGTAGGAGAATGTAGACGAGTGAGGAAAAGTGGTCATTATGTCATCCAGTCTAAACCTATAGCTCAGGATAAGACACTCTAATTCTAATTCCATCCTGGTGTGACAATCTCTGCACTGGCGCTGTCCTGATCCTCGTTTCTACACACCTGCTCTACCCCTCCCTCTCTGCAATTAGTCATCACTGGATTCACCTGCTCTCTTCTCCATATATACCCCGCACAGACTAGCTGCCAGTGCTAGATTGTCTCAAGCCATTCCGTGCGAGCTTTCCAGCGTTCTGTTCTGCCTACCTGTTTATTCGACCTGACCCGTGCCAGCCCTCTGTTTTCGATCCTGCCTGTCCCTTGGTCTGTTTTTGTCTGCCAGTCGGATTTCCTGATTAATCTCTGGATTTTTCAGCCCGCTCACCCTGGACTGCCTGCCTGTTGCCGGAACCCCGCTCGTTTGTGATTACTGAGCTTGCCTTTACCCTGCTGACCATTAGCTACTGAACTCGGACCGGACCTGGACAAAGCCTCTGGATTTCCCTGTCGGAACCCTTTCTGGATTTCTGCCTTCCCGATCTCGGACCCTGGACCGTCACTGGACAATCGTCTCTGAAAAGCCCCTTACGGACCCCGCCGCCTCACAAGCAAGCGGACTTCGGCTCCCGCCCAGCTCTCCTGCTCTCCAGTAGTCATTCCTGGCTCAGCCACTTTCTATGCAGTCAGACCAGACGAGAACCTTGGCGTAGAGAGAAACCGCGCCTACTTCCTGCTTTGCAATAAATTGTTAAAACGTCACTGACCTGTGTGGCTTGAATCTGGGTCCAGAAACCAGTCCGTAACACCTGGATTTAACAGGGAGCCAATGAAGGCTATATAAGAGACTATGATCTATGGGGGAAATTCTCTGCCATAATCCAAGCGCACAACATTTCTATTTGAGAAAAGAATTTCATCTTCTTGCACTCAAAACTTGTACCGCTCACACTCAAAACATATGCTCTCTCTCAAATATATTCTCTTCTCCCTCAAAACTTTTTTCTGCTCTCAGATTTAATGCTTCTTCACAGATATTTTCTCCTCTCTCTCGCCTCCTTCTCTTCGCACTCAAACCGATACGTGCTTGCGGATTTTTTTTGCTCTCTCTCAGATTGCAGTCGATCGTCGCCTAGCCACCTTTTCAGCCAATAGAACGGCAGCCTCAGAAAGGGTGCGCTTGTTTTACTCTACTGAGTGTGCCTGTAGTACTACGCCGCTCATAAGAGCGTCAGCTGAAACTGCTGTTCACAGTAGTTTTGTGGCCATAGCTCGATTCAGCAAAGTTTATCATTTTTACCGTTCGTCACATTTATTTAATCAGAACCTAGGGCTGGACGATAATTCAATAACAATATATATCGATAGACGTGTGGCGCGATAGGAAAAAAACGGGTCGATAGAGACAGTTTTCCTTCCTTCCTTTCAGCCTATCATATTAGTTGATGCTACAGTCTCTGCTTCCTCTCAAACAATCGTAATCGCGGACCCAGGCACGCCGTCACAAAGCGCCGCCCTCTCAAACCACAACACACAGCATGTGAATATGTCGCAGCAGAGCGGCGGAGGAAATTGTCCCAAAACGGGGTTTTACTTGTTCGCCAGTCTGACAGAAATAAACCAGTGATTTGTAAAATTTGCAAGAAACCGGTAAAAACAAAGTCTGGTAACGCAACCAACTTGTTTCATCACGTAAGCCGCTCAGCCCCGCGCAACTCCGCGTCATCTTCGGAGAAATCTCCTGGAACTTCTTCCAAAACAAAGCAGGTATAGCAGCTAAACTGGGCTCCCTTCTTTGTGATAAAATGAAAAAGCGTCCAAGCGGCATAAGGACATCACGCATGCAGTAAAATGCTTCATAGTGATGGATATGCTGCTGTTGTCTGCAGCTGAAAACCCTGGCTTCAAACAACTACTTGCCACTCTTGATCCGCGATATAAAGTTCCGGGATGCAAGTTTTTCTCTAACAGTGCTCCCCAAATTGTGCAACGAATGCAGGGAATCAGTGCAAAATGAGCTGCAATCAATCCCACGCCACAACCTCGGACCTCAGCCCTGCATCAGCCTCTCAATTGACTAAATAGAAAGAGAATGAAACCTGAGAAGTAACTAGTGTACCATTCCCACCTAAATAGGCTATTCCATTTATTTATTTATTTGATATATTTATTTTGGTCATTTTACTGGTCACTTTAGTTTATTCTTTGTCATTATTTAATAACATAACTCAGGTCTTTTAAGTTATTTTTCTTTACAAAAAAATCAGTTATAGTTAAAAAAGTTGATTAAATAAAGATTTAATTGGAATTCTGTGTTTGTGTTCTTTATTAAAATTAAATCATTTAGCAATATCATAAAATGTCCAGGCAAAGCTGCACATAAAATATGGTTTTAAATATTTTCAATAATTATCGATATCGATCAATATGCATTGTTTTTTATCGATAAGCTTTTTTTCTATAACGTCCAGCCCTATCAGAACCTGCCGAAATGTGTCTCTGCAGTGAACTGAAGGTTCTGTGCTTTTTTTTCGTCCTGGTCCGCTTTCTAGGTTAACATGCACCACAGCACTCTATTTCTAAGCGTAGACAGAGCTAGCTGAAGTAATTTAAACTCCGACAGGCCTGTACAATAAGTATGGAAAAATATAACACTAAGGAAAAACAGTTAATACTAGTAAATGTTCAAAAACCCCTTATTTTAGCAATATTTGTTGCTTGTATTTTTCTTAACTCTGAGTCTGTTGGCATGATCTCCTCTTTAAATGGCCAGGACATAACTTTAGATGTAACTGCTGCGACAAAATTGAAAACATTGAACCATTTTAGCCTCAAGAAATGTAGGAACTTACTTGAGAGTCTTGGAGTCGATCCATCTTCATACGTGAGGTGAACAGAAAACTCCTGTCGCAGAGTTTGCTAGTAAGAAGTTTGCCTCCAACAGAAATTAGATGACTTTTCATTAGTGATTTTGGAATCGCCCCTTATTATTTCCTTTTTTTAATTTTCCTGATTGTTTTGGTTTTTCAGCTTCTTATTTTACTAGCTTTTGTGTAAATCCGCAAGCGCGTATCAGTTTGAGTGCGAAGAGAAAGAGGCGAGAGAGAGGAGAAAATATCTGTGAAGAAGCATTAAATCTGAGAGCAAAAAAAAGTTTTGAGGGAGAAGAGAATATATTTGAGAGAGAGCATATGTTTTGAGTGTAAGCGGTACAAGTTTTGAATGCAAGAAGATGAAATTCTTTTCTCAAATAGAAATGTTGTGCTCTTGGATTATGGCAGAGAATTTCCCCCATAATGATCTCTCTGCTAAATTTCTTCATAAGTACAGGGGCCATTAGCAGCCCTTGTACTAATTTTGTGCGGTCCTCCTAACTGCAAATCAAGAATGATTTGGCTGATGCATGAAAGCTTTCAATTTTTAATTTGGGACAACATTATTACAGAGAAATTAAAATCTTACAATTGAAAATGTTGGGTAAAACACAAAGTATTTGTCTTTTAAAAACAACACTTTTTACATTCTCTTTGAAATTAATATAAACATGTGACCACCTCTGTCTGACTGTCACATCTGTATGACTTTTACTGAAATGCAGACTTTGGTGCACCAAAATCTGCTTTGAATTCCTCTAATGAAATTGGCTAAATACAGCAAAAGTTTTCAAAATAAGACTGATTCAAATCCTGTTCTTATATTGCTGAGCAAGGAGCAAAATAGAGCAAAAAAAAAAAACCTGGATGGCCATATTTTAAAAAAGGCAAACATGCAAAACCCTTTTGTTTTGGGTCTACAATGATTTACACATCCCCATCCCACAGAAAACCTGACGTATTTGGTTAATTAAAATATTGCATGCTGCATAAAACAAAATTATTTTTGGTAATCTTAGTTTTTTTCTTTATTCTGCTTTTTGGTCCACAGTACTTCTCCCTTTCATAGTCAAATGCCCTCCACATCTAACATTCCAGGGTGAATGTTAGATGTGATTCCTATTTGTGAAAAAATGCATGTGCATGTAAATCCATATATGCTTTTCCTTCCATTTTACAATTATGCACAACTCCATGTTGAACTATAACTTAAAAACTCAATAAAATACATGCAAGTTTGTGCTTGTTCAAGTCAAGGAGTATGAGGATATTTGCAAGGCCCTGTAAATAATAGGTGTTCTTTACTCCTTTTTGGCTGCTTTAGTTTCGAGGAGGGGTTCACCGAGGCAGACAGGCAGACATCCTGCTGATTAAACACCCGACCTGCCATTTACTCCACCTGGTCTCATTCCACGTGCCGCAGGGCAATGCCATCACCTCTAATACACTTCCTTCCCTCCAGAGGACATTCTGACTTCCTGCCTTTTTTATCAATGTCACATAAATGACTTACGTCCCATTTTTCACACAAATGCCCCCTCCTAGGTAAGAGTCCCACACTGCTAAACCATTCCCTGACAGTTTCTCCTTGCATCTGGCATTTCTTTGGCACTGAGTTTATTCATTTTGTGGAGCAGAAAAAAAGCTTCTCATGTATTTCATTCATGTCTCAGGGGTATAAGCGGCGCCTTTTATTACGCACTGATGATGACATACCATTCCTGAATTAATCTCTTTGGAACATAACTTCAAGGACAGATGGGCACGCTGACCCAAAGATAAAGGCTCTCATTTGGAGAACAGAAGAAACATACAAACATGTGAGACAAAAAATATTCAAGAACAGCTGTAATTTTCTTTAATTACACACTGATGGGCTTCTGTCCTCTCTATGTTGGTGTATTACATTGTGTGAGACGCACTGCTATCAGATCTATAAATTGGATTGGTTCACAAGGTGAACTCACTTTTCATGTCAGCCCTTCTTCTAATTAAACAGTTAATTAAGCTTGGCTTTATTGAATTATGGTACTAGATAGACCTCCTTTTAATTAACCAAGCTTTGCTGTTAATAATGCAAAGCACTTCAAGACAAGAGAACTGCAGATAGGACCTATTTTCCATGCAGATAAGGAATATGCTTGTTTTATAAAAAGATGGGAGGATTGCAAAACCAGTAAAGATTTGAGGAAGGTTTGTGTGCTGTTACATTTTTCTAGGCAATTTTTCATCCAGTTGCTGTTTATACGATTAGCAAATTCTATTTTTGTATAATTACGTAGAGTAATGTGATTAATGGCTTCAATTCATACTTTCTCATATTTTCATATGAATAAAATGCAAGGGCGATAACTTGCTACCTGCTAGCACAGAAAAGAAGATGGAACGCTAGCTCCTCTAAAAATAGGACACACAGCTGAGAGCTTGTGAGGATGTGGCACACACAGCAGGGGGAAAAAACTGTGGGCTTTCATGGAAAATCTGAAGAAAATAGAGATTCTTTTAAAGTCCTAAAAGAGGGATGATGTAAACAGAGGAGATTCTTGAAGTATGAGCTGAAAAATGAAACCGTGTGGAACGGAAGCTGCACCAAAAACCCCTACTTGGCCTTTAGATAAAGTGATTTTAAAAGGGGGGGAGGTGTCCAACTGAGTTGGTTTGCCACTTCAAAGCAATTTAAATTTTCAATATCAGAATAAAACAGATTCTACAAAGCCACTGCAAAGCCTGAGCAAAGAACTACTATTCTTTTTTCAATGTCTTTATGAGTCAATATAAATCAAAGGAATATTTAATGAAGCCTTACAGAGCAAACTAGGCTCCACACTGCAACTAATTTAATATTGGAGAAGGAAAGGAAGAATTCATTCAGAGCAGTGTGATGTTCAAGTAGAGAAATAAAAGAAATGTGGAAATTAAAAAGAAAGACAGTAGTGTTCATCATGCTACTCTTAGTTTTAAAGAGCAGACAAAAAGTGAAAGATGAAAGCATTAAGGAGTTCTTAATTTATCTCTGTTCTTACGACCTTCTAAAAAGTAGCTTGGAAGCTTAGAAAACAATATACTAAATGCTGTACTGATATGAATCCATGCATCCCTCATTCAAGTGTCTTTACCCACTTATCTATTGTCTGAGTCATGGTGGCTAGTGCCCATCTCTACAGTGGTTTGAGTCTATTTTGTGAAGTGTTATCCAGTGCTGTTACCATGTGACTTTGCATAGTAAGATAAATTATGACTAGCATGATAAAGATTATGACATGAAGGTGGTGTTTCAACCCTGTTGTATCTATATTTGAATGGTAAATGGACTGAATTTATAAAGCACTTTTAATTCATACCGACTAATCAAAGCACTTTACAGTAGGGCCGCATTTAACCGGTGGCACTCACTATGGCACACACAGAACCCCGAACTTGGGGTTAAGTGCCTTGCTGGAATTGAACTTACAACTTATCAAGATGAATAACTCTTCCCACAGTGCCAAAGTTGTCCCAACTTTGACATTTGTATTTTGAAAAACAAAAAGTGGTAGTTCTTGAGATGCCCTATTATGGGTAGGCTAACAAGACCTAGTTGCATAAGCAGTGAAAAAGCCTCCAGCACTGCTAAATTGCTCACCTGGCAGGATTTAGGATACCCAGTAGAAAGAATACATTTTGGTGACAGTTTGGAAAGTCTGTGAGAATATCATCCTTGGCTAGCCGTTAGCCGCTAACAATATTAAAATTGGCACCTGCCTCAGAGATTGCTATGCTTATCCAATATTCTGTATGGTACCACAGTTGTGAGCCGAATGGATTACTACACTCCTATATATTAAACATTATTTTAGTTGTACATTGTTTCAAACCTTGTGTCACTTTGCTTGTATTGTTTTTTTATATTGGACTACATAAAAAAACAGGGTTTATTTGGATATAAATGTGAAGAAATGGACCACAAATTGTGAAACATAAACTCCTGCTATGACTATAGAGTATGAGTATTGCATATGATAAATCCTAATTTTGTAAATTGGGTATTTACCCTTGAATGAAGGGTGTAAAATGTACTGCCATGCCATCAAGTAGAGTGTCATGTGATTAAATTTTTTTTTTTCTTTACGCAATAAAATATGTAGCTCAATATTTCCGGCAGCTGGAGCCACTTATAGAATTTGTTATGCTGAAGTGAGTAAATCGTTATCAGTTCAGTTTTTTTATGTAGCACCTATTCAAACAAATGCTATCTCATGCACTCAAGACAATTGAATCTACAATAGCATTAAAGTCTACATTTAGGTTATTACTTTCAATGTCAACACACGTTACCATCTCACACAGTATTTAACACTAAGCCCATTTGAAAATTTTAGAACCGATCTAAAAAGACCTGGTGGATGACACAAAGATACTGCTTTGCAGTTTGAATGAGGAAAACTCATAGTTAAATGACGTTAGAGTTAGAGTTAAAGTATTTTAGTTCTGATATGGTCGAGGATGATCATTAAATCTGGTTGAAAGACGTGTTGTTTTTCTTCCTCCTCACTCAATATATGAGAATTGTGATATTTAAATAATCAAAAGGACTTATTTACACTAACAATCATTCTGCTGCAGCCAGATTTTCTGTAAGACAAAATCAATCAATCTGATAATTACAAATCAAGTAATTGATTTTATGTTCAATACACTACAGTTGATTGTTTTGTTTTTGTTTATTTGAAGTAGTATTTATTATTATGAGATTTTCATGATCTACAACTTTTAGGTCGCTTTTAATCTATTCAGTTTGGGCAGTGGGTAACACAATTTCTCAATTGTGAAATGGGAAACTGCAGGAAACTGCAAGGACTGCTACCTGGTCTGGACCTTGGGGTGTCACTGTTTTGGAGGAATATTGAATTAGGCCAGATTCCTTGAAAGAACAGCTGCTCGATCAAAAGAGGGCTGGGTGACGTCTAGCCGGATCAGACCAGGCTTTCCCAGATTAACAATGTATTATCAATGTACCCCACATCATTTTCCGGACACCGCTGAGTTGACCAGCAGTTGAATGACTGTATTTGGCCAACCCTGTCATCACTAATCAAACCAAGGAGGGGACCTGAAAGATTTAGGGAGTCCAACATCGTTCTAGAAAACTTGCTAAAGCAAAATTAATTTTAGTGTCCTATAATTGGCATAACTGTCATTCCAAAAAAAGTAAAAAACAAGGCAACTGGACTTGTTATCCGTAGTAGAAGACGTTTCGCTTCCTCTCCAGGAAGCTTTCTCAATTCAAAAAGTCTGGAGTAATGTTTTCTCTCTTAACGTAGATGGCTTCCTTCACACCCCTTTCAAACCATCTATCTTCTTTCAAACCATCTATCTTCTTAAGAAGATAGATGGTTTGAAAGGGGTGTGAAGGAAGCCATCTACGTTAAGAGAGAAAAACCAACCTTAAACAGAGGAGGAGGCCTTAGGTTCCAACTCTCAAAAACTTACAATACAGCAATAGGATTAATTCCGGCCAATCTTCACCTTAACTCTCACCCTCATTCGGGTGATCAAAACATTGTTCCTTTAAGACAGGCCAATAACAACCCTAACGACTCCTCGTTACAGAGGAGTGGACCAGTTTCGGTCCAATCCGATGGTTTAATGGCTTTAACGACCGCCCATTACTAAGGGGTGGACCTGTTTCGGTTGAATTTGCATGTTATCTAAGCCAGTTATTCCCAAACTATTGTTCGCGTACCCCTAGGAGGTGCGCGACGTCATGACAGGGGGTACGGGAAAAGATTTTGGATAAAAAAAAAAAAAATGCAGGAAAAAAAAATAAATCAAATGCCGTACAATAGTGGCCTCGTACGCGAAGCAGCAACCTTAAATTCAATGAATAGCACGAGCTGGAGTAGGGCTCGGGCTTGACACTGATAAAGTTGGTTAGAGGCGAGCTGTGACGTCCCCGGAGAAGGACAGGAGAGGAGAGGCTCCGTCATCGTAGCCGCGGAGGTCATTATGCGGCCGGGAGGTGAAGAGGAGCCGAGCGCCTCAGCGCACGGAGGAGCTGCGCGCAGCGGAGTGTGCGGCTGGCGGGGAGAGCCCTCCAGGTCCTCCTCGGTCTTCACAGCCTGGTCCAAGAAATTAATGCCTTTCGCCACTACATATTTATGTGAGAGAGGATTTTCATGTCTGACCAGCCTGAAAACTAAATACAGACACAGACTATGTGTGGAAGACGATTTAAGACTGAAACTGTCGCCGATTCGGCCAGACATACAGGGGTTATGCGCGTCCTCTCAAGCACACCCCTCACATTAGAGTCACAAGGACTCCGTCACGCTCCGCAGTTTTGGCTGTATTCTGAACAGGCTCGTTATAGTCTTTGTTCTTGTTTGTTACATGTTATTATGTTATGCCCTTTTATAATGCAGATGTATTTAGTATCTGCAGTCAAGTTAATAAAACTCTGATCCCTATGTTGAATGTTTCTTTTTTTTTTGGGGGAGGGGGGGACGCGGATGGAGATGAAATGCTCCAAGGGATACGCGATGCAAAAAGTTTGGGAAGCACTGATCTAAGCCATTACAAGGCCTTTGTATAAAGCTGGTTACTCCACATTACTCCAGACTTTTTGAATTGAGAAAGCTTCCTGGAGAGGAAGCGAAACGTCTTCTACTACGGATAACAAGTCCAGTTGCCTTGTTTTTTACTTTTTTTTGGAATGACCATGACCTGGATGACTGAGAATCTTCACCAGCAGTTGGCATAACTGGTTGTCATACTGCCAGGATGAAAAACAATATTTCTGTATTTATGCTTATTTTTAGCCAGCAGTTACAGGTACCACTTGATGTTGCCCACTATGACCCCTAGAATGTACTTGGCTATGGGGGCGGTTATGGTCTCTGACCTCTAGGGGGCCCTCCTCAGGAGAGAGCTATTTCTTCTTTCTTTGTTTCTGGTCTGCTTTACTATCCTTTCCTACAAGCTGAATTCTCGTGTTGTACAAGAATCCATCTTGTACCGCTTCCACTTCCACCATTTGTGACTGAACCAAAAATGGTAGGGTCCAATCACGTTGTAGTATTATATATAATGCGGGAGATACCGCTGTGATGAAAGCAATAGCTAAAGAGCCCACAGCTGAACCAACATAAACATGGCAGCTCAGGAGGATGCACGTGTAGCTGCTGCTATCACATCTGTTATTAAGAATCCATGATTTGTTCTTTGAAAGAACAACAAGAAGTGCCTTGACAAGTTTATCTTGTTGTGGTTTCTCATGAAGCCTGCAGCATACATTTCAGTTGATACCGTGATTGGCTAAAACCAGCTTTTGGTAGGCGGGCACTAGGTGTCGCTTCGCCCATTCAGCCAGTAAAGTTCTGCTGAATGTCCATCCTTTCCCCAAACGGATTTGATAGAAGCATTCCCAGATTGATAATGGGCAGAACATAGAGTGCTACTGTCAGGGTTTAGTTTTGACGTGGCTTTTGTTTTCTATTAGTTTTCAGTTCTTCCTCCTTGTTAGGGTTTTAGTTATGATTTGACTTTATTTTCTGTTAGTTTTCAGCTCCTCCTCCCCCTCACACAGCTTTCCCTTCACTCCCTCTGCAGTCAGTCACACCTGTTGGTCATTAATCAGTCAGACTCACTTCACCTGCCAGCATCCCTAGTTAAGCCTTCCTCTGCTTTCACTTCTCTGCTGGTTCGTCATCAGACCATACTCACTCCTCGCCTGTCTGCCTGGTTTGCTCCTGCTAGCTGTTTGTTTCCTGCCTCAGTTTTACCACGTTAGTCTCTGCCTGCTGCTGGATCTAACCTGTCTCCCCTCTGAGCCTCAGGAAGAGCTACTAATCCTGTTGTGACTCTAACCTGCAAGTATTCACCCTGCCGTTCTGCTAATCCTGCTGTGGTTCTGGCCTACAAGTATTCACCCTGCCTGGCGGCTAATCCTGCTGTGGTTTTGGCCTACAAGTATTCACCCTGCCTGGCTGCTAATCCTGCTGTGGTTCTGGCCTACAAGTACTCACCCTGCCTGGCTGCTAATCCTGCAATGGTTCTGGTCTACAAGTATTCACCCTGCCGTTCTGCTAATCCTGCTGTGGTTCTGGCTTGCAATAATTCACCCAGCCAAGCTATAAATCCTGTTGTGACTCTGACCAGCAAGTATTCATCCAGCCAAGCTATAAATCCTGTTGTGACTCTGACCAGCAAGTATTCATCCAGCCAAGCTATAAATCCTGTTGTGACTCTGACCAGCAAGTATTCATCCAGCCAAGCTATAAATCCTGTTGTGACTCTAACCAGCAAGTATTCATCCAGCCAAGCTATAAATCCTGTTGTAACTCTGACCAGCAAGTATTCATCCAGCCAAGCTATAAATCCTGTTGTAACTCTGACCAGCAAGTATTCATCCAGCCAAGCTATAAATCCTGTTGTGACTCTGACCAGCAAGTGTTCTTACTGCCAAGCTATACATCCTACTGCTGTGCTCTGGTTCCCTCTCTGCCGTGCTGTGGATCCTGCTACTGTGCTCTGGTTCCCTCTCTGCCGTGCTGTGGATCCTGCTACTGTGCTCTGGTTCCATCTCTGCCGTGCTGTGAATCCTGCTACTGTGCTCTGGTTCCCTCTCTGCCGTGCTGCGGAACCTGCTACTGTGCTCTGGTTCCCTCTCTGCCGTGCTGTGGATCCTGCTACTGTGCTCTGGTTCCCTCTCTGCCGTGCTGTGGATCCTGCTACTGTGCTCTGGTTCCCTCTCTGCCGTGCTGTGGATCCTGCTACTGTGCTCTGGTTCCCCCTCTGCCATGCTGTGGATCCTGCTGCTGTACTCTGGTCTCCAAGTACACTCTCTGCCATGTTTCCGGTCCTGCTTACCAGCTCCTGCACACATCTACACCTCTGCTCAAGTTCAGTCCTGCATCTCTGGTTCCACCTGCCATTATTCATCTTTCTTACAATAAATTCTCTATTTTAGCTCTGTGTGTGCGTGCTCTGTCCGGGTTCATCCAAAAACAAATCATGACAGTATGAACCGGCCAAAGGATGAACCCGAGCACACACAGAGCTACGTGCAGGAGCTGGCAGGATTCTGCTCCGCCTCAGCCCGAGGTCTCCGTGGGTGCCATCCGCCTCTGGATCCGCTCCGCCTCAGCCCGAGGTCTCCGTGGGTGCCACCCGCCTCTGGTTCAGCTCCGCCGGGGTCGCAATCCGCGACGCCCTGCCTCTGGTTCGTCTGCCGGGGTCGCAGTCCACGACGCCCCGCCTCTGGTTCGTCTGCCGGGGTCGTAGTCCGCTACGCCCCGCCTCTGGTTCGTCTGCCGGGGTCGTAGTCCGCGACGCCCCGCCTTTGGTTCGTCTGCCAGGGTCGCAATCAGCGATGCCCACCTCTGCCGCTGCCCAGCATGTAAAGACGGCGCTTTAGTCGTCGCTGCCCAACACGTTCTGTCGCTGCTGCCCAGCATGTCAAAAGGACGTTACTGCCCAGCGCACTCAAGTTCCTGCTTTAGTTTTCTAGTTTTGCTTTACTATTTTAGTTTCTATCTTAGTTCTCTAGTTTCTGTCTTAGTTTTGAGTTATTTTTCACCTTTTAGTTTTGAGTTACTTAGCATCCCTTAGTTTCAGAATTATTTAGTGGTTCTTAGATTTCTTATAGTTCTTTAGTTTCTGTCCTGCTTTAGTTTTCTAGTTTTTACTTTAGTTTTCTAGTTTTTACTTTAGTTTTCTAGTTTTTACTTTAGTTTTCTAGTTCCTGCCTTAGTTTTCTAGTTCCTGCCCTTGTTTTCTAGTTCCGGCCCTTGTTTTCTAGTTCCAGCCTTTGTTTTCTAGTTCCTGGCTTGGTTCTTCTATTTCTGCCTTGTCCTCTGGTCCCAGTATTCTATGGGTTCCTGCGCTCTATGGGTTCCTGCGCTCTCCCAGCGCTCATTAAGGTTCCGGCGCTCATTAAGGTCCCAGCGCTCGTTTAGGTTCCTGCGCTCCCTAGTTATGAGCTGTTTCACGCTTCTTAGTTTCTGGTTTTGACTTCCCCTAGTTTCTCTGTTGTCCTAGTTCTCCTGAGTTATTCTAGTGATCTTTAGTTTTGATGTTATTGTAGTGTTTTTCTCCGAAGTAGGTTCGCCCTCTGTTTCCCTGGCGTTTAGATTTCTGTTTCCCTGGCGTGTTAGGACGCCCTTTGTCCCCTGGCGTGTTAGGACGTCCTCTGTCCCCTGGCGTGTTAGGACGTCCTCTGTCCCCTGGTGTGTTAGGACGCCGTCTGGTTCCTGGCATTTTAGTTATTCTCTGTTCCCTGGTGTTTTAGATGTTCCCGTTTCCTTACGCCCCGGCGTTCCCCTCACGCCCGGCGTTTTCCCTTGGCGTTACCGTACGCCTGTTGCCCCCCTGGCGTTTCGGTACACTAGTTGTGCGCCAGCGTTTCCGTACGTCTGTTGAGCCCTAGCGTTTCCGTACGCCTGTCTTTTCCTCTGGTGTTGGTACGCCTGTCTTCCCTCTGGCGTTGGTGCGCCTGTTCTTCCCTCTGGCGTTGGTGCGCCTGTTCTTCCCTCTGCCGTTGGTGCGCCTGTTCTTCCCTCTGGCGTTGGTGTACCTGTTCTTCCCTCTGGCGTTGGTACGCCTGTTCTTCCCTCTGGCGTTGGTACGCCTGTCCTTCCCTCTGGCGTTGTCGTACGCCTGTCCTTCCCTCTGGCATTGGTACGCTTGTCCTTCCCTCTGGCGTTGGTACGCTTGTCCTTCCCTCTGGCGTTGGTACGCCTGTACTTCCCTCTGGTGTTGGTACGCCTGTACTTCCCTCTGGCGTTGTCGTACGCCTATCCATCCCTCTGGCGTTGTCGTACGCCTGTTCTTCCCTCTGGCGTTGTCGTAAGCCTGTTCTTCCGTCTGGCGTTGTCGTACGCCCTCTGTTTGCCTGCCAGCGTTTGTTCGACGCTCTCTGTTTGCCTGCCAGCGTTTGTTCGACGCTCTCTGTTTGCCTGCCAGCGTAGCATCCGTAGCCTCCCTCCACCCACCCTGGTTAGATTAGTTTTAGTTTTGACTTGGCTTTTGTTCTCTATTAGTTTTCAGTTCTTCCTCCTTGTTAGGGTTTTAGTTATGATTTGACTTTATTTTCTGTTAGTTTTCAGCTCCTCACACAGCTTTCCCTTCACTCCCTCTGCAGTCAGTCACACCTGTTGGTCATTAATCAGTCAGACTCACTTCACCTGCCAGCCTCCCTACTTAAGCCTTCCTCTGCTTTCACTTCTCTGCCGGTTCATCGTCAGACCATACTCACTCCTCGCCTGCCTGCCTGGTTTGCTCCTGCTAGCTGTTTGTTTCCTGCCTCAGTTTTACCACGTTAGTCTCTGTCTGCTGCTGGATCTAACCTGTCTCCCCTCTGAGCCTCAGGAAGAGCTACTAATCCTGTTGTGACTCTAACCTGCAAGTATTCACCCTGCCTGGCTGCTAATCCTGCTGTGGTTCTGGCCTACAAGTATTCACCCTGCCTGGCTGCTAATCCTGCTGTGGTTCTGGCCTACAAGTACTCACCCTGTCTGGCTGCTAATCCTGCTGTGGTTCTGGTCTACAAGTATTCACCCTGCCGTTCTGCTAATCCTGCTGTGGTTCTGGCTTGCAAGAATTCACCCAGCCAAGCTATTTATCCTGTTGTGACTCTTACCAGCAAGTATTCATCCAGCCAAGCTATAAATCCTGTTGTGACTCTGACCAGCAAGTATTCATCCAGCCACGCTATAAATCCTGTTGTAACTCTGACAAGCAAGTATTCATCCAGCCAAGCTATAAATCCTGTTGTGACTCTGACCAGCAAGTATTCATCCAGCCAAGCTATAAATCCTGTTGTGACTCTGACCAGCAAGTATTCATCCAGCCAAGCTATAAATCCTGTTGTGACTCTGACCAGCAAGTATTCATCCAGCCAACTATAAATCCTGTTGTAACTCTGACAAGCAAGTATTCATTCAGCCAAGCTATAAATCCTGTTGTGACTCTGACCAGCAAGTATTCATCCAGCCAAGCTATACATCCTACTGCTGTGCTCTGGTTCCCTGTCTGCCGTGCTGTGGATCCTACTACTGTGGTCTGGTTCCTTCTCTGCCATGCTGTGGATCCTGCTACTGTGCTCTGGTTTCTTCTCTGCCGTGCTGTGGATCCTGCTACTGTGCTCTGGTTCCCTCTCTGTCGTGCTGTGAATCCTGCTACTGTGCTCTGGTTCCCTCTCTGCCGTGCTGTGGATCCTGCTACTGTGCTCTGGTTCCCTCTCTGCCGTGCTGTGGATCCTGCTACTGTGCTCTGGTTCCCTCTCTGCCGTGCTGTGGATCCTGCTACTGTGCTCTGGTTCCCTCTCTGCCGTGCTGTGGATCCTGCTACTGTGCTCTGGTTCCCTCTCTGCCGTGCTGTGGATCCTGCTGCTGTACTCTGGTCTCCAAGTACACTCTCTGCCATGTTTCTGGTCCTGCTTGCCAGCTCCTGCACACATCTACACCTCTGCTCCAGTTCAGTCCTGCATCTCTGGTTCCACCTGCCGTTATTCATCTTTCTTACAATAAACTCTCTATTTTAGCTCTGTGTGTGCGTGTTCTGTCCGGGTTCATCCAAAAACAAATCATGACAGTTACACATTATCAATCTGGCTTGCCAATTTATGAGATGAGTTGCAACTTGTTAGCCACTGCATAAAGAGTGCCCTCTCGCAGTGTCGCACCCCTTTTCCCCTGGGCCTTGACATGCAGTGATCTTGTGTGTAAACACTGTAGACTTGGTTTGTTTGCTGTTTTGTGCATGAATAAATTGGTAGAGAGAGGTTGAAGATAAATTGGTGTATTTGGTTCACAGTGGAAGCTGGTAAGTGTTTTCTCCCATTTCTGTTCAAGCCCTTTTCCTCCTGTTTTGCAGCTAGACAGGAAGCTCAGCCATTGTACCTTTTTGTTTAATTGTAGGTAGAGCTTTATTTTGTTTCATAGTTAGAAGGGGGTGTGTTTGTTGTTTTGGGCTCGGAGACTCTGAAGCTTAAATGTTGCCTGTGCTTATTCTTTTTGTCTAGTTATTGGTTGGTTTACTCAAATTGTAAAGAAAACACTTATTTTCTACTGACATTAAGTATTCTTCTTGGTTATCAGTTTATTTGTGTTACACCCTGTGCTAGACATCCTCCTTGCTATTTAGGCGGTTGTAACAGTGGCTAGCCTCTCTAATACCATGTTTCTCTCAATGGTAAACATCTGGTAGAAGCAAGGATGGGTTGGTGGTAAACCGTGGTCTGGGACATAGGAAACACAAGCAGTTCCTAAATGTGATGTGCAGCACCAGAAATCAAGTGTTTCTAAACACAAATGGTGAGAACACAATCACAAATGTAAATCATTACCTAACACCTAAGGATCCTAGCATAAGGATGCAGTCCTATGTGCAGTGGAGTAACATTTGTTGAATGGGCTCAGGTTGCCATCAGATTTAATAAAGTAAAGCTCAAGGAGCTGATTGACGCCGTTAACTAAAAGATCAATTTGTTCCATCAGGAAATGAAATATAATGTGGTGTAGGACAATAAATGTATCATTGAATCATCAAATTTGGCTTCTCTGCCTTTTTAAATACACTAAAGTGCTGGATCAAATCTGTAACAGTGTGTAACAGACATAAAGCAAACAAAAAGAAAAAAACTGCTGTAACTGAAGGTGAGAAAGACTTAATGTGTCTAGACTCATCTGTTGTTTGAATCGTTTATAAATATTGCACAACATATTGTTTTCTCATTATTTCATTTGATCAATAGGAGCAACAAAATGGAGACTTTGTAACATTTGTTTTATCATATAACTTTCTTTTATCCATTCTCCTGTTCATTTCCAGTACCCCTCTCTGTAGATCTGCCAGCTTCAAGGTAACAGGAGACTGGCTGATTGCTTTCTTCTTTTTTGTTTGACTTTTTGTTTCTTTCTTGGATCTGTATTTGTTTTTTTAAGAGATTTATTCATAGTCTGCACTCGCTTGTAAAGCAGACATCAGAAATAGACTTCAGTCTCAGTGGATGCACTGTGTTGGAGAAGGAGGAGAATAAACAACATCTCTTGGATGTGATGCAACATTGTGACACAGATTGGCACAGTCAGCTGTTATCCAACTATTCCTGTGCAATAATTAAAGCCCCACTAAGTAACATTTATACCTTAATATATCCTCTTCTAAGTCCCTGTGATTGTAGTCCAAGTATTTATGAGACGATTGAGGGTCTGACATCTCCCTGTAGTGTCTCTGGCCAAAAAACTACACTTGCAACTTTCTGTGATCCAAACCGGAGGCGGTCTTGCGGCTCTGTTCTCGTTCACGCGGGAAGATGAAGAGCTTTACGGCAGCCTATTGTAAGGCCATTGCCATCAATAGCAGTGTTACCAAGACTGCTTATTATAAGTGACGTCTGGCTTGTCTTTTTTTAAGTCTTTTGTAAATTTCGTGAGTCACAGGTTGCAGTTTGTTGGGCTTGTTATTGACTGTGAAGTCTCCTATTTGGGCAACAAACTAAGCCACTAGTTCAAGAGCTACAATAGACCCGCTCCCACTGCGCTATAGACAGCGAACCCCGGTGACTCCGGCCACTATCCGTCCGCATACACACATCACTCTGTCTCTCTCTCACCACCTCCTTGTACCCCTCCCTCTCCTAAATAAACAAAATCTTAAAATAGACTAGAGGGGACACGCATAGGGGAGCGGGAATTTACGACAGTGCTATTTTCAAAACATCCTGTAGGGGGAGCAGCACTCGAAAATTACTTAGTATGGCTTTAACAAAAGTAATTAATAAAAGCAGGCATATTCAGTGACAGAGTTGGAATCTCTTCAATCATTATTATTCATATTTTGCATACTTTGGATGCCCAGACAACCAGATGTTTTATGATTTTAACTGTTAGTTCATGTGGACCTCCGCATTTACTGAAGTCTGTCTCTGGCAAAACAGCATACCCATTTTAAAGGATCGCAAAATGCACTCATGATGATGTTTTTCAACTTTCCTTCTTATCAATTTTTATCTTAAATATATTTCCCAAAATAATCAAATTGTTTATCACTCCTGGTGTTATTTGGATGTAGTGCATGGTGCAATTCTGCTCTTATACGTTGAGGGTCAGATTTTCTTGGGCTAAATTAAAACAAAAACGTTAGAGCTGGTTTTAATTCATCAATAAATGTTCAGGCTTTATTTCGCCCAAAATTCAACGAACAATAGGACCTCCGCTCTGCCCGCCACTAAGGCCTACGCCCTTTTAAACTGGCGAGAGATTTCAGCTCGGTCATTATTATTGCTACATACATCCAGCCTAAAGCTAATGCTAAGACAGCCCTGGAGGAGCTTTACGGCTTTATCAGTGGACCTATGAACAGCAACCTGGATGCGGCTGTGATTGTAGCAGGAGATTTTAATTATGTTGAGCTTAAAGCTGTGCCCCCCAAGTTCCATAAATTCATTAAGTTCCCGACTAGAGACAGTAATATATTAGATCAAGTCTCCTGCAATATCCCAGGAGAATATAAAGCTGTCGCAGACCTGTGACCAAAACCATTCAGTTTTGGACTGTGGAGGAGAAACACACTGACTGGGATGTATTTAAAGAGGGTGCTGTCCTACCCACAAAGACAATCAATGTGTTTCCTAACCAGAAACCATGGGTGGATTGCACGGTGTGGACCCTGCTGAAGGCTCGGGATGCAACATTCAGGAGACAAACTGGCCAAAAGCAGGGTGAGAAGTGAATTGAAAAAAGGTATCCAAAAAGCAAAGCACAAGTAAAGCCAGCGCATCGAGGACCATTTCAGCAACAACAATCCACGTGACATGTGGTGAGGCATTAGAAACATCACGGACTGCAAGCACAACGACCAGCTCTCCTTGACGTCTTAAACAGCTTCTTTGCACACTTTGAGTCTCCAAGCAGCAGGGAGCCTGAATATCTTCCTCAGTCAAAGGAGCACCATCAATCTTTCGTCCTGCAGCTTCACCAAGTGTCTTCCTCCTTAAAGAAGGTCAATACCAACAAGGCTACAGGTCCAGATATGGTACCAGGCCAGACGCTTAAATCATGTGCTAACCAGCCAGCAGGGGTCTTTCTGGACATCTTCAACCTCTCTCTACAGCTTTCCACAGTTCTTGCCTGAAGTCCTCCATCATCGTGCATATCCACCTGTCCCGCCCAGCAGGGGCACCGGTAACCATTCTTCCCAACACATCTAAAGTAATCAACCACATCCAAACATCATTCTCATTAAATAGTTCATTTCCTGTTGTTCTGTGTTTAAGCTCATTAAAAATGACAAAAGATAAAAAGATAACACCTAGACTATAAACCTGAGTGGATGGAGAGACAGATGAGTTGTCGATAGTAAGGGCAACATTATCAGGGTTTAGGAGGATGGATTTGGTCCCAATGATAAGAATTTCTGTTTTATCACTGTTGTGTTTTAGAACATTAGATGAAAAGCAGGCTTTGCTTTCCTGTAAACAGTCAGAGGAAAGAGGGTGGGAGGAAGAGGAGGGTTTTGTGGAGAGGTAGATCTGGGTATTGTCAGCATAACAGTAAAGTTTGATGTTGAATTTGTGAAGCAAATGACCAAGGGGGAGGAGATAAATCATAAACAAGATTGGGCCAAGAACAGAGCCCTGAGGAACTCCAGAGGAGAGTGGAAATAGGTGGGATTGTACAGATTCCAACTGAATGAGTTGTGTATGATCAGAGAGGTAAGATTTAAACAAGTCCACAGGGGTGTCTGATAATCAAATAGATTGTAGTTGGTCAAGGAGAATGGTGTGGGAGATCGTATCAAAAGGTGCACTGAGGTAAATGATGAGAAATCTTAAAAGCGCAGAATCTGCTGTCATTTTGTGAAGGGAGGTGCAGAACGCAGACTGGTGCAGCACTGCACAGCTCAAAGGAGGAGCTCAGACCAACAACAACCTGTCTTTGGCCTGTCTGTGTTCTTCAAGCTAATAACAGCTAGTATTAGCTTAAGTTGTCCCGGAGGTTTACCCACTGATCTCTATTATACACTGGATTGCTGATTTTGCCGAAAAACTGAAGTCACTGGCCGCCATCTTGCTACTCCCTACTCTCACAGAATCCCATAGGATTTGGTTGCAAAAACAAGCAGTTTTCTGGCTGCGTGAAAACGTAACTGTAGAATTACCTGTGAGACAGTAATACACCCAATTGCAGTCAGTGGATGTACTAACACTATCAACTACTAGGAAATTATGCGCTGAAATATTTTACGTTATTCATATTAAATATATATATATGTATATATAAATATGTGTATATGTATATATGTATACATATATGTAAATATATGTTTTTGTATATTGTTATTTATATATTTATAAATGTTATATATATAAATGTTATATATATATATATATATATATATACATATATATATATATATATATATATATATATATATATATATATATATAAAACATGCAAAATATTTCAGCACATGACTTTCTCAGTACTTGCTAGTTTTAGTACATAACATAAAAGTATTTGTGTCACGTTGAGCTTCAGTGGAGGAGATAAATATGTTTCTTTGTGGCTTACCCACAGACACCTGTCTTGTGTCGGATTGCTCCAGACATGTTGCTGGGATGGTAAACTGAAGAGCCTCTTCAGCATTTATCACAAAGTCCCACTCCAGCACTTGCTTTCTCTGTGAAATAGCATCTGACATTACCCTGTAACGTTGATCCTCAAACAACCTCCGCTGCAGCAACCTTTTTCTACAAAGCACAGCTTCCTGCCTGGCACACGCACAGCCAGCCGGGATTAAATGCTTGACTCATTGCCATGCTTAAATTTCAAGCTCTCTCATACAACTGGCAGGCGCTTTGAATGGAGGCAAGTACCAAACGGCAGCTTGTTACATTACATGCACAAGAGAGGTAGTGCATATTTGCTTTCTGAGAATTTCATGTTTCCCTAATTGACTTGGTTTCACAGCTTGCCTTACAGCTCCAGCTGACACCTTCGACCAATTAAAATAGACAAAGACTTCCACCCCCTCCACATGCTGGATTTCTGCATCTTGGAAGTCACAAGAGTTGATGAGAATTAATATGCAGCATGCTTTTTTCCCCTGTTCATGCATGTATGCGTGTTGGCATGCACTTCTAAATGGTGGTGGAAAAAGCTTGTGAAATGAGCTGACTTCCTCTCTGCTCACAAGTCCGAGAGCAAGGTGGTTCAGAGACAGCAGGAGGTGGGAGGTGTGGGAAAAAAACTGAGAAGAAGACGGATTTGATTCCAGGCAACAGATGCACAATTACCATATCCCCGTAATTAGGATGATGTGTGGGGATGTCGATGAAGATGTAAACGCGCACAGCTGCTGTTGTCCGTCTCACGCAGCATGGAGCCACCTGAATATTCATCTGACTGTTTTTTTCAATTTGTTGCATCAAACAATGATGCAGTGTTGATCACCAATGACCTCAGATCCTAGCAATCATTGCAACCAAAGGTGTCTAATTAGTTTAAAATGAAAGCATGCTAGGTTGAGTTGCTATAATAAAAATGCATGGCTTAGTCATGAAATTAAATAAAGGTAAAAAAAAAAAAGTAGACAATCTTCTCTTTATTGGAATTACTATACCATAGTGTTCATAAACCACAGTTGCATGCTCTCATTTATTGTATGAAATAATACGGTGGTGTGAATATATAAAATAATACTATTTGCCCACTTACATATTTCTTCTGGTTTCCCTTTACTGTCACACTTAAATATTTCAGATCATCAAACAAACTAGAATATCAGTTAAATACAGCCTACATAAATACAAAAAGCAGTTTTCAAGTAATGATTTTATGAATTACATGGAAACCCCACTCCAACCCATTCAGACTCATGGGAAAAAGGATTTGCTCTCTTATTAAATCATGGATTAACTGTAATTAAGAACATTTTTCGCACAGCTGAGTTCAATTTCACCAGCCACACAAGCGTAAATACTGTCAGACATGAAGAATCACTAAGTTACTGAAATAGAACCAGCCAACCAAAACTACTTTAAGGGCTAATCAGGTCATAAACAAACCCAGACCAATGGGTACTGTAGGCCATTTTTGACTCAGTTAGGTCAGTGTTCATGATTTAGCAATAAGAAAAAGCCCAGGCATGCATGTTAGTGACATGAATGGGAGAGTTTTGAGGTGAAAACCACTGCTAACCAAAAACCCAATAAATGCCCGCCGCTCATTTGCTAAAATAAAAACTTCTTGAATGTTCCCAAGATTCTGGTGAAAATATGCGCATTGACAGGACAAAGGTTGAACGTTTTGGAAGGTGAGTGTCCAGTTACATCTGATATAAAACTGGTAGCATTTCAGGGAAAAAAATATCATACCTATAGTCACATATAGTGGTGGTGATGGTCTAGGGCTGCTTTACTGCTTTATCTGGATGAATTGCCATAACTGAAGGGAGATTGTGAAGGAAATCAGCACTTTTATTTGACCAGATTCCATTTTATGAGGTGAAAAACATATTTGGCAAAGTTTTTGCACATTTGGCTAAATTGTGCCAAAATTACAGCTCCACCTGGCACACTGCCCACTAAAACCTTTGTGGAATAAATATGCTTCAGCTTCAAATTTGCTGTAGTTATAGTCAAGATGTGGATCTGTAACAGGTGATCCTTTTACTAGGTTTTCAAAAGGGTTTTCATGGGATTTCGTAATGTTTACATAGAAGAAAATTTGCATTTAAACTCTATAACTATGGAGCTGTACTTGAATTATATCAAGTATGCAATTTCAGTCAGAAATTGCTCCTACAACACTTAAGGTCAGTTGAGAAGCTGTGGCATAACCTTACACAGGGCACTTTTGTGGGTGAATCACAACAATTCTGCAAAGAACTTCCTCCACAGCGATGTGAAAGACTATCAGTTATCACAAACACTTGATGGCAGGTGTTGCTGCCAAGGAGGGCACAGAGAGTAATAAGGGTTAAAGCTGCAGTTACTTTTGCTAACAGGGCCAATTGGTTTAGCTAGCTTTTTTCACTCCACAAATGAAATCCCTACTATAAAACAGCTTTTGGTATTTGCTCTATCATATATTTTTGACTGATACATGATATGTGTTTGATGATCTAATAGATTTAAATGGGACAAAAAAACAACAAATTGAAACTTTGAGATCACACCACTGTATGTCTATAAGTTATTTAATATGTGCAAAGGTTTGCAACTTTATACAAATACATCCGATCCTGAAATGACCTAATGACATTTGCCTTTAGTACAGCAGTCATTTTCTTTGGAACAAGAACCAGAGAACATGAAGAAGGAAAGAATCCTGTGACTGTTCCTTTTCTTTTTTAATACTATCTCCAAGTGGCAGTCAGCTTAGCAGCCAGTGTTGGAGTGGAGGGCAGCACTCACTCATCTGTCTTTGTCAGAAACCAATGCACCAGTGGTTCCAGTCAGCCCAGCCAGCTCAGGCTTTTCTTTGTTCACTCGTGACGCAACGGCCCGCTTCTCAACATCCTAGATCAATTATTCAGATGGCTTTCCTATAAATATCCATCTACTAAAGGGAGGAGATGACCAGGTTCTGCAGAGTGTTACAAAATACTTCATGTTAGAGACATTTTACCTGCTGAAGACATTGCTTTTTGAGAGCCTACATTTAAAATTCAGTACATTTGAGTTAAAATCCAAAGCTAAAAGTGCAGGTTAATTTCTTAGCTCTTTTAGACATGATGAAAGAGCGGATGCTGCTGGGGGTCTAAAAATACCGCTGTAATACACCCTAGAGTAACTAGTAACTGGTAAACACTGTACTCTATCCAAGAGGTCAGCATGCTAACAAGTTAGTGAGTATAGCAGACATGAAAGTTTCATGTTTACTGCTGTGCCAGTCTGTAATATATGGACATATATCTTCTTTTTTAGGATTGGGAAAATGCCAGTGATGCTATTTGGTCAGAATACAGGATGCCAGTAAGGATTGTTGTGAGTCGTTAGTAAAGCCTTTGTCAGCTGAATTTTGGAAAGCTCAGGTCAACATTGAAAGCAATAGTTGGCAATCCTGTTCAGAAACACTTTTTTCTATACTGGCTAAAATCGTCCTTCCATCCTGAAAGTAGTCAATGCATTATATGTTCAGAAAAAGAAGGTTAAAAATTTGTAACTTTGTGTGAGCTGCATGCCTATAAAAACTAACCAACCAAAACTAACCAGTTTTGGTCCAAAACTAACCAGGCAGGCAAGAACTCCGCTGAAGTATGCAGAACAGGCAGACAGGGCGGAGGCTTGAAACAGGTCCGCAAGCCAGGCAGACAAATCCAAAAGGCTTGGCAAAGGTTTGTGGTCGTGAAAACATTCCAGCTCATGTCCAGAAGGCGAGAATTCAGAACATCGTCAGGAACTTGGTAAGGCAGGCAAGGACCGCTGGACATTTATTGGCACTTGGCTTTCAAAAGTCTGGCTATAGGTGTCTTTGAGCTCCTGAATATAAAGGAGCAGAAACAGGTGTTTGGAATGAGGCTGATAGTGTTGCCACAGGGAGATGTGGTGCAGCTGCTCACAATAATCAGGAGATATATAGCGAGACACAACAGCTGGCCAGAATCATAACACTGGGAACACACTTTTTATTCCCAATTGTATCACCCAGTTCCAGTTTGGGACGGTCTGCATGAGTCTGCAGTAGCTGCGGTCAGTCAGCAGGATGAGTTGGACCAAAAATCTGCTAGTGTGAGAGAAGGTAAACGTTGGCACCTTGTTTGCTTTCACACCTCTAATCCAAGCGGGTGAACGATACACACTCTGCAGTGTTTATGTCTGAGCTGACAATAGCTAACTGAACGCATCCCAAGCTGCTAAACATAATGAACAACATCTCCTGCTTGTCTGGGTATTCCTGACCTGAAAATCTTTGAATTGCCCTGACCATATTTAAATGTATTTCAGTTTAATTTTAATGAGCATTTTGGCAATCTTTAAGATCATAGCAACATTCAGAACTGAAACCGTAGAGATTCTAACAGTAGTCACTTTCCATTTACTTGCGACCATGGAGCTGTGATGAGAGAGCTACACGGACAGACTGATGAGGTTAGTGTGTAGAGAAATGAGGGTGCTTTAATTCAGAGCCTGAGAAGGTCACTAAAAGTAATGAAAAACATGTGAGTCATTTCCTGAGCAGCCTTCGCCATCACCTCAGTGTAGCTGAAGACTATGACCAACAGAATGGGAGATTTAAGCAGTGTGTCATGCAGCTGTCTCCTTCACCAACATCAAAAGATAGGACAAAGGACCATGCTACTGACGTGCATCATCATACAGTGTGTTGCTGAATATTCACACCCCTCACATTATAACCACAAATTTCAAAGTGCATTCCTGGGATGTTGTGCAATAGGTCAAAACGGTAGTGCAGCTTTGTAAAGAATAAAGAATATGAACATACAAAAATTTCAATGAATTAAAACTTTAAAAGTGTGGCTTGTGTTTGTATCAAGCCCATTTGAGAATTTGTGCCAAAGTTTATAAAGGGATGGACACAGACACTCTGCATCCAATCTGACTAACAAAAAAGAGTGGGTAGAAATGTCAATTTCTGAAAGAAGAAAGTAGCATGGTTTGTTAGACACAGGAGAACAGAAGCCTTATATTAATGGTGATTTCTTATAAAAAGAGGAATTTACAAATAGGAACTGGAAAACACATTGGAAATATCAAACAGGCTGAACAACAGTGAACTGGTGAGTAATAATTAACTTATTTGATGTGGGCATTAGATGTTGCATTTTAAATTGGATCAGGGCCTTTTAAAAAAAAGATCTTACAATTCAGGTTAGGGTAGGTGATGCCTTCTCTGAAGTATTTGATATTCATAATGGAACCCCTAAAGGGAGCATTATTGGTCCAGTTTTATTTAATGTGATGATAATGATATAGTTTCAGGCTATGGTGCATCTCTTTTTGCTGATGATAATGCAGTGTTGAAGCAAGGAAGAAATACAGAGTTTGTTTTTAGAAAAATACAAAGTGCGCTGGACAAAATTGCAGCTTTGGCAGGTAAGTGGGGATTTTAAATTTCAGTAGACAGATCTAAATATGTTGTTTTTGGAAATAAAAGGAAGTAAGGTGAATTAGGGTTGTATCTGTATGATAAAGTTCTGGAGAGGGTCAAATTATTTGAATACTTGGGAGTTTACTTTAATCAGAGAATGACTTGAAGATTGCACATTGATAAAGTGGTAGATAAGTGTCTCAAGGTCATTAACATTTTGTGTTGTATTTCATGGAGCAGTTGGGGAGCTGACACATCCACTATGTTAATGATTTATTGAGCTATGATTTGTTCATCTCTGGTTTATAGTTGTCTTGTATATGGTAAAGCAGCCAGGGCTAATCTTGCAAAATTAGATGTTGTACAGACTAAAGCATAGAGAATGTGTTGTGGTGCATTTCATGCCACCTCAATTCCATCCCTACTGGTTGAGATAGGAAAGTTGCCTCTTAAAAATAGACACACCATGTTTGCCCTTTGGCAACCTTTGAGGGGAAATACCAAGGCCAAAGGAGAGGAACATCCTGGGAGGAGGCTGATAGAGGAGAGCTGGGAGTCAGGGGTGAAAGGAGTAAGGACTTTTGTCCTAGAAGTGAGAGATGGGTTTCCAGAGTTTGCCCAGATAGAGGGTAACCATTATGGTTACTCCAAAGTGTTGAAGTGGACTGTGCAGTAAAGGGGGCGCTTAGACAGAAGGGTAGAGGGCAATCTGTGGAAGTGGTGAGAGAGCGAATGCATTCCTTCTGGGGACACCATTTGCAGATTGTCATTGATGGATCTGTTGACCTAGTCAGTCAGAGGTTTGCGTTTGGTGTTTATATTCCAGCATAGTCCTTGAGTTTGGACAAACAGCTTACCGATGAAACTGATGGTTTGCATCTGAGACTTTGGCTATTCTTTAGGCTTTGGAGTGGGTGTATGAGGTAAAGCCAGTTCCATGTGCTGTGGCTTTGTCAAGTGTTGGAGTTCTTTGCAGAGACACGTTAGAAGATGCACCCTTAAAAAGGTAGGAATCATATAAATCCATGGTACAAATACATGAGGTGCATAAATGCAAAATGTCTGCTGAGTTGAATTCGCTCCCAGCAATTCCCTTTATAGACATTGTGAATAATTTATTTTCATTAAAAAAGTTCTTACACTCGATGTTTAGTAGCAAAGTTTGCTCATCTTCACTTCACTTCTTCACTTCTTGGCAAACAACAAAACTGGTATGGAGTGTGGATCAGAATGACAACTAATTATTTTATACCAAACAAAACCAAAACAAATCAACTAAATAAATCAAAACCAACACAACCAACAAAACAAAAATCAACACAACAAAAATAAGACTTAGATCCTCCCAATCATATTTATTGTTCAAAGATAACGAAGTACAATTCCACGGCACTTATCTCTTGAGTTGTTTTTAAGAATTTCTATTAAATCAAAATGCATTCTTTCCATTCTAAGGTTTTGGATAATATCTAGTTCTGATAGAGTACCACGGATTGTTCGATTGTTTTTTTTTGCCCACAGTATTCAAACATGCCAGTGTCATGTTTACCTATTTTTAATAAAGAGCTAGCTAATCCTGTGTACCCAAATCGAAATTTTGATATCATTGTCTTTTCTCTCCTGTTCCTTCCTACACATCTCATTTCTCCCGCTCTCCTCTGAATTTTATAAAACTACCGTCCTTTCCTCTCCTCCTCCCATTGCTCCCCACCTTTTTTCATTTTCCTTTTAATAATGCTCTTTATTTTCATTTTACTGATGTTAACTGCTACGTTGGCATATTCTCTTTTTGGGCATCCCTTTGCAGATACTGTTGCCTTATCTGTTCTTTGTACTTTGAGATCAGGGATTCCCAAAGTGGGGTGTGGGGAGCTTAAATCTCTAATGGCGGTTTGACAGTGTTTTTTTCCCCACACCATAAAGATGTGTAAATAAACATTTCCTTTGTGAAAATTAAAATCAAAACTGCAAATTTAATAAATAAATAAAATGTATTGACATGAAAATCTATTTATTTTAAAAAGTCTTGTTCTACGCTTCATTTTAAGATGAAGTTATCTTCTTCTACGCGTTGTGCTTCATATGCGCACCCAGCTTGTGCCCTCTATTTCATTCATTCTCGCAAATATGCTCAATTGGCTGAAACCAGGGAATCGGAGGCAACAGGTGAGAGAATTGCAACGGATCTGGGAGAAGACAAATGTCTCTCCATCTCTTTCCTCGCTTCACGTCGTGTACGTCAGTAGAGGGAAAATTGAATTCGGGCCGAAAGTTTTATTTACAAGATTAAATTGAGTGACAGTCGAGAGACTGTGATCGCGCAACGCCTACAAGCAGCGCTGCTCATGGTGCCTTGACTCTGAACCTTATGGAGCGATATTTGTACCTTCTGATTGAGCACGCAGGAACCAATCCGAGCGCTCAACTCTGAAAAACTCTTCTCAACCCACTGTACTCGCGCTCAGTTCCATCTCTGCTCGCCTTTTCCTTCCGCGCTCAACACCAGCTGTGCGCTCGCTTGGCTGTTTCTGTGCTCGCTCGACTCTGTCTCTGCGCTAGCGACTTCAAAAACTGTTCACTCCACCAGCCAATCACAGACAGGTTTTTTTCCATCCAATCAGAGTATGGCTTACAAATATTGCATTCAGATGGATTAAATCAAAATGCTGCAGCTTTTGGCAGAAATTACTAAACATAACGGTGGGATTGAAGAAAAAAAAGAAAAGCAAATAAAAAGTTTAATATTTTAGCCTAAAATATTTAGTTCTGTTTCTCTTTACACCAGCTACAACTGGTTCCCTCTGATTAGCTCTCCTGCTCTGCCTGTCATTTCTCTCCCCTGCCTCAGCACATAATATACTCACCGGTTCTCTTTGCTCTGCTAAATCCTTCCATTGACTTCCCGATTCTCAGTTGCTCCGTGCTTCCCCCTGCTTCTACTGCTGTTATTATCATCTCATTGTGCAAGACCTGTTTTTGTTGTGAGTTTTTTCGTCCTTAAATCATTAAATTAACACTCAAGCTGATCCTCATACCACAAACATAACATTTGGACTACATTTTATTGATACATCCCATAAAATCCCAATACAAACTTTGACATTTCAGTTTATAATGTCAGAAATGACTAGATTTGCTGTGATTGAGTCACTTTAATAAAGTTCTGAAAGCTTTCAGGTTATGAAATGAAGTGATGCCTTAATGCAGTCATTTGTGAATGAAAGAAATAAACAGCAGCAGACTTATTTCCTTTGGGAGACATGTGACAGTAAAGTATTTGTCTCTGAAATTAATTTTATTCCCGCTGTGCCTGATGCCCGCAAGTCTTGTTGTTTGAGACATTTGATGTATTGTCTGATGTAATCCCACTCTCTGCAGTGGTAGTGGTTGGCAGACAGAAGGTGACATGGTACTTCCTCTGCTGGTGAGAATAGAAAAAGACAGGATGAGAGGAAACAAGATGAAGAGCCTCCTACAGACAGAAGTCTACACAGCCTGGTGGGCCACACTAAGCTGCCAACAAAACCTTGCCCTGCTTTCTAAAAGGGGAGATGACTTCTAATGTGTCATGGTGTCAAACTGAGTCAGACTGAAAGAATCAATTTATAGCAAGTGATGCTGCTCTTCTTTCACTTCTTCACTGACACGTCAGGATATTTGTTTATTCCATATGTTTTCAGAACTGACAATAGAAAACCCCAAAACCTTCTGACAGAAGCTGCAGTGGAGAGTTCTATGGACAGCACCATAAGAGGCACATGGTGATAATTAACATGCCAATTACACATCTGCTGTGTTTCTGGGGCTGTCTTGAGGATAATGAGTTTACAATTAAGAGAATGGCTCAAACGACCAAAGAGACACACGCGATCTGCTCTAATCACCAGCCCTGAGCATTGGGGGATGGGCTCCGTTCCCACAGGTCGGCCGGTGGCCTTTGATTGCTTCATAAATGGAGGCCCAGGACAGCGTGTCATATCTGATTTAGTGAAGGGAGAAGCAGAGGGCAAACAAGCCGAACTGAGGACCAAGAACCAGGAGTGACCCGTTCCCACTGGGGTGTCACTGCTGATCTCATTGCTCAATGAGCAATGAGATCAGCTCAATGACAGCTCAATGAGTGGCCCATAAATTTCTGGGACCTGGGATGATGACATAACAGGCTGCTCTGGTACGAGAAAATCAGAGCTCCAGTAGTGATTCGTTCAGAGACTAGAAATGATTTACAACTGGAGCTCAAGGAAGGCTCTTTTCACCACAAGATGGCACAGCTGGACCATGAAATGCATCAGCTTTCTCTCTCTCTCTCTCTCTCTCTCTCTCTCTCTCTCTCTCTCTCTCTCTCTCTTTCTCTCTGCTTAGCATTTGTCTTTCTTTACCTGTATTTTATTGCAGACAATGAAGTTTTAATCACTCCTCATCAACCTCTGAAGGCTGATGGTGAGATGTTGAATTTTGGAGACTTATACGCAGTTATTTTCTGAGAATTGATTTAGAATTCTGATGGTGTTTTTGTTGAAGGCAAAATGTGTCTTTTTCAATTTTAAGATAATTCAGATATATATATATATATATATATATATATATATATATATATATATATATATATATATATATATATATATATATATATATATATAGACATATAAATGTCTGGCTCTCTTGAAAAGTGTGAAGGACTAACACATCTATAGAGCATTTAGACTCATCAGCTTGCCCTGTCCTTTGCAAAAAGATTTTTAAGATTCCTTTCCACAGTACAACCACAAACACTTAGAGTTTGTATATGATAGATCAACACAAGGTGGTACATAATCTTGCAGTGGAAGGAAAAAATACATGGTGTTGAAATTGTTTTGCAAATAAAATCTCAAACGTTCATTGGCCGTTGTATTCAACCTTCTTCAATCTGACACCGCCAAAGAAAATCCAGTGCAACCAGTTGCTTTGTGGTTAGAATTTGTGAGCCATCAGCATCATGAAGACTAAGGAGCAAACCAGTTAGGTCAGGATGTGGAGAAGGTCATAGTAGAGTTGGGTTACAAAACAACACCCTAAGCTTTGAACATCTCAGAAAGTACTGATCAATCCATCATCTGAAAGGCGAAAGAGTATAGCACAATCAAAGACATTGACTTAATTGGGATAGCAGCCAAGAGCCCCTTGGCTACTCTGGAGGAGCTGCAAAGATCCACAGCTCAGCTCAGTGCACTCCACAACTCTGGCCTTTGTTGAAGGCTCGGTAAAAGATGTTTGTTTTTCTATAACAGAGCAAGGGGAACTGCTCATGATTGACTTTAAGATTAATGGAGCTAAATACAGAGGAGACTGAGGAAAAAACTGTGATGGAGACTGTTATGGAATATAATCTTGCAAAAGGATAATGACCCTAAAAATAGAGCCACAGCTGCAATGGAATAGTGTATTGTAATGCCATCACACCATGGCTGAATTGTGTTAATTTTAACTTGTACGATGGGAAAGGAATACCACTCCTGCTGCAAAGGATACACAGGCACAAAGGGCGGCCCCTCTCTCTCTCTCTCAGCAGGATGCCAGCTGTAACCACTCCCCACAGATAAAAGCCACAGCACACCTCTTCAGACTCCTGACTCCAAGCTGCTCGACTTCTCTCCTGGGGCTCCCAAGGAGGGGGGGGGGAGTCTCCTTCCTCAGCAGTCATGTAACTCAAGGCCGGAAGCTCACGGACCAACCGTTCTGTGGAACTCATCTGCTGCTTCAATGGAGGACCTCCCTGGCATCTGGAGAAAACTCTCGTCGCCCGGGGAACATGTCCGGACAAATACAGAGCTAACCTTTACCGGGAAGCGAACCCCAGATGGAGCTGAGAAGCCGGCAGCAGAACCCACTTCGAATGTGAGGAGAATCTGCTTAAATCGGACTGCATCCAGGTCAACGAACGTGGCAGAGACCAAGCTATCCCGACCACATGGTGCTGCAGAGCTAAACGCCTAGCCCGCCAAGAACAACCAACAACTGACCTGCTTTCAACGCGCCTTCCTTGGAATGGCCAAACTGGACAAAACTCACACGAGGCACAAGACAGGTTTGGGCAGAAAGAGCTGAGGGAGAAGTTAAATGGTTCGTCTGGAAATATTTGGTAACTCGTTTGGACACATGGTTGCTTTAGAACAAAGGGCTAACGGAGGTAGCTCACACTAGCGTGAGTGTGTTTCTATGGTTATAACAAAAAAGTTATCTCCACAAGGGTTTCATACATTGATGGGGCATTAATGTTTACGTTTCCAGCCCACTCATTATGACTAAAAATAAAGCTAAAGCCTTTATTTGTTAGCGCCGAATGCCCGCTAGCCAAAATGCTATTAGCCTTGCTAACATCCGGTTCCAGACATTTCAAAAGGAGTTTGCTTTGAAGCATAAAGCTTAACCGTTCTGCTCCGCCATCCTTCGATGATGCTATGAGCCTTATTCCCGCATAATCCCGAATATTAATGTCGATTTTAAAGGCAATTTTGATAACTTTAGATATAACCAGTTTAGCGACCGATCGCTACAGCGACACCTAGCGCCCGGAGGTAGAATCGCATAAACAAAGGCAAGCGATTCTGAGTTAAATGATTTTACAGGACAAATCGGTCCTCAGAATGTTATTTACTCAAAATAATGTACTGGCTAACTTGGGCTTTGCATTGTGAATGGGTTGAAACACATGTCAAATGTTGTTCTGAATTAGTTAAGCTAATTTAACCACAATTCACATTCTTTAAGGTGAACTTTGGTTCTTTAATTTAAACAAAATATTATTTCATCAAATAATGTTTTGTTTAACTCAGGCTTTGCATTGTGAATGGATTGAAACACATGCCAAATGTTTTAACTCCATTCCATGTTTTTTTGGAATCAGATCTACAGTGAAGAAGGATTCACTGACTTATTCTGATTATGATCAACCATTTTTGTTTTGTCTTTTGTTTGTTTGCATGTAAATAGTTCCTTAGCTTAGCTTCTTTTTATCTTCAATTTGCTTAGTAGTTTAGTTAAGTTTCACTAGCCTAGTAGAGAGGATTTACTGATTGAAATATTGTGTTAACTCAGATAACAGAAGTTGTCACTCCTTTATTCTATGTGTGTGCAGGGTTTTGCTGTTAAAAGATCGCTAGTGCTCGAATTCATCCCTTTCAACCATTGTCTTGATGTCATCTTAAGAGCTGATTATCACCAGACAATAATTAACAGACAGTTATTTATTAACATTAAATAACTTTAAACAGTGTATAATTGCACAACAGTATGTAGATGAAAACGGATTCATGTTTTATAGTCAAAGTCCAGAGCTTGATGAAATTGAAAATCTGTGACCACATTTGGAAATTGATCTTCACATATGCTTTGCGCAATCTGATTGAGTCTTAGCTATGACGGAAAGAAGAAGGAGCCATAATTTCAGTCAGTAGAAATGCAAATCCAGAAGGGACGTATGCCAAAATAGTTTAGCTGTAACTGCAGCGATTGGTGGACTTAGAAGTCACTGATTCAGAGGGCTTGAATACCAATGCAAACTACACTTTTCCGATGTTTATTTGTAAGAAAAGATGAAAACGGTGTCGACTTTTCCTTTAATTTCACAATGATGCAATACTCTCTGGTGGTCTGGCACATAAAATCCACATAAATGTATATTATGGTAATGTGACAAAATGCAAAACAAAAGTTCAGTCCTTTTGCACTGTATGTGTTCTGTTAAATTTGACCTAAATTTGGAAGTCCTCTATTCAAAAATGACAATCACCAATGTCTGTAATTATTTGGGTGGTTTCTTATGGCATCCTCATTGTTTCACTGTTCATCCTGTCTTGTTTGATGTTGGTAATGCAGGCATCTGGCTCTGATTACACACTAAACCGGAGCGAGTGTGTTTGTGGCTCCCCTGCTGTGCGGGCGAGAATGAGCCGGGATTATTACTGCTTGGCTGCTAAACAGAGACAAGGTGGGGTTGACTCACTGAGCCTTCTCCGTATTGTCTGCCTCCTCTTTAGAAGCTTGTTCGGTAGGAATCCAAAAACAAAGTCGCTCTCGAGGAAATGGTCCCATCTGCCAGGTCTTCTATCTGCAAATTGTTTATCTCTTTAACACCGGTCCAAAAAGCCCAGACATAAAGGACTTTAAATAGGTGGATGGAAAGCCATTTTCTGAATCTTGATGTTTTAATGGAAAATAAAACTAAAGATTGTGGCATTAAAACACGTTAACTGAGCCCCGATATCATTAGAAACACACAAACAACAGGGAACAAACATTTTATGGACTTCCTTTAGTCTTATTTTATTTTCCTTTTATGAAGGACTCCTCCAACTCCCAGCCAGACATCGCTCCACCCAGACGGCTTTAAAAAGACTGAGTCCTTGAAGTGGTAAAACTCCAGCCCCAGGGTTAGGAACTACTGGGATTGGTCCCAAAGTTTGGAAGCATGTGCTTGACGTTAATGAAGTTTGACTCCTTAGAATAGACAAAATTGGTCACTTGGCAACTGTTCAGTCATTGTTCATACATCAGATTGCAGATATGTATAATATTATGGCAGGACTGTGTCAAATTAAATGGCTCCTAACAATGATGTTTTTCAAGACCTTATTAGAACTAATGAAAACGATTAAGCAAAGCTCTTGATTCACCCTTGACCCACTTTCAGCCTTGTTCCATTGAAAGCTCAGAATCTTTTGGGGAAGCAGCTCATTTGCATTTCCCTGATTTTGTCGATGGAATTTTAGGCCCAATTATTATTTATGTATTTAAAAATATAAAGTGCTAAATTTACATTGGATGGAAGAACATTTTTATGACGTATATGACTGGAGTGTAGAATATGCCAGTGCATTCTAAACCCAACAACACTCTCAGACAGAAATCGGTTCATCCTAAGGATACAACTCAAGCTCAGCAGTGTGGCATATGTTCAAACCTCTACAATGGTGAAATAAAACAGCAGCTACAGTAGAGGATACACAGTACATTTACCTCCAAAGGAAAACTGACAATCGTTTTTAGTGTGGATATTTTGGACAAGGAGGATATGTGGGTTGAGAGAGGAGGGAAAATATGCCATCTCTGGTAAACATGAACAAACCAACACTAAACAGAGAACGGGCCCTAGGTTTCATCTTTCTAACACCTACTCTCCAGCCCTAACTCCTTATCAAAACAACCCACATGGCATTGTTGAGGATGTGTTTCTATCATTAAGCAACAAAAACCCAAACATTAGGCAGAATAGAGGGTGGGACCTGTGACCCATGTGTCCTAAATGCCCCATTAGTGACTTCCATCCATCCATCCATCCATCCATCCATTTTCTTACTCGCTTTATCCCTCATGGGGTCGCGAGGGGTGCTGTTGCCTATCTCCAGCATGTCAATGGGCAAGAGGCAGGGTACACCCTGGACAGGTCCTATTAGTGACTTCAATGGCCCAATTAGGGACCTCAACGACTTAATTAGTGACCTTAAGACCCTATTGGTGTGATTGTTCTGACTTCAAGTTACAAACTCGTTACCTCCAACAGTGTTCAGAGATGAAGAAGCCAAGAGAAACGAGAAGGAATTTGGTTGCCTTTTGTCTCTTCATTTTCATTTTAGGATGCCAGGTAATCCTTAGACCACAGCAATGATTGTCTATGGCAGTTCTAAAGAATGGCTGGTGGATGGCCTCTCATTTAGTGTAGCACCAAACAGTGATACATTTATGAGGACCGAGGTATCCAGAGACCAGGAATCCTAATTAAACATACAGCCCACCTCACAGATGACCCTTTGAAGAAGTGACGACGCCAGCGCTAGACCTTCAGGGAGAGGGGATCCATGAGTGACCCAGATGGCCTGCAATCGAATTGCCCTTTTAACCTGACCCTCATACTCACTAATTCAATGCATTTATGAACAGTCCCTGAGGGAGAACCTGCAAGCGGGGTCAAACTAGAGAAAAAAGAAGCTCCAGCACTGTATGAGTCTAACAATTGTGTGGAGGATGCAATGCAGAGGGATAGTTCTAATTTGAAGCCGGGGTCAAAAGGTGATTTTAAACCATGCTCTGAGGCACAAAAAGGAAAAAACAAAAAACACTTTGGATAGTTGACAGGTCTCTTAAAGACTAAGCGCTGCAGCTGCTGCATGTGTGCGGCTTACGTTCCCTTGGGACACACCTCTCAGGCTTTAATTATTTAATATCAGTGTATGTTACAAGCTTCTTCTGACTGTGGAGTGATTATAATTAAGCATCACAGTGTAGACACTGTGAAATCCTCACAGGTTTATACCTAAAACATCAGGTTTTAATCCGGACCTCTCCCCTTCTCATCTCCTCCTATGGCTCCAAAAGTGAGAAAACGCAGAACTCTGTGTCGACCACATTCCTTAAAGTTTGTTACAGAAACACCTGCATGGAGCTGGTAGTGACTCTACATGGAAAACGTGGAGTTGCCTTAACAGAACCATCGGCTGCAGCATCGTTACTGACACAGTGGAAAAGAACAGCACGACTCAGCAATGTAAGCATCTCTCCCTCACTGAGGGGCTGAGTGAAACCTTGGTCTTCACTGCTACGACAGCAGGAGTCACAGCGTGAGCTGATGTAACGGCCCCGTTCCACAAGGTAAACGCTCGCACAAAAACACTAGGGAAAATGAAAGTCACAGGAAAAACAAGTTCTCATATACAAAATAGGCCAAACTGCACTGCATTACAGGAAGAAACGTCGTCAGAACTTCTTTTCAATGACATCATGCATCTAAGTTATTGATGCATTTTCACAGAACAAAGACGCCCTCCTCATCTTTACATACGCGTTATGTATGCTGATCAGGCATAACATCATGATCACCGACAGATGAAGAGAATAGGACTGACTAGATCTTCATCATGGCACCTGTTAGTAAATGGGACAAATCAGGCAGGGAGTGAACATTTTGTCCTCAAACTTTATAGAAGTCAGAAAAATGGAGAAGTCTCAGGATTTAAGAGTTCTGACAACGACCCTGCTGAAGGCTAGATGACGGGGTCAGATGGCGGGTGTTCTCAGCCTGAAGTGGTCAGAATCTATTGAAAGGTCTCATGGGAAGGATCAGTGGTAAATCAGTGATGAAATCATGGCCAGAGGCTCACTAATGCACGTGGGGAGCAAAGGGTGGCTCGCGAGGTCTGATCCAACAGGCAAGCAACTGTAGCTCCAACTACTGAGGCAAGGGAGGCTGGCTCTGAGAAAGGTATCAGAATGCATATTTACATGGCTGTCTGTTTCTCATGAAGCTCCATAGTCAGGGGAGAAACTGGTCTCAGGAGGATAATGGTTTTAGGAGTACAACAACAAGTTGATGACTTGGCCTCCAAATTCCACAGATCTCAATCTAAACTGGTATCTGAGGGATCTTCTGGACAAACAGTTCAGAACCATGGAGGCCTTACATTGCAACTTACTGGACTTAAAGGGTACGCAGCTAACATCCTGGTACCAGCCCACCACAGCACACTTTCAGGAGTCCATGCCTTGATGGGTCCTTGTTTCCACTACTGGGCAGGTGGTCGTAATGTTATGCCTGGTCGGTTTAATACCTAATATAATGGGCTTTGAAATTTGGACTGTTCCACAGAAAAACTTTATCAACTCTTTGTCAAACTTATAACCAGGGGAGTCTGCTAATGATTTTTTTTATTTTGGTCAGGGGCCAATCTGCTGCGGCCTGCCTGTTTCCACGGCAGCATGAGGCAGCAGAGGTACATAACTGCACAGCCGCCTGCTTTCACATTCATAGAAATCTTGACCATTAATTCGCAAGAATGGAGGTGAGTTCCAATGCTGATGAAATATGTGAGAGGAGCAGAAGCAATTTCTATCTTTAAGCCAACACACACCTCCCTCACTTCATTCTGCCTCGGTTGGCCGCGGTAGCGCCAGGCCAGCAGCTGATGGGGAGAAACTAGGCTAAGGGTGATTTTTTTTTTACTTCTTTTTCTGCATCTCAATCAGTCTATGAAAACATCACCCTGACTGAGGCTGGGCGGGAGAAGGAATGATGTTTTGCTGGTGATGAAAACAACGCTGCAATTCATGACTGCTGCAAACAAAGCCGAGCCCCAGCATCCCCCCACCCTCTGCAGATATATTTGTCTTAGCTCTTAAATCTCCTTTCGCAAAAAGTGTGTCATACACGCGTTGGCAAGTTGGAGCGGTAACATAAATGATTCACTGGCTCGCTGACTCTTGGGGGCCCACGGTTGCTCTGTGGGCGCAGCAGGAGACGCGCTCAGTATGCAGGGCTGTTCGTGCCAGTTGGCAGTGGGGTGCCTTCGGTTGGCACCTCTCGCAGCTCTTATAGGTACTGACTTCCTCAACAGGATTGTGACAACACATAACCCCCACCCCCTCACCCCCCCTTCCAATTCACCCATCAGCACCACCCTGACACCCCCGCCTTCATTCTTCCACCCCCGCTCCTGAATCCAGACAAGCCTCCTCAGAGCCTGAAATAAGACAGAGGCTCATTCATACTGCACTCTATCTCCTCTCTACATCTCATTATGATCCCTGCTGCACAGGAGAGGGGTTTTCACAGCTACACATAAGCCTCGGCAAATAATCAGGCAGGAGCCGAGGCAGTTTTCCATCACACCAGTACATAACAACCTCTCACTTGTGAATTAGATGTCTCAGCAGACTCTACCTTTATTCTGCCTCTCCTAAGATTTCTAATCCATGCATTTTCCTGATTTCTTCACCTTTTTCTTCATCTGCATCACCTTTATTATCAGCTGCAGCAGCGGCATTACTGCTGTTTGCCTCATCCTCCGTGAGGATCAGGAGAACCTAAAACATAAGGTAGGACCACATAAACAGCAGGTGTTTTTTTACCCAAACTAAAGCATTAGAGTGTATTGTCCTCCTGATGACACTTTTTTGACTCTAAAGAAAATACACAGGCAAATACCGTAACAATTACCTTGCTTGTTAATGCAGATCCAACTTTACAACTTTTAAGTTATGTTTTTGTATAAGAAAAAAATCCCAATTTCTAATGGCCACTGGAAGTTAATTACATTAATCGACCTTAATTTGTACAACTTCATTTATCTAAGTTAGTGTAAACTGTAATAGTTTTTGATAGGGTCCATATGACTCTCTGCCCAGGACGGCCAGGCCTAGGGGGCGTCATAATAAAAAAAATTTAGTTTAGTCTGGAATGACTTTTCTATCATATATCTATCTCCTCATTTGGGAGTGAGTAGAAGTCTTTGTAGAATGAAAGCTGAAATCACAACACATTCTCACTTCCAACTTGCCAAATATTGACACTTGGTCAAGGCCCATGTGCCTCAGAGACTGATGCGACAGAGGTACTCCTCTTGTCATGTATTGATTGACGCGCAGGGTGCATGAGAGGTCGTGGCAGGAACGTGTGAAAATTTTACATAACGTGAAACCCACCCTAACCCATTCCTTGCTCTAACCCTAACCCTAAACAAACACTAGAATGCATGTTACCATACACTTCTAAAGCTACCAACAGCAACTTTGTCAGCTAACATTTCCGTGGCAAGCCACGTGTGTGTAACTTGACACTATGTCCGCAACCTGTCATGCCCCCGTCGCTCCAGTGTCTGACGGTTCAGGGGCTTTGACCAAGCGTCCATATTTGACGAACTGAGCGTGAGAATGTGTTGGAAATTAGGATCTAATTAAATTAAAGGGCTATTTTACTAATTTAAGGAACTTTGGTTACATTTGATCATTTAGTTCAAAATCTAAAGTACTCAAACCAATCGAATTTGAGCTGTGATACCCTATATGGAAAATAATTAATTTTAAAACCTCATCCTTTAAAGAGTAAAGTCAAGTATACTAATGGTTAGCCACTTAAGAGAATAACCAACCTTCAGGAAGTTTAACATACTCTTTCTTGCCAAATATGTTAGTGGACATCAAGAAAAAAAATTAAGACGTTAGTTTAGCTTTCAAATGTTTCCATTTAACATGCGGTTTAATCAGCCAGTTGAATCTAAAGAAACTCTTAGTGTTTAATGACATTTTCTTATCATGTGTCATTTTGAGTGTCAGTGAGTGCTTCTGGCTCACAGCCTCCTGGGTAGCTTACAGAGTGAAGTTGTACTAATCGTGACTGGAGAATCCAGTGCACCGCTGTTTTGACACTTGGCGAAGAGGAGGCAGATCTTTAGATCTTGTAAGAGTTTAATATGACAGCAATACAGGCAGGAGCAACGTAAACTGTTGGTGCAAATACACCCTGACGGCGCCGGTACCCCATCTGGAAGATGAGTTGAAAGCCACATTCACACATAGCATCTCGGTTTTTCATCTCAACACTGAATGGCAAAGCTGTCAGACTCTGTTCTTTAAACCCTACTGATTTTGTGATTTGAACATATTTCAGAGAAATGTGATGATGTTGGGACTCCTTGCTGGAAAAAAGCTAAACAAATACCTCTTAAAGCCCTTTCTTGGGTCGGCCCAATTGAATGAGTTCATATTAGCCTCACTACAGTTCCTGGATTGCTTATTAGGAGCTTGGCTGAGCTCTCAAGGTTTTATTTGGACGGTTCCCAAATGGAAACACAAGCATGGAGCTGTGCCAAGCTGTCAGCCTGGCACAGGAGGTGCAGTGTGAATGATGGCTGAATGCTCGAGTGCAGCCGTCCTTTGGGACTGTCCGTGGATCCAATCATTCAGAGCAGTAGGATCATCAAATTTTGCATTGAATTAACATGAAGGCATTCATTCACTTGAAGAGATTGCTCTGGCCTGAAGAGTTTCATTTTCCTTGATCTTTTTCAAAATTGATTACATTTCAAACATACAATGTCGTTTATTGGGATAAGACGTGATAGACCAATGCAAAGAAGGAAGTAAGAGGATACATGGTTTTCACCCCCTTAAAGCTACCATTGCCCTTTCAAGTCAATACTCAGGGGGTTTTGTATAGGCTCAGTCAAACTGAATGAATAGGATCTGTAAAGATCTATTTTCAAGTTTTGCCACAGATGCTGAACTGGATCTAGGTGTGGAGTGGGCCGATCTAACTCATGAATATGCTGAGATCCAATCTGTTGCACATCAGCCCAGGCTGTATGTTTAAGGTTGATTTCCTGTTGGAAGATGAACCTCCCCTCCAGTCTCAAGTGTTTTGCAGCCTCTAACAGGTTTTCTTCTGTGACCATCCTGAATTTAGCTTCCTCAATCTTCCCTTCACCACTGTCCAATCTCACCATACAAAGCAGAAGAAAGCCATTTCCGCAGCACGATCCTGCAGCTACCATGTTATACATTGAAGATAATGTATTCAGTAATATTCAGTTTACTTGCTTCAGAGCAAACCGCTTCGCTAGCAGAGAACACATTTTTTATTGCTTTCTTTCAACAACAGCTGTTTCCGTCATAAAGGCCAGATTCTGTAGCCTCGTGAGACCATCCTGATCTCGCGAGCTTTCAAGGTCTCAGTCGCAGATCAGTCTGGCTACTCTCCGTTAAAGAAAATTTGGAGCCGTTCACCAAACGAACGTCCAATCAGCGTTGGCTTTGAGGCGGGTTGAGGTGTGACGCAACCAGAAGCGCGACAGTTCAGTCTAAAGAACATGGCGGCTTCAGCCGATGAAACTAGCGTTAGCGTGGCTATCGAGCAAGTTGTATCGGAATTACAGAGTATTTCTTTGCTGAGCTAACGAGCCTTTACCTGCAGCAGCAAGAGTAGCTTGGCTTATGGTTGTGTTTTCGTCGTCGCTCGACGAACCATGTTGACGAGTACGTCATATGCTTCGTTGATCTGATTGGTTTATTTGGCCCGTCTATCACCAACATAGGCCAATCAGCTAACCAGTATTTTCGCCCCTTCCCAAAATTACTTCAACGGAAGGTTTCCAGATGGATATGCGGAGCAAATCTATCTGGCGGCGTCAGGTTACAGATTCTGTTATGTTGACATCAAATTCCACATGCAGACTATTTACTAATTAGGTAACTGGATTTTACTACATTTCATATACATACCTTTCTATGTGTAATGGTATCAGAGTAAGGTCTGAGTATGGGGGTGTGCTCCGATGGCGCAGGTGTAGTAAGAACGCTCTGTGTACAGAGGCCTTAGACCTGGGTTCGATACTGCTCTGAGGTCCTTTACCACATGTCTTCCACCCGCTCTCAAACCCCCTTTCTTGTGCACCTACTGTGAGAAAATTGAGCCACAAAGAAACAGAAAAAAGGTCTGAGTACAAATCCATGACGCACTCCTATAGATTTATAAGATCTTAAAATTTAGACAATTTATACTTTTCCTTCCGCTTCTACACATTGTGAAATCCTTCTAATTGTTTTTTAGTTTTGGAGTTATGACATGTCAAAATGTTGACATTATTATATCGTTTTTGCCATGCTTTGTACTTAGAAAACAAAAGGAATCTCTTATTTGCTGGGATGGAGGAAGAATCCAGACAAAGAATACTTTACTGGGTTTTTTTCAGGTCAGTTGCGATAAAAAAGGCATCACTTAATGATAGAGCCTTTCTGGAGTTTGTTCTATGTTTTGTTACCTTATTCTTCCACAACAATTACGCAACATTTAACGACACGTGTTACTGTCTTCTTTCTTCTGTATCCAGGTATCAGGCATGTTGGACCAGGACACATCTAAAAGTTGCAGGACACCAGTCATGTTTGTGGACTATGGCAGGAAACCTGAGTAGCCGATCTGAACCCACACATGCTCAGGGAGAACATGTAAACTCCACGCAGAAAGACCCAGGGCTGGGATTTGAACCCAGAACCAGCTTGCTGCAACCAATTCTTCTGTAATGAAACTGTATTGTCCCTGGATATTCAATTCAATTCAATTCAATTTTATTTATATAGCGCCAATTCATGAAACATGTCATCTCAAGGCACTTTACAAAGTCAAAATCAATCATATTATACAGATTGGTCAAAAATTTCCTATATAAGGGAACCAGTTGATTGCATCAAAGTCCCGACAAGCAGCATTCACTCCTGGAGAAGCGTAGAGCTACAGGGAGAGTCGTCTGCATTGTCCATGGCTTTGCAGCAATCCCTCATACTGAGCAAGCATGAAGCGACAGTGGAAAGAAAAACTCCCCATTAACGGGAAGGAAAACCTCCAGCAGAACCGGGCTCAGTATGAACGGTCATCTGCCTCGACCGACTGGCGGTTACAGAAGACAGAGCAGAGACATAACAAGACAGACAAAAAGCACAGAAGCACACATTGATCCAGTAATCTGTTCTACATTAGATGGTAATAGTGGGTGATCTGTCTTCCCTGGATGATGTCACAGTTAACAGAACATCAGACAAGGTGTACCTACTATGAAGAAAAAAGAGAGAGAGCAAAAAGTTAAAAGCTGAAATGACGACAGTCATTTAATTGCAATGCAATGCAAAACTGGAGAACTGTAGAAATCAGTAGAGTGAGAAAAATAGGCCCTGATGTCCTCCAGTAGCCTAAGCCTATAACAGCATAACTATAGAGGTAGCTCAGGGTAACATGAGCCACTCTAACTATAAGCTTTGTCAAAAAGGAAAGTTTTAAGATTAGTCTTAAAAGTAGACGGGGTGTCTGCCTCACAGACCAAAACTGGGAGTTGGTTCCACAGGAGAGGAGCCTGATAGCTAAAGGATCTGCCTCCCATTCTACTTTTAGAGACTCTAGGATTCACCAGCAGACCTGCAGTCTGAGAGCGAAGAGCTCTGTTAGGAACATATCTGATTGTGTCTGGTTTAACATGCAAGGGCAACGCCAGAAATTGTCAATCGCAAACAAAATGTGAAAACCGTAGCTCGCAGATCCTTGTTGTATCCTTGGAGTGTAGGGGTTGGCTCTGTTTGTATAATTTCACAATTTCTGTTGTTTATGCTTAATTCCTGAAACCTGAATGTCTCTCCTGCATTTGAGTCGAAAAGACACGACCTGAACTTGGGTGGACACTCAGCAAAAGTACATCTGAAACCAAGCTGGGTGATCTGATGTTAGCCCATTTAATTCCTACATCCCAGAAGCCTAATATTTCTAGACAGTAAATGTTCAGAGGGGTTTATTGTTTCGATAGACACTGGATGTATGCTATTAGCTGTAAATATTCACAGTGCAGTGAAATGTCTTGTTTTTTTCAATTTAAACAAAGTTGTTCTCCTTCACAGTCTCTTTATGCTTGAGAGTGAATCAAAGCAAAGATTTTATGCAGTCTGCTGATTTCCTTAGTTGAAGCTTTTTAAATTGAACATGTAAATATTTAATTGACATTTTATAATGTGAGTCTGTGTTCCAGTTCCTCTGTTTGTAACTGGATCCAAAAGACTTTATCTGATTGAGCTTGGTGAATTTGGATTGAAATGGGCCTGTTTGTCCCATTAAACAGTGGCTAGGTGAAACAATTGTTCTTAAACCGTGAATGTATGTATTTTATTTGGTGATATTGCTACCACAGACTCCAGTGCTTTGCCTTTTAAGTTAAATAAAACAGTTAGAAAGCTGGCGGTAATATTCGACAGGGAGTTTAACTTTAAACAAATTAACTCTATAGTCAAATAGCTTTTATCATCTGTGTTTGCTGAATAAACACACTGACTTTTAGAGAAGGCTACTCCTGCGTTTATCAGTTCTAGACTTGATTACTGTAATGGACTTTATATTGGTGTCCATCAGTCTTCCCTAAGACAACTTCAGCTTGCTAAGAATGCATCTCCCTGTCTTTTAACCAACACCTCTAGATGTGAGCATATTACCCCAGTCCTATTCTCTTTGCACTGGCTCCCTGTTCGTTTGAGATTTAATTTTAAAATCTTAGTGTTTGTTTTTAAATCGTTAAATGGACTAGCACATACATGGGAGATCTTTGAAGTCATCAAGCTGCATTTTAGTAGATGTCCCAAGAACTACGTTAAAGCACTAGGGGTCATTTGTTTGGTTATTCGTTTATTTGGCAGGGACAATGTACAAAATACATTATTCTTTCAAAGAAAAGATGCTTTGTACCAGATTTAGCAATTGCCAATTTCCATCTGCAGTCCCTGGGCAGGTTTACAACATTGACCGGGTGACCGGGCCTTTTCAGTGGCAGCACCCCGACTGTGGAACAACCTCTCTTTAGATCTTCGTTTAACTTCTGACCAGAGTCTTTAAGTCTAAGCTTAAGACTTATGTCTTTAGACAGCCTTTTAATACCATGTACAGGAATTGCATTTTCCTTATTTTATTGTTGTTCTTGTGTATTTTTTTTGTGATGTAACTTTTATTGCATTTCTTTGTGATTCAACTTTACTGTAAAGTGCTTCATTCACCTTAGTTGGTTGTTTTTAAGCTCGATATCAATCAATCAATTAACCAACCAATCAATCAATTAACCAATCAGTCAATCAATCAATAATGCCCTGTGAAGACTTGTGGTGAACCTTTACAATATACTCTGATCTGAAGTAGGAATGTTCCAATCAAGATCTTTTGTCCCCAATGCTGATGCCAGTCATTTAGGAGGACATATTTGCCAGTCCAGACTCAGTCTCATCCGTTTTTACAGACGTGTGCCATGTCATTTTAAATTATAATGCAAGAAACAGCAAAGATGTTATGCCATGCAAACAGAAAATCTGATATTTCAGCCGGACACAGTGTTTGTGTTTAAAAGGTTTATTAACAAAATCAATGACAAACCTCTGAACTCCAAATTGTACAGTAACACTCACATCAGATACCAGACCTCATATTAGGTGATGGAGAACTTTTTTTATTAAGTTTGCGTTGCACTGTGTTTGGCTAAAATGTGTAAAGAGAGGAGGATGTACCATAGGGTTAGCAGCTCCAAAGGGACTCTGCATAATCTAACGTAATTAACACCTGTCCTGTAACTCTTTGTCCCTTAATGCTGTCCCTTGAAAACATGTCTCTTCCTTTTAGTTTCCTGCACTCCTATAGGTTAGTTATCTTTAGAGTTATCTGCATGAATTGATTGTATTTGGTCATCTGACTCTTTCACTACCACCTCAGGAAATATGTCAACTGCTACATTTGCAGGTGGCACATAAATTGCTTTCATTTTTCTTCTTTTAAAATAGTTCCACGTGTGCAACATCACTTTGTATGCTTCATTGCTGCTTTTTATGCTAGCTAGCAACTTCTATGGTGCAACTGATGTAAAACCTAGAGAGTAAGTGAGCAAAAAGTATTGGGAGTTTTGAATGCAATCATCTACTCCTACCCCGATTATGCAGAAATGCTAAAGTGAGAACAACGAGCTGATTCTTAGGACTGAATCCCTAATCCCTAAATTTATATCTGGATTTTCAAAAGGATTAGAACTCTTTCACATTTTGTCACATAAAATATAACTAAATGCCTTTTAGTGTGCAAGTCTTGAGCTCTTTAAATAAGGAGACTGACATTTTTGCCTCAGATGAGAAGCATCTGAAGGGGAAAATCTGCCCAATTCTCTAATCTTATGCGGCCGCCAACATTTTCTTTTAAAGATTGCATTATATTTAGCTCCATCCTTTTCCCATCTGCTGAGACCAGAATCTCTATCCCTGCTGAAGAAAAGCATTTTCCACATTATGATGCTGCCGCCACAGCAAACCGGCTCCAGGAGTCTTTGTCAATTCTGGTGGTCCATCCTCTTAGGCGCATTCTAAGTTAAGTTGCAAAGTCAGATTGCATTTGACATGTCCTTAAAAACAGCAGTGCACCAACTACAGGTTGCCCAAGTGCAAGCCAGCAGAATTGACAAAGACTAGGTGATGAAACGTTTCCAGAAAGAACTGAGCAAAAGTCTGGTTGCCTCCAATTTAAGCCTGTTTGCTGTTGCCATGATCTGGATAGCTGAGAATTTGCACAGGGATGCTGCCACTACTGTGCATCAAATGGGGATTTTGCACTCAGGGTGCTGGGGAATATTAGTTTTCCACCCCAAAAAGCCTTTTGCATGTAAGACAAGTAGTCCATTTTTGGTCTCATCTCACCAGACCACCTTTTTCTACATCTTTACTGCGTTCCTTACGTTGCTTGAGGGGATCTGCAAAAACAAAAAAACAACATCTTTGTTTTATAAAAGCCAGATTGTTGACAATGATATGTGTGTATCTTCACCCTTCACACATCATCAAGACTTTTGAAATCCTTATTTTCACATGGCTTTTTGGTAGTAATGTAAATGTCTGATTATGAATGGAAAACAGGGTGTGGAAGTTCACTTATTAGGAGCACAAATTAAATGAGTGGCTCATCCCACACTGTTTGATCCTATTAATAATTAGGCAGTGCCAGGACTGTACAGATTGCACGCTTAAAACATGGAGTTCAGTGAGCAGGTTGAGAATGATTACACAATGCAGGCTGACAGGCAGCGGGAAACCATTTATTCAGCAGTAATTAGCCTAAATGATAAAGTAATACACCCACATTAAGGGGGGGAAGGCAGAGCATTCAGCTGAGGGGGAAATCTGCAGACACAGCATCCCGCGCTGCGCACAGAGGGATTTATTTTAATCAGGACAGTGTAATCTTTTAATGTCTAAGAGAAAGTGTGTGCGATATTCATATGCCGTGTGTATCCTGAGCTGAACTTTAAAAAAAACGCTCTCAAACCTAAAGAAAACCTGTATTCTTTCTGAATGCTGTTGGAAAGCTGCAAGCTGGTGCTGTTTCTGACCTTAAGGTGAAACTTCTTTACAAGCGTCCCAAGAGTCTGGACTTTATCAATAATTTACTGCACCACCAGTCATGTTAACACTATCCTTAAGGCTTCACTTATTATGTAGCTCACCAGCACACACATTTTGTGCACGTGTGTAAAAGGCTCAGCCTGTACAAGCCTAGAAGCTGCACAGTGAGGAAGTTAGAAAAATGGCTGTTACATCGTGTCATCTGGACGAGTTGCACATAATAGGAGCTCAGTGGCTCTGGAGGTGTCTTCACATGTTCAGGGATGCACAGAGTCGTCTGCAGGCTGCATTGCCTCTTCTGTGTTGTTGAAACAAAACGAGAGGAAAATGTGCAGCAATTGTAAAAACAAAAACAATCCCCCACAGACAGACAAGTAAACTTCTGCCACGGCGATTCACTGTTCTACTTTATGAGCACCGAGACTGCAGCTCAATAAATCCTTTTTCATTGTGGTTTTATAGGGAGATCTGATCTCAGCAGACAGATGCTGGGAGCTTGGGGGGTATTAAAGATCCCTTTGCGTCTGCTCTCGTTGTGTAGTGTCTGAGCAGACAATCGTAGCATTGTACATGGAGCAGCAGTTAACCTGAAGCCTGTCATCGCGTCAGTGGGATACTGGTTGTGGCTGAGCGAGGCTCACTCACGTGGTGGGTAATCACGGCTGAAGCAGAGGCTTCCTGAGGGGACTCCCTCAGCTTCCTGTGTGCGGGGTCCACCTGTAAGGGCTGTGGACTGGCACAGGTCCGACTGACAGCTCTCTGTGGCCGTCATCATATTGACTCCAGAGTAGACTCCATGTGTGGTCAAAGATAGACAAGAGCGATTGGTTCTGCACAGCAAGAACCACGCTGTAAAGCGACATTTCTTACCCCAGCGTGCATTGTGATTGATGAGCACCAATCTTTCATTTGTTCTCTTATGCGAGACCAAGCTTGATGTTGGATGAACATTAAAACAATCCTTCTCAACAATGCTTATTAAAGATTGCCTGATCTGAATCACATTTGACCGTGGATTGTAAATCCACAGCACCTAAAAGTATTCATGCCTCTTAAAATGTTCTCCTTTTGTGAGATTACGACATTTGATGGACCCAATGGACCCAACCAGAGAAGGCAATGGGATTTTAACGGGAGAAATCAGGAGATCAGGCTGAAAGCAACAGATACTGGATCTGACACTGACTGAATACACTGAGAACAATTTATGCCTGGGAGATTGATTACCAAAATGTTACACATGCGAGGAAGAGAAGCCATGAGGAACTGCTGTGTGAGAACAGGGAGGTGAGCCACAGAGGAGACGTAAATACTAGAAAACAACTTCTTCTTTTCTTCCGCTTATCCAGGATTGGGTCGTGGGGGTAGCAGCTTCAGTAGGGAGGCCCAGACGTCCCTCTCCCCGGCCACTTGGGCCAGCTCCTCCAGGGGAATCCCAAGGCGTTCCCAGGCCAGCCGAGAAACATAGTCCCTCCAGCGTGTCCTGGGTCTCCCTCTGGGCCTCCTCCCGGTGGGAGTTGCCCGGAACACCTCACCAGGGAGGCGACCAGGAGGCATCCTAACCAGATGCCCGAGCCACCTCAACTGGCTCCTCTCGACGTGGAGGAGCAGCGGCTCTACTCTGAGTCCTCCCCGGATGACTGAGCTCCTCACCCTATCTCTAAGGGAGAGCCCAGACACACTACGGAGAAAACTCATTTCAGCCGCTTGTATCCGGGATCTCGTTCTTTCGGTCATGACCCAAAGCTCATGACCATAGATGAGGGTAGGAACGTAGATCGACCGGTAAATCGAGAGCTTTGCCTTTTGGCTCAGCTCTCTCTTTACCACAACGGATCGGTACAGCGCCCGCTTCACAGCAGACGCTCCAGTTCCATCTTCCCATCATTCGTGAACAAGACCCAGAGAAACTTAAACTCCTCCACTTGGGGCAGGACATCTTCCCCAACCCTAAAAAACAAATACAGGGATTAAATTGACAAAACTAAACGCAAATGTCCAATAAATTGTGACATCGACCACGAACCATGCAATTTATGGGGGTTTTATGTGACGGACCAACATGAAATGATCTTCTACATATTTTTTTTACCAATAAATATCTAACAAGTGTGAAGGGCTTTTGAATCCAGCCCCCTCTGTCAGTGCATTATAGAGAAACCTTTCCTGTCATTTGGGGTATGTCTTTATTGTAGTTTCTTTTTTCCCAAAATAGGCCAAATTGAGTCAGAATGGATAGAAAGAATATGTGAACAGCAACTTTCAAGTATTAGCCCTGATTTTCAGTTGGATATGTCTTGACTTTGGGACTTTCTAACAAAATAATGTGCTTTGATCTAAACCACTCCATTGCAGCACAGGTTCTGTGTTTAGTGTTGTTGTCCTGCTGGAAGGTGAACCTCCACCTCTCTCTCAAAACATTTTCGGCCACTAGCAGAATTTCCTCCAGTATTGCCCGGTCCATCCATCTTCTCAACAGCCCCAGTGACCTTCTCCATACCTTTCAACGATGGCTTTCTTTTTGCCACTCTTGCACGGGAAAGACTTGTTGTCATATCAACAGATTCTCCCACCTTTTTTGGGGTTACCGTGGGCCTATTGGCTTATCCTCTTAATGATGAGCTCCCTTGCTCTGTGAGGTGCTTATATATTATTTTCTAACTCTGCTTTAAATCTCTCCGTAATTTTCCTCTTGACCTGTATGCTGTATTTCTTGGTCTTGATGATGCTGTTTGTTCTCTAATGTTCTCTGTCAAACATTTGAGACTTTTACATAAACAGCTGCATTTGCACTGGGAATAAATTACACACAGCAGCATTCTATCCGTTAATCTGGTGACAGATGAAGGCAAACGGTTAAACTATATTGCATTTAGGTATATCATAGTAAAGAGTGTTGAAAAAAGAGCACACCACATTTTTTTCAGATTTTTATTCATCAACATGTTTTGAAAACCATGTACAACATCATATCCTGAGAAAATGCAGTTTTTGATTGTGAACAGACAAAATGTGGAAAAGACAAAGGGGTGTGAACATTTTTGCAAGGAACAGTCATAATGTCTTAGAGAGGGCTATAAAACACATATTTCCTGCTCAGTTTTTATTGTTTCAGAAGCAGGAGAACAGGAGAAGCAGGTTAGCGTGTGTTACCCACACAACAACCAACAAGCAATAAGGAAATCAATTCTAACAACAGCAGGAGCAGGCTGAAGTGTTTTTGTTACCTAACATTATTCCTGGGGTGAGTGCTCTCTTTAACCGAGAGGCGCCTCTGATGCACACAAGGGTTGGTCTGCTCTAACGTCACAAACGGTAGCAGTTGTCTTGTTTTTAGGACCAAAAGACACACACACGTCAAATGGTCTCTATAATATCCAAGACCGTTTAAGGCAATCAGTTTTAGCCTTGCACACACACATTTAGTGAAGTTTTGTATAGGAAATAATAAAAAATTTAAAAGTATAGTAACAGCTGTGAAATGAGAGCTGATGATTAGAAATAAGAAAATGTATGCACCCCCCCATTGGGTGACAGCCCAAGACATAAGCGAACTTAGTTGCCACACCCAAGGAATTTGGTCAGTTTAAAATAAACGGTGGTTTATTTTCCCCTTGGTGCAGCCGTGGCACAGCCAAGCTTCTGTTGCACTGTGTGATGCGTAACGTAAACAAACTAATAAACAACAATGGCAGAGGTCTCAATCCGTGAAGAGCCTTCCAGGGCTTTGACACCTGGCCTATAGGCTTTTGCTGCATGTAATGTATATAGGAAATGGCCAGTTTTGGTCTCAGCGTATACCATGGTTCTAAAATGCTTCAGGTTCAAAACTATGCAAAATTTCTGTCACAACCTACTTACTATTTGAAGCTCTTTTAAAGGCACACTATGCAACATTTTTCAGTTAATTAATGTGTTTCATACCGTTTTGGATGATTAAATGAGTCATTTCAGGTTGAACAAAGGTTTTCTTGGCCGCCCTGGTGGTCTGTGGGGGAAATACCGCACTTGCAATTGCAGGAGCCCTCGGCCCGCGCCCACAGGCTCAGAATCTCGTGCAAGATCGCGAGAGTCGGTCTTGCTTTACGGCGAGAACTGCTACACGCCCCCAGTGAAACGTATGCTCGTTGCTAGCGCAGTGGCGATATCTGTGCAGTTATCATGGCGGAACCGGCGATAAAACAGCGAAAGCCCATGTCGGAGCAGGCAAGAAAGAGGAAAAGGGCTGTGGAAAGAGAGAAGAGTCCTACACGGGTGAACATCGGGAAAGCTTTTTCCGAATGGCGAGAGCTAAAAGAGAAAGAAGGCTGCAAGGCTGACGCGGACCTCGCGTTTCTGCTGATGCGATTGTAAGTAACATTGGAATGGTTACTCTCTCTCTCTGTGCATGTTCATACTTTCACTGTGTTAAAGCCGGGCATACACTGTACGAGTTTTTCAGTCGTGGTACTTATATACATCTCAAACTGCGACGGAACCGCGGGGTTTAAACGTTCACCGCTCATCTGTGTTCTCAAACTGTACCGCGCGACGCTCGGACGTGGCTCGGGAGGCACCGGGCGTCGGGGGGAACGGAGGGGAGAGAGGAAAGACGAGACACCCCGGCGGCCGCGCGGCATACGGAAACAGACGGCCAGCGCGTCGCGCCGACCGGGACCCTCGCCCTACACAACCCCCCGCGAGCCGATGTCCGGGCCCAGCGGGTCCCGGGCCAGGCGGAGGTCGTTTCGGGACGCCCGCTCCCCTCACTCCACTGGCGGGGACAGAGAGGAGGGGAGGGCACTCCCTCGTAGCTCTGCTTGAACAGCAGGATGGTGATTCATTGCGTTCGCCTGTCTGCTAAGCTCAAAACAACCACGCCTGGCTTGCCGGAGAAACCAGGAGAACAGCTGAGCATATTTACGACAGTGCACTTTTACTTTCGCCCTCTGGGGGGCGCCTCGCTGGAAAATCAACCCCGGTTGCATAGTATACCTTTAATAACATATCAGACAAGATCCAGAATAAATGCTCCTTTACCTTTTTCAGTGCACTAAAAGCCCTTTCTCCACTGGCCCAACTCAATTTCGCCCACCCTACTAGATCCCGCCGCATTTGGTTTTACTTGGAACGTGTTGTTTTTCCAAACAGCCTAGAAATGACTGGAATCCTGACCCCTGTGCTTTTATCCTTGCCATTGGATGTGGCAGCTATATTTATTATCAATTACTTAGACTACAGGCATGTCATGATGACATCAAAAGCTGGATCACTTTAAATTTTCTGCTTTTAAATTCAGACAAGACAGTGTGAGGATTCTGTGGTTCCGTGCTCTACTAATTCTGCTCCACAGGTGGCTGCAGTTGACGGGTGGGCGTGGCCCGCACCTGCGGCTCGTTGGGACTGCTTTCTCTGGCTTAAAAGGAGTGCTCACACAGTTGGAAGACGCCAGAGTGTTACCCTGTTGTGGTATGCCTAGGCCATAGACCTATCACCTGAGCTTCATACCTGTGAGTTTTTGAAATCCTGTTTTTGGATTTAACTTTGTCTCCTGTCTTCTCCAGTTCGTCGAGTTTTTGGATTTACTCACCTGTGTTGGATCCGTGCGCTGAAGACCAGTTTCCAAATCCCTGCCTGCTCAAATTTTGCTCTGGCATTTCCCCTCTAACTCCCTTGGTGTTATCAAGCCGGGCTAGAGACCCCCTTCCTGGATTCACCCTGGTTCTTCCGGATTCACCCTGGTTCTTCCAGCTGCTCCTCCTGCCTGCCGCCGCAGTGGTGCTGCTCGGGCTCCCCGCCTGTGTAACATCTGCCAGCCCTCCCGTCACTCAGCCATCTCCTTCCATCAGAGAGTTTACGGTCACAGAACTCCTCTTCCACTCATCCTCCCCGGACAGGTCCTCCCAACCAAGCGGTAAGCAGCGCAGCTTCTGGAGATTGTACCCTGGTTCAACTAGTGTTAACTTAATCCTCTTTCTTCCCGCAGTCTCCTCCGCTCTGACGTTCCGCCCTCGCCTGTTGCACATATTGTGTGCTTTTCCTCGTTGAGCCTCGAATAAACATCTTAGAAACTGTTTGTGTTCCGTCTGTGTCTGCATGTGGGCCAAACACCTTAAAACCATGACAGACAGAAGTTGTAATCTTTGAACCAGAGTCCTCAAAGAAAAAACTTCTTAATCAATCACTTAATCTGGATGGCATTCAATTGGCCTGTGGGAAGAAAGCAAAAAACCTTGTTATTTTTGACCAGGACATGTCATTTAAATCCCATATTAAACAGGTTTCTAGGGTTTCCTTTTTTTTTACTTCTGGAATTTTGCCAATTTATTAGAATATTGCTAAAATTAGAAATATTCTGTCCAGGAGCAAAACGAGTCCATGTATTTGTTACTTCAAGGCTGGACTATTGTAATTCTTTACTATCAGGAAATCCACAAAATGCAGTTCAAAGCCTTCAGCTGATCCTACATACTGCAGCAAGAGTTCTGATGAAGATTAAAAAGAGAGATCATATTTGTCCTATCCCTTTATTGCATAATGTTGCCAAATGGCAACAATTATTTTGTCTTAATTTTCTAAAAAACATGTGTAATAAAATCTCAGTTTTTACAGTTTATTGTAAAAAGCAGGCTTGTACTTTGATGGAAACGGAGTGTCCATCCATCCATCCATCGTCTTCCGCTTATCCGGGGTCGGGTCGCGGGGGTAGCAGCTTCAGTAGGGAGGCCCAAACGTCCTCCTGGTGGGACGTGCCCGGAACACCTCACCAGGGAGGCGTCCAGGAGGCATCCTAACCAGATGCCCGAGCCACCTCAACTGGCTCCTCTCGACGTGGAGGAGCAGCGGCTCTACTCTGAGTCCTCCCCGGATGACTGAGCTCCTCACCCTATCTCTAAGGGAGAGCCCAGACACACTACGGAGAAAACTCATTCCGGCCGCTTGTATCCGGGATCTCGTTCTTTTGGTCACGACCCGTAGCTCGTGACCATAGATGAGGGTAGGAACGTAGATCGACCGATAAATGGAGAGCTTTGCCTTTTGGCTCTGCTCTCTCTTTACCACAACGGATCGGTACAGCGCCCGCTTCACAGCAGACGCTGCACCAATCCGCCTGTCGATCTCCCGCTCCATCTTCCTCCCATTCGTGAACAAGACCCCAAGATACTTAAACTCCTCCACTAGGGGAAGCACATCCTCCCCAACCCGGAGAAGGCACTCTACCCTTTTCCGGCTCAAGACCATGGTCTCGGATTTGGAGGCACTGATCTTCATCCCGGCCGCTTCGCACTCGGCTGCGAACCGCTCTAGTGAGAGCTGTAGATCACGCCCTGATGAAGCCAATAGGACCACGTCATCCGCGAATAGCAGAGACGCAATCCTAAGGCCACCAAAACGGATCCCCTCAACACCTTGGCTGCGCCTAGAAATTATGTCCATAAAAGTTATGAACAGAATCGGTGACAAAGGGCAGCCTTGGCGGAGTCCAACTCTCACCGGAAACGAGTCCGACTTACTGCCGGCAATGCGGACCAGACTCTGACACTGGTCGTACAGAGACCTGACAGCCCTTATTAAAGGGCTGTCAGGTCTCTGTATAGGGTACCCCCCACAGGATCCCTCGAGGGACACGGCGAATGCCTTCTCCAGATCCACTAAACACATGTAGACTGGTTGGGCAAACTCCCATGCCCCCTCCAGGATCCTGCTGAGGGTGTAGAGCTGATCCAGTGTTCCACAGCCAGGACGAAAACCACACTGCTCTTCCTGAATCTGAGATTCGACTATCCGACGGACCCTCCTTTCCAGAATCCCTTAAGGTACTCAGCGGCCTTAAGGTACTCAGGGCGAATCTCATCCACCCCCGGAGCCTTGCCACCAAGGAGCTTTTTAACAACCTTGGCGACCTCAGCACCAGAGATGGGAGAACCCGAACGGAGTGTATGAGGTCACATGACCAGGATATCTTGTTTGCCAGTTCATTTTGCTTATGGAGATTGACATGTGAACATCATCAATCTGGAGCTCCATAAGATTGCAATTATTCAGAATTTTGGAAATCAAATAAAAAAAATGTATAACTATTTGAGATAATTAAACTTTCATTTTTAACATCAACATTAACATTTTTAACATTAACATTTTAATCTCAAAATTAAATTAATTTTGAGACTAAAAGTTTTTTGTAATATGCTAAAATACATTTGTTGCCATGTGGCAACTGTAGACAATTATGGAAACGTCCTGCTGCATTCAACCTAATGGAGGCCAATTGCCTTGCATAGCATGAAACTACACTGAGACAATATTTATTACAACCTTTGCTTACATTTTAAAGGTAAAAACATTTTGTATATTTTTTTATATTTTGTGGTTTAAGGTATTTTGTAGGTTATCTGTAAAATATTGACCTATTTCCTCCATGAAAGATCTACTTCTACGGGAGGGCCGAAATAGCTGTTCCACTAGAGGAGAGTGAGGATGAGCTGGCTGACAGTGATGAAGACGAGGTTGATGTAAACCTGGGTGAGAGAAGAGGCAGCTCAGAATCAGTCAGACACAGAGCCAGAGGAACCAGGTAAAAGTACTAGATAGTTCATCCTCAGACGTCTGTGCATGGTTGTGTCAATGTGTGAATGTGAGAGAAAGTTAGTTTCTGTGCCTGAGTAACACAGGCCAAAAAATAACTAAATGTTTCATAATTCTTTCAATTGCTGTAATTTAAAAATACAAATTTGTGTTGTTAGTGTCTACAGATGAAGCAGGGAGGGATGACATACTGGAAAAAGAGAACCATTCCATCTTTGACACAATGGGAAGGCTTCCCTCCCAGAGCCATCTGGAAAACCAGAACCAGTGGATTAGCTCCGCCACCTTTATTAACAGAGAAAAAAAAGAAGAAGTTGTCAGGCAAACTAATCACCAGACCCCTCAATGTGTCATACTCTCAGGTCTGAGTGCAGGTTTGGGTTTGTCTCTCCCTCCTCTGCAGGGCGTGATGGGCAGGTGCTCCACATCACCACTGATTGGAGCCCTTCATAAGGAGCTGAAACCAGCAGGAGGGCGTCAGTTCTTTTTCGCCTCCAGCGTGAAACCTGGACTCAGCCCAAGAGACTCCAAGCCGGACCTCCTAGAACCAGAGAAAGCCTTTGGATCATTTACCTGGTTAAGTCCTCTTGTCTGAGCTCACCTGCCTGTCCACCCTCTTACACCACCATACTGGAGAGAACTCACCGGACCTGCACCTACAGCCTGGAGCCTGGACACCACCCTTCCAAGACAAAACCAAGCCCCAACCTCTGAGTCAAAGACCCCCCAGTATTCTTTTCGGCACCTTCCTTTGCTCACCAGTCTACTCATCTTTTCCCAGCAGAACCCGGACTGTCCCATCTGCCTGAACCACCTCAGAACAAACCACACCTGTTTTCAGTAAACTCTCTTACTGTACTGTCCGTCTCTGTGGTTGCCCTCATTCAGAGTCTCACTTCTTTAAACATGACAGAATGTTACTGTTGCAGAAATGGAGCGGTTCTTTGGAGTGAGCTTTTACATGTCTATTCACGTCTTACCAAAAAAACAATTGTAGGCTACTGGGACCCACAAACAAGAGTGGAGATCAATGGGAAGCTGTTTGAAATTTTTGCATTTTATTAATTTTTTTTATTTTTGCAACTTATTTCATTTTTGGTACTTTATTTTGTTAAGCTTGTTTTATCTTTGCTCTTTTTTGTATTAATCTGCTCTAAAAGATATGTTTGCAATTGTGGAAATGTTTTTATAACTTTTGTAACTGACTTTACGTCAACATGGACATGAGTAAGATTAGCCTGAAATTATTATTTTTAGGTGGAAACAGTAGTTTTGACTAACACAATGTGGAGTCACAGAGCTTATGGGATGCGACAGTCAGCGTTCCCAGAATTAAACTGTGGCAGCTTTATTCTTTCATTATGGGTAAAACAGACTATATGCAGTAAAGTGAAACTTTTAACGTCTTTCATCCACTGAAACTGGATTGTACACAACCTTCACACAGCTCAGTAATATAAACTTTTCTGGTGACACAATTCGAAGAAATGAGTGTTGACATTAAAGCAACAGTGTGAGTCAGAATTGGACCAGAAACTACATCTACCTGGATGGTAACAGAGTTTTACTTGTTTGGAAAACAATTTTCATCACAAGTGAACATTCTTCACTGTGATAAAAGTAGCGAGACAGGTCCCTCACTGAGAGATTTAACATTTCTGAGTATGTTCCCAGTCTGTTCGGTCACCAGGCCATTGCTCCTAGACAACAATTCTCCTGACTTAATGCTCTTCAAAAGAAAATTGCTATCAACACACATATAAAACCGTGTATGCCGACATTCAAGCTAGAGATTTTGCACTACACTCATCTTGGGTGGCCATTGGATAATGTGTTGTCTGGAAACTTGCCTGCATTCTTGGCTGTATTTTTTTTCCTATTATACTTTTTAACATATTTCTCAACTTTGGACATGAAAATCTTTGTACACAGTTGAAAAGCTGAAGTCAAATGACCAAACGGGTCTTTTAAACACCACGGAGAGGTGCTGTGCTCTGCAAACCAGATTTGACAAAACCTCCACCCGTGCTAGCAGTTTGTGCGGTTGTTTTCCACTTCTACTAACTTCCGAAAATCAGAGGTGAGCGTGATGATGGAGAATGGAAACACCTTTTGTGACACTTCTTTTTTTTTTTTACTAAACAAACCCCATCAAACTGATTCCTACACATCAGGTTGTCAGTTCATTGATTAAGTCCTTCGAATGAGACACGACCTCTGCTGTGCAGCTCCATTGGACTGGACCTCAATTGGTTTCCATTTTCTGTAGCGTGCAGCTGATTTAGGATGCTGTTTTTTTAAAACCCAAAGGGCATTGCACTTCAGGTGTCGGTGAGATACTATCCACACCCACATGAGGTTGATAAGAAAACTGACCAAGCAGCCCTTACCTCTGGTCCAACAAGGGCTGGAGCACTCTTTCCAGCTTCTTTTTCCATGTCAATGTGAGGACGGGTCTACGAATAAAGCACGTCTAAAACCACTCCAGTTGAACTTAACTCAACCAAAATAAGGTAAACCAAATACATACATCACTAACATTGTAACCACCTGTTTTTCATGTTAGTAACCATCTAAAAATGAATTTAAAAGGTAGAATTCGTGTTTAAATTGCAAAAAAAAAGAAAGAACAGGATACATCAGGATATAACCCTAGAATAGAAAATATAAACATTGCCTGTTCCCAGATAGCGACAGACAATAAAGAGGGGCTTTAAACCTTCTACCTGATGGGAGCAGCTGGAATGAGTGATGTAGGGCGTATGAAGGATCTTCTGTGACCATGGCGGTCTTCCTGATCACAGTGTTGATCCAGTTCGGAAAGGCAGCGTGATCCGATTATTTTGCTGGCCTGGTTTGTGATCCGGGACGCTCTGGTGTTGTGTTTCACAGTGAGAAAGTTGTATCTGGATGAAATAGCCAAAGTGATGACAGGTCCAATGAGTGATTTATAAACCAGTGGTGAAAATACACTTCTTGATATTAAAGACTTGCATATTTCTTTGCAAACGGAGACGTTGTTGTGCTTTTGTTTAATGAAGTCTGTCTGCACTTGAAAACACCGCTGGATGTCAATTTCCATCCCAACGTATGTAAAAGACCTGCTGGTCCAGGATGCCGAGTGGCTGAAAGAGAGACGGCCTGCCATCTTTATCTCTGACCCCGAGCGCAACTCTTTTGTGAAATTCAGTCCCAAGAAAGTTGTCAACTGCCTGTTGGTTCCAGGGCAGAGCATCAGAGCCTGGCATGTGAGCTACCAGGGTCATTATCTGCATATTTTAATAAGTTCACATACCTTCACTGTTGAAGGAAATGCTGTTGGTATACACAGAAAACAAAACAGGAGATAAAACACAGCCTTGAGGAAGCCCAGTGTTTAAAACCAGCTTGCTTGATTTAAAACAATTTAAGAGGGCCTGTTGTGGTCTGGCACCAGCAACCCCCGCAACCCCATGAGGGATTAAGCGGGTCAGAAAATGGATGGATGGATGTTGTGGTCTGGTCTGTAATCAACCTTGAATCCATAAAATCAGTGATGGGCGAACCTGTAGTTCTTAAAGGTATTCTAGTAAAATGATAATATTTACACTATAAAAAGAGAGAGAGAGAGAGAGCAGTCCATGAAGTCCCTGCAAATGAAAAGAGCTGAAACTGTTCAAGGTCTGAGCAGTTCTTATCTGGATTAGCACGTAGGTGTGGCCATGCTCAGTCCCTCCTGGTGAAAGTCGAGCAGCAGCATTCTGTACCAGCTACAAACCACAGGGAAGACGGATCTGTGCCTTCGTACCACGGATTGTGCATGTTTGGAAGTTAGTGAAATAAATATACACATTATTGCTATACATTAATCACATATATAACATTGTGACAGCCTGTGTGTTGCCCAATGTATTTAGACATGTGTATATAATCATAATTTACATTTTAACAATACTGAGAAAATAAAATAAAAAATAAACAATAAAAACATAAATAATAATGTTCAATTAGTGGAAGGAACAAAGAAGAAGATAACTGAGTAACTAAGAATGGAACTCATCCCTACAGATGCCACAATGTAAATAATGGCCTAACAGACCACCTTCATCTACTGCAATGCCTCTTTTTATATTTCATTTTTTAAGATTTCTTCCACCATTGCCAAGTTTGCAGTTGTCTAAGTTTTTCCTCTGAATTCAGAAGCTAACACTGCCTAACAACCATGCTGGCTGGATAAATGCTTTGAAAGCATGAGGGCAACAGGTCTTCACAATGTTAAAACACATTCACCTAATCACATGTGAAAATGGCAGCATAAATGAGAATTTACTGAGCATTTTGAAGGGGGTTTGCCTAATTTTTAACCTTAGGCAATTAGTCTGGTGTGCCATGACTGTTGAAATGAAAGTAAAAACCTCGGTAGGATTGGAAGGCCTTCAGAAAGAGGACTGAAGGAGCTTGTGAGTAACAGATTTAAAGTCCTCTCAAAAGAATTTGAAATCTGCCATTCCACTGTTAGAAAAATACAAGTGGAGGACATTCCTAGCAACAGTCAAAGTGCCCAGACAGGGCCGTTCAAGTGAGTTCCTCCTGAAAGCAGAATGAGTGATGCTTAAAGAAGTCTCCTAAAACACCAGCCCAACCTGATGTCATTGATATGTGTTCAGGCAAACTGCCAGGTGGCCACTCCCCTCTGCCCCACACCTTTCTGCGGCTTCTGCTGGTTAGTGGTGAGAACCAGGTGGACTCAATCTCCTAGCAATCAGAGAGGGCAGGTACTCTTGATGTGACTCTGACTTGTCACTCTTGTTTGAAGAAGTGCCACAGCAGGAGAAGCAAACAGTGCTGGTAGCATGTAAATTCAGAACTGTGCAAAAGTTTCTACAAACTGTGAAGGACAGCCGGTAATCTTCAAAATGCTATTGCTTATTTCCTGATTCTCATTTGAGCAGCATATGGACTCTGATTGATGTACTGAACATGTTAATATTCTACTCAAATCATGCAAGTAAAGCTAAAAAAAAAAAAAAAACACTTCACAGTAGATACTATCCCTTTCAAGTGGGGAAACGCACAGTGACCCAAACTGACAAAACTTGACAATATGGGCTGACTTGGAATGGGCTGTACATGCTGAAAACATCCCAGAGCTGAGAGAAAGGAGTATGGTAACCCTTTCTCAGTCAGGTGGGAGTTTTTCCTGAGAAGAACTTTTTTGTTGCTATCATTTGTTCGGTTAGTGAAAAAAGGTTTATTTCTGGTGTTGACCTGTAATGTAATCACATTCTTTTTCAGAGGCAAATGAACAAACAGATAATGCCATGGAAAGAGCTGAATGTTCAATCAGGTGCCCTGATTTTTTCACAACTATTTTTAGAAAGGATTAGCACAGCAATGACAAGAAATCTTGTGTTTTTTAGAAAGAAAAAGACAGGGACCCGGAGGGACCTCAGAGGAATTCCATGTGTAAGGTGGGCCCCAGCTAAAAACAAAGAAACTCCTGCTTGAAAAATATGACATTAGGCAAGACAAGGTACGTTTATTTATAAAGCACTTTTCAGTAACAAGACGATTCAAAGTACATTAACAACTTTTTAAAGAGATTTGCATTGAAATTTCAGGTCACTCCTGTCATGATTTTGTCTTGGATGAACCCGGACACAGTACACACACACACACACACACACGGAGCTGGTTTCCAGAGTTTATTGAGACAGCAGGTTGTGGATGATGAAGCCAGAGTCATTTCACCAGACGGAGTTGTTGAGGTGCAGGAACTGGCAGACAGGAACAGGACCAGGAGACGAACGGGAACAAGACAGGCATGATGGTCAGAAGACTGCAGAGGAACCGGTGGCCATGGACAAACTGAGGTGAGTTTATAAAGAGGAGTGAGCAGGTGGAATGAGTAGTGATGGCGAGATGAAGCCTCATGAGGCATTGAACCACTTGAGCCAACTGGTTCGAGAAAGGGTTCATTTCTTGACGCTTCATGTGCACACGAAACCACCTACTGGCGAGGTGTATAATCACAGCCAGCTGTATCTTAACACGTGTGATGCATTGATTTTTTTGTCTATTATGGCTCTTGGGACTTCACAAAAGGTGTAGGACGAAATAATTTTTCTACATAAATTATGTATACACATATGTGTATAATAAAATATTGTTTGAATGTATTCTCTGTGTGTAATTATTCCCAAAATAGTAGTGTCATGTGATATGGCATGTTGTGTAATAATCAGACCTCTCAACTTTGATCAAAAGTTAAGAGTGAGATTATGCTCATTTTGGGGGCGGTGGGGGATTATGGTCAACAATTTCCCCTCAGCAGCAACACTGAAGCACACAGAGGTTCACGCTGCATCTTTACGCACGATCCATCTGCTGATGTCTCCCTCCTTTCAGCTCAATGCACTTCTAGACTGTTACAGTTTATAACATTCTCATCACCTTTCACAGCGACAGGTTTCTCAGTCAGTCGGCGCGCTGACCAGACAAATTTCTATTGCTCTCGTCAGTGCGCTCTGGGCGGTGCGGTGGGCGGATTTTACCCCCGTTGGTGCGCTGCGTGCGACGGATAAACAGTGGGGAAACTGCATAACTAAATACTGTAAAGGGCTCCTATAAAGGGAACGGGGGTACTGACAGGTCTGAGATGAAGCCCCTGATGTTACAAGTTCTTTAAAATGACCCTTAAAAGTGCGCACCTGAATTAAAGCGCAAGGCAGCACGCCCACCGAAGCGCCACAGATTCTATGTTGTTAAAAACAAAAGAGCATGAGACACAGCTACTAACTCTCCTATTGACTTTAACTGGCACACGTTGCTACCGATGTGAGGACATTAAATGTAGTGATTCACGTTTTGAATGGTGAATGGTGATAAAAGCACCTGCTCCGAGGGAAAGGAGGGGGGAGAGGAGCAAGCGCTGAGGCACAGAAATACGGTGCATGTAGTTAAAAAATGCTGAATTTATAAACAGACTAAGTGGCGTTTTAAACTGCATCTAGTTAGCAGAACTGTTTTATGATCCAGCGTGCAGCCATGACCGGTTGGCAAAATCTGAGCCACTTCCCGAAGCAGTCACGTGGTACAGCCGGGCAGCAAGGCTTCGGACGTCATCGTTTTCGGCTCCTCCCCTAAATGAAGCAAGCTTTGATACGCGCTTTCCGGAAACACCCCCTCCATTACTCGACACACGCCTCGAAGCCTCGGCACATCACGTAACATCACTAGGAATGAGTCCATGGTAATTGCAGCCTATCAGGTGTTCCTGATCAGGACTGCACTGGAGACTGAGCGAGAAATGTTCAGGGTGCAGCCTTTAGGCTGCATCATGACATTACCCCCCCCCCTCAAGGTCGGCTTCCAGACGACCAATAACCACCTTGCCTGGGCGGGTGGAGGGGGGTATCTGGATGGCGGGCAAAACATAACAAAAAAACTGGAACCTCTCGGGCGCAGAAACCTCGGGAGCGCAGGATCCCTTGTCGGCGCAGGAACCAAGTGGGCGTGGGGAAGGCGCCGGAACCTATGAGTGCAGGACCCTCTGAAGCGCAGAACCCTTGAGGGCGCCGGAACGTTTGAGAGTGCCGGAACCAGAGGCGGGCGTCGCAACAGTGACCCCGGCGAGACGAAACAGAGGCGGGGCATCGCAGAACAGCAACCCTGGCGAGACGAACCAGAGGCAAAGGCACCCACGGAGATCTTGGGCTGAAGCGGAGACGAATCCAGAGTCCTGCCAGCACCTGCACCAAGCTCTGTGTGTGACCGGGTTCATCCTTTGACCGGTTCGTTCTGACATGATTTTGTCTTGGATGAACCCGGACACAGCAAACACACACACGGAGCTGGTTTCCAGAGTTTATTGAGACAGCAGGTTGTGGATGAAGCCAGAGTCATTTTACCAGACGGAGTTGTTGAGGTGCAGGAACAGACCGGAGCAGACAGGAACAGGACCAGGACCAGGAGACGAACAGGAACAAGACAGTCATGATGGTTAGAAGACTGCAGACGAACCGGTGGCCATGGACAAACTGAGGTGAGTTTATAAAGAGGAGTGAGCAGGTGGAATGAGTCCATGGTGATTGCAGCCTGTCAGGTGTTCCTGATCAGGACTGCACTGGAGACTGAGCGAGAAATGTTCAGGGTGCAGCCTTTAGGCTGCATCATGACAACTCCCAATTGAATAGGAAGTATGGAATGAGTGAATAATGAGGAGTCATACATTTCAAATTGCTCATCATAACAAACCCAGGTTTTTTTTTTTTTTTTTTTACATAAAAAGATACCCTATTAACAGTTTTTCCTCTCTTCTTCATTTATCAAATGAAATACAGTCTGAGCACTTATGTTTTACAGCGTAAGAATTACATTTTGAATTTGAACTGCAGATTGAAAAACTCTATTGGTGTCCCTGCCTCTATGCACAGTTTGGAGGTGTGTGTGCTTCTCCCCTCTGATACCCCCAAGGTTTTTGTGCATGCTCAAACTAATTGTGAAACTCTGATACGCTACTGCGTGATATCATGACATGACCGTACTTTGTTTTAAATTGATGCAACCCAGAGGAACCATCCAAAATCCCTGGAAAGATGACTTGTGTTCTGGCCAATGTTGGCTAAATTTAATGTGAAGATGAAGGGTTAGAACACATTTCCACAACTTTTAGATTTTCGGTTCAGTTTAGTTTATTTACATAGTGGCGATTCACAACAACGCTGGCTCATATTGTCAAACGTCTAAAATTCTTATTTACCAGCATTGCCAACATCATTCACAGCTAGTGTGGTAATGAGGATTTAGGCTCATTTACTTGTGTGAATCTTGTTGTTTCTGAGTACAGTGATGAGTTTAAAGCTCAGCGAGCAGACATTGTAGATTTTAGACAGCTATTTAAAACCTCAGGCTTCCTCAGGACTTCCGCAGCACGAGCACAGTCTCAACTGTAAACATCACAGAGTTTGCGGTTTCAGAGGAAGTGTGGCTTCACTTTCTCGTTCACATGCAGCAGGTTTTCAGCATCGGCTGCCTTGATTTCCTCGTTTCACTTCAGAAGTGCTAGTTTCTTATTTGCAGGTATTCGAGCGTTCCTCAGCATATGGATCTGGTCACACTGCGGCGCCTTCGGCTGGCAGATGGGTGAACTCTAGCGGAAGGCGTGCATCTGTTCGGCTCTTGAATAGAGATGATGGACATGAATGAGAATGACCCCCGGCAAGCTTATTTCTGGAGCCCAGGGTCAGTAAAACAACAATTAAAAAAATGACTGTTTGAATAAACATTAAGGCTGTTAAAACGTTCCATTTTGACACCATCACATCAAACAGCAGTTTAAGTTTATGGATTGAAAGCTGCCTTTATGTCTGGGTTTTGCCCTTGCTGCTTGAATACTGACCTGAAGGCAGTTTTCTTTTGGTCATGTAGTTCATCTATCCCTCAAGGGGGAGATTCTGTGTGCTCCCTCTAGAGTCTCTCTGGTGCAGGTAGGTTAAGTATCAGGCCTCAAAGATGTTTCAGTGAAATTTGACCAGAGGGCAAACCAGGCACAGAGCTTCGACACTTTAATCTTGTCGGCTCTCTGCAGATAAACCACGGGAGTAAAGAAAAAAAAAGAAATCTTCTGAACCTCGCATGGCTTTATAGTCGGTTCTTGTTCAAAGCAGCCCAGTTTTACGAACCATCCTCTCTGACATTCCCTGCTCGCTGCGCAGCACAGGGATGAGATCTGCTTATTGTGAAACACAAAGGGGAGAAAACGGAGTGGCGAAATCGATGCGAGAAGTTTATTCTTTGGTAGAAAGCGCAGCGAGATGGCGCTGAAAGTTGACTTAATATGCTCAATAGAAGCAGAGCACGCATACGCTACACAATTACAGTGCAGTAAAGACCTGTTTGTTCCCTTACAGATTTCTTTAAGGTTTTTTTTGTGCTTTTTTTCTGTTAAACGATCAAATACATTGATTTCAACATGAAACAAAGATAACGTCCATTATTAAAAAGAGCAGTTTTTAAATGATGATTTTGTTTCTGAAGGAAAAAAAAAAGCAAGATGGCCCTGTGTGAAAAGGTATTTGCCTCCTAAACTCAGTAACCGGTTGTGCAGCTCTTGGAGGCAACAACCGCTATCAAGGGTTTAGGACAACTGGTGAACATCGCTGTGGAGGAATTTTGGTCCAGTCTTCTTGGCTCTTTGGTTTTAAATTCAGCCTCACCTGAGGCTTTTCAAGCATGAGCGTTCTGCTAAAGGTCACGCCACGGCTTCTCAGTCGGATTTAAGGCCGGACATTAAGGTAAAGCTACATAAAATGTTCCCAGATGTATCACCAGTATGTGGAAAATGTAATCAAATAGATGCTGAATTATTGCACTGTTTTGTACTACGTCCCAGGCTTCAGGAATTTTGGAATTTATTATTTTCATTCTTCTCAGAAGCTTTCACAATCAAAATCAGACAGGATGCGCTTTTGGTTATACTGGGTGTTTCAGAACAATTTGATACACCGAAGGAGTCAGAACAACACCTACGGCCTCCTCTGTGCAGAGAAGAAGATGTTTATCCCGCTGTTCTGAAAAAAGGACATCCTAACTCTGATACCCTGCATCTGGAGAGGATTCAGTATATCCTCACAAACAGACAGGATCAGACAGGATTCTTACAAAATCTTGAATCAGTTGATCTCAAGAAGCACAATTAGAATATATTATATGAGTGGGAGTCTTACTATGCCTAGGTAACACCCACTGGGAGGGGCTAGTTAAGAGGGAGGACGGAAGTGTTATATTTTACGCCCTTGTCTCGGTTTTTGTTTTTGTTTGCCGGTTTGTCTTGTTTTATGCTGGTTCATAAAATGAGAAAGGTGGTCATTTCATGTTGATTTTTGCTTTATTGAATCATTTCAATAAAAATATTTTAAATGGATTTATGTCTGGACTTTCACTTAGCGTTTTTTGAGACAGTCAGTGAAGAGCTTACTGGTATAGTTTGTTTTGCTGTAAAACCCAAGTGAGCTTGAGCTTAAAGGAGCAATAAATGGAATTTTATTATTTTAGATGGAACTAAAAATAGTCTTGTGAAGAACTAAAGGTATCTTTTTAGATGGAATATTGTATGACGTTACACACCCTCTCTCTGTGTTGGTCTCCAGTCTCCTGTGTACAAGACAGTGCAGACAGTGTTCAACAGCCCACTTAGTGGTAAAATTTTGCTTATTGCTCCTTTAAAGGTCACAAACCGATGGCCGGACATTTTCATTCAAGACTTTCTCATAGAGATCAGAATTCAGGGCTCCATTAAGTACAGCAAGGTGAATTTTTATAAATAAATGAAACATATGTGAGCGTTTTTTAACAGACCAGACTGGCTGAATTGTCAATATTTCCATATTAGTCCTTTAATTATCCTTTCCAGCCAAGTAGTAATAAAGACCATACGGTCCGTTACGCGCATCCTATTTAGACGATTAGAAATATCAACCAAATTCCTACAAAGCATTGTCATCCACTACTGTGCTGAAAATGATCACCAGGCAGAGAGGCTTATAATAGGCCCAGTTCTCCCTGTCCACCCGACTTGCATGCACCTGCAGTACAGCCTGTTCCGACCAGAGAAAGAGAGAAGTTGTTCTGGGTAAGCCAAAGTAGCATACGTTCAGACCTCATCCAGAGTGCCACTGTACTGACAAATCATGCAACTGCAAAGGGAATATCAACAATAAGGCATTTGCTCATTTTGTGAGCGGCATGTTTGCACAAAAACGAATCAGATGAAAAAAACGAATAGGAAGATCAACAAATTTGTACCAGTTAGAATGTTACTAAATGTATATTTAATTTCTAGAAACCATAGATGGATATTTCAGGTCATACGTATGTTGGTTTTATTAATGTCTTTTACATTTTTCCCCAACATTGTCCAAATTATCATCTACTGCGTTTTCTTCCCTTTTAAGTATTGCTGCAGCTTTTGTTCTGCTCTGATTCATGAGCTGCAGAATGTCACAGCGGATTCAACAGAGGCTCTCATGTGCAGACTCTTCTGTGAAGCTCCATAACAATCATATCCTTCCTTTTCCCATAATATATCCAGAACTATAGATTTTGTTGTTGGTTGTGCTTTGTTTTTTGGGAGTTGCGAGATATTGCTTTTAAACAAAAGGACTATCTGGCATTCATCAGGGTTAAAAACTGAAATATTTATTAACAAAATAAGCTATTGCTAGCATTGGAACAGACCATTTGCTCATCAGGTGACCTCTGGTTTGTAGGGGCAGACTGCAGCTAGACGCTTCTCCATCCTACTGCTACGCATCACTCTGTTCCCAGTCTGAAAGCAATCCCTGAAGGAGGAGTGCTAACAGGGAAGGTCAAAGGTTGCCAAGGTGAACCAAGTTCAGCATCCAACACGGCTGCTGCACGTCAGACATAGTAAAAATTACACAGGTGTAAAATTTATTCACAATATATGCATGGGTGAACCTGTTTCTCTGTTGCTAGCATGCATAAAAATGGAGAGATTGCTTTTGGCCTGTATCGCTAATAGCAGTTAGCACCAGCGGGATGGTTAAATCCAACTTGTTAGAACACACCGGACCCTGTTATGTCTTTTCCAGCTCAACAATGCAGCGCTCATTGGCTTCCGCATAACGGTCCAAATGCAGACATTAGCGACCCGTTACCAGAGCCTCGCTCAATATCCTTTAAATACATGCAGCATGAGAGGCATCAATGAGAGGCACGAGGCAGCCAGGGGGGCACATAACTTTTACAGTTTTATTTGTGAAAAACTACAAGCAAAATTCATAAATAGACATTTCTATCTGAAGCGGAGGGGGAAAAAATGATCAGGTTAGCTTAGAAGCGCAAAGTCGTGCACATGCCAGAAACATGTATTAGTCAACATCATTAGCTAGACGGGGAGCTGTAAGCTGCTGAAAATGCTGCGTACATTTCCACACCAGGAACATAAGGTGACCAGTTCACAAGGAAACAAAGACACATCAGCTGGAAGTCAAACAAAAAAAAAAAAGGAGGGAAAGTGGATTAAACAAAGAATGGATACTTGTACTCTCCCTAAGTGTTCATCTATGTTTTACTCTTAAACCAAGCAATAACTTTAAAAGCATTGTACAAGACATGTTTCTAGGAAGAAAATGACTTTGTATCATACACTTAGCTGGAAGTTCACGTTTAAAGGTTACACAGTAAATAAACAAGCATTCTACATTAAGGTCTCTGAACAAACATAGCTAAAATATGTAACCATCTTTACACAGTAAATTAAGGTTACTGGTCGCACACAAGAACAGAACTGCTTGCGCGGGAGGGAAACGGTAAAACCAAAAGAAAATTCAAATGAATTTAAAAAAAAAAAAAAGACCTCAGCTTCGTTGCTCGTAGTGTTTGCCTTTTGCACCTTTTTAAAATTCTATTTACAAGCAATAATTCACACGCCCGGCAAGCGGCCGTCCGCGAGCAATTTAACAATGAGTGCTCTGTGGAGTCGTGTGAATGTGGCCACAGCCGAGGCGGGTGAGAGGAGACGGCTCGCCGGGCCAGAATGGGCCTAATTCCTTCTCCTCCTCTGCCTCATTTCGCATTGGCTTTTCCTCACCGCTCAACCACTGATCCTGGATCTGTACGTTAATGGAGCACAAAACATTAGCCGGAGTTTAAATGCAGGGGGGGGGGCAGGAAAAAAAAAATAAATAAAAATTAAAAAGTCAACGCATGACTCCCGGACTCGAAACATCGCTTACGTGATTATCGTCCCTACGTGCGAATCTGCAGAAAAAAAAGAGCAGACTTCATCCTCCCCTGCTACTGTCCCAGGAGGGGGTGTTAGCAGCCCCTCAAGGCCAGAGTCTTGGAGGCGGAGCCGCCGTCGGCCGGCCACCCACTCAGTGCAGCAGCCTGCGCTCTGATTTAGCCCCGCAGAGACACCGAGCGCACAATAAGAACACCATTTATATGGATTATATTAGTCTTTATTTAAAATGTTATTCATCTCACACATTAGATAATTGCATTTCAAATTGTTATTCATCTGTCTATGTATCATGTCATTATGAAATTCCTTTGGTCCTTCAATAAATAAAACTAAGATATCATATACACATTTATTCTTTATACAATTTCTTACAGTTAAAAAGGAAATTATGTTGGTCTATTCTCAGCTAAGGTGAAAGTTACTTAAAACCCTTACATAAGCCTCGCTGTTATAAAATTTTATTTGCATTCTAATAAGTACTGTACTATTTTGCCTTCATTGACAGGAGTCTTAAATTAATACATATAAAACAAGTCAATTGAATTGTCAATTCTTTGCAAATCGTTCACTTTTGTTACATGCAGTTTCGGTGTGGAGAGGACAAGGATTCAACGTTGCCTTCAGGACCACCACAAAAGAAAAAAAAGAAAGAAAAATCAACAGGTTGACGCAACAAGGTCTGTTTTACAGTGCGACTTGGTTTCACCGAGCAGAACTGCCTCCTTCAGTCACAAGCAATAGAAAAGAAAAGGTTCGAAAACGAAACCTCTGGCCACGAGCGGAGGGGACGGCTCCGACCTACAGCCGCCAAGCTCAACGTTCGGAGCGTGGAATGCAAAATAAAATAAAATATCAACAGCTTTTAGTGTTTTACACAACAGCCCACACTGTACAGTCAAAGGACAGAAGGTACTGCACAACCTGCCGGAGCGTACTAACTCGGAGTCAAGCCGCTTGGAAAACAAAGGTCCGACCTGCCGTGGAGGTCTAACAGTGTTGTTGAGAAAAAGTGAAGGAGAATTTGATTCATAAGCACTTCGTCACATTGAGAAAATGGCTAGTCCCAAATCTGCAAAATCACTTCACAGTGTATCTAGCACCAGTGTGTGTGTGTGTGTGTGTGTGTGTGTGTGTGTGTGTGTGTGTGTGTGTGTGTGTGTGTGTGTGTGTGTGTGTGTGTGTGTGTGTGTGATCCTAACATTTTTCATGTAGTGAAAACACTGAAGGAACAATCGCTCGATCAGCAGAGCTATGCTGCAAAGCCTGAACATAAAGAGAGAAAAAAATATACAGGTGCAACAGGTAATAAATAAGGGGATTATTAGTTATTCAGATGGTTGTGGTTATTGTGCCCAGCGGAGATTTCTTCTTTACAAAAACAGAACAAACAAACGAAAAAAAAAAAAAAAAAAGAGTCGACTTGGCCTCACATCCACGTACAAATATAAAACAATACATACAAGTGTCTGGATGCTACCGTGAGGGGGGGGTGGGGAGTTATTCCCTGTAGCAAGGCTCTCCTCAGGGAGAGCGTTCCCCTAACAAGGTGCCACGCACAGCGTCTCTCATCCGGCCGGGTCCGCTCAGCATCGGGGGGGGGGGGGATTTCATGGAATGGAGGGCAGGGCAGCCATGGGAAAGGGCGACAACTCTCCCCCCACCCCTGGGATCCATCGTGTCCGGAAATATGGGCGGAAGAAGAGAGGGGAGTGAAGCGTTGGGAAGGAACGGGGATAAACCAAAAAAAAGAGGAAAAACAAAGAGGGAGCTCAGAACGACTCGTCGTGCCCCAAAGAGAGCTCCCCTTTAGGGGTGGAGGCGCGTGATGAGCCCTTGTCCATGCTCTCGGAGCCGGAGCTCTGATGCTGCTGTTCGGAGCCCGCGCTGGACGTGATGGTGGACGAAGACGTGGATGAGGAGCGGGTCTTCTCCTTAAAGTCCGTTATGATCACCGTCACGTTGCCTACGGTGATGGCCAGCTGTTGGGCGGTACTCCGGTCCACGTTCTTCAGTTTGGGCCTGAGTGTGCACACAAACAAAAACAACGTTTCAAAAACCCGTGCACCGAGAAACCGGCTGATGTGGTCTTTTCCCAGCGAAGGCACCATCTAAGCACTAAGACTGTGTCGACAACACTCTGCAGAGTGGAAGTTGTTACTGAGGGACGACTAGACAGTCAGCCATTTCTAGCATCACAGACTGAAAGCTTTCACCTAAACATGGGGAGTGAGCAGAGTTATGCTGGCAGTTACGCCACAGTTTGGTGGAGGATTTTCACCCTCATCGTCACCGGAGGTTGAGGGAGGCTTGTGGAGCCCAGCGGGTCAGAGCCTTAGCGGTTTGAGCTGCTGGCTCGAGGCGCTGACTCAGCAATGCCCGAAGCTGCTGCTGCTGCCGAGGCAGTGGAGAACAGAATCGGTCCGTTTATACTATATTTATTTCCCGCTTTGTAATCCAGGCGGGATCAACGGCAGCTTTGCTCATCGTGATTCATTTGCATCATGGAAACAGAGTGTGGTTGATCTGTCTGCTCTGACTGACTGCAGGCGGGTTTCAAACTGTCAGGACCAGGCAGCTGCCTGTGAGACAGCAATATGGCAAGATGTTTACCATTTAATAGCTAGACTGGATAAATGACTGATATCTGCAACATAACGTGGCAGATCTTAAATCAAACTTGATACACAGTGACATTACGACTATTCAAAATTACATTATAGAAATCTATAATGGTGAATCCTGATTAAATGTTAAAAAGACTTGCCATAATCCCACAGCCGTAGAGCTACTGACGTCAGTTTCATTACAAAGGCTTTTGAACCAATAGCAATATGGATTCAAAATTCAATGCAAGACCACCGTTTAACCCGAGGAGGGCGCCGCACTGATGAGTTTAGACGTAAAAGCAGGATTTCAACAAGTATGCACTAATATGTCAAAACAATGAGCAGAATATGTGGACAGTACTATAAGCCAACAGCGTTAGCAGTTTATTGGCAAAAAAAAACTGTTAACTTGGGGGTGAGCTACCCTTTAATGGGGGGCTTTGTTTTGAGACACTCTGGTGTCAGAGTAGAAAATATTCATGGTTAAGAACAGAAATGCTTCCTTAAGGCCTGTGTAGCTGTGTAGTTACAAGTTGTCTTGGGTTGTGGCACACTCAAATTCTGTGTCCAAAAAATGTTTTTATTAAATATAACTGTATATATAAAAAATATATATAATCTGTATTTTTCTGTATTCATAGGTCTTCAGTGATGCTCACAGAACTGTCTCTGTAACTTGGTTCTGTCTTATGTTACAACTTTGTGAACAAAGTGAAACAATTAACTTTTTAAGTAAGGAGAATTGCTAGTGATCATATTTCCCTCATCATAAAAACCAGAAAGGTTTTCCTAAAGGTGAGAAATGAGCCAGAGAAGCTGTAAGCGGCGCTTGTCGGTCACAGAGTGAGGGTGAGCTTACCAGCAGTATGCAGGCTGTACTGGGTGACACACCAAGAGTCAGAACAAGTGCATGACAAACAGAGTGGGTGTTTAGTGTAAAAGATCGATTGTGATTCATTTGAAGTTTTCCACGACTCTTTCCAGGATGAGTTTCATTAACAAGAAGTGCTGTGAGTCGTGTGGTGTGCCTGAGAAACGCTGAGCAGGGGAGGACTCCTACTCACCTGGAGATGTGAGAGTTCTTGTTGGACTTGGTGGCTGACTTCCCAGACTGTATGCTCTGCTTGTCACTTGGTGGACTCTGATGGCTGTCGGATTTAGGTCTGCGGGAAAACAGAAGCAGGTGAGCATTAAGGGCAGAACGGGAGACCTCCAGGCGCGAGTAACAGGCCGACATGGTGACACTGACTTGCTCTTTTTGATGCTGGGCTTCTTCGTGACCGCTGGGCTGATGTCCTTTTCCCTGTCGGGTTTGTCCTTGACGGGCTGCTCCTTCTCGCCGTTGTCCATCTCGGGGATCTCTGCCTCTGGCCTGACTCCCTCGGGACGTTCGCCCTCCGGGGGTCCCTCGACGCCGGCTCGCTCCCCCTCGCCGGGGGGGCGCTCCTTGTCCGTGCGCTCGCTCCTCTCTCTCCGGTCCTTCTTGGCCGGGGGAGGCATCGGGTACTGCTGAGCCACCTGCTGGGCAACCAGCTGGGAGTTTATTCTGGGTTTCCTGCGGAGAAGAGCCGAGGCACAAACACGGGTTATTCCTGGCACACGAGGGCCGGCGAACACAGAGGTAGCTCGACCCAGCTGCTGCCGCCGCAGCCGAGGTGGCTTTGAACGGTCTGTTCCCAGCGCTGCACCTCTGTCTGCAATCCTAATCTCATTAAGTCGCGGCTGGAATAAAAACGAGCGCACGGGATCAGAAGGTGGAACGTCTGCAGCGTGTCGCCGAGCTTCTCTAATCTGATTACGCCGGGGCTGACCCCATTTGTCACACGTTCAGACCCAGCCAGACGTGCCGTTGGCTTTCCAGCAACCGCAGAGCTCTCCGACTCGGAGGCGCCCGTCGCAAACGTCTAGGCTCGCGCGCCGACGAGCCGTACAGTCGGGGAGTCCAGTATTTTTCAGATCCACTCTGAGCAGCTATCCTGCCCCACCACGCTTCACCACAGGGATGCACTGCAAAAATAGAACTAAAAATAAGATTTTTTTTCTTGAAATGAGAGTATTTTTCCTTGATTTGAGCAGGTAAATAAGATTATTTGCCAATGGAATAAGTTATTTGCACTTAAAATAGAACAAATTCATCTCCATCATCTTATTTCAAGTGCAGTATATCTAATTATCTTATTTTAGGGGTAAAAATACTCATTCCATTGGCAGATAATCTTATTTACCTGCTCAAATCAAGGAGAAATACATTAATTTCAAGAAAATTTGACTTATTTTTAGTTCTCTTTTTGCAGTGTGGTGTGTTCAAGGTGGTGTGTGGGTGTTAATCACCTCCACAAATCATGCTTTGAAAACAAGCCATAAAGTTTCCCTTTACTCTCACTTGATCAGAGCATCTCTGCAGCTCCTCCAGAGCCACTATGTACTTGTTGGCTGTTTTCCTGATTATCGGCCTCCTTCCCCGACCCGTCAGGACGGCCGTGTGTTGGCAGGCTTTTCAGATGATGACGTCTTACACGCCGACTCTGGTTCCTACTTCTCCACAACCTTCTCCCTGACCTCTTTATACTGAACTATACACATGCAGAAAACCATTTCTACATGGGCGCATGCGCTATGTGTTGGTCGGTAAACACATAAAATCCCACTAAAATACGTTGAGGTTTGAGGTTGCATTCGCGGCAAAATGTACAAATAGAGTAGGAATACTATTCCCTAATCCAGACATCTGGGCTAGCACGCGCGCACACACACACCTGCAACATAATGGACACCAGCTGGCAACATCTGTGGAGCTCCTCAGGGGAGGGGAAAGGATGACTGCACAGACCAAACTGCAGCCAGCGACTGGCAGAGCATGGTGAAAACATGCAAACATGCACCACAAAGGCTTAGCATGCAAATAAAGCCGTCTGGGCTGCTGAGGTAGCCTCTTATCAGGAGAGCTAAACGGAAAGCTGCATATAAAAGCTCCTTCCTACGCCCAATCTAGCTTTTATGTCAGCCAGAATGCGCCTATATCCCAGCTCCTTGTTCTTGTTAGTCTCCCCCCGAAACTCGTCGGATTCCAGCAACACTCCAGATAAACAAGAGTTAGAGCTAAAAGAAATAGAACTGCAGCTCCACATTCTGTGAGGTTTTCTGCAAGGAGCTGCTCTCACACAGCTGTTCCAGCGGTTAGCCTCAGTGTTAGCCTCCAGTTACTCAGTTCTGCGCTCCAAAACGTCTTTCTCGGGTTCATGGAGCCGTTCACAAACGACTCCCCCCGCGGCTCTCCGCTCCCTTCCGCTCGCCGCGTCTAAAATCCTCCCCCGGAGCTGCTTCGGTTCCCCTCCTGCCGGGGTGGGTGGGACACGCGGCTGATCAGAACACGATCAATCGGGGTATAATAGAGCATCATGTTGTTGCGCTCACACTGCACACCGATCAATAAACGAGCTGCGGCGAATACTGATGAGCCCGTGGCTGCTGATCCATTACGCGCTGTTGCCCCGGGTTTTTCTACCTGTTGCCCTGTGTGAAACCCCCCCTGGACGCTATTAGGAGCGTGGGAACCGTCTATCCTGGACTCTTTATTCTCATCAGACATGCTCATGTTCAGTTTGGAGCGACTGAAACACCCTTTGCTGAGTAGTAGCCATTCTACTACCCTAAGAATGCTTATATAAGCACTCATAACATGTGCACGTCCAAAACACCCATTTGTTCCAGACCGTTACCAGGATGCAAACATGTTTATGCCCCCTGAACCTCCCCACCTTTTGTTGAATGTCTACATCAAGCTTCAAACTTGAAACTAAATGCTAGGATATGGAGGAAAGCCTTTTGCACAAGACTTGAAGCTGGGGGGGGGGAGGTTAACGTTGCAGCAGGACAGTGATAACATTCCTGGGATAACCCTGAATGGTGTAGATCAGGGGAAGGCAGTCCTGGTCCTCCGAGCAATCGGTTTAACCAGACACCCGACTCGCATGAACTAGTGATTACCACACTCCTTCAGAATTGGTGGCGGGCCGAGGAGGCAAGCTTGCTGCTCGGTTTTAGGTGGATTGGAGCAGGGACACGTGGAACACATGCAGGAAATCGGCCCTCAGGGGCCAGGATCATCGAGATAAACTTAAATAGATGTTTACAGATGACGTCCATCTAATCTGACTAACATTGTGCTATTTTGCCAAGAGGATTAGATAAAAAAAAATGTCCCTCTCTAGATGTGTGGAGACATACCTGAATAGTGCAGTGCATCCTCAGTTGGCTCAGCCTCCCTGAACACTAGGGTTGGGACATAAAAATCTGTTTCTTCCATGCATCAAGGTGCGGACATGGCCCATTGGGACCGGTATCAGGTATCAAACACCAGAACATTAATATCTTAGCGTTTAAATTTTAAGGAGTGCAAAATGGGACCTTGGAAGTGCGCAAGTGTGGCACCCAGACAAGTTTATGGGGAACACATAAGGTCGCATACACAAATGACTTGGATAAGAGCCAGAACCTTATTAACCCTATTCAAAAATAAAAGGAAATATCTGAAAACACAGCAAACACGAGGAGCCATGATACACGCTTCCATCTGAAGGTGGAAGTAGAAAAGCTGATCTCACCTGCAGCCATAAGCTGGAAGACTGTTGGACTAGCTTTATCAGAGCTCCCCCCAACTCAGAATAAAGGCAAACTACAAAGTCCACAGGCACCGCTATGGTGCTGGATCCGTGACCATGAAGACTCTCTGGGAATTGGGGCGACTCCTACGTCCTACAACAACAACACTGGAACAAAGTGATGGAGTCACAAGCAGGTAGCATAGCTCTAGCTTGTGACGCATTGGATGGATGCGATGCTGATGTTGGCTGAGCAAAACCACGGTAATAACAGAAAGTCACAGGTCGAAATATGACTGGACTATATGAAAACGTAGCTTCTTTTTGCAAAGCCCAAGGAGCAGTGGAGGAGAAGATGAGCGTGATTGTCTAGCTGCTGACCGAGGGGACTGCACCGCCGTGAGCCAGCTAGCATGGATGCTAGTACGTCGTCAGAGCAGCCTGCTGGGAAAACGTCCAACTAGCCGTTGTAACCCACAATGGTTGGTGATCTTAAATTTAGAGGATGGCTGTACAAGTACAAATATGAATATCACACACGCTAATTTTATGATCGTTTAAAAGTAAATGGAGCTATTAAAATCAAAAAGGTTTTGTTATGTTCTTTTGTTTTTTTGTAGCGTTTTATGTCTGTTTTGTCACGTGTCGCAAGCACCGCCAGCGGGCAACGCCAGGACGGTCAATCAGTCTTTACTGAAGCTACTTTTACAATTTATAGGCAGGATGTGCTAAACCACACAGATTTGCTGGCTGGTTACATAACTAGGATTCAACTTAAGTGCAAAGAAGTTATGTTTTTTATTTGTATTGTTAGAAAGGTTTTTCATGAGTGTCTTTTTGTAAGACTATAGATGGTGTTAGGGTGGGCAAAATGGACTTTAACTTTTATCACAATATATTGTGATGTTGTGATAACGATAAAAGTGATGATAAAAGAATATTTGCAGCTACTTACAGTCTTTTCAGGTAACTGTGTAGCTGTTACTGCATGTCAATTATTGCCCAATAAGCACTAATATTGTCCTTAAAAACATAAGAGAATTTAACATATTAAAACAAAATTCAAAATATCTTTCATTAGGGCTCAAGTTACATAAAGATGTGTGATTGATTACAAAACTGCACACAGTAACTGCTTTTAATCATATTTTTGAATTTATTGATATTTATTGGTGCTCTCAATAAACCAATAGTGGAGAAAATAGCAAAACAAACTATCCTGACAATATTGGCAGTTTTGGGCGTTTTCAGTCATTAATAATTGGATTTTATCGTTGTCAAGATAAATCCAAATTCTTATAAGAAATGTTTCATGATAACGATAAAACGATAGGATAAAGGCCCGGACCTAGGTAGTGTTTACCTATTGTCAATGTCTTATAATAACACATAATTAGTCATAGTTTTCTTTTGCCTGAGGCATTTAATCTGTTTATTTTTGCTGAACTAAAAGGAGCTGGGGGGGGGGGGGGGGGGGGGGGTCAAACGTAGATTCCAGTATTCAGATTTATTTTCATTTCTCATTTTATTTTCAATTTAGAACTAAAACAAATACTTTGTGTTGATCCATCACATGAAACCCCAATTAAACATGAAGCTGCAGGTGGAAAAGAGACAAGATGCAAAAAAGCTTTAGGGTTCAAGGCAGAGTAAACGAAACGCTCAACAATTGAAGCTATTTAAACAAAAAAAACCAAATAATGTCCTCTTTTCAACTGGCTGTGATGATATGAAGATACTACATTAGATTATAAATAAACCCAAATATACAACTCTATATCAGAAATCATTGTAAAAGTTTTCAGAGGCGACTTAAACCACAGGGAAAATCTACAGCCAGGCTACAGCAGTTCTCACACCCATGAAAAACAAACGTTTCTCAAAACCAGCCCTGTGAATTAGCAGCCATCAGCCAACAGGACCGGCCATAGTTTAGTTTGGCAGGAAGAGCTGCTTAGTGGTGGAGGCAGAGGGTGAATGAGTGATTGATCAGCAGCAGCACACTCAGAGCCTCAGACCGCGTGGGTGGGGGAGGCCTCGCTGCTCACCGGGCTGTCATTCAGGGCCCAGTCGGCCCTGACTCGCAGCTCCCCTGATAACGCCTCCGGTATTTACCAACTGACCGCATATTACGGTCCATGTGAGCCATAAACCACAGCCTCAGCATCCGGCCCTGCGTCCGTCTTCCACTTTGTCTTCATTAAACTGCCTCTCTCTCTAAAATGCTTACTGCTTTACAAATTTGAAATTACAGCTTATATCTAAATAATTGAAAACATCTTAACAGGAACAAGCTGCAGAAACGTTGGTTTTTCAATAAAAAAAAAAAAAGAAATAAATAAATCAGATGAGAGCCACCTATGGAGCAAATGAAGTGCGGGGAAACGATACCGGAGCAGAAGTGAACCCCGGTGCACAATTGCTGAAATTGCAGCAACCTCCCACTGCTGCCAAAACATTACTGGAGAACGTGTGTGTGTGTGTGTGTGTGTGTGTGTGTGTGTGTGTGTGTGTGTGTGTGTGTGTGTGTGTGTGTGTGTGTGTGTGTGTGTGGGTGTCCTGCTGTTGAATCGTTTCCCACTGTGAGGGCTTACAGTCTATTACCTCTCCCTTTGCACAACAATAGAGCCGGATTGACAGCTCCTCAAACGCTCGCCCTTAAGCCCCCCCACCCCACGTAGGGGTGAGAAGAGCCTCCATCGGCGGGACGCCCCCGAAATAACTATCATCACGGTTAAAAGCTCCTAATTCAGTCAGCCTGACACCCGTGGTTAGAGCGCTCCTCCCTGCCTGAGACAGACGTACCTCCACGCCGCTGGCGCTGGCGCTGGACCCGGTCAGCCTGGCTATGAGAGCCGTAGCTGCTGTTCCTTCCTACGGCGCCCAAAACAATGAGCTCAAGTGCTTGGTGGAGAAACACAGCTAGGAGGAGTGTGAATGAGCGACGGAGAGAGCGAGGGAGAGAGACGAAGGAAAGCCCTCATTAATACGGCCCTTTTATTTGAAGTGTTGTGTGGAGGACGAGCAATTATTTCCTGCCAGGCTGAATGAATGCAGCCACAGACGGCTGAGTGGAGAGGAGAGAGCGGGAGACAGCTGACAGACGACACTGTTCTCCACCTGAGGAGAGCCCGGCGAGGAACCGCGTTAACGTTTTGAGAATGTGCACCAAAAGAAATCTTCTCCGTCCTCAAAGATCTGAGAAAAAAAGAAAAAAAAAAACAGAAATCAAAAACAGTTGTCTAGAAGGCCCAGCCCCGTCTGCAGAAATCTGGTGCAATCTGCTCTGCGCCGGTCGAGGACAATGCGGCCTCGGCCTGGAGCACATGTCTCGTACGCGACATGTGAGAGTGCCGCGGGGCTCGGGTTTGATCACAGCAGCTCCCTGTGACGCGCTGGCAAGCCTCTGACTGACTATCAACATGCATTCATCTGTGTCAACACTCGCTTTACGCCTCGGTCAATATGTAGAAACACATGATGCCTCCCCCTCCCCCTCCCCCTCCCCCTCCGACAGCGAGGAGGATAATGGAGCGCAGCCCAGAGCTGCCCGTGCCGCTCTGGTTTGGCTCAGCCGGCCCGTTTATTCATCTGCGCTGCTCCGCTGCTCTGGAAGCAGACATGGAGAAGAGCAGAGACGAGGCCGCAGCTGATCCTTTATCTTTTTAGATGTAGTGTGGAGAAGGAGCTCGACATCTTAATGGTAAACTTTCTGTAAGAACAGGGAACATAACGGCTGGCCAGGTTTTATAAACATTCACTCACTCAGAAATAAAAGGTCTGAATATTTAATTAGTAATGAATGTAGTCTTACACAAAATAAAGAAGAAAAAAAACCCTGATCTGAGGGTTATTTCAAAACAGCAAAGCAACAACTACTTCTGCGTCATAATAATAGTATTTATAACACCATCTCTAGCACTCGCTTAGTGTCTGTGCCTTTTGCAACCAGAATCGTTTCTTTGTAGGGAGAAGATTAACAGCCTTCCTGCAGCCAACTGAGGCGCAGTGCAAAGCAACAGGTGGGGGAGGGGCCACGCTGGCTTACTCTACTGTCTGGGACGCTGCTGAGGACTCCAGTCCCTTCCACTCGTCCTCTGGCGTCTCATTAAAGGGACTGGTGTAAGGAAGTGGTTTGGGGAAAACATCCATATAATTTCATCCCGGTTAATGGCCTCTGTGTGAGGGAGGATAAGGTCCATTATCAGAAATGAATGGCTGCTTCACTGAAGTCCATTCATTTCTGATTATGGACACCTTAAAGGCCATCATCCCTTACACACCATGGTCACTTACGAAAGAAAGATCAAAGCCGTTATTAAGGCTTTTATGTTTTTTTACCGTTACAATCGTATGTTTTTCATAAGAAGCGGCGGAGAACTACTTAACATCTCTCGTTGGGACGTGTTGCCGAGGTGTGAGCCGGCCCAAACAGGCTATTTGACCGGACCTCTTTCATAACTGTCTTATAACACTTTAACGGACAGCCAGCAGCCAATCAGAATCAAGCATTCACCCAGACCACGGTATAGTTGGAAATAAACGACACAACTGTGCAACATTCAGCGAAACCCGTGTTTCACCAAAGTCCAAAACTCCCAATTAGCCAGAGGGAGCACCAGACCTCGATGCACGGCAGAAGTTTTCAACCAACAACCCGATGCTTCGGCAAAGCGAAACATCGGAATCCGTCTCCGATTTCCTTAGGAAGGAACGCCGAGAACGGGCAAATCAAAGCATTGCTGTGAGGCTTCAGATCTCTATGAGCGAGTTCTGAAAGGTCAGACGAGCAGCACTGTCAGCTGCAGCCATGCGTGGGGGGACTGAGTGAGTGAGTTAGTGAGGAGAGGCTGGCTGAGCACAGCACCTAAAGAGCTGCCTGGGGCTGTAAGCTCTGTTCAATCATCCCCGCTGCCCAGAGGCATTAACCACTGTTCCCTTCATCTGCCCCTTGCAGTCAGGATTTAGAAGGCTTAATATTACCGTCGCTCCTCTACCGCCGTACCCGGCATTCAACGAGGAGCACGAAATGTTACCATTTAATGGTAGCTACTAAATCATTTAGTTGCCTTGTGAAGATCAGATTAGATCACAACAGCAAACATGAACTCATTTGACCCCTTCAACCAGCAGGCCCTGTGGGGCATAAACAGCAGTTTAACCATAACATCCTCCTCCCCTCTGTCATCGTTGGTGGTTTTATATTACGGTTACATTAAAACACGTCACCCTGTTGCTGTTGTGTTTGTATTGACCCACGTAGCGTTGCAACGTTACAAGCCAGAGAAGGGGAAGATGGGGAATTGGGAACGCGCGGGCTGGATATTTAGTCGTTACCGAGTGCACAGGAAAGAGCAAATATATTTACACAAGATTCGTCAGAGATACGCCAGCTTCTCCACTATATCCGTGTTATTCAACAAGCTGGTTCCTGGGATCACTCTCTGCGCTTCTCCAGAGAAGAGACGGGGTCAGACTGTCTGATCTCAGCGAGACAGACCTTAGCGAGGAAACAAAACGAAGCCAGTGTTCGACCGTGGCCGACTTCCATCGCCAGACCAGCCACTCTCCTGTTTGGCTGCACCGTTCATATCCGGTAACCGTTTCGTCTCATGAATTAGCGTTACAGCTCCTTTCTGAATCACACACGCCTCTATCCCCTTCCTCCTCTGCTTGAGCGATCTGACAAAGAGACAACTCTGCAGCTCCGTCCCGCTGTGCTGTCGCCACACTCTTGCCTATTTGTTTACTGCGTTTGCTTTGGAATGGGTTCAACAAATCGTCCGGACGCAGGGCTGCAGCAGACACAACGCCGTCACAGCCGGCTCTCACACGCGGCAGCCAGCAAGAGAGAGAGGAGCGAGTGGGAACCTGAGTCCGGCCGGAGGGATCCGTGTGCACCAAAGGGATTTCATTCGTTCCTAACAGAGTATCCTCTGGAATACAGAACCTGACGTATATCTTTACGTCTCATCTGCAGCTAATGGCCTGCAAGATGGCCGTGTTTCCCCAAGGTTGGACTGTCGTGTTGGTGGAAAATGGAAAAGGCAATGACGTGCACTGCTCTGGGGTTGACTGAGCGCCCCACAGCTCTCCTCCTTCACCCCGTCTCTTCCAAGACCCCGTCACCGCTCTCATCACTTTCCTCCTGAGTCCTCTCCTTTGGACGCGTCCGACAGCGTTCAGCCTACATGCAAATCAGCCCTCGCCCCCCTCCCCTCCTCCCCGTGTGCCGTCTCCTGTGTTTCATGAAGACCGCCGTCACTGCCTGTCACACTCATTCGCTCGCCTCGTTTGTTTGCCCCTAAATGGGCGGAGCCCAGATAGAACAGCTCTCAACATTGCTCTCGTTTTGTCAGATTGCCAAATTGGCTATTGTATTAAATCACTCACACACACACACACCACACACAGCCAAATCCCATGAAGTAATTAAGAAGTTTTGAAGGCAGCAATTAACACAAAGATTAGGCCCACCCGCCCGTGCCCAGGACTTTAATGCAGATGCTGATAATGCTGGATAAGCAAAAGTGGTTTCCTCTAGGTGGGGGCTGCCGTCTGCAGCGTCTGGGGCGTAGGAAGTGCGGCTAGAAACCAACCGCCAGCGTGTCCCTGTTATGTAATTCCATTATCCCAGACAATTTGCCTCGTTGTGACAGCGGCACAATCCACAGATTATAATGACTCTGCTCCAGCACCGGGGAAGACAGACCAAGCACACACCGTCACTTTTTAACCACGCCTGCCGCACATACCGCGTGTGCTCAAGCTTTATCGGCCCCAACAGTCAACCATGTCAAGGAAGTTAGCTTTGCATCATGAAGGATGTGGATGCATACAGAGGGAGACTAAAGCTGACCTACATATATCTACCATCTGGAAGGGTAGGATTTAACATTCATGTAGACGAGCTACAGGTAACCTTTCTCAGCCAACTTGTTCCACTTCTAACAATGAAAAGCTTTTTTTCATCCATATGTAGCCACAACTCCACTTGTTAAAATATTTGAGCTGCATAGATCAACATTTTGCTTCTACTGATTGCTTTAACTAGTCTGCCTTTCCTAAGTTATCTGGCCATCATTATTACTAAAGCATGTTTCAGTCCTGCCACAGCTGCGGTTATAGCTGAACTGGAACCTTTACTGGGGCGACAGTGGCCCAGGAGCTAGGCGTTTGTCCTGTAACTGCTAGGTTGCTGGTTCAAACCCCCCACTCCGACCGTCTCAAACATTAGCTATTTACATGCACGAAATTTCACGATCAGATTAAAATGTATGGGGATTAAATAACCGGATTGTACCGTTTATATGGGCACACAATCAATTAATCCAATCTTAATGTGCGTGTATATGCACCTGGCTTTATTCAGAATAGAACCACTCTGACAAGTGCAGTTATCGAATATTCCCAAAAAAAAAAAAAAAAAAAAAGGATGTACTTCCATCTTTGCTAAACAACAAAAATAGTAAACAAAGCAGTATTATACAAGTTCTTTTGTCTTCTTTACTGTGTAAGGTGCTTTGGGGTAATCAGACTTGATAAAGCGCTATACAAGAACAAGCCATTTACTATTTATCACAACAACATTCTTACCAATAACCAAAAGCATGGTTCAGGTTATTACTTAATTATTACTATTAAGGCGCAGACCAAAACAAGAGATAAAAACATCAAGAAGAGGCCAGATCTGTATGTTATGCTTTTATGATCTGGAGCGTCTCACATTAGTTATTAATACTGGAAGTCCCTGAGAAAAGACTGCTGCCAATACCTGCTGTCGGTGTACGGTGTGATTGAGCCGCGTAGCGACACAAAGCATGGCCCGTTTTACTGAACATGGCCCATTGTGGCGTGCACAAATGGCAAAAACTTTATCATGGGCTTGAGCATCATTTTGTTCTTAATTTAACAAATCTGGGTTTCCTCTTACGATCCAAAAAATGTCCTCCCAACACTATGGCGCTCAGAAAGACAGACAACAAGTCCTGTTAAGACGGAGTAAATGCGCCAACGTCATCCTAGCGCCTCAGGAAAGTGCTGTACGTAGAACTGTCAGCAGGAGCAACACGGGGGGTTGAGGGGCTGTAGCTGCATGGCACACAGTCAGAGAAAGATTTATGATGCAGCTACACATGTTCCAGGTGATTTACTGTCAGATCAAAGCGTGACCTGAGCAAACCTTTTAATCCTAATGTAGACCATGTCATACTGATGGACAAAAAAAAAAAAAAAAAGAAATAAAAAAAGAACTGGTGAACAGGACATCCCTAATTAAAACGTTTCCTCAGGTCCCAGCGCTCGGCTTCTCAGACAGACGGGGAAAAGAGAATCTGTTCTGTTTAAAACCCAGCGCAGATGAAAGCCACTTGAAACGGCCGACGACAGAGCGGCAGACAAAAAGCGCCGCAGTCAAAGACTGAGGTGCGTCTAAACTTCCTGTGATTCCCACCATCAATCAGCTTCAGAGCTCTCTTAATGGTTTTTCTCTGGCCCCGGGGCTGCCAGAGGTGCATACCAAGCAGTGGCACAGAGCAAGCCGATGCACGATGACACAGCGCCGGGGTTCAGACGGCAGAGAAAGTTCAATATGATGGAACACGCCTGGCTGGGGATGTAAACTTAAGCTCTTTCCCCCCACTATCCAAAAAAAAAATGGCTCTAAAGGCAGAGGCTGGGCTTTCGGGCTGCGTGGACCTGTAGATTAGTGGCTGCAGAAAACGCAACGCAACAGAAAGACTGGATCACTGGGCATCATGTTTCGTCACTGGTCACCCAGCATGCTGTTCTTCTCTCATCATTACATTCCCGCCTTCGTTAGCACCAATGAGAGCAGGACCGCCGGCTACCCGGTTCATCGAGGAGTACGACTCCAGCTACAGGTCTGTTAATAATCCTGCATCTCGTCGCCACCCTGTTGGAAACAGATGGTGTTTTAATAACTAATGGATGGAACGAGATGGAAATATTCACCTGGAACAGAATGGGACCAAAAAGAGCGAGCACCGGACTCAGGAACAGACGAAGGAGAACGAAGGGCGGTGATGACGCCACAGGCCTCAGCTGCACCCCTCTTGTCTTACATACTTTTGCTGCCATCTCACCAGGACACAAAAAGGACGACTCTCGCTTCTCGTGGTGACGGCGGACATGTTAGCAAGCGCCACACACAAAGGGAAGACGCTTCGTTTTCATCTCGTGGCCAGCTGGCAGCAAATCTCCCATGAAAAACGTCCTGAAATCGTGATTCCACTGATCCCCGGTGAAGTTTAATTAGCAAAACACTTGTGGCTTTGTGCATAAATTCGGACTCAAAGCGGAGCCTCCGATAAAAGCAGGGGGACAAAATATCCTTAAGTGCGAATCACTTTAGCTGAGAGCATCTTGCTTAGTCTCGAATACATCAACGGTGAGGGAAAGAAAAAAAACTGGCTAATTAGTTCTCATTAGAATAAGAGGCAGCCCTGCGACGACACAACCGCACTGATCAAAAGTTAACAACTCAGATCAAACGGGAACTTGTGAGAGCCCCCCCCCCCCCTCCCCCCAGTGATGTCACGCGTCCCCATTTATCAAAAAAAAAAAAAAAAATGCAGAATTGCAAGAAGGAGGTGGCCACGACACGTTAGTTCACGCTTCCTGCTTCCCTGCAGCGTGTTTCAGCCTCCGCCGTCAGCTGTGGTCGTAAGCTACACGCTGCTGGGAAGACGGCAGAGGGGGAGGGGAGCCAGCCGAGTAAGACTCAACTCCATCCGCAGCTTTCTCCCTGAAGCAGAGCTGCGTGGGTCCGTGCCACAGTCACAGGCTTGTCAGTCAAGCCACTTATTGTAAAAACCGCAGCTGAGAAAAGGTTAGAGCGCAGGGGGACTCGTCAACCCGACCACAAATTAGTCATCGGTCTCTCTCTCATGGCGCGGCTGACGACGGCGAGCGAAGCGCGGCACAAGCAACCCGTCACCAGAAACGTTCCCCACAGCGGAGTGAGTAGGAAGCGCCGGCGTGAACAGAAACGAAAGGGAATCCCGCGGCGAGGAGCTGTGTTTTTAGCCCAGCTTCCCATAAGAGACGTCACCGGGTTTACTCCGCATCAGGTTCAGGGAGGGTGGAGGCCTGGGACGTCCAAGGCTGAGTTAACGCAGCGATAGATCTGTGACCACAGACAGTTCTGGGAATCAGGCAGGTTGTCAGCAAAAACGAGCTGTGAGGGGATAAAACGACCAGTTTGGGTAGAAAGGCGTCACTTAACTGTGCATTTATAAGATAAAAAAACAAAAGGTTACAAAAGGACATGTGGAGAAACATCACTCGCTGGATTACAACCAGATCAACATTTCTCCGACCTTTACCCCAGTAAGTCCCGATGCAGGAGAGTCTCCTGAAAAATCTCCATCCAACATGAAAAAGTTGAATGTCACAGCAAACAACTTGTAGCTTCCAATAAGTCTCTCTCACACACACAGCTCTAAGTAAAAATATACATTCCTCAGTAATAAAACTTCACATCCAGGCAGAAAAAGGACCACATCTGAGAAGCATACCTAGTATTAGGATACAGGTTTAAGGAAATGCCCAAAAAAGCACATCTGGTTACATCTGGCCGCTTCTCCTACCGCCAACAAATCCCACCTGCCACCAGATTTCAATAAACTCTGCGATCTCCCAGGAAAACGACATCTATTCACTGTTTCACACCACGGCGAGAGGAGAAAAAAAGCAGCCTTCAGCGTGACGCTCCGGGGATGCACTCCAGTCATCCAGCAATCATCAAGTATATATTCCCTTCTCGGGCTCTTGAGCCGTGCATCCACAACAGCGACGCGGTTTCCATCGCCTTTTTAAAAAGTGGGAGAGCGCAGATCCAAAAAAATAAAAATCCGCACAACGGCCGCCGGATTAGCGCAATCAACAAGTATCCGCTCACAGACAGACTAGCACGTCCATCAAAGTTGTCATTCCCGCGGAGAGCGATGCAAAGCAGCAGCAGCAGCAGGAGGAGGAAAGAACGGGAAGAAGAGAGGCTCAGGCGAGAGGAGGTAGAGACGGAGAGAGGGAGCACTACGTTACCTTGTGGATGTGCCCTTCCTCACATCGCAGATGCTGCATTTGAACGCCTCGGCGGTGTTCCTGAAGGTGCACACGCTACAGTCCCAGTAGCCGTCGTCCACGGTCTGCTTGGCTTGTCTTTTCGGCCTTGCGGATCAAAACAAACAATTAAAAGGTCAGGCGGGGTTAACAAACGGCACCGGCGCGTCTCGGTTAATTGGGAGCAGAAGGAGACCGAGCCGCACACGGAACCTGCCGCTCGATAAAAAAAACGAGCTGCCTCGAAACGGCACAAAGCATGGCGGGGGTTGTCATTAGCGCCGGGTTCGAGTCCCGGCCGGCAGGGCTCCCCGGGCTTTGGCATCCACGGCGGCGAACCGGGGCGACCATCCACGCCGTCCGGTTGTATCGCCAGCTAGGCTAGCAGCTGGGCTGGGAAGCGCTGCTAAAATAAATAAATAAATAAAAAATAAAAAAAAATCGGCACCGAAGCTCGGTGGGTCGGCTGGCGAAACCGATACCAAACAAAGCCAGTTTCGACATTGACCCTCCAAAAGGTTTTGTCGAAGCAGAGGAGCGTTGCGGAGAATGCCAGGCGTCTCCTCGGAAAAAATTCTCTTTGTCTGTTAAGTGACTGGCTCGCGGGGAGCGAGAAGCCGCCCGCCATAGTGACTGCACTATTCTAGCTAGCTGTGGCATACCAACTGAAAACGGGGAGAAACGATCCCTGCGTGAGAGAAACGCATCCGAATCTCGAGCCCTGGACGCACAAACCGAACCCGAACCGACCGGGGCTGATCGCGTTACCTGGTAGGGCTCTTTTTGTCGCCCATGGTGACGAATAATCCTCGAAAATGAGAAGAAAAGGGGGCCTCCTTTAATTGTCAGTGAGTGAAGTAGAATCCAGATAGAGCCGCTGCTGAAGCTGTTGGCAGACAGGCTCCACTCAGAGCTGGCTCGAGGCACGGCACAGCGACTGACTGCACTCGGTCATGTGACCGGCGGCCGGCCAATCAGCGTCCCCGAATCTTTAAAAGTCTAGGACATGTAGAATATATTTTAATAACTTCTGGAGATATTTGACAGACACTGCACGCAGACAGGAGGGTTGTTATTCAGATGCTGTGCCCAATTCTGGTGGTGAATCAAATGTTTGTTGAGCTTACAATGATATAGAGAAGGGATTTAAAAGTCGAAAGTAAAAAAAGAAATAAACAGTGCGGTAACACCGAGAAAAGTAAAGAAACGGTATGTCAAAAGTGCAACTTTAAAACAGACGTATCACTCCGTTTGAAGCATGTCCACCAGGAAAGGCAAGAAGTTACCTACGAGCAGGATTATTTACCCCCTTTAGTCTCTGCAGCCACAGTTTAATATCTGTTATCTCTCTGCCACTTGCAGTTCAAACATTGTGAAACTCACAGCTTTCAAGTTCCCCTGCAATGCATCTCCAGAATAAGATCAGCGTGTTTAAGATCGCAAAGTGATTGCAGATCATTTGGTAAATGCCATTTATCTTCCCACTCTGTTTAAACGGGAGGTTTGTAGCCTGATTTCCATAGACCTGTACCAATGTAAGGATTTCAAAAGGTTATGCAGTGCCCTGTCCAAGTATTTCCACCCTTTTTCACATGTCCTCATATGACAAACACAAACCACAAAGAACCTTGTGAGGGATGATATACTAAGACAAACTAGTGCATGATTATGAAGTAAGAGATAAATGACGCATGGTTCCAAAAAGGTTTTCACAACTATTGTAAAAATGTTTTGCGCATTTTCACCCACAATTTACTCTGACTCTAAATAAAACAAACTGCAGTCAGCTGCTCCTGTACTCAAGGCAGCAAGAATAAGAACGAAGGGCAGAGTTGGTGGAATGGGGAACCTTGAAGGAATCGAATGATTTCAAATTCTTTGCTTTACTTTAAATGTCTGATCAATCACACAAAAGCTGTTGGACACTTTAGACCAGGGATCATCAACTCCAGTCCTCCTACATTCAGGTGTGTTGGATCAGGGACACATCTAAAGGATCCAGGACACCGGCCCTCGAGGGCTGGATTGACTATCCCTGTTCTAAACCCAAAATCAATTGAAAATCTACAGCAAGATCTGAAATGTGCACCTTATTGACACCCCCCCCCCCCCCCATCCAGTCTGACCAAGCTTTAGATATTTCGCAGGGACAAATCGGCAGAATATTGTCAAAAATAATGACGCGCTTTCAAGTTTCTCTTTTCTAGAAACACTGACAACCCTGTTTTCTATTCCCTCCACTTCACAGTTATACACAACGTCATGTTAAAGTTATCACATGAAACCCCAACAGCAACCCACTGTCAAAGTGGGTGTAAGGTGACCAAATGTGAAGAAGTTCTGGGCATACCAGTATACTTTAAGAAGGAACTGTAAGTTGCAGTGCAGCTCTTCCCCCCCAAAGACTTTGTAGAACATCGTTAATGTCTCTGAATAGCCTAATGGACCCATTGTTCTCTGTTTGCTCATAGAGAGTGTTTTATTCAGCCATATGCAGATGACTTAAGTTCCCCCTGCATCCACAAGCACCGCTCTTCTTCTCCCCCTCTGGGCTCGGACAGGCTGCGTCATGGAATGTGTTGGCCAAAACACTGCACCTTTCTCGCGCCTCCGCTCTGCCCGGGCCCGGGCTCCCTGTGGGGGGAGCCCAGGCGTGAATCATGTCGGCTCATTAGCTGCTCTCCACGACTCCGGGTTTGCTCAGCGGACCCATCGCTTTTTCCCCGTTTCAGTGTTAATACAACCTCCTCATCCACGTTCATCTGCCCTCCGCCCAGAGAGCTCCCGTTTGGCTCAGCTCGTTGCGTGCTTCATCACGGTAGCCTACTGATAACTACAATTCAGTCAAAACAGCATAATGCCTCGCCTCACTGGTTCTGGAATGAGATTTTGGGCTCTTTTTGTTGGTTTTCACTTGCAAGCTACGGTAAAATACTAAGTGGAGTTAGTTTGTATTCGCTGGAACAGCCCTTGTAGCTACGCGTCTTCTCTATTCTTTTTGAGAAACGCCAAAATATCTGAGCAGACTGATTAATTCACAGATGCAACAGGGAGGAGAGGCATATTAAAGGAGGCATTTAGAAACATTTATTGAGAACAGCTGGTCCAAAGGTGAAAGAAGTGCAGATACCTTCCTCCCCGGCTGACTGCACCCCTGAGCACGGCGCTTACATTACCGGGAGACGATTTTACAAGGCAAACAGTTAGTCCTCATTCATTATTTATGAGAGGTGTGAAGCTCTGCAACACGGTGAAACAAGGTGCTCATGGCCTGCGCTGAAAGAAGTTTAGAGACTTTTTTTTGTGATGCAAAATGACTGAAGTCCCATTCATGCTGGTGGGAAAGTGGGGAATTTAATTCCCCTGGGGCTTCAAGGAGCTGTCAGGGTGTTGGTTTATCTACGATTCAGCTCCCACTCAATCTGAGTGTGTCGCTTATCTTGAGCAAAGTCTTCCCAGTGCCAGGCGGGCCTGAATTCCAATACCTCAAGAGAGCTGCTGCGGAGTGTCTGGCCGACGAAGATTGAGTTCTCGTGCAGCTGCAGGCAAGTAGATGTTAAATCTGTCTAACGTGCAGAGATCCCAGCTTGGATCTCTGCTGCAGCCCAGGCGCTGATCAAACATCATCATCGCTGCATTATAAGACAGATGCAGCTCAGTGGCTCCCAGGAATAGGGGGTTTTCACTGACGTCACTGGCCAACTTCCGGTCCGCCATATTGGGTGTCACACTTCCTTATCTCTAGTTGTCCTACACGTATTTTCGTATCGAGAATGGATAAGTACGCCAGCACGCTAGAGCGACCAGATAAGGACGTCTATCTGAGGAAATGTTCCGTGATCAACCATATGGACCCCTATGCCCTCCACGGTGCCTTGTTTAGCCGTAATCCAGATGATTGGCCAAATGTAGAGCACGGCGACATCGTGCATTACCTGGTGTTCAGTGAAAACCCTCTGCACACTCTTGAGGAAATGAGAGCTTACAAGGGTCTAGAGGCTCACAACCAGTTCATATCTGGTTGGGTACGAGATGTCGAAGTTATGTACATCAAGGAAATCGCCATCATACGTGGACGGGTGAGTTTTAATAAGATGGTAAAAATGTAAACAATCCGACGCAAATGCGGCGCATGCTTCTGCGGTGGCTGACAGCCGGCGGTGCGCGAAGGCGCTTGGCTGCAGGGCTGATCGACGCCGCTCGCGGCTTTAATTATTTAAGCAGAACAATGACCAGTGCAAAATTAAGTTGTATTTACCGTATTTACGCCGGCAAAAGCCTACCGGCGTAACCCGGAAGTAGCGCGGACGTCACTGTCCATATCGGACGTGTTCGGCTACCTTGTTTGTGGTGTGAGCGCCTATACTTCAGAACAGTTCTGAAGCTACAAGTCCTTGGAGTCTCATGTGCAGTTTACGAATGGATGGGTTCAGGAGCTGCAGATCATAAAGCCAGCAAACAGTGGGAACACAGTAACTCGTACAAAGGTAAGCTGTGCTCAGACGGGCTCTGGCACATGCTAACCGTTAGTGCTAACAACCACTCACGCATGTAATGTACTTTTAACTAGCTGCTATGTGTTTCAAACGTTTAGAACACACTCTCATTGACATCGGGATACTGTGGAAAGTTATGTTCGGTCGTCTTACAGCCGCGATCCAAGCGAGCCGACGACTCTTTGTTATCTCTAACAGTTGTTCTCCGTGGTTGCGCCTCCAGGCAGGAAAGCGGTGGAAAATTAACCCGTTTCTATGTTTTTCCCATGGCGATCATGTGTTGCGCTGTTACAGCCCACAATACAGCAACGGTTTACATGTTTTAAATACTTAACAGTTAATTACCTGTGACAAAGTGAGCACCGCAGACTCTGGCGTATTCCAGCCTAACACCGTCCAAATCGGACCTGGATATCCGTGTCAGCCATAGGTGACGGCGTTGTTCAGAGAGCTGTTTTGTTTTTTCACACTGATTCACTATCACGGCTGGTAGGCGAAAGAAAGAGCGTTGATCTCCACCTCCACGGGCCGTGCAACCAACCATTAAACACGTTTTCACCATTGTTCACTTCCAATACTGCCTAAGGCGTAATACAATGCGGGTCAACGGTGCGAAACGACTGACACCCAATACGGCGGACGCGCAGAGTAGTCACGTGAGCGTGACGTCAGCTGAAAACCCCCTATTACGCTGCTTTGCCGTAAGTATTTGCTTGTCTGCCTTCACACACATATGAACCAAAGCCCGTTCTTAATCCATAGGGTTTAAGATGATCTCATGCAACCCTTTGAATCTTTAACAGCTTCACGTCTTCTAACATGGCTTTAGGAGTCTGTTTGTGGGGCTCTTTGACCATTTTTTAGGACATTTGTAAGGTCAGACACTGATGCTGGACGAGAAGGCCTGGCTCCGCTCTAATTCATCCCACAGGCGTTCCGTTGGGACGACGTCGGGACTGTGTGCCGGCCAGTCAAGTTCTCTCTTTACGGATCCTGCTTTGTGTAGCTGGTGTCCAGGCATGTTGGAAAAAGAAGGGGCCGGCCCCAACCGCTCACATGAGGGTAGGACCATGAAATAGGATCTGCAGCGCATGTTTGAACGGCAGAGCCAAATGGGCCGTTCTGGGGCTTTCCAACTAGTCAACAAACACTTTTCTCTGAAACCAGAGTCTGCACCCAAACTAGACTAAACCTATGGTTTCACCTTTGAGTAACCTCACTTTCACTTTCAAAACCTAATACTTCACAGCTGTCTCACCAAAACCTAAAACAGTCTTGATGCTTGAAATTAAGGAGTGTGTAAAAAAAAAAAAAAAGCTCTAATTTAAAAATGTGTTTGGTGCTGCTCCATGGCAGAGTGAAAACAACACAGGCATAACAGATCTCTCCTGTGTATAAGAACTCGCATTTCAACGAGTCTACGTGTGTAAAAAAAAAAAAAAAAAGAGGTTTGATTAAAAAAGATAACATTGTTCACACTTACATCAAGGAAAAGGAACTCACATTTTCTGTTCTCAGAAATCCCAACACACACAGAGGGTTTGAACATAGAGGTTAAAAGCCTGTGAACTTTTTCCCCCACATTTTTTCAACCAACTCTGACCACTTCCCCTTTCCCTACTAAAAGAAAAGCATTCCCACAGCATGATGCTGCCACCACTGTGTTTTATTATGGGGGTGATGTGTTCAGGGTGATCTGTATTAGTTTTTCCTCTTTCATGTTGTGTTGCATGTAGGACAAAAAGTTTAGTTTTTGTCTCTTCAGACCAGAGTTCCTCGTGTCCACTACCTGACTTTTGGCAAACTGCAAATTAAACATATTCTTTCTTCCTTTCACCTACTCTATAAAGCCCAGATTTGATGAGTGCACGATTGATAGTTGACAGATTCTGTGGATCTCTGCAGCCCCTCCAGAGTTACCCATGGCAGCTTCTCTGATTAAAGCTCTCTTCGACTTTCTTGCCCTTTCGGAGGGACGTCCAGGTCTTGCTAGGTTTGCAGTAGCGCTACACTCTTTGTATCTTCAAACATTTGCTCCAGGAGATGGTCAAAGTTTGGGGGCTTGGTTGTAGAACTTAAACTGCTTTCAACTTCTCCACAGCAACTTTACAAGAACTCCCGGCTTGTCTGCTGTGTTTTCCTGGCTGTCCCAGTGTTGTTGGCTCACTAATAGTCTCTGGCAAACCTTCACAGAAAAGCTTGATTCTAACTGACTGTAAATTATACTATACGTTGCAAATGCACTGAATTTTATGCAAGGGATAATGCCGAACGAGCTGTCCATTATCAGTTAATTATAAGTTAATTATTTTCTGATAATTTCTGATAATGGACAGCTCAAAGGACATTATCCTACTCATACCATGGTCACTTATGAGATAAATAAATATTACATCAATTATTAATACCTTCATGTTTTTTTCTCACTGTTAAAATCGTAAATTTTTCACAAAAAGCGGCTGAGAAAACTATTTAAAATCTCGTAGTGACGCATGGCCAAGGTAACCAGCATCAGCTGTCTTGCTGTTACCATCTATGGTTTGAGCCATCACAATGATTTAGAACAGTCAGGCTATTTGGCCGGACCTTTTTTATAGGTGACCTGTAATTATGGGTAATGGACTAAAGATGGCTGAAGACCTACGTCCCAATACAGATTTTTATTTGTACAACAAAATATTGAAATGCGTGTGCAAGTGTCTTTCCACTTCAAAATTTTGCTCTACTTTGTATTGACCCATCACATAAAATAAATAAATACACAGAGGCTTGCTGTTGTAAGTTTAAGGGGAATAAATGAAGGTGCACCAAGTTCAATTACTCCAGATGGTGAGGTTTGATGTTAAGTGTAAGGGGAAAAAAACTTTAAAAAGAGTAAAAAAGGGGATGTGCTGTAATGGTGCAGGGTAGTGAGCACGGCCCATATGCAGTGGGATTAGTCCTCGATGTGGCTGACCCGTGTTCGATTCTGGCCTGAGGTCATTTACCGCATGTCTTCTCTCAAACCTCCTTTCCTGTCAGCCCACTGTGTAAAAATGAGCCACTAGTCCCATTAAAAACCCAGAAAAAGAGTTAAACGAAAAACATCTACTGAACTCCAAGGTTTTAGAAGCTCGAGCGATGTCAAGCTGGAGGACGCTGCCTGTGTGTTTCTGTGTGTCCTAGAATCCACTTTCCTAAATCGTGGAAGCCAATTTGGTTTGAGTAAAACTGTATTTTGATATGCTTCGCGGAGTGAAAACAGAAGGGTTGTACTAGCGGCTGGACGCTTGTTATGCAAGACCAACATTTCCACTAGGACATAACTTACAGCCCAAGCGGCAAACTGTCTGGCAATTAAATTTAATAAAGCAAAGAGTCTGTTCCACTTTCTAAAAGCCCTCTTTTCTCAAGTACTTGAGCAGCGAGCTGCAGAGACTCCTCTGCAATTTAAACAGAGGAGCACGTTGCGTGATTTCAATACGCAGCTGAATCATTTATGTGGGAGCCCAGGAAGATGCTGCGGCACGATGTCGTCTGGTGAACACCGCTGAACACGGCGGTAGAACTCGGCTGCTCTCTATCTTTGCCCGCTCCTTTTCCCTTTGCTTCCGGAGATCAGCCAGAAACTGAAGCAATAGGATGAACGAGAGGGAGATCAGGGCACTGCAAATGCAGACGCTGAGTGAAGACATCTTTATATCTCTGGCACACTTTGGAGGGAAGAAAGAGAGTTGTGATTAAACACCTTTCACAGAACTCCCTGACACATTTCCCAGCCCGTTCTGGCATGCCAAGAGAGAAGACCACAGAGATTTACCCGGTTTGTGCGGAGCTTGCATGCTGACATGAAACCAACTGTTTGTTGACTTTGATGCGGCTGGCTTTGTTTCTTTTCACGGCGATGACAGCGCCGTCGTCAGGAATCAGCTGTCAGCTTTATTGTGACAGCGTCCAGACTCCTGTCATGTTTTCTCCAGCACCGTTACATTTCCACAGTTACATCTACTTGACCTTTTCCCCGGCAGATAATGTCTACTACGTGAGGCCCAATCTGTCTGCTGTCCTTGGAAGTCGCTGCATTCACATAATTAGCAGCATTCATTGCTTGTTTGTTCTGCCTACTAAGCTCCCCCCCCCCCACACCTGCTGTCTGGTTTCAAAGAGCGCTCGTGTGATGTTAAACAAATTTACTCTTCAAACAGAGCCCTCAAATTCGCTCCTCTTCACTGCCGTGGCAGCTTTGAACAGCCGTTTTCTGCTCAGTTCTCCATGAAAACCCCTACAGTTTGAAACAAGCTCTCCAACAACTTAAAGACAAGTGGGGTGAACAGGTACACTAAAGGGAAGCGTTCCACTTCTGCTACACCGAGCAGATTCTGACTGGAGAGCAGACACTGCGAGATAACAGACGGTTTTCTGCAAAAGTTAACGAATCCCTCGAACTTCCACATTTCATTTGGTTACAAATGCAAACTTCCCAGTATTTGTTTTTTATTGGGGGGTGGGGGGGGGGGTTGTGTTATAGACCAACAACACAAAGTAATGCATAACTGTGAAAAATGAAACAAAAATCTGAAAGGTGTTGTGAGTCAACACTTGGTCGAAGCACCTTTGGCTCCAATTACAGCTTCAAGTCTCCTCAGGAATGTCTCCACGGGCTTTGAAAATCTCGATTTGTCTCCATTTTCCTTGGCAAAACAAAAGCTGAGATTGGACAGAGAAAGGCAATCTTCAAGTCTTCCCGCAGATTCCCAAGTAGATTCAGGTCTGAACCTTAACAAGTGAGCATAGGTTTATCTAAGCCATTCCGCTGTAGATCTGGCTGTGTGTTTAAGGCCGTCGTCCTGCTGAAAGGTGAACCTTCAACCCAATCTCATTCGCCCCAAACAACCATCAAACCTGACCAGCTTTCCTGTCTGAGCTAAAAAAAAGAATCCACACAGCTTAATACTGCCACCACCATGTTTCACCATAGGGATGTTGTGTTCTGGGTGCAATTTAGTTTTGCTTTATACATAGTGTTTTACATGTAGGCTAAAACTTTGCTGTCTACATGACTTGTGGCAATTTTTAAAAGCAAGACTTCTTGTGGTGTCCTTTCAACAATGGCTTTCTTCTTGCCAATCCTGTGTTAAGGCCAAATTTTTTGCCCCTTTTCCACAAGCTCCATTTGGCCCGGCTCTACTTGGCTTTGCCTGCTTTGCGAGCATTCCAGTTATGTTGTTTTTTGGCTCATTTCATCCCTCTTCAGGAGGTAGTGCTGAAATGTGACGTGAACAGACTGCCGTTCACTGATTGGCCGAGGGACGAGGAGAAACGAGAAGGCACCGCAGCAGACTGCCTGCAGCAGATCTAAATCAAAGAACACTCTGCCAAATCAACGCAGAGCAAATATCCAATGTGAAACCTATAAAAATAATTTCAATGCGGGGTATAAGTGCGTGGTTTTGCACATTAAAGTCCATCTCGTCGTTCTCCCCATGGCTGAGGCATGTCCTCATAAAGCCCTGAATGTTAACTCCATAAGGCAAACTTTGGAGCAGATCGGACCCTCTCTGCTTCTGTTCCCCACCTGTGCAGGCAGAGAAGCTTGGCCTTATTTATTAGTTCAGGCTGAACTGTGATCCACATATTTATCCCAGTGGGTTATTTTATCCTTAAAACATTTTTCAAGACATTCTTGCATGTACAATAATACAAACATTATTAGCAATTTTTTTGTTTCATTTATGTCTTTATTTACAACGATATATTAACTTTTTTATTCTTTACCGTTTCTCCTAGATTTCTTTGAAGTGTTAATGTCACACAGTGATGCTTAACAGCGGCAGAGCGCACACCACTGATGGCTGGAGGTGGGGCTTAAAGCCAAAGCTCCAGTCACCAGTGGGTTCTGTGGAAATGCAACAGGTAACTTGCAGAGCAGAGCGCTGTGGGATTGAAAGTGCAAATGGCGAAGAGAAATTTGTTCAGTGCACGACAAATATCAGCATTGTTTGTGTTGAATTTTATTTAGTGGTATAAAAGAAGGTGGGGGGTTGGTCAAAAACAAATGCCCACCGCACTCTTCATATTGATTTAATTTAATGACTGGGTCCACTGTCGCCGCGTGCTTGTTCAGGAGTGATTGCTGTAAGGCAGTGGCTCAATGCAATCGGCTGGGTTTCCTTAGATTGGAAACTTGTTACCAATTTGGGTAATAAATAACCTTGACTGTGTTACTATACTTCTAGAACCAAACTGGAATGTATGTAACTATCTTTGAATCTGTCTGTAGGATTGGATTGAATGGAAATTTTTTGTAAAGTGCCTTGAAATTTTTTTTTTTTTTTTTTTTGTGAATGGGCATTATGTAAATGAACAGATTTTTTTTCAGTTAAATATTTTAAAACCAAACACTTCCTTGTGTTGTTTTATTTCATATATAATCCTTTAAAGTTTGAGAAGGTAACGTGGTTACCCTGTACATGCGCGGGTTCTCTCCAGGTTACGTCCAGAGTCCAAAAACATGTGTTAGGTTAACTGGTCTCTCTAAAATTGACCTTAGGGATGTGAGCGCATGGCTGTCTGCCCTGTGTGTCTCCGTATTGCCCTGTGGCGGATGGGCGACCTGTCCGGGGTGTAACCTGCCTATCGACCAATGACTGCTGGAGATAAGCCCCAGCACACCTGCGACGCTTTAAGGACAAGCGGGTGTAGTGAATGGTTTGCTGGATTGTAACGTCACATATTGTAGAAAGGTTCCAGGTGTTTGAGAGTCTGCCTCACACTGTTTCTGTCCATCTCCATCCGTCTCATGCAGGCACGCGTCCCATCCATGGCGGTGCCGTCTTCGGTGTGTCTCTGTGTGTTTTGTGCCAATATTGAAGCTCCAGTAGGTGCAGCACAAGACCTTTGGACCTCTCTGGGGGGACATTGTGAGGAAAAATAGGCAGATGAGGGAGGGACGGGGGACATTTGAGGACACAGTTTCCTTCAGCTGTGGAATGTTTTCCTGCGTGTTCCTGTTTGGAGGGGCCACTCACAGCTCCCAGAAGCTGGCAGGAAACCACATGCTCCTTACAGCGGGGCTGATAAGAAGGGGCGAGAGGAGGAGAAGATGGGAGGGGTGCTTTAGCAATCCTTCAGGAAGGTAGATTATCCCACGAAATGCTGGCAGAGCGTCACCCTTTGTGCGTGCCTGTATATATGTGCATATCTGTGTGTGTGTGTGTGTGTGTGTGTGTGTGTGTGTGTGTGTGTGTGTGTGTGCGCGCGCGCAAAGAAGCAGCTCCTTCAGCTCACTCAGCAGTGGGGAGTTTCGATGAATCCGGGGCAGTCGCCACAAAGAGATCCAGAACAAAAGGCCTGCAAGCTGAGAATGTGCAGCGTTTCTGGGCACGACCCAATCTCACGCTTTGTTAACTCTCAAACATAACACCGAATAAAGACCAAGACAGTCACGCCTCGCTTGTCAATTACCTGCCTGTTGATTGAAAACCCGACAGCTCACCACCTCGGTTGGAAGGGTTCGCACATGAGAGCGGCTCCAACCTCACGTGGGAGCCCCGCTGGCCAAACCACAGGGTAGGAAGATTTTGGATCGCTCCTCGGCTGCAGACAGCCTGCGTCTCGTGAGAGCGAGGTGGCTGCAGTTTTTACAACCAGGCGTCTCAGTTACTCTCCCCCAGCACGGCCACACAGAGTGACAGGAAACACCTGGTGCTTCTGTGAGCCAACAGCTGGCTGGGTTAAATGTTGACCCAAAAACCATCAGACATGGTAGAAGCTTTCGTTTTAGATCGTTTTGATATTAATTGCTGAATTCTGAAAGTTCAAAGTGTCCATTCTTCTTTGCAAAATAGTTGAAACTCGATCAGACTGGAAAGACAGTGTAGATGAACAGCAATGTTTGAGACTTGCAACATGTTGTCAACGAGATTTGTGTCCAGACTTTGACTAGGACATTATAACACATGACTATGCCTCGATCTGAACCATTCTGTTGTACCTGTGGCTGTTTAGGGTTAACCTGCTGGAAGGTGAATCTCCACCCAGACATCAGTCCCTTGCAGCCTCCAACGGGTGCTCTGCCAGGATCTCCCAGCATTTGGTTCTGTACATCTTCCCATCAGCTCGGACCAGCTTCCCAGTCCCTGCTGGAGAGAAGCATCCCCACAGCATCATGCATGGTGACGTGCAGTGGCAAAACCCCAAACTGAGATTACTAAGGTGTTTCTTTTTTCTCTTTTTTCCAGATGGGAGAGGCACTCTGTAAATACAACATGAAATATATGTTATTAATAATAATAAAGTTTTCACTGAAGGAACTTTATTTATCCGGAAAAAAGTACTGTTACAGTAGGAATTATTTGGAAAAGAACAAACATTAATGCAAAAGTAATTTTGCAAAGAGCAAATTCTTGCATTGCTGAGCTGACGAAGCAGCCAACGGAGGACACTAATGTTGGCTCACCATAACTTGTGAAACGTTCAGCTTTAGAGCAATCTTCATTAGCACAGAGAAACCCTTTTTAATCCTTTTAATCAGGCTCTTTTTGTCCTGATGCCACTGGCCAAACAGACCTCTGGAACAACCTGTTGCAAAACATTAAAGGAGCATAGCTTCCAGTTTCCTGTTGTCTACCTGCTGACTGACAGCTGACACTGTTATCTGCAGAAAATGAGCTTTTTCCTGCTGATAGCAGAACTCTGAGAATCACAGGAAGTTTGAGACGGGCAGCGTGAGGAGAAACGGTGAACGTCCAGATTCTTACGGAGGCGACCACAATCCATCTGGGTTTTCCCCTGCTCCCAACATGACAGCCACTGCTAAACTGAAATAAAAATGTGTGATCCTTACTGCTGCCAGCCATCTTCAAACCCCAGGATGGCTAGCTACACAGACGCTCTCAACTGGTTACCCTTAAGGTGGGACAGAAGCAGTCTCTCCGGGGCTGAATGCTGGGCCAGCATCTTTGAATGTGCATTATGAGAGAAGATTTCCGATACGGTATGTGACAGATTCTACTCTGCAGCACAGCAGCTTTCCTCTGCCCAGATGAAGCGCTGGTGCAGAACCCAACACGGCTTGTCCACTCAGGGTTTCAGCATCACGAGGCTGTTCCTGGACCAAAACCAGATCGGTGAGCGCTGTAGTGTTTGTAACGGTGAAACTGTTGGGTTTATACAGCACCTTTGGGTCTCCGTACAGTGCCGCTGCCAACTTGCAGCCATCCATTATCTGCACCCACATAATCCCAATCAGGGGGCTGACTATTGCTGCAGCTAATGGCCACAGTGATGTGAGATAAAACTGCAAACCAGTCTTCGCAAAGCAGTTTATTTGCTGACCAAACTCACAAAAGGAGAAAGTTACTGAAGGTCGGGAGTCCTGAAACTTCTTTGGCCCACAGTATCCTCTGCAAAGCTTGTGGAGCTGGTAGGCAGATGTGAAGTACATCCACACACAACTACTTAAGGAAAATACTGTTCTAGGCTTTTCTGCTTTGCTCAATTCATTTACAGATAAAAATTTTAGCTGTAGATTTTAAAGAATATCTTTACATTAAAAAATTCTAATGACACGGCAAGAGTGACTGAAAAATGAACCAGTTTCTAGATTATTTATGATAAACAAATACAAAGCTCAGTAAAGCAGCAGGTGACATGATGAAAGGAAAACTGATTTACCGTAGTCAAGAAAGGTCACAAAAAGCCATAACAATCGAGATTAAATGACAAGTTCATCCGAGGTCGCCAGTTCCCAGCTCTCCGCTGTGTTTTAACAAAGCGGACGGACCGAGCACAGAGACACGATTCAGTCATCCTCCTGCTTATCTGAGTGGATAAGTCTTTTCTCCCCTCCTCCTCACAGCTGCGTGAATGGGCTGAGCACTACATGTCAAACCACAGCCTATGTTATTTCCCACATGTGGGCACAAACACCAGATCTCAGGGACCGTAAATCACAGAGACTTGGAAAAGCTTTTAGCTTGACTAAGGCTGAAGTTTATGGTTTTCTGTGAGTGAATCCAGCTGTTTGGATCCACACAATGCATTGGGAGGTTCTGTCAATTTGGTAGATTAGTGTATTGACAGATGGCGGGCCATCCATCCTGCAATCAATAGGTTTTATTTCAATCCTCTGGAATGAGAATCGTCCATTATTTCAACCATATGGTTTTTCCTCCCTTGTCTCCTCTTCTATTTTTAAACGTCTGCTTTAAAGTGCCGTGGCAAAAGATTTGTTGCTGTTGAACTTCAAACACGTTGTACAAGTAAAACGTCCTATTAATAGGATGGGAAGAAAATGTCCCTTTGTTTGCAAAATGCTACGTGTGGCAGTCAGAAAACGAACACTGCACGTCAGCTGGGAGACAGTGCAAACAATTCATGATCAGATCAGAACCCGTGCAACCATTAGCATGATGTAAACACCTTTCCAGTCTGTTGTGGGCAGCAGAGATTATAAAGTCTAACAGCAGCCAGGAGGCCTGCGGAAACACTCCTTAGAGCATCTAGGGTGCAGCAGTCTGTCACTGAAAGAGCTCTCCAGCTGTGCAACAGCTCCATCCATGGGGTGGGAGACATTGTCCATCAGTGATGGTATTTTTCTTAGTCCTTCTGTCTCCCACCACCTGCACTGAGTCCAGGGGCCATCCCAGGACAGAGCTGGTCCTCCTAGTGAGTTTATCCAGCTGCTTCCTCTCAGCTACAGATAAGCTGCTGCTCCAACAGACCACCCCATGGAAGGTGGCTGATGCCACCACAGAGTTAAAAAAGGTCTTCAGGAACGCCCCCTGCAGTCCAAAAGACCTCAGTCTCTTCAGCAGGTAGAGTCTGCTCTGACCCTTCCTGCGGAAGTCCACCACAAGATCCTTTGTTTTCCCTGCATTTAACAGAGATGGTTCTGCTGGCACCAGTTGACAGATCTCTGGCTCCACTGTCTGTACTCTGAGTCGTCCTCCTCTGTGATGAGACCAACTATTGCAGAGTCATCAGAGAACTTCTGTAGGTGGCAACCTGGTGAGCTGATGGAGAAGTCTGCGGTGTAGAAAGTGAACAGAAATGGTGCCAGCACAGTTCCCTGTGGAGCACCTGTACTGCAGATCAGCCTGTCAGAAACACTGGCCCATGTCCTCACATACTGCGGTCGACCAGTGAGGCAATCTAGTATCCACTGGGACAGGTGGTGGTCCACTCCTGACTTCTTCAGCTTGCCCTTCAAGAGTCCTGGTTGGATCAGGTTGAACGCACTGGAGAAATCAAAGAACATGATCCTCACTGTTCTCCCAGGATTCTCTAGATGGGCTAGAACTCGGTGCAGCAGGTAGATGATGGCGTCATCCATCTCGATGCCAGGCTGATAGGTAAACTGCAGTGGATCCAAAGAAGACCTCATCAGGGGGTGAAGATGATTCAGAATCAGCCTAGGGTCTACTGGCCTGTAGCTGTTGAGGTCTTTGGGGTGTGCGGTCTTGGGCACTGGTACACCAGGGGAGGTTTTCCACAGCTGTGGTAGTCCCCCCTGCTTCAGACTAATGAAGTCTAAAGATGTTAAAGATGAATTGAATTGAAAATGAATTGTATGGGTTAATACACTCAAAAAACAAACATTTTCACCTATCCACTTGTAGCATCAACATTGTTCAGCTTGGACTACAAAATCCCAGCAAATAATAATAAGGGCAGATTTTCAAAATTGGTAAGCCAGAGGTCCATGACCTTGTTTAGCACCCCCACAGCAAATACTGTGAGTTAATGGTTCATAAAAACGCAATAGAGGATAGAGAAAACTAAAATGAAAAATATGACCCAAACAAAATATAAAAGATATCTACACAGCAACTGGAGATACTAAATTCAACTTTTCTGCATTCCTAGCGACTAAAAGTACGCAACAAAATGTATTTTAGGGCTAAAAAAGCAGATTTTGCATGATATATCTACTTTAATTTGTATTCTGATGAGGCTGAATCAAATGCACATTTTCTTTCATTGCAGTCCTTTGTGTTGGTCTTTCACAAAACATCTCGGTAATAAACATTGATGTGTCGTCTTGACCTGACAAAAAAAGGGGGAAAGTTCAAGGAGTGTGAATACTTTCGCAAGGCGCTGGAGAAATGACCTTTTACCTTGATAATGCAACAAGCTGCAAAAGTGGACAGGGGTATGCTTCCCTCCCACCTCTTCAAATAAGGCTGCCAAATCAAGCTATTAGACAAGACATCCATCATGGTCGTGTGGGGTGGAGTAACTGACCTTGATGCGGTCTTCACACTCAATTTCAGACACCCTTGGGCTCCATTATGGGGAGATTTAGGCAGCGCGAACGTGGCCAGCCTTCACGTTTCATTCTTACAGTAGTGGATGTGATAAGTGCGTGATGCAGCTCCAGAGAAAGGGAGTAATAAAGGAGATACAAAAGCTGACGGTGGAGGTGGGGGTATGAGGGGAAGTTGAGGGGGTGAGTCAGCAGGTGATGAAAGCAGCAGAAAATGAAGATAAAGTAACAGGGCTTCAGGAGATGAGAGAGGAAGATGGTTGGAAATGACTGTAAGAGCGAAGCAAGTAGGATGAGACGGTGGATGGAAGAGGATAAATAGCTTTTCAAGGACTTTGCAACCCACCCCCACTCCTCCCACCACCACACCCTTAAAAAGAGCTCAAAAACTACTCTGGGAAGAGTAGACACAATATGAGGGTGATTTCCAAAGAGAAGGGGGGTGAGGGGGGGTCTCAAGAGCGATCCATCACAGCGGAAGCACAAGAGTGAATCTAAGCAACTGTGAATGGAGGAGCCTGGGCACGCGCTCTCTTTCTCTCTTCTCTCTCTGCAGGAGGAGAAAGCCAGCCTGTGAATGGGCGAGTACTTCCACCCCTCCCCCACTCTTCAGCTCTCTCTTTTCTAGCTGCTGGGAGGAAAAAAAAAACATGCATGAGCTCTCTCAAATGAAAACATGCCTCCGTACCACACAGGAATTTGCTGCCACACCATTTCCATTTTGATGCTGCAAGGAGGTGGGGGGTGGTGGAGGGCAACAGCAAAAAAAACAACAAAAAAACAAAGCAAACACCTGCTGAGTTCTGTTGAGAAATGATTTGGACAATGCTCTCCTTTTGTTTTCCCTTTTTTCCACTCCTCCCTTTAAAGGAGTGTGTTTTCTTCCTTCCTCCTCCTCTCGCCAGGAGCAGCGTGCAGCTCCAGTGATGCACGCTGCTCCCTCGGGAGTTTATTTGAGAAACACCACCTGCGGGGTTTGAGTGGCATCATTAACAAAGGTCAGATGTGCTCACTGTGAAATTATACACACATGAATTTCTCATTGACTTGTTAATGCACCTGATTTCCTTGCCCTGGGTGACAGTTTGCCCTTTGCTGTCTGTTGGGGGATATTTAGACAAGAGTGCAACAATGCATTTGATTTAATTAAGAGGCTACTGATAACACTTTACACTTGAGTTAAGCAACCATGTAAATACAGCTAACATCATTAATGAAGCAGGCAGAAAGACAAATCAATGTAGGGCATGTTTGAGCGTATGGTGGCTTATAGTAACACAGCTCCCATCAGACTTGGCTGCTCTTAAAGGTGCCATGACATCACTGTATAAACCATTTCATGTAGTTGATATTGCTAATTATGTAAATTCTCCAAAGAGTTTAATTAAAGAAATAACGTCAGCTTGTTGTTTTATCAGTAAAAGGGTTGGGTGCTTTAATGATATGCAGTTCTACCAAGAAACAGAAACAGATAAAATGTGCATCGGCTTGGTATTAGAAAAAACATGTAATGAACTCAACAAAAGTATTATTCCAAAGGTCACAGGACATTTCAATAGTTCAGTTATGGGCGGTTCTAGACAGAGGCCCACAGGTGCCGGTGCCCCTGTAGAACTGGTCCTGGGCCCTGTTATGCTGACAAAGATACCGTAACTGATTGTTCAAATGGACCAATTGTATTTTTTACCTTTACAGTTTTACTCTAACAATAATTTAAAAATTAAGCTGTTTCACGTTTAGCTCCAGCCGTATTGAGACAGGATCAGGGGTCAGCAACCTGCAGTTCAAGAGCCACAATTGGCTCTTTGGCTCACTTAATATATTAAACGACGAAATAATGACCTGTTTAGTTTTTTCCCACTCTTTCCCACTTTGACCACTCGATCTCACGAGTCCAGTGCTCGGTAGAGGGATCCTCTATGCAGTCAGTAGGTCACGAGAAAATCTTTGTGGGTCAATCTGTCGGATTGGACGGTTTGGTGTGTCTCGGTCTTCACAGTGCTTCCAGGCTTCTCCACATGGCTCACAGCTGGGTACAGGAAGTAGATGGTGGCATCATCCACTCTGATGCCAGGCTGGCAGGTGAACCGCAACGGATAGAGGAGGTTGATTAATCTAACCTCTCAAGGGTTGTCCTCAAATATGCTGAAAAACCTGTTCAGATCAGTCTCTCACCCTAAATCTCCAGCAGCCTGGGAGTTTAATTTGTGACCTGAAATTGAAATTATTTTCCGGCTCTTCCAAACTTCTATCTAATCTTCTTCCTGTAGATGTGTTTTTCATCCCTGATCATTCAGTTTCTTCTACACAGCTCTCAGCTCCTCCTTTTTTCCTGATCTAAAGGCTCTCTTCTCCTTGAGGAAGAGAGCTTTTATTTCAGGGTTGACCCAAGCCTTGCTATTGGAGAAACACACAATGGGACACAATGTTGCCCACACAGAAGTTAATGTAGTCTGTGATGCAGTATTTTGCATAAACAAAACAAATGCCCACAAACTACAGTAAAATGCAGCAAAGCTGGCAAAAATATGAACAAAACCTCACCACAAGTGGAGAGACTTGTGAGGGCTGACGGACGATACTTCAACTACTACACTTAGTTACATTTCTACAAGTCCAAGAATCATTGGTTATTAATTTTGTTATTTACACTTTCAGTCATGGGTTAGTTTGGTTAAAAACATAGTGTCAGTGTACTGTACAGTTTCATGTGTTTTCCATCTGAGATTCTATTAACCTCCCTGTATGATTTAATGAAGACCACAAGACTTTCATGGCACACAAGCCATATAAAAAGTACTGTGGCTTTACGATGACATGTTAACATAATGTTTTTGCTTTGCCTAAGTTTGCATTTCAAAATCTAATCATCAAGACAAACAAATCTGCTTTCTTAACATCCAGTCAGCTCTTACAGCAGTGGCTCTATTCTGCAGTGTGGCGGAGCAAAGATGACAGTGGTATCTAATTGATTTAACAGCTTCCAAAATTCTCTTAAATGACCTGACTTTCAAGTGCTAATTAGGAACCACAGTCAGTGCACAGAGGATTGCCTACTGATGGTATAATTATAGTGGCGGTTAGCATGGTGGGTACAGACTGCATTTTCCTATGCCATGACAAAATGCTGTGGCGATGATTCAAGCCTTCTGCATGTTTTTAACAAATCTCTGCCAAAGCTTCAACTTGAACAGGGTAAAGATGTTTGAGTTTCATTTTCCAATACAGATCATGGTATGTATACCCACCAGTCACTCCAAAGTAAGACCAAAGGTTCTAGCATTAACTGAACATTCTCTACTATGTCCTACGTCTCTGCTACCTCTTATCCCATAATTTGAGATAACAAACGTTAGTGACAATCATGGTTTCCTGCAAGATAAGACTTCTTTAAGCACTTCTTTAAAAAGCCACTGATTCCTGTAATGGATACAAATGTAAATGTGCAAGCAGACAACCATGCCACTGGAGGATCTTGGTAAACTCCAAAATAATGTTCTGTGGGAGAAATACACTCACATCAGTATATTTATTAGGTACACTTTGCAAGAGCCTGGTTGCTCTCCTTTTTCACCCGAATAGCTGCTCTTAATGGGATAAACTCAATGTGTTGCAAACATGCCTCAGAAAGTTTGACCTCAGCGGGCCTGTCTTTTAAACTCCAGAAATTACCAGATGAAACAGCTGCTATTGGTCTGATCCAGGACAACGGTGAGTTTGCATACAGATAGGAGGTGGATAGGTTGGTCCAGTGGTACGATCACTACCACCCGGAGCTTAACCTACTCAAGACTGGAAATGATGGCAGACTTTTGTACAACAGCTTACACTGTCCCTCCCTTCACCATCCTCAACAACATTGTGGCTGCATCCAAAAAGGTCTAATTGGTAAAGACTCTTTAGCCAAAGCGGAAGTGCATGAGCGGTCGCCATGATAAGTGCTGTCTGAATGGTGTAGCGAGTAAGGAAAGAGGTAGGAAAAGGTTTCTTTAGCACAGGGAGCTTGCAATGTCCCTCACTGGCGCTAAAGAGCCATAAGGAATCCCACAATCCTTTGCATGACATGATGTATAAGCACAGCCCACCTCACAGAAATTAACGAAAATGTCCGGAGAGAAGAGAGATAAATAACAAGCAACTGGATCGGTTGCTGTTAGAACTACAAAATCTGTATTAGTTTATTATTGATTCCAATGAACATGGATCTGGTTTCATGTTGTTGGCGGCAAATTCAGACCCTACTATCTGAATGTGGCAGGATCATCAGAACAGGCAACGTTAACCACTTTTGGTGAAACTGTGCAAATTGTAGCCTCAGCCTTTTGTTCTTAAATGACAGGCGTTAGGTGTTCTGCTGTTGTAGCCCATCTGCTTCAAGGCTCCATGTCTTTTTCTATGGCAGTTTACTTCATCTCTGACTTCTATTTAACAAGGAATTTTATTCTACAGAACTGTCCCTCTATGGAGATTTATTTTTTATTTTCCACTGTAAACTCAAGAGATGGTTATCCATAATAAATCTCAGTAGATAAGCAGTTTCTAAAATACTTAATTTTAAAGTCAATTAAATTTCCTTTCTTCCTCATTCTAATGCATGGTTTGAACTTATTTGTGCTACCAAGCAATTGAGAAGACAGCTAGTAAGGTGGCCAGAGCGTGTCTGCTACATTTGAATGACAATGTTGTTCAGCGTTTCACAGTCATGTATCTTTGTGAATATGGACAGCATTGGAATTATTTCCAGAGGAACATTTACTAATTAATTAATAACAGCTACTTAAACACAGTCCCAGTAATGTAAATGTTTGCCAGTATATGGTATAGCCCAATAAATAGGTTATTAAAAAAGCCATAGCCTTTGAAGCAATTACTCATTTGTGTAATGATTAATGCTGGTGAACCCGATATTCAGCCGGACACAGAGTTACATTTTTAAAAGGTTTATTGTGAGGGTGAGTAGTGGCAGCTGAGGTAGGCCAGCCGTATAATCATCTGACTTGACAGATGATTATATGGCTGATGGTGCAGGCAGGCAGGGACGAGCAGGGGACCAGAAGATGCAGGTAGTGAAGACCAGAACAGGCGATGTGGACCGGGGAACCACGACGTGGGAAAACAGGCAGAACTGCAGCATGCAGACGCAGGCAACTTTCTTCAGAGAAGCAAACAGAAGAGTCCAGCTGGCTGAGCACACAGGAACTGGTAGATCTCATCAAACAAGATGAGAAGAGAAAAGAAGAGACGTTCTGGCAGGGATGAGTTGGCTGTGGCAGGTATATGTAGACAGGTGCACAGGTGAGCAGAGTTGACTAATTAGTGGCAACAGGTGGAGCTGACCTAGAGTAGAGTGGTGGCTGGAGGGAGACTGAACTGATTGGATGATGGCTTAGAGGTGAAGGCTGATTAAGAAAAGTCCAGAAAAGTCCAAAACAAAACAAACAAAAATCTAAATCATGACAATTTGAGTGTTCAGCTGGTACTTTTTCCTTTTTCTTTTTATGCCACTAGTTTCGTTTATTTGAAAGTTGGGTTACAGGAAATGGGGTTGAGAGGGAAGGGAAATAGATTCAATTCAATTTTATTTATATAGCGCCAATTCACGAAACATGTCATCTCAAGGCACTTTACAAAGTCAAATTCAATCATATTATACAGATTGGTCAAAAATGTCTTATATAAGGGAACCAGTTGATTGCATCAAAGTCCCGACAAGCAGCATTCACTCCTGGAGAACCGTAGAGCCACAGGGAGAGTCGTCTGCATTGTCCATGGCTTTGCAGCAATCCCTCATACTGAGCAAGCATAGAGCGACAGCGGAAAGAAAAACTCCCCATTAACGGGAAGGAAAACCTCTAGCAGAACCGGGCTCAGTATGAACGGTCATCGGACAGAAGACAGAGCAGACACACAACAAGACAGACAAAAAACACAGAAGCACACATTGATCCAGTGATCTGTTCTACATTAGATGGTAATAGCAGGTGATCTGTCTTCCCTGGATGATGTCACAGTTAACAGAACACCAGACCAGGTGTACCTACTATGAAGAAAAAAGAGAGAGAGCAAAAAGATGCGACAAAGGTCTGCAGTACAGGACGTCACACCCAGGATTGAGGCCGCATTTCCCATGTGCCACCCCATTGCCTCCTTCTTTTCTAACTTGTTGCGGTGACTAGTTGCGGTGCAGCATCACCACTAGATTGCATGTTGTAAAAAGTGAAGGTTTGTTTTCAGCTGTATTTTATATTCCTGCACTCCTTTTTAACAGTATAACTAAAATTGTACAAGCATATTTGTTTGAGATGAAATAAGATTTTAATTGCTGCTTTTTATGTAATTTAATATCACCATATGGTTTGGGGAGAATAACTTTTCCACAAAAAAAAAACTAAACAAGAAAACTTGGCATTCCCACGGTCCCTGACCGCTGCATCTGATTTAATATGGGCAATCATAGACTATTTACATAATGCTCCATATAGCACCGATGCTTATATCTTATCTCGTGGGAGGTTGAAGAGGCAGATAAGTGTGCAGCTGTCTCAATGGCCCCACACAGCATGAAGACGTTGCAGTCATAACACTGTGAACAGGTCTGTCTTAAAAAGAAATGCACCGCTAAGAGTCAAGTAGCTGTGTAAGATCCGGCTCTCTTCACAGCCGACTGCTTTATCGTGTAAGAAGGTTGTGGCTTGTCCTTGTCAACTGAAGTGATCGTTTGCGGGGTAGAAATGGATACGGGGGAGGCTCATGCAAATGGGATGTATTCACCGCAACGTGATGGAATCAGGATGGAAGATATCTCAATTTTAAAACTAACAGATTTCATTCTGTGGTTGGCAGCTTTCTGTGAACAAGAAAGAACGTGATGTTAATCCATAAAAAAAAGGGGGGGGGGACAACAACGATGAACTGCCGTGCTTGTGATGTGTGCTCAGTGTGTTAGCACCCAAGGGCATAATTTCAAGTGGCGTCATATTTATATAGTCAATTGATTATTATCATCATTATTACAAAGCCAGCCCTGGGGATGAAAACATACACCATACTGAGTTCACAAGAGCCAAATTGATTTGTTGGAACATTTTTTGGAAAACTGAAAATCCCTATTTTTTTTTTGTGGTTTTAGGAATCTCTAAAACTGGTTTGATTGATCAGTTTAAATAATTTAGAATCTGAACTAGAGATGATCAGTACAGATTGAGCGGAAAAAGTATAGCCCCATTCCCACTTACAAACTTACTCAGTAATTTGCTGGTAATTTACTGGGTCAGGATTATGTGTGAATAAAACCAATATTGATGTTACCAGGTAAGACTGATCCTGCAATTTACCTGGTCAAGACCTAGTATCATACCCGGTAATTTACATGTACCAGGACCACCTTAGTGTGAATAAAGCCACCACATTCCTGGGTAAGGGCATGCATTTGCGTGATTACGTAGGTCATGCTCTAGTCATCGTTTAGTTCTATCCCTGATGTCTGTAAATTAATAAATAAATAAATCTCTGCCAGAGAAATGTACTAAAATTGTATTTCTGCTGTAGTTTTCATAAAGCTAATAACCACTATAAGAGCCAGAAGCCACTGTTTGTTGTCGCTAATCAGCCATTTGACAGTTGAATTTTCCGAACAAAATTCTTCTTTAGCGGTTGGCTTGATCAGTTAAAGCTATGTGCCTTGCATTACTGCCACCTGCAGGTGATATGATGTACATCCATTCTGCTGTTGCCAGGTTAATGTTGTATTCCATTTGCAGTCGGAACTCGGAAATCCTGGCTACCGATCAGAAAAATCAACTGTAACGGCTGCTATAGTCTGACTTTCCCATCGGAATGTCGGAGAAACTTTTCAAGGCTGATTGTCGGATCCAATATGGCAGCTCCTCAAGAAAATTGTGATAAAACATGTTTATTTTACAAGACACAGGTGTAAGAGTGTGTCAAAAATCAATGTTACATGTAGCGGCTGAAACTCTGAATCTAACAAATTAAAAGAGGTATTTGCGTGTGGAAAGTACAGCTGTATAGTACGTTTATAAGAAGTACTATGAATAAAACAACAGCTTTCCTGGATGTTGCCATATTGGAATCCTTACCTTTATTTTTTTATTTTGGAATCCCGACTTTGAACACTTTTGACTTGGGTTTACCCCATTCCTAGCTCCTATTCTCAGGGCTGCTTGTCCCAGTCAGTATTCCAACCTCAGGGACATTCTCTGGCAACTCTCAAAATCCAACTTCTGCAAACAAAAAGGATGGACCGTATGAAAGGGATGCTAAGTTTAGCATCATCAGTGGCCAGTCATCAGCATGTGTGTCCAAAATCAAGGGCTGCATCCTTTGAAAGCTGCATTTGTAGGCTGATGAGTCATAGTGAGGCATCGAAGGCTTTTCCAAATTCAAAGGATCCTCCATGTGATCAACAAATGCAACCATCCCCAGATTTGAAGGATGGGTCTGGTGTATCCTTCATAGCCCAGCCTATCCCATAATCCATTGCGGGCCAGAGCAGATTTTTCAAATGGAAACGTCTATGGCACAGTAGCAAAAACTGTGATTTAAGTTTAATTTATTACTCTCTCTGTGACACAAAATTGACTTTTGGGATGTTTTTAGGCGAGAATGGAGCTGTGTAAACCTAAAGCTCAATTAATGGTACATTTTCTGAGGTATGTGCTCCCATTGCGCTTACAGCCAGCTCACCTTGCCAGCTGACCGGGTGGTTGATGCTCGCTGTACCCAGAGAGATCACCTGAGACCTGGCACCTCTTTTTCAAACTCCCGCTGGCTGTCACCACTGAGTGGAAGAAATAATTCAGTCACATGATATCCAACGGTTCATGTTTGGCTTATTTCAGTGTTTCATTTGTTACTGAGCACATCGGTTTGTTTGCGATTAGAGTTATGCTTCATTACTGGGTGAAATTCTTTTTGATGTTAATATATTACTAGAGTGGAGGAAACGAAATTTGGAAGTGAATGCTTTGCTCATCTTTAACTCATACCTGCATCGACGGTACAGACTCCATTTTTATAGCTTCACAGGCTGTGCTTCACACGGTCATGGTTGCCAGGCGACAGAAGTTACGCTGAAGAAAGGGTGGAAACAGCTGGTGAAGACTAGACCATCCAGTTTCACAGCCGATCATGTCCGGTCTTTGTGGTTTCTGTGGGCTTTGAAGGACTCGGCTTATGTAGGCAGCGTTTTAATATGGCAAGAGCTCGTACCAAAAAAATCTCCTTAAACCCCTAGCAGATTGCAAAATGCAAGAGAAATTTACCTCCAGCAATATGGGAAGCCGCTATATAATTTTACTTAGACCCTTAAGCAGGACAATTCCCAACCAAGCATGAAGGGTCTTTAAGGATGTGACGTGCGCACTACTCCACTGTGGAACCTATTATTTTCTATGGCTTACGCTGCACAAGAACAGTTTGTCGCTGCGGCGAACAAAGCACAGGTGCAGCATACCGTTTTGCAACCTCACATGCACGCCATGGTCAAAGTTCAACTGTGTTCAACTTTGACCGCACGGTCATTTGCTGAAAAGACTAGGAAACAAAATGGGAGAGAATTTGCTGAACTGTATGACACAAGTTTGACGTTGTATAGCTGTGGAAACGGCGCTCTTTAACAAGCCTGAACTCCCCAAGCTGATCCCTGGACATGACGGTCTTCTGCACCCACAGCCTCTTCTTACCTGCTGCTCTTTTCTATTAAGTAGCAGGACTAGTGCTTGCTTCTTAGCATGGCACAGACACATATTTGCTGCCGACAACAAAACAAATGATCCGTAACCCAGGCAGCGCGGAGCCAGCCCAGCATGCGCTGATCCCCACGGCGCAGACCGTGTCCTGTGTGAAAGGCCCTTACAGTTTTCTTGTAAACTGCTAAAACATATTGTGGAGTTTGGAAGTTAACTAGCAGTCGTCTTTCCCAACAAACTGGCAACTGGAATCAAAATATGTTCTAATGGGATGAATGTTTGTGAGCTATACCAAGCTGTACATTTTGCATTGGCACAACACTTCATCTCCATTTCTTTGTTTCTTTCTCTGAGACAAACACATGCTATACAACATTCTGTTTAGTCATTGCTGCCAATAGGGATGCATGCAGAAACTCTGATAGTTCCGTTAAGATGTGGAGCTCAATCTGCTCTGATTAAACTGGGGAATCTATGTTAGGCATATAGAGTTCTTTGCAAAAGCATCCAAACTCCTTGAAAGTTTAGACACTGATTTTGCTCATTCTTCTTGGCTAGATGAGAAGCGTCTTTGAATACCAATTTTTAAATCTTGCAGCACATTCTCTGTTGCATTTAGGTATGGACTGAGAGTTGGCCATTGATCAAGACTTGGAGAATCAAATCTTCTGCAAGCCTAACAAATCTTCTCTGGGATTGTCCTCTTCCGATATTGCTGTATATTTAGCAGCGTATATCTTTCCATCAACTTTGACCATCTTATCTGCGTCTCCCTGCAGCATGCTGGTGCCACCACCATTTTTCATGGAGTGTTCAGGACGATGTGCCCCATTAGTTTTCTACCACAAACAGTTCATTTTTGCCCTCAACTGATCAGAGCACCTTCTTCCACATGTTTGTTCTATTCCCTACAGATATTCGGGTATATCTGAAAAAAAGTTAGATTATAATGAAACTCTTCACAATATTCTAATTCTTGTCCTCTTCTTCTCCCATTCAGTGGGAGAAGATGAGGACAAGCGGATAGACGTGGGATGAAACCTGTGGCGCTGAATGAGTGCAGAGGTCTTTCAACAGAAGCTTCAGTGTAACACTGAGACAGTAGCAGATTAAAGCAAGACCTCTCAGCACTTGCTGCCTCTCTTTACAGTCATGCATGAAGCTCTCCCAGTATTTAACAAACAGCGTTGATTGGCATGGCACAAGCGCAGTTTGGTGGAAATATGTTTGAAGTGGAGGCGGGCCAGGTGCACTCTGCCAGAGCAAACGACATGTGAGCTCTCACACTTGTGTGCCCTCCAGGTTGAGCGGTTCAGCTATGGACAGGGTAGAGCCAGACCAGCTGTTTCCACCCGCCTCCGGTTGTGCCTGGCTGAGCTGCCGGTCATACGCTGAGGCGGGAGCGACATTCCCTGAATGCCATCAGCGCAGCTAGGATAAGTATGTTGACAAAGAGATTTGCTCGTCGTTCATCGGCTTAATGACTCTGTTTGCACAAGTAGCTTTGCTGCTGTGATTTTGGTGGTTTCACGGCTACGGTGTTTGGTGTTCACTTTTCAAGTGAGAACAGGTTGTCTTTGCAGGCACAGTTAAACAAACCAGAGCGTTGGTAGGCAACACCACGGGGAAGGAAGAGGACATATTATCTCATATTAGCGGGCTCTTGAAGAAGGTCATGTTGTCTCCTGATAAGATTCATAACAGAACAGGCAGTGTGTCCTGATGTAAACCCCCAGGGTGTGTGTGTGTGTGTGTGTGTGTGTGTGTGTGTGTGTGTGTGTGTGTGTGTGTGTGTGTGTGTGTTGACACACTTTTAAATCCACAAGTGATCCTAACATGCTACAGATGTGCGAAAGCGAGATTCTCTCGAGTTAACCGTGGAAATGAATGTTGTGTGGGAGGGTGGGCACCTTATTGATTTTTTTGCTTCAAAGATTAGTGCACATTAGCCTTGCTCGCTAAGAAGTGAGATGTAATAAAGAGAAATGCACACTTTAAGCCTGCCTACAGATGCTACGCCTGTTTCTGCCTGCAGAGATTAGACGACAGCCAGGCTGCAAACAGATGTACACCTCCACAAGATTCTCAAAGCTTTGATTTTATTGGAACAATAACTAAACGCGGAGATTAAAGAATACTATGTTTTTATTGAAAATTAGAGATTTATTTACTTTGGAACACTGAGACGATTAAAACAAAAACTTCAACCTTTCAGCGTTTCATTACCATTTAGTATAATGTAGGCAATAAAGCTTTAACCAACAAAGATTTCTCACAATGAAAAAAGAAATCATGTTAACAATAAGACCCATCTCTCATTGATAGGTGGTTGGTAATAATTTCCATAAATGGCCTCTATGATTTTTGTCCTCTATCTTCTTATTAAATAATAGGTTGGTCATGTGCAGTTTCTATTGCCAGCATCCTCCTATTTAATTTGTCTTCCAAGACTTCCAGTTTGCAGTGTTAAAGGAGATGGCTTTAGCTTCACAGAGTTAGGAAGGTTGACCAGGAGTCAACTTAAACCCCATTTACACTACCCTTTTTTAACCGTGCCAAGAACGGTCCGAGCTCGGTAACTGAGATAACTATCGAGTGTAAATGGAACGCAAACTGAACTGAACCGTGACAGACAGAACCGGACCGCGCTAAATCTAGACCAGTTCGATGGGTGGGCTCGGCCCGGTTTTTCAGTGGCTAGGTTCTCTGATAACAAAGAGCGCATGAGCAGACCGCGTCATCTCCTTATAGTCAGCTGACTAATTTCGCGGTTTCAGACATTCATAAAAATACTAGCTTCCTTACCGTGCCACACGGTTTCCAGTGATGATTCTGCTTAGCAGTGTGATGAACCTCGACACCTGGCGTTGTTTCCTGCACCTGTAAGCCCTGATTAAACGTTTGTTTGTCTTATCAACTTTCCAAAAGCCGACTCTGTCAAGTAAATTCACCAAATGTTGCCTTCTTCGCCTGACTCTCTGCAAACAACGAAATATCACAATTATAACCAAACATAACTTCCTGAATGTTACAAACACATTGTACCATTAGAACACTGGAGTGATAGTTGCTGGAAATGGGCCTCTATACACCTATGTAGATATTGCACCAGAAACCAGACATTTGCAGCTAGAATAGTCATTTACCACATTAGCAATGTTTAGAGTGTATTTCTTTAAAGTTAAGACTAGTTTAAAGTTATCTTCATTGAAAAGTACAGTGCTTTTCTTTCAAAAATAAGGACATTTCAATGTGACCCCAAACTTTTGAACGGTAGTGTGTGTATATATATATATATATATATATATATATATATATATATATATATATATATATATATATATATATATATATACCAATACCTGTCATCCTTTGAGAAAGGCGGATCAACAGTGTAAGATGCCTAAACAAATCAATGAAAATGTCAACCCTTCCCTTTCTACCCGGGGGTGGATACATTAGAACTTTTTCATGTTTTGGTACTCTGCTGAAGTTTGATGACTAGGTGTGGCTACCATGGCTGGTTAAGCTACCTCCTACAGCGATGCAGTCTAGGACACTTCTTCCTCCTTATTTTCTGACTTGGGCTTGGATGTAAGATGATAGCTGGCCTGCATTTGCTATGTGAGCAGTTTACCCCTCAATGTAACTAATGTTGCCCCATCTGATAACTTTTCTGTTATCTTTGAAAGCGTAATTTCCAATGACTCAGTCAGCCAAAGGAACATCATAGGAAAACGCATCTTTAAGGACGATATCACTGAAACCTTTAACCAAGCTTACGCTTCTACTTTCACTTTGTCCTGTAACTCAGTAGATGAACTAGCAGATGACTTTCAGTCTAAAGTTTCAGACATAATTGACTGCATTCCTCTAATTAAAGTGAAGGTTGCTTCTGGGAAGAAAAAATCTAAGTTAAAGTGAAAAAAAGAGAGTATCAAAAGGCTGAACACAGGTAGAGAAAGACTTGACTCCAGGTTCACGGTGACATCTATAAAGATAGACTTTACAGATATAACTTACAACTGAAAAATGCAAGGAAATCTTACTGTCGATCACTCCATTCTGTTAAAACGGAATTCTGGAAAACTGGGTCGGCCTTTCTGGTACAGCACTTGACTGGTTTAAATCCTACTTAAAGGACAGGGCCTTTTTTTGTGTCAGTGGGTAACTTTACATCAGAGACAACAAAAATCACTTACCATTACCATAACTATGCAAACAATATACAGCTTTATGTCACCAGGTGACTATGAACCCATTCAGGCGCTGAGTAAATGCATGGAAGAAATCAATGCATGGATGTGGCAAAATTTTCTACAGTTGAATAAAAACAAACCTGAAGTAATACTTTTTGGACCAATAGAGGAGCGATCAAAAGTTCGCACACACCTTCAGTTACTTCAGCTAGAAACCACTGATCAGGCCCGGAATCTGGGTGTGGTGATGGACTCAGACCTGAACCTCCAAAAGCATCTAAAGGCAATTACAAAGTCAGCCTTATATCACCTGAAAAACATTTCCAGGATTAAAGGACTGATGTCTCAGCAGGAATTCGAAAAACTAATCCACGCGTTTATCTTTAGCCATATCAATTGCTGCAACGGTGTCTTCACAGGTCTCCCAAAAAAGTAAATTAGACAGCAGCTAAGACTAACAAAGTAGAGCACATCACCCCAGTTCTAAAGTCCTTACACTGGCTCCCTGTATCTCAGAGAATAGACTTTAAAATACTTCTGTTAGTCTATAAATCACCGAATGGCTTAGCACCTAAATACATCACAGACTTGTTATCAGTGTATCAACCCTCCAGACCACTAAGCTCTTCTGGCTCAGGTCTACTCTGCATACCTAGAACCAGAACTAAACATGGAGAAGCAGCATTTAGTTCTTATGCTCCACTTATCTGGAACAAACTCCCAGAAGGCTGTAGAAGTGCTGAAACCTTGAGTTAATTTAAATCAAAGTTAAAACCTATTTGTTCAGAATTGCCTTTAAATGTTAGTGTTGAAGTGTGTAGTCCAACTTGTCTTATATCTTCACCTGCTGCTACTATTCCAATGCAAAGAGCTTGCCTCTGTATTGTCTGCCCTCTGTCTCTGTAATGCTTTTCTTTCCTCTGTAATGTTTTTTTTGTTCATTCAATTTGACTCAATTCAATTTTATTTATATTCCAATTCCAATTCACAACACATGTCATCTCAAGGCACTTTGCAAAGTCAAATTCAATCAAATCATACAGACAAATTGGTCAAAAAGTTTCCTATCTAAGGAAACTCAGTAGATTGCAGAGACGCAATAAAAAGCACATGTACAGCACTGAATGGCCTTGTTACTTGTCAGGATTCTGCAGGCCATGCTGTCTGCACGGTCTGTTCTCTGCTAATTCACAGGTGACTGTAGTTGACAGGTGGGCGTGGCCCGCACCTGCAGCTCGTCTCGGCAGCTCCGGCTGGAGCTTAAAAAGAGTTCTCAGTCAGCTGAAGGACGCCGCAGTGTTAAACCGTTGTGTTCGTTTGTGCTTTGGATTACTCACCCGTCGTGTCTCCGTGCACTGAAGACTGGTTCATGAATCCCCGACGCTCAGATCCTGCTCTGGCATTTCCCTCAAGCCCACTTGGTGTTACCAAGCCGGACAAGAGTTCCCTTCCCTGGATTCACCCTGGTTCCTTCAGCTGCTCACCGTGCCTGCTCTTCGCTGTGGTGCTGCTTGGGCTCCCCGCCTTTGCTCCACCTGCCAGCTCACCTGTCGCTCAGTCACCTCGTTCCACCAGAAGTAGAGAACTGCAGAGTCCGTTCTTCCACTCACGTTCCGATCTTCGTCTGCGGCTCACTTCGTGAGCAATTATTTGTACGATTAACCTATAAACATCTTTAACTGCCTATTGTTTCACCGACTGTGTTCTGCATGTGGGCCAAACACCTAAAAACCATGACATTACTGAAAAGTGCTTTATAAATAAACTTGCCTTGACTCTCCTTTCACCAAGCACTTGGAGCGGGGCCTGAAATGTCTTCTTCCCAGTTACATGAAATTTGAGATAAGATTGAGTCAGCATGAAATATTAAAGCCATTCCACTGCTCATTAAGCCTCTGATCTACATAACTAGTTAGTGTCAGAGATGCTCTGGCTTTGTGGTTTGATTCTATGATGCATGACAAAGTACATTCTGCTCATATTTCTGCCTCAAACAGCTCCCTGCTTTTTCTCAGTCTCTGTGTCGGAGAATGTCTTTTAACTTAGAGGCCCTGGGATTATCTTCCAGTTTAGGGGTTTCCATTGTGCATATGTGAGTGCTTTGCTGGTACTCCAGCTTTCTCTTACAGTGTAAAGGCTAATTGAACCCTAAATTGCCCATAGATCCAGGTTTTTCTTTCTGTACACATGTTTTGCTCTGGTAATAAACTGGCACCCTGTCCATGGTTGAATGCAGGGATCAACTCCAGCACCTTGAAAGCCTCTATAAGGCTCCCAGTTTGCACTAGGGTTCCTAGAAAATTAATTTTCTTAATAAAAAAAATCTTTATAGTGCTGAAAAGATGTAAAGTGTCTTGGTACCAGCTAACACGTTTGGACAAGACACCCCCTAAAAGTTTGTATTCACTTATCTATTACACATACAGGTACTTTAAGGATAACCTTGTCATGTTTGGTGGCTGAGTGAAGAACCTTAGTGCAGATTTAACTGACAACATGATTAATAATGAAAATAGAAAATCTTAGTGGCACAGGGAGAACTATGAAACAGCATGGGCAGACAAATGGAGGAACAGAAATTAATGCAGTTTAACAGAAAAATCCAGCAAAGAGCAATAAAAAGCCGCAAGCATATATATATATATATATATATATATATATATATATATATATATATATATATACACTGACGGGCAAGTGGAGAATGACTTTTAATGCAGGCAAGCTGGGGAAGAAGGAGTGCAGGAAAACTAAGGGAGGGGGAGAACAAATTAACATGAATGGAGCTGAACAGAGAATCAAAGAAACTATCAAACCAAGGGGAAAAATCTGACAGAAATCTAACAGAAAATAATATCCAATGTGCGGAAAACAGAACAGAAGAATAACCTAAGAAACTAAGCACAAAGGAATGAACTAATAGGGCTACATATTAAAGAACGTAACAGGAGAAAGAGGAAAACAGAGACACAAGAGAACCCCAAAATCCAGAAACACCTAAGGATCATAATGAACCGTACCATAACACTGATCTCCAATTATGTTAACAATTAACATGTTTTACACTTGGCTGGATGGTTCTGTTCCGTGACCTTCCCCTTCATTTTCAAACACAGAATGCCTGAGGCTGGAAGAGCAGCAGCAAAATGCCCCAGAGTACAGAACAGAACAGCATCAGTGTTTATGCGCACATGCATAGTAATGTTTCGGCTTCTGACCTCGCTCTAAATACAACAAAATTACTCCCATGGTTTTTACATGCATAGCAAACATGATGTCTTCGCTATATATGGATTGATATGTTCCAAGCAGAGTTTGATCTGCATCGACTTGCGCCCACATTTCCCCCACAATGCTGTGATGTGTGCGTTCACCCATAGCCTGAGTTAGATCCATATCCTTTTAAACAAGGGCCATTATTCTAGGTCTTAAAAGCCACAAAAGTCTCCTCTTTTCACCTCTATCTGTTTATCGTATTCTGCACTGACTGCTCCAGTCTGCAGGATGTGTTGTAAAGCATGCATAATGCTGTGTGTGTATGTGTGTGTGTTGCAAGCTGCTGTGAACGCTCAGCTTAATTGTGCGATTAGACTCACATGTTTAAATAATGCAATATGCCCCCCGGCCCAAAAAATCCTGGTCTACATCTGAGAAGAACTCCTGTTAAAGCTGTGTCGTTGGCTCTTTGGGGATCTACTCCCCAAACATGAGGGTGGACATTGCTTGTCTTTCAGATTTTATGGATCTGTCTTACTCTGCTCTTAAACGCCGCCCCACGGGACAGTGAAAGCACAATGTGGTGATATGTGGTGCTTGTTGAAATGTAGAGTATTAAAACTGTAAGGCTTTCTCGAAGGGGTTGGAAATGTTGGCCCGTCAGCTCCCCCTTCATGGGTGCCTGTCAGCCAAAAGGCCAAGTGAAACGCCTCGTACACGTTCAGAGAGGTTTCTTACATGCTTCGCAAAAGTATTCACACCTTTGAACTTTTTCACATTTCCTCACGTTACAGCTGAAAACTTCAACGATTTTTTATTGTGATTTTATACTGTATGTGATGTGAAGTCCATACCTTTGACTGTGATTACAGTACGTCTTTTGTGGTCAGCTCTCTGCCAGCACTGCACCATGTTTTACGCTGGGGATGGTGAGTCCAAGGTGATGTGTGGTTTAAGCTTGTCAGCTCACATAGAGTTTTCTAAGAGATACCAGAGCCAATTATGGGCTCATCTGACCGGAGCACCATCTTATTTTGCTCCTTCACAATCTGCCTTCCAGCCCTACATATTGCAACCTGTGCCAAACTCCAAACAGGACTTTATGGCTTTCTTTCAGCAACAGCTTTCTTCTTGCCACTCTTCCATGAAGGTTTTTGAAGTTCCCAACTACTAATGTCCTGCGAACAGATTTTACCATGTGAGCTGTGAATCTCCGCAGCTCCTAAATTACCTCGGACCTCTTGGCTGTTTCTCGGAATATGGTTCCCCTTCCTCAGACCTGTCAGTTTTAGATTTGAAATGTTACGTTGTTCTTCGCATTTTTTTGTTGATGGGTTAAGCAGACTCCAGTGGGTTGCTGAGAGCCTGGGATATTATTTTTATGACCTATCCTCACTTCACCAACTGAGACTATTTTGAGCAGATCTATCATGTGAAACAAGAATGAAAAACATTTAAATTACAAGTTGGATCGCTACACAAAATATAGGTCAAAAAGAAAAAAAAAAACAGGAGGTGAAACCTTTTGCAGGCACTGTACATGCTCTACTTTTGAGATTTTTGTCTGTAAAAAATGTTGAAACCTACCTATGATTGTCCTTCACTTTGCAACTATGCATTATGTGTTGGTCGACACAAACCTGATAAAATCCAGTAAAGTTTGCGGTTGTAAAATGACATGATGCCGAAGGGTAAGAATACTTTTGCAAAGCACTGCATGTATCCAATGTGTTGTAGAAGTATAGAAACTGTAGAAACTGAAGAAGCAGAGGTCTAATCCTTCCCGCTGTCTCTTTCCACTGAATGTTTCGCAGCTCCTTAACCGTGCAAAAAGCACGGGTGAGTTGTGTGGTATGCCATTAATGCATTTTTGCTCAAGTGTTCCTCAGCCCTTCTCAACAAATTCTGGCAACTGTTTCGCAAAGCAAGCCTCCATTCAGTATTCCAGATACCTGAGAGACCCACACAACATTTTCAACTCCGCCTGATTAATTCTTCCGCACGCTTTCAAAGAGATCAAAGTCCCCACTCAGAGAACGCCCGCTCTCCATTATCTTCCTGCGCTATTAGAACCAGCTGAAGGTCAGAAAAGGAGAGAAAAGCAGCCACTCTTCAAAGGTTCAAAAGTCACCGGCGTCCATGTGTACAAGTAAGTGGATCCAAGTAGAAAGGTGTTATCTGACCCTTCTGCTGTGCTCTCGCATGCTGAGTCACCCAGTTCTCAGCCAGTCTGCAGATAATACTATCCAAGTCATCGTTTCTTATCTGATCCGACACCCTTCCCACAGCTTCACGTTGCATTTACATACAACATGCATATTAAGCAGCTCTGATGTCAGGCCAATCCAATGAGCTGCCACTCATGTGTGGGCAGATGCTGATGCCGGAGACGGGCCGCCACATTCCGCAAACCCGACAACGTGTTTTTGGGGCCTTTCTGACGACGTTAACACGCTTTCTGGAAGGTTTCACTAAACTCGGCTCGGGTTCTTTGATGAGCAGCGGCAGACGTTTAAAGAAAGCGTCTGTGGGAAGTTCAGACAGCCACCTTTCTTTGAAGTCAGGCTGTGATTTTTCTCTACACCTTCTCTTTAAAGTTCTTTTCTGCGCTCCCCTCCCCCCCATCAACCCCCATGATTCTCTCCGCTGACGTTTGCTGGGAGGCATGGCTCCATAACATCTAGATGTAATCTCCACCGCGGCGTGCCGAAGAGCTGCAATTGAATCATGTTGAGCAGTTGAACCGTGACTTGCTGGCTTAGCGACACATGTAGGTATTTGCTCTCAGGCAACCCATTCCGTTGCGGGGTCAGGGGCCAGGAGGCCAAGTATTGTGATACGGAGAAGGAAAAGAGGAGTTAGAAACAGAGATATGGAGGGAAACACTTCCAATGACATCAGATGGAGAGGGATGTGGATTTAAGCTTAGTGGAAATATGAATGGGGAGCATGAGGGAGACGGTCAGAGTATTTTTTATTTTTGCTATTTTTTACAATCAGAAAGATGCATGTAGGCTTACACACAGCTTATCAGAGTAAAAGTTGAAGTCTCTTGACAAGTTAGCGCGGACATCTAGACGTGTTCTTGTTTGGATTAGCTAGTTTCCAGGCAAGGATCAGACTGTTAGGAAGAGCCGTCCACCTTTTAGGTGTTGTTGAGTTCGGAATATTGAAGAAGCCCAATTAGTCGGTTCGTCCACCAGTGTTGATGCTGCCGCTGGTTGTAATGCCCGTCTACACTCCAGATCTCCACCACTGGTGTCCTGCAACTTTTAGACAATTCCCCACCCATCAGTTCCTAATTGGCCTTTAAAAACAACAACGAATAATTACTTGTGATGCTTGTGAAGTTGTTCTTACCATAAGGATTTTCTTGAGTTTTTTTTTTTACGAAAGATAATAATTTAGATCGAGTCTGCGTTGGAAAAAAATGTAGGCAATCTTAAGGAAGGGTTTGTTATTCTGGTGTTTGGTTAACATATCACACATTATTCTTTGGGATGAACACCAAACCTGTGCTGACCTTCTTCCAGAGGATGCAGACAGCTGCCAGCTAAAGCCAACTTTAAAAGGTTTTTGATCATGATGCCTGGAATTATTTCCTGACCAGGAGCCACCGAGCGACAACCGGATGGAGTGATTCTGGATTACTGACAGGGAGTCAAAAGGTCGTGACCCAAGAAACTCAGTACTCCAGCACTGTGTAGTGGATCTGGGTTTGTATACTTCTGAGCCGGTGTAGTCTCAAAGTCTCGTCCATGAAGGCAGCTCAGCCAAGAGGGAATGACGGAGAAGCAGGAGAAATGAAGGAAGCTACAGTGCTGGTTTGTTGTTCGCAGCTCCCTCAGCGCTTGGATGTTCCCTCCAGCACAGTTTCTCAGTAAAATATTAATCGTGTTTGACAGCTGTTCTAGCCGGGGAAACAAACACGGGATGGGAGCTTTTTGGGAAAGCACCGAGACATACGGCGGAGCGTGCACTGGCTCAGATAAGGGCCGCTATGGACAAAAGACTCATCACGACTCCTGACAGCACTACATGGATCGTGCTCATTAGGAATGTACTGTTGCGTGAGTGTGAAATTATGACAAGCTGTAATCTGTTGTGGCTGCCGTGTCCTGGGGGGTGGGGGGTGGGGTCGGACACTGATGCACTGAGTAGAGGAGGATGTAGTTGTTTAAAGTGTTTATGTGCCTGGGTTACAACTACAAACGTTCACGTATTTCATCAGAATTTAATGTGATGTGTAATGTGAGGCAAGTTTGAGCACAATAGTGTAGTAAAAGACGTGTTTTCTTATATATACAAATATAAATCTAAAAAGTGTGGCATACATTTGTATTCACCCACCCTGATTCAATTCCTTGGAGAACCACGTTTTGCTGCAATTACAGCTGTTGAGCTGTTCTTTTTTAGCCATTTCTCTACCAACGTTGTACATCTAGAGACTGAAATCTTCAAGCATTTGGTCTATCCCGCTGCACAGCCCTGGCTGTACAGTTGTTCAGAGTCACTGACCAGGTGGAAGGTGACCCTTTGAACTCTAGCCTTTTCTAGCCTCTAACAGGCTTTCCTCAGAGGCTGTCCCTGGATTTAACTCCAACCATCTTCTCCTCAGCTCTGACCAGCTCCACAATCTCTGCGAAAAGCATCCCCACAGCCTGATGTTCCCATCAAAATGTCTCACAGTGGATGTAGTATATATTCAGGGTGATGTGCTGAATTTTCCACCACTCTCAGCTTTTTGCATGTTAGGCCAAAGAAATCTATTTTGGTCTCATCTGACCTGAGCGTCATGTTCCACATCGAACAGGAATTCTTGTCTCTTTTGTCAACCAAGGATTTTTTTATTGTTTCTCTTCCATGAAGGCCATATTTGTGGAGTTCACGGCCAATAGCTGTCCTGCAAACAGATTCAAACCGTGGAGATGTGTATCTCTGCAGCTCCTCCAGAGCCACCACGGGCCTCTTGGTTGCTTCTCTTATTAATGTTGTCTGTTAGATAAAGATGACAGCCACGTCTTGGTGGGTTTCTAGTTTGTCGGTCCACCAGATAGATCCCACAATGCACTGGATAAATTTGATGGCTGGTTTTTGCACATCAACAAGCGGTCTCTTGCAGTTAAATTGTAGTTTAAAGAAAAATCGGTGCTGAAATGTAGGGAGATTTTTCCAGAAGTTTCCCCAAGTCCATTTTTGAATAACTGCGCATGTGAAAGACCGTCTTACCTGCTCTTCCGCTCCTCAGGGGGATCTGGTGAAAAAAAATCTCCCAAATCCACTCTGGTCTTATTTCTTTCTACTTAGGCCTTCCTCTTCTTCTCATTAACTTGTATGCTGTTTGCTTCTTGCGACTCTCAGCCATGTTCAAAGTATACGGTGAGAGCAGTGGAGCTACAATGAACGGCTAACAACGAAGCTAACCACTAAGCTAACTGATAGGCTAACCAGTTACATAACACCAAAAAAATGCTAGAAGTACGCATGCGCAGCCAGCTAGCGGATACTAATAAGGAACGTTCATGCTAACTGGCGTTACATGAGCGCGCCAGAATGATTGGCATGTGGGACAACCAATAGATAAGGTGATACCCCTGGGACTAGAGGGACAGAGGGGGGTGAGAGCAGGAACAGAACTCTAACCAATCAGTGCTCTTTAGTGCGAAGAACAGTGATTGGTTAGAGTTTTTACAGGCCTGCAGCTCCCACAGAGATAGTATTTTTTTAACCAAATTTTTCTGAATACATAATGTATTGACAACTTTCAGGATGGAAGGATGATTTTACCTAGTATAATAAAAAGTCTTTCTGAACAGGATTACCAACCATAGCTTTAATTTTTGTTGGTCCCTTACACAGAATACCGATAAATATCATCAAGGTTTGTTTTTTTGCAAGGTTTGACTTCAGCCCCTACTCTTGCAGCTCTTCCTCCTGCCCCAACACTTCCACAACACCCCTACAACCCCAGCAAACCTAGCAAGCCCACGAATGCTCCAGCACGTTCTCCCGCTGCTCAAGCAGCGCCGTGAAGGCAATTTGCAGCATTAAGATGCCTGATAGCACGAGTCCACCGAGAGTTATGGAGTGATTTAACGGACATTGCTCACACCAATTAGAGTGAATCAAGCAGGCGTTGGTGCTGACGACGTACTGGATGCCGCCGCTGTCAACGCTCTGCCACACACACACACACACACACACACACACACACACACACACACACACACACACACACACACACACACACACACACACACATACACACACACACACACACACACACAATCACATGCACACACGATGAGAAAGGGGGGCGTTTCGCTGTTTCCTTTGTGATTAAAGGCATGAAAGTTGCCCATTTAGATAATCCCTCCCTGTCAGCACCATCAGCCCGAGAGACACTGACATGTCCCAGGCACTCATTTCCTCATTACCATATGCCAGTCACCTCAAGAAGGCCCGGCAACAAAGCCGGAAGACTGAGCTGATGGATGTCGCCACCTGCTTCTCTTATCGCAAGCATCTGAGCCGCCCTTCGTCTTTTCGCCGGCCCAGACTGGAGTGACATGACACAGGACGGCGGCCACAAAAGGCAAGAGCCGTGCCGTGCCGAATCAGCCGAGGCGACAGAGATGGTGCACAAAAGGGATTTCTATTTTTCACGCCCATTGAGGAGTCAGGCCCTGAAGAGCACCTGATTCATTTCTTCTAGAGGGCTATTAATCTTTTCAAGCACCAGAATCACTTTGCCTCTCAGGAATGGCCAGGAGATTGAGTTTTCTATTACAATCAACCAAAGGCTGAGTGCAGCAAGCCGGCAGGCAGGCTGTGGGGCCACTGTCCTTGGAGCCGCCTCTCCCAATTTAAGCAGAAACAAGAGGAGGGATCCATTATTGTGTGATGACAAGACTGTAAAATTTCCATTCACAGTGAGGTGAGCAAGGTCACGAATACATATCCTAGTGTTATGAAGCTTGGAAATGACTATGAGGGTCATTTAAGAAATAAACAGTTAAAAAGTCCATGTGTCCTTGGTCAGCCCATCAGTTGATCCATCTTTGATCAGTTGGATCTTCAGATGCATCTGCAACCTTGCTAGCTATGCATTGCTTTTTTAGAAGGTGTGTGATTCTCCAGGTAAATAAATCTGCACAGGATAGTAGTAGCAGGATGTAACATAACCACTAAGAATAGAGACATGCCCACAGATTTACTGATCTTCCACCATACCTATAGGTGGGCGTAAGGTGCGTTGCCAGACAGTCATCTTTTGCTTCACACCAATCCCAGCTGGAGTGTTTATTCCTGAAAAGCTCAATCTTAGTTGAGCACATTGTGGCAGTTAAAGTCCCAGTGAAGTGGAGCACACCCAACATGTTTTGTTTTGTTTTTTTGGACAATGTGCCGTAATTGAAGACCGGCGACTGCAGTGATTGGTGGAAGGCGAGTAGTTCACCCAGCGTGTTAAGGTAACAGGAGTGTATTCCACAACGATGACCCTGATGAAGCCCATCTTGGCTCCAACGCTTTGGTCAAAAATAGTTTTCATTGAATTCTAAAGTAAAACCGACTCAAATTCTATAAAGGCATTTTAAACTTGTTCCACTTCATCCTTAAGTCTTGGGTATCTTAGGCCTTTTGCTTTTTCATTTTTTTTTCATTGGGACATTTGAACTGAAAGCAACAAACCTCATAAATAATACACTATCTATATGTTTGTGTTGGTGGGACAGAAAAGGCAATTTTTTCCTAAAATGTCTCTCAAACCCCCCATAGGCATAAAGATCACATCTCCTGGTTGTTGAGGAGACTTGGTGGCCCCTGGAGAAACACTTGTCACCTCCCTGACCCTACTGCTCACTGAGCTTGGTGGCAAAGACAAATAAGGACCTTCATCCAACCTGGTGCCCTGGAGCTAATAGAAATTAAAGTCATATTTACATTCAACTGCCACAGAAAAGCCACTTTTATTAATTAAATTCCCACAAACTAATTACTTTTGGAGAGTACAAATTAAAAAGACGCATGAGTCACATTTACTTCAGAGCAGTTGTGTTCAGACTTTTTGCCACGGGGGCCAAATTTGTCCATTGTGAAGTCCTTGTGGGACAGTTCTCCTAGCAATAAATTAAACACAAAAATATTTTAGAGAAACAACTGATTTTATTAGAAAAGAGATCTGTGAATTGTTGTAGATCCAAAATATAAAAAAAGGTGACTAACATTTGCTTTCTTTTTTTTTTAAATGGATACTCTTCCTTCATTTTTATTTTGGTTTTGGTTGATGGTGATGATGGTAGGGGTGAGAGGGACGGTGGTAGAATGTGTTCTGCTTTGGCCTGCACGGTGGTGCAAATTTGTAGCCTTGTTGCCTCACAGCGAGGGTTTGAGTCGTGTCCTGGGGTCTTTCTGCATGGAGTTTGCTTGTTTTCCATGTGTGGCTTCCTCCCACAGTGAGACTTTTTAGGTTAATTGAGCTCCCTAATTTGCCCCTAGGTATATTTAATGTGCTGGACCGGTGACCCATTCATGGTGATACCAGGTTTATTTACAAAAAAAAAAACTGCATGGTGATGGTGGTCTTTTCTGTTATTTTATGTCCACAGACACACAAAACGTGAGTGAAAGATGGTGCTAATGTCACATCCCCGGTCTATGTCTACAGCTCAAGCCTTAATAGACTTACGTTTGGAATAAATTGCCTCGTTAAAAAAAAATGACCCAGATCAGTCTTAAACAGTTTCTTAGACCCTCTAGGGTCAATAGGGAACACTTGCTACACCAGTAAGAGGTTGATTAATCAAATTCAAGTCAAATATTGTCTTGTATAATCTATCAACGCTGTTCATTAAGCGGGCCCAGCCTCTTTATAAATGTCTCTTGGCCAAGGGAATTAATTGCAAAGGGAACCCCTTTGGATTCTGCGAAACCAGCCACAGATGGCAGCGGCAGCAGAGGAGCATGGAAGCTACTTGGACGATGAAAAATGACAACGGAGGCTCTTGTCACTTAATCAATGTGAAACCCCAGCAGGGAAAGTGAGCTACCGCCTATGGGGGCGCTGAGTCCCAGGGCTCATGTCCCTGGAACAAAGGGCTTTTAAACGGGCCCACATTGAGAACGCAACTCATCTCAGTCACAGCGATGATGGCGCCGGTCCCCTAGGTGTTGCCTGGAGGATGCCTCTTCTTGGGAGGTGCTTAACAACAGCATCCATCTCTGTAACAGCACATAGCAGAAACAAGGAATCATCATCACTGCCTGGCTGCCTTCATTCAGCCTGGACTGCATTCCTCCTGAAAAAGCCGGAGGGAGGAGACACTGATGCTGAGATACATCACTCACTCCCTCAGCCAGTACTAACATATCAGGATTACAGGATTCTCACAATGTCTGCTCATTTGGGTCATGCGTGTCTTTAGGTTTTCCTTTAAAATGAGAGAATATAGAAAGTCAGACAGATACAACACCGTCTGACCTGGTCAGTGTGTCTCCGCTGGCCCTCTGCCACCCAATGACGGCTGCCCCCACCCCAGGGTGCTCTTATCTCTCAGACGAACGCCTCGCTCGCCGCCCTCATCTGTCTGCCTGACATGTGCTTCCTTGTTTGTTTTCTCTCGCCTCTTAGACACGGCCGATGATATTGAGCTGTGTCGGCGGCGCTTCTCCGTTCGCACCAGATGAATCAATCACTCTGGCGTGCTCCGCTCCCCTGTTTAGTGCAGACAGAGTCTTTCCCGTTTCAATCAATGCCGGGGCTTAAAGAAAGGGTTAGTGCTATTCCTGCTATTTATTAGGTAAAGAATAGCTCCTTTGAAGAGGCTCTGTCTGCTGCACACTCAGAGTGATGAGTGGCACGGAGGAATGAGCAAAACTGAATGGGTTCAAATCATCCGCAGCAGCTTTTGTTTAAACCCAACCTGGAGATGCAGCTTTCATGTTAAAGTAAAATACTGATTTCTGCCGGGATGGGGGGAGGGGTCACCACCCAGTCTGACATTAACAAGCCCTAGGAGACGACCAGCAGGTCTGAGAGGCAAAAGGACCGATCAGCGAACACGGTATACTAAGTGGTCCCAGGTTGGACTGACAAAAACACCCTTCAGTGTGGATGTCGTTACTGAAGGAAGAAAGCTCAAAGTTAGCCATGTTCAGTATCAGAGAGACGTTTAAAAACTAAGTCAGACCAAGCACATAGCTGGAAGAAGATATTTAAAAGTAAACTCATTTCTACAAACTGTCAGGGGTTCATGAAGGTGTCAAGAAAGCAAGACATTCAGCAGGTAACAGGAAGGCTGAACCGAGAACCGCAAAGTTGTTCTGTAATTATTATAAAAATATATTATTTTTTAAAAAAATATAATATAATAATTGTATTATTTTTTTAAACCTCTTTTTGTCATGGAATTGGAAATGTTATGGGCTCATTTTCTAGGAAATACACAAACTGCTGTTTTAGAAAGGCTAGCCGATCTAACCATGCTAATCGCTAATATAAGATGCTGAGTTTAAAAGATCAACTTCATAAGAACTTCTTGTTTTTTTAAAATAGCAAAACATTAGTGTTGTCACACACACTGGCACATCCCTTCATAGTTAAATAACAGCTAAACAAATGCTGCTTTTTATTAGTTTATTTTTTAGTTTTTAAAAAACTGTTCTCAGCAGAAATTCACATTAGCTGAACCTTTCAAAAAACAAATTATCAAAAATCAGCCACCACATTCTGATCAGTGCATCTCTACTTTTGACCAAATAAAGACGGACATTTATGGATTATTTATGAATTTCCCACAGGGTTTACAGGATATTATGATATATTAGAACATTCAGCTGAATTACTACATAGAAATCTAAAAAAAAAGAAAATCCAAAAACATAAACAAACCAATTCATTGGTAGATCCTTAACTGGAACAGTCCAAAATTAATCACCAAGTCTTACTTTTCACTTCCACTTATCACTTTTTATCAAGCTAATGGTGATTCAATTCAGCTAAAATTCAGCTAAAATTCAGCTAAATTCAGTATAAGCAGGACAAAACGTTGCAAACGCATCATTTGTAAACATCATTTGCAAACAATGCCGGCGCTGTTGCAAACAATAATGGGTATTTGAAATAAGTCATAGTTGCACCTTTAGTTCTAAGCAAATATAGTCTGAGATACAAGTTAAGTTACAATATCAGATCATTACTGCATTAAATCATAAGTATGCATAACAAAAAATCCCAAAAATAAAAAGAAATGAATAAAAATAATGTTGATTTCAAGGAAGATACAAAATTAATCACCAAAGATTTGAAGTTCCACATCACTTTGGGTCTAGCTAATGGATCTTAGTGCGTCTGAACGACGAGCAGAGGCTTTTTGGGAGGACTCGGCTCTAACAAAGTCCCACCGCTGCTGCTGCTGCACCTTGCAGATGGTTCCTTTGCCTCTGCTGCTTCAGAGCTGGAGTCTGCAGAGATCCTGAGCTCCTCTGTCATCTGTTCCCCCAGCTCTTGGATCAGCTGTCTGCAGCCCTGTGAGGCTGAGAGAGGGGCGTCCGCTTTCCTGTTTGCCGATGGGAAAAGCTCACTTGAGGATGTGTGGGGGATGGAAGAGGCAGAGGAGGTGGGCTGAGGCTGGGAGGGGTTGTCTTTACATGTCTCTCCTCCTCCTCCCTGCTTGGATTCGGTGCCGCCTTGTGCTTCAGCTTCAGACTCCTCACTCTCGCTGGATGAGTCGCTGCTGCTGCTGCTGCTGCTGCTGCTGCTGCTGCTGCCACTGGAAGCGCTGCTGGTGCTGCTGTCACTGTCACTGGAGGCTTGCCGCTCTTCCTCCACCACCAATCTCGCTGCGCTCTCAAGTTCTTCAAGCTCCAGCTCCAAATCCTTCTTCTGAAGCGAGGCGTGCTGCAGCATGGTGGCCAGCTCCATCACCTTCTTGGACCTGTGATGAACAAGGAAAAGGGAAGAAAAGTTTCTCAAAAAGCAAAGAGCTGCTGGTCGGCGACATGAAGGGAAGAAAAAGAGACGTCAAACTACAAACTGATCAGCGTTGCGTGCTCAGACAGAGGCACGAAGGCTGACTTATTGACTGGCTCTGCGCACTAAAGACGCAGCCACAGGATAACCATCTACAAATCTAATACCCATTACGCAAATCCCATTCCAGTAAGAATGCTAAGTAGCCTGTGATTTGCAGAAGCGACGGGGTCTCAATGAAATATGGAAATATGGATGTTTAATAATGTAAGAAGATGAGCTCTGCTGATACAAGGGGCTCGGGATCTTTTCTTCCCCTAACGACCACTCACCCTGCGAGAGGTGATAAGAGACTGCGAGGGATTACAGAGAGGCAGAGCCCCTCCGCCTCCTCCTCCTGCTGCTCTGAAAAACACACATGTATCTGCGTACAGGGAGATTAAAGCAGATGTTTGGGGCCGCAAATAGAAAGAGACGCGCAACCGATCAGGCTGCACTGACGGAGGCTGACGCCATCCCTTCACACCTTGCAAAATGCAATCTCCATGTTTTAACATGGTATTCACGCACGTTTCCCATATTTAGTCATGTTGCAACCACAAATGTCTGGGTTATTTTATCTAGATTTTGTGTAACGGACAAACACAACATGGGGCACAATGCTGAAATAAAGCAGGGACATGGGAGCTCTACTTACGGTGGTTATCCGTTTCCACGTTTGACATTTTTGGCCCAACATCAGATCCAGTGGATCTTTGGACGTGCAGAGAGCAGCTGAACCTCTGGTGTCTTTTTTGGTTTAATGTTTTGTTTTACAAGTGAAGATTTGAAAAGTCTGGCATGTCTGTGTATTCAGCCCTCTTTACTCAGATGCTGCTAAATAACATAAAAAAAAAAAAAAAACAGCCAAGAGGCCCGTGCCAGATCTATAGAAACAGCAAAGATCCACAGCGGGATCGGGTGGGAGAATCTGCTGACAGGACAAGCGTTAGCCGTGTACTCCACAAATCTAACTTTATGGAAGAAATGTAAGAAGAAAGCAGCTGCTGAAAGAAAGCCATAAAAAGTAATGAGAGAGACGTCCCCAATCCACGTAAGGGAAACCCCAACAACATGAGGAAGAAGTTGCTCTGGTCAGCTGAGACCGAAATGGACACGTAAAACACTACAGTCCCTTTCAGAGCCTTGTTTTGCAATAAATGCACAACTACCATCACGGACCCAGCAGGAATTGAGGAACCAACGACGCGTGAACTCACATTTGAGTCTGTGATGAGACATAAAAACGGCTTTGCACAGACACCCAACCCAATTTCTCAGATGAAGCTATTTTGTAAAGAGAAAACAGGTAAAAAAAATGCAGTTTCAAGTAGAAATATACCCCAAAACACAAACAATGATCCTGCAGCATACTGATCCCGAGAAACTAAATACACACCACTTTTCAGGTTTGTATCTATAAAACCATTTGAAATGAATACATCCTCCCCATCCACTCCCCTATGTTGATGTCCAATAAAATACATGGAACCCTGAGATTGTGAGAAACCGTGAAAATGTTCACTGGGTAATCAAAAGTTTTGGGAGATGCTGTAAATATTACTGGTTCTCCTGAGTTTGTCATGGGTGCCAGATAGAAAAAGGCCCACCAGACATGATCGAAACGAGCCATTAGTCTGAAAGGATCCTGCAAGATGAAAGGTGGAAAACAGCTGAAAAGACAGCAGCGCAGTACAGTCTGACTGCAATGTAGTCAATAAAAGTCCAGACAGAGAGTGACTCCAGGCTGCAGCCCCTTTCCCGAGAGTCCCCAGAGATCACGGTTAGGAGAATGCCCTCATTAGGTAGTACATTAAACAACGTTCCTGTCCCGTCACTGTGGCTCTGCAGTGGTGTCACCGCGGACGACACAGCGGACCACTCGAGGCTCGAGATGTTGTGCTGCTGATGAATGTCCTCCTACAAGGGGCCTGTTCTTGTAAAGGCATCGCATTGTGTGGAGGACCCCGCCTGCGCATTATTCACGCTGGGAAAGTTCGCCAAGCTGCCAAAATCTTAAAGTGGTTGCAATTCGTCCCCCGGTGCAGTTAGGGCATGTGTGCCGCCCTCATTGCCGTGGTGATTACTGGGGGCGACCTCTGCGGGTCACCGACATTCAGGCTGTGTCCATTCAAGGTGTGTGTGTGTGTGTGTGTGTGTGTGTGTGTGTGTGTGCAGGGGGGACAGGCTACTTTTCCTCTGCCATTCATAAGCACACAAACACTCTACCCCCTCTTGCCCTCTTTGGCCCAATTAACCCGCTGCTGAGTACCGGGGTGGCTCCTCATTACGGTGCAGTCCTAATGAGGCCCCTGTTCTGGTGAATGGTGTTTGTGGAAGCAGCATGTAGAGACTGCACATTCATTTAGGACCTAATCAGGGGCTGTGTAAACAGATCTTATTGTTTCTCTGTGTCTTTGAACACACGTTGCTTCTTGAAAAGTGCGAAAAAAGAAGAAGCAAGCAAACAGGCGATGGGGGCTGTGGGCCAGAACACCCTTTGTTGTTGCACACTAACATTTTAGAGAAAATGCAACAGAGAGATCCGTAGATGCTAAGAACAATTTGGATGTTTAGCAGCTCAAAACAGGGATATTATTCCCAAAGGATTCCAGATTATTGGAGCCGTTCCCATTTTACTGCTGTGTATGCAGATGATATGCTTAAGGGAACAAAGCTATACGCTCACAAATTTGATCCTAGAGATAAGAAAAAAAATCTGTCAACTTTCTGAAATAAAGAAAGTCCTAAAGTTTAATGCAGTTATATGCTCCATGTTGCCATTGTCACTGGTTTGTGGAAATCCTTCAGACACGTACCAAACAATATGACAATGGTAATCCTCTTTTGCTTAAAAAGCTGTTTAACCACCCTTTGCTAGACATAAGCAAAGGTGTTGGTAAACAGCAAGTATTGAGAAAGATAGCAAACATATGGTAGTGTGCAGGTCTTGGAAAGCAGTGGCCATGTTTACACCCAATTTTCAAGCAAATTTAAAGTGACCTTTTAAAATGTCGCAAAAAAGAAAATGCGAATTTGACATGTTTCCATCTGGTTTGTAGTGAATTAACCAGGCAAATCGTAATTTCGTCAGAAGTTGACGTTACGCATGGCTGTAATATACAGGAAGTAGAGGTTGCAAACCAGCATGTACCGCATGATTTAAAAAAATAGAGGTTGTCAGGAATGTGCAGCTATCAGGCAAGTTGTAATTACTTCATGTCAACTAGCACAGGGGATGTTAAATGCAGTCCGTAAACATAGAGAAAGAAATTCTATATTCTACACCGACAGCGGAAACAGCTGATCAGTCATGTGAGGTAAATGTTTTCTACGCCAGAACTTATTCGGCTTCTGTAAAATATTAGAAGCTTTAAGCATTAAAAGTGCATAGCCACGTTATTTAACTTTTTTTTTTATTCATGCATCAGTAGCTCACTCTGGCTGCCTTCAATGTTTTTAAAGAAAGATTATCACATCCTGCTGGCGTATTAGTTGTTATTTTGGTGCTTTATGCTTTGTTTGTGCTCAATTTGTTAGTAAATAAAGCCTTTTGTGTTTATTTTTAATAACAACAAAAGTACGTACTGCCATGCGCAGCAGGGGATAAAACAAGGAAGCAGCTAACGGCTATTAGCATCTCCCAGCAAAACAATGAAGAATGGTCCAAGATCCAGTGAATAAAAAAGCAAAAAATAAAATAAAATATGATTCCAAGAGGGAAAAGACTGGAACGTCGCTGGGAATACAGTATAAACGTAGAGGATCAGGCTTGGTTCGGCATTATTTACAATTGATTTATTAATTAAGCAAACCGACATTATATAGTTATGCAATACTGCCAGTCGATGACTTCACATCTGTGTATATCTGTTCATCGTGCCCGTTGCTGGGATTCTATTTAGCCTCAAAAAGGACCATCAAAACACTATCAGGATGGACGCTCGGTGTATATAACCTTATTTTATCATGATCAAAGGATTTTGGTCTTTCTTCAAGCATATAACATGGCTATATACCTTTAAATAAGCTGAGCATGTATCTGGGACACACAGTTCCTGATTGGGAGATCACTACACAGTAGGGTGTATATTGTTTGAAACAGCGTTGATGGACATCGGACTGAAATGTGAGCCTGTGACATTGGTCTAAACCCTCCTCAGACAGGTCACATGAATACTCAGCGGTTTCTGCTTGGAGACCATGAAGATAATTGAGTTAAAATCTGTTTATAAAACAGTGAATGCGGAAGGTGCACTCCAAACCCACATCACAAATATATCATCATCACAATATCCGTGTGTGCAGTATTCATATCACAGAGGACTCCTTGGAGCGCAATAATTGTTGGTTAACATATTCCAAGGGTCATAAACTTGCATTTTTCATGCTAATCTAATATGTATCCACTTGGACAGAGTCTCACAGCAGCAGATGACACTGGACACCAGTGACACTGCCCAGAATGCTAAAGGTGTCAGAGTGATGGAAACACAGATGAGAAGGAGAGGAAAGAAGAAGAAGATAGGCCTATATTACACTTGATCACAACATTTAGAAATATTATTGTCATGGTACAATCTTCTAATACTGTGCAGCCTGACCTCACACACAGACGCAGATAAAGAAAAAAAGACAATGATGGCCAATGTTTAACAATGTGGACATTTCGGGCACTTTCCCATGCTAGTCCTGCTAATTTGGAGCAAGATATATTTTGGCTTCTAACAGCTTACGCCGGTGCTTTCCGTTTACTCTGAACTAGTCTGAAATGCATTGAAATCTCATTCCAAACTGTCGCCGTAAAATCAGGGTTTCTCCTGATTTTTCATGTCAAAATTTCATAATTTGCAGACTATCAAGTATAAATACAAAGCTTCACCATTCATTTATGGCTAATATTTCTATAGCAGCCAGACTTTTAGAGTGAAATAAAACCCACCAAACATAAGGGATGGATTAATAAATGGATGGCTGGACTAATACATCAGTGGATGGATGGAAAGATTTTCTCCGGCTGGTGTGAAAGCCTCGTAAAATTATTTTCCACCTGCTCAGAAATCCAGTGAGAAAGTTACTGGTGACTCATCAGTGCCATCATTCATGGCATGGACAAGCTGGAAAACATATGCACACCAAAATCCCTGCATTCACAGGAGACAGAAAATCCCTGCAGCTGAGCATTGTGTTTTGAGAGAGGTAATGGGGGACGCTGAGACATAATAGTGACCTTGGCTGATGAGGACGATGAGTGAGGGAGCCTATAAGAGTCCTGTTTAGGTCCCAGGCTCTATAAACCCCATGTGGGGGCATCCTGCAGCAAGGCTGGGGCAGAGGGGCCTCCTGCAGTACAGCCACTTCAAACACGGCCCTGTATTCTCTTTCCCCCGTGGGAAGTCATTATTGAGTTAGCGTTGGAGAGGGGCGCTTGTTTTCTCTTCCCTCCCTCGCTCTGTGGTGGGAGAAGCTCTGCTTGCGGTAGATACAAAGCCTCGGTCCAGGAGGGGCAGGGATAATGTTGTACACAATCGGGTCATTACCACACCGCTGTTGTGGCTCGCCTTCATTAAATGGTGGAGGGGAGGTTTTTTTTTTTCTTTTTTTTTTTTAGATTGGAGAACTTCTGCTGAGACAAAGACGCCTCCATCTGCCAAAGTCTTTGTGTGAGAATGGGTAGAGAGAGTGTCTGTGTGTATGTGTGCAGCCTGTGTCTGTGAAGCCGAGCTAAATTACAGTGTTACATTTCTCTCATCCGGCTTGTGTTCGCTCGGAGAGCTGCTCATTCAGCGAGCCCGTGCTCTTGAAAACATGTCAGATAAAGCTTGTCCTTGGATGTATAAATCTGTGTAATATAATCACCGGAGTCCCTTGGAGAGTCTCGTGAAGGCTTCATTCACTAGCTGAAGGGGATAAAGGCTGACAACTGGGAGATGCGATCCTTCAGTGTGACTGAATACTGGAGCGGCCCCAGACACTGATAAGCATTCCAGATATGAGAAACACAGATGACTTCATCCACTGAGACATTGTTTGAGTTCAGTCACAGCTGCCTCAGAAAAGAGTTACTGTACCGCTGGGACTATAAGACAGGGTTCAGTCAACTGTGTGATGCTGGTCCAGTGTGGTATCTTGTGAAAGAATAATTCATTGGACTTTGGGAATCATTCTTTTTCAACACAATTTTGCCAGTTATGTTATTGAATTATCAAGGTAAACTAAAGACACTGTGTTTGATCTACACACTTCATTTCACAAGCAAGCGTGTGGAACTTTTTACGCTCACATAAACAGTGGGTAAATCAGTGGGTGGACGGATGATACAAACTAGACAGAAGCAGACGGATGATTGGATTAAAGCTGAATGGATAGATGGACGGATGAATCGATATGTGGATGGATGGAGGAACGAATGGATGGACGGACGGATGAATAGATAGGTGGATGGATGGATGAATGGATAGGTGGTGATCTAATGCTGCGACTAACAGCTTGGAGGAAGTGTATTTTCTACATAGGTTTTTCAAAGATGCATCAACACAAAAAAGGGGGGAAAAGCTACTGAGGTCTGTTTCAAACAAAACTCGTTGGAGGGAAGGACACTTTTTAAAATTGTTTGGCTGAATGACGCGACCCACCAGCTGCGTCTGGTCTGGGCCAGCAGAGAAAACAGTCAAGTGTCTCAACTCTACTCATTGTTTAATGAGCGTATCATTTACAGGAACATTGCCTTTAACTGATCCTCCGGCGGTCAAGCTTTATGGCACTCCTGCTTGAAATAAACTCACCAGCAGCATAATCTCACACTGGAAAAATCCAACCTTCACTTTTGAGGACATTTACCCTATAAGTGGACACTCCCAAGTCAGGAACGTTTTTTACCACAATCACTGCTGGCACAATTACTGGCACCTCTACGTTGAATACTGAGCTCTAAACTATGCTACTACTCGATCTGCCAAGAGCACAGCTCCTAGCTTTCCCTATAACATTTAACAAGGTTAAAGTACAGAGAGAGAGGGATCTCTGAACTTCGTCATTGCACAATGTTTATAGATCCTCCGGCTTTCAGGCTTGTATGTAAAATGCCCTGATAGTTATACAAACAGTTCATGATACCAGTCACTCCAACAAGGTCCTCGGGGCTTTTGGAAGAGGTACAGACCATCTTCTACCCTACCTTACAGTGACCATGAAGTGCTTTTCCACATACAGCATCCAAACTTCCTTTCACATCAAACCCAACTGGATGTTTGATATGGAGCCAGATGGGTCTCGAAATCCACAAATGCACAAAAAAATCCACACACACACAGGACAAGATCCGCGCATGCACAGGCCGATTCATACGTGCACAAAAAAATCCACCTGTGCACAAAAAAATCCACACGTGCACACAAAAATCCACCCGTGCACAAAAAAACCCACACGTGCACAGGCCCGATTCATGCGTGCACAAAAAAATCCACCCGTGCACAAAAAAATCCACCCGTGCACAAAAAAACCCACACGTGCACAGGCCCGATTCATGCGTGCACAAAAAAATCCACCCGTGCACAAAAAAATCCACCCGTGCACAAAAAAATCCACCCGTGCACAAAAAATCCACACACACACAGAACAAGACCCACACATCCACAGCTCTAGGCTTTAAACCTCACAGCATTTGTGTGTGGATTTTTGAGACTGTCCTGCCGTCTCGGGATTCGCACAAGCAGTTTTTTAAACAGAGAGTGGTTTGCAACCAATCAGAAGCCTCCCTTGTATAAGCCAATCACTGGAAAGTACTCCTCGTGGGGTGATTTACTCATAAGCCAATCACATTCAACCTGTTCAGGAAGCGCGTACTATGAGCACAATGTGCTCTCAGGCTTCAGCGGGCAGCAGCCGTTTTTCTCCCTCTCTCCCCGCAGGTGTTTGCTCATGAGCGGAGGCGCCCAGCTGCAGGGGTCCGCCTCCACCCCTCCGGCCTCAGAGGCGACGTCGAAAGCCGCCTCTCTGCTCCCTTCAAGTCGCTCCGGATCCGCACGCAGCGATCCTTGGTCTCTGAGCTCACAACATCTAACTCCGCGGGCCTCTTCCGTCTGATCTCCAGCCGGCCAGCAGTGATTCCCTCCGAGCTCTCATCGGCCTCGCCGTTACCTGCTTCTCCTGTGCTCTGACGGCTGATGGACCCCGATTTCGGCCAGCGCCTGTCAGCTGCTCCCTCCTCTCGCACGCTGTGGGAACCAAGCACTCTTGAGAAATAAAAATCAATAAATTCCATCTCTTGTGATCAGCTAAGATAAAACGAATATAAAATCATGCAATAAATAACATCTGTAAGGCACACTTGTTTTTATTCCATTTTAATCTTGTCAGGGCTCAGCAGGCAGAGCCGTGCAGCTTTGCCGGCTCCGCGCTCTCCTCCTCTCCTTACTCACAGGTGACAGCAGTTGACCGCTGGGCGGGACTGTCACACCTGCAGCGTGTTCAGCGGCGTCTCAGCGCACTATAAGATCAGCGCACGGACAGCGGGAGGATGCCAGAGTGTTACCTTGTCGCGGTATGCCTAAAGGCCATCAACCACCTCCTGAGCTTCAGACCCGTGAGTTCTTCCATCCCCGTTTTGGATCTAATCCTTGTCTCGTGTGTTTTCTCCAGTGTTCTTGGAACCTTTCTCTCGTGTGACTCTGCGCTGTGAAGACCAGGCTCCCGAATCCACAACCCGCTCAGATTCTGCTCTGGCGACCTTCCCCTCAAACTCGCTTGGTGGTACCAAGTTGGGCAAGAGTTTCCCCTTCCCGGATTCACCCTGGTCACTCCTGGTTCATTCCGGATCTCTGAACCCGCCGGCGCTGCTCGGACCCTGCCCAACCTCCGCTCACCGGTCACTCTGTCATCTGCTTCTCAAACATCAGCTGAGCCCATCTCACTCCCCCCGGCTTAGTTCCTAGAGCTCCGTGGTAAGCGTACGTGTTTAGTTGTACTTTCCTTTAGCGTTAGTATCTGTTAACCGTTTTCCCCTTTACCTCACAGATCCTGTGTTACCTGCCCGAGTCGGTCCCTGCGTTTCCCCGGTTCTGAGATCCTCCCTGAATCCTAGCGTAAAGATCAATAAAAACTGTAAACTGCTTCCTGTTTGCCGGTGTTCTCTGCATGTGGGTCAGACATCTTAAACCAAACATGACAAATCTGTTAATTTTTTAAAGATATTTGTAAAGACAAAAGTTGGGATTTTTCTTCAATAGCTCCCTGGTCATGTGACTCAAAACCTGTGTTAAATTGTTCTATATTAGCCTGATGGGCCACACTTTTATTCCATTTTAAGCCTTTTTATATTAAGATTAATTTATAATTAAATATTTCTTCAATAGCTTCCAGGTCACTGACTCCAAATCTGTGTGAAATTGTTATACTATTTTAGCCAGATGAGGCACAGCCTTGATGTTGTTGAAACAAAGGACAGTTTCATTGACAACATTACTCTAAAGTGTTTATTTTGAACATTGAACTGAGTAAAGTTGCATATTGGAAGCAGATGACAGAGTGAGCGGAGGTTGGGCAGGGTCCGAGCAGCGCCGGCGGGTTCAGAGATCCGGAATGAACCAGGAGTGACCAGGGTGAATCCGGGAAGGGGAAACTCTTGCCCAACTTGGTACCACCAAGCGAGTTTGAGGCAGAGTCTGTCACCTGTGAGTAAGGAGAGGAGAGCGCGGAGCCGGCAAAGCTGCACGGCTCTGCCTGCTGAGCCCTGACAAGATTAAAATGGAATAAAAACAAGTGTGCCTTACAGATGTTATTTATTGCATGATTTTATATTCGTTTTATCTTAGCTGATCACAAGAGATGGAATTTATTGATTTTTATTTCTCAAGAGTGCTTGGTTCCCACAGCGTGTGAGAGGAGGGAGCAGCTGACAGACGCTGGCCGAAATCGGGGTCCATCAGCCGTCAGAGCACAGGAGAAGCAGGTAACGGCGAGGTCGATGAGAGCTCGGAGGGAATCACTGCTGGCCGGCTGGAGATCAGACGGAAGAGGCCCGCGGAGTTAGATGTTGTGAGCTCAGAGACCAAGGATCGCTGCGTGCGGATCCGGAGCGACTTGAAGGGAGCAGAGAGGCGGCTTTCGACGTCGCCTCTGAGGCCGGAGGGGTGGAGGCGGACCCCTGCAGCTGGGCGCCTCCGCTCATGAGCAAACACCTGCGGGGAGAGAGGGAGAAAAACGGCTGCTGCCCGCTGAAGCCTGAGAGCACATTGTGCTCATAGTACGCGCTTCCTGAACAGGTTGAATGTGATTGGCTTATGAGTAAGTCACCCCACGTGGAGTACTTTCCAGTGATTGGCTTATACAAGGGAGGCTTCTGATTGGTTGCAAACCACTCTCTGTTTAAAAAAATGCTTGTGTGAATCCCGAGACGGCAGGACAGTCTCAAAAATCCACACACAAATGCTGTGAGGTTTAAAGCCTAGAGCTGTGGATGTGTGGGTCTTGTTCTGTGTGTGTGTGGATTTTTTGTGCACGGGTGGATTTTTTTGTGCACGCATGAATCGGGCCTGTGCACGTGTGGTTTTTTTGTGCACGGGTGGATTTTTTTGTGCACGGGTGGATTTTTTTGTGCACGCATGAATCGGGCCTGTGCATGTGTGGGTTTTTTTGTGCACGGGTGGATTTTTGTGTGCACGTGTGGATTTTTTTGTGCACAGGTGGATTTCTTTGTGCACGTATGAATCGGCCTGTGCATGCGCGGATCTTGTCCTGTGTGTGTGTGGATTTTTTTGTGCATTTGTGGATTTCGAGACCCATCTGGCTCCATAGTTTGTTGCCAAAAAGTGCCATCTTAGTCTCATATGACTGAAGCCAAAAGCGCCACAGTTTCTCTGACATCGTCCCCAAATAACCGGTTAGCATGTACTTAGCCTGTACTGGTTGCCATGGAGACTTTGCCATGCCAAGATGCCACTCTTTGCTGCAGTTATCCAACACTGAGCTGTAGAGAACTGTCCAGATCCTGCTTGCTGCGCCTCCTACAGGATAGAAACCGGTCCGTGTCTGGCCTAGCAGGCAGTGGCCAAAGGAAATTGGTGTAAATGTTACAAATGAGCCAATGTGACGAGTAGGTGTGAGGTAGGGGTGATGAGAGCGGCACTCTATTACAACCAATGCTGTTGAGGTCAAATATTGGACATTTTAACCATTCATTGCTGAGAAACAGCAAGCTCATGTGGCGGAGCTGTGAAGGGCTGACCGGGGAGAAAGAAAGACTTGTCTTCTAATGGCAATATCAAGGAACTGCTTTGTCAAAATGTCATCATAATCAGAAAAAAAAAAGAATTTCTCCATTAAGGATTTTTCTTAGTTTAGTGGGGAACAAAGTTTAAAAACAGATAGATCTCTGTTGTACTTCTGTTATCATCCCTTCCATTTTTAACGCAAAACAAAAAGGCTTCTTTTCTAACATTCTGCATAGTTTTATTTATCTGCAGAATTTAATTAGTAGTCTAAGACCAAACAAGCCAAAGCCTTGAAAACTTCAGACTAATAAAAAGGTTTACAGTTGTTTTTTTTTCTGATGAAGTAAGTCATTTAATGACTACCGGCCTGTTGCACTGACTCCCTGTCCTGAGCCCCCTGTTGTTCACTCTGATGACACGACTGCGTCCCCAGGTTCACCACCAATCACATCGTGAAGTTTGCAGACGAAACAACGGTGGTGGGCCTGATCAGAGACGACAACGACTGGGACTACAGAGAGGAGGTGGAGCAGCTGGTGGGCTGGTGCAGAGACAACGGCCTGATCCTGAACGTGGAGAAGACGAAGGAGATCATCGTCGACTTCAGGAAGAACCGGCCTCGCCACGCTCCACTGCTCATCAACAGCTCAGCTGTGGAGGTGGTCAGCAGCACCAAATTCCTCGGGGTGCACATCACAGACAACCTCACCTGGTCTGTGAAACCACATCACTAATGAAGAGGGCACAGAAGCGCTTGTACTTCCTGCGGAGGATGAGGAGAGCCCACCTGCCGCCGCCCATCCTCACGACCTTCTACAGAAGCACCATAGAGAGCATTCTGACCAGCTGTCTCTCTGTGTGGTGTGGAGGCTGCAGCGCCTCCGACTGGAAGAACGTGAGGAGAGTGGTGAGGACAGCAGAAGGGATCATCGGGGCTCCTCTTCCCTCCATTAAGGACATTTCATCCCAGCGCTGTGTGTCCTGAGCCCGTAACATCATCAGAGACCCCTCACATCCCCATCATGGACTGTTCTCCCTGCTGCCCTCTGGAAAGAGGTTCCGCAGCCTCCGCTGCAGGTCCACCAGGTTCTGCAACAGCTTTTTCCCTGCTGCCATCAGACTGTTGAACTGTTGAACTCTATACTGGACTCTGCATCACACATGCACAGAACTGAACTCTATGGCCATTTTGCATCATTATTTTGCACTGCCAACGTTGCCGAAATTTTAAAATCCATTTAAATTTAAAAGTACACAACTGAACGTTTACTGCATTTTTGCACCATTATTATCTTGCACTGCCAGCATTGGACTTTTCAAATGAATGCCATTTTTTGCACCATTATCTTTGCACTATAAACATGGTGGAACATTCTTCTGCACACTTTTTTAAAACCTGTTTTTCTTACATTCTTACACTGCTGCACTTTATATTGCAATGTTATTTTATTTCAATTGGAATCTCATTACATTGTCGTAAGCTGTATGCAACGAAATTTTGTTTTTGTATGCACTCTGTACATACAAAATGACAAAGTTTGTCTAAGTCTAACACTTAACACTTCGGATTACGTTGGCAATTACTGCTAACTGCGTAAAGCTCTTTGCTATCTGCCTAAACCATTTATCTTCTCACATTCTTTTCAGTTCCAACCCCACTACTATTTGTTTCTATACGTTTCAGAATGCACAGCGTTTGATACACTGGTATAAAGGTCTCCTCCTCAAAGCACCAGCATCTGAAGCTGCAAAGACAGCATAAAAAGACAACGTTATAATCAATTGTATTAACTAGAGTGCACTCCAAAGATGAGAGCAACAAATTAGACAGGCGCACTCGTCTGTGTTTAAAATGAGCATGTGTGTTGAAGACAAAATCTGGAGTGGCCCCTTGCTGAGAGGAAATCTGCACTACTTATCCCTGTTAGATTAGTGACATGTGTCTCTTTGTTCTTCCCAGCGGGACCCATCAGGATCTCCATCATTGCTCAGGCTAACATCCGACAGAGCAGCTCCATTATCTGTTTCAAAGCATCCAGGATGGCCATTTGACAGGTGAGTGATTCAGCCTGGAGCTGCTCACTCTCAACAAGCATCTTGGCGTCACGTTAGGAATGACGCTTGGGCCGGTTCCCATTCTTCGAAGGAGGATTTAATACCTCGTTTGAACCTCAGAGGATAAGCCCTGAACACATCTGTCATGATGAGTCGCTGATGTAAACCTGAACAATGCAGACTCCTCAGAGAACACGAAAGCCTTTCGGAAAGGGAACAGTAAGAGATGACAGATTTCTTTCCAATTTAAGGAACGCATCCTTTATAACTGCTAGTAACACTATACAATGCTAGAATAGGAGGTGTGTAATCACCAAAGTTCCTGACCTGGCACTAACCCGCACCCTGGCTCATTCACTTACAACTGGACTGCTCTGCAAAAGCAGTCGCACCCTACTGAGTGTTAATGTTGTCTTGTCGCGTTACAAGCACAAACAGAGATTAGTCCTGCGGTCCACCAATGGAGAGAAGAAAGCCGGTGTTGGAGGAAAGCCATAAGGAGTCCTGCTTTACTTTACCAGAACCCAACAGGCGACACAGCAGGCACGTGGAAGAAAGTGCTCTAAAAAAAACAAACTGCAGCCATCAGCCTGAACACACCATCTCCACTAAGGTTGTGCTACACATCTCTATACCCTGCCGACAATCCGATTCAGTTTAGATACTGTTGAGGAAAATAAATATCTTAGTTGTTATATTAATCAGGTATTCGTATGGAAGAACTGAGGAATGCATGGTTTTTGACTGTCTCCTCCCTTTGAGGGTAAGAAACATGCAGATTTGGTTTATGGCCGGGATAGGTCATTTGGCTTGACCCCTAACCGAGAAGAACAGCTTCTTTGTTCGAACAGATAGCCCCAAATTTGACACAACCCCCTCCTGAAGAGATTGGAAGGCCAGTCAGTTTATTAAAAGGATGTCTTTGCGAAACTTAGATCAGACAAAAGCTGCAATGCCTGGGAGAAGCACGTAGGTAACAATGGTAATGTAACTTTTGTCTCCGTTGGGAATTCCTAATGAATTAAATATGCCTATTTTAATGTTTGACTCTGATAATTGTTTCACCTTTACTGCCAAATCTTAAACCGGGGTAAAATGGGCCTTCAGAGATATGCAGGAGCAGGCCCGTACTAATATCTACAATACACAGACTCCAAACTGTGTGATTCAATGCGATGATGAAAGACAAAGCAAATAATAATAATTTAAAATATACAGTTGAGCAAACTTGGATAACTTAATAAAAACCTTTGCCACTATATAAAACAGTGAGGCTTAGTGCGCGATGAAAAAGCTCTGCCAGGCTGCAGATGTGCTAAACCTGGTTGACATGAAAAATAAAACAAAATGACCTTCACCAGAGTTTCCTTGATGACTTCTTGTTTTATGCCATTTGAAACATTCAATACTGTGACTGTAAACTGACAGCAGTGTCACTTCTAAAGGATAAAGTTCAATTAAAGGTAAGTAAAGCATCTGTAATTGTCAGTAGATCAGTAGAGCTGTTTGACAAGACACTTTACTGGCTGCTTTTGGCGCTAAACCTGAGGCAGATTTGTATGAGTTAGATCTTTAAGTCATTCTTGTTACTGTTTGTGACCTGTGCCTTACCATTCTCTGCCTCCTTAGTGCCAGATGTCCATCTTTTCATGAACTCGCATCTTCCATCTGCACCTCAGTTTAACATAGTGAATAGTTTCATCTTAATATCCCTAATCTTGACAAACAGTGGGATGCCTTTAATTGGTAGAGAAAAGGAAGCTAATCAGATGGACATAGCTAAAAACAGAGCAAACCTGGAAGAAAGTCTGTTAGAGGTTGCCAGAGACTTTAGACTGAGGAGGAGAGTCTCCTTCCAGCAGGACAACGACCCTAAATATGCCGCCTGAATGACAAAGGAAGGGGTTTAGCTCAAATCCCTGTGTCAGAATGACCCAGTCATAGGTGAGACCAAAATCCAACCGATAGTCTGATGTGAAAGTTGACGTTCAGACACTCCATCCAATTTGAGTTTCTGCGGCCGCTCTGTGTTCATTGTCGCTAAATAAAGTAAATGAAGCTGAGTATTTTCATTCAGAATGTGCAACCAAAAAAAAAAAAAAACTGGAACAGTTGTTTGGGAGAAATACAAAAGGAGGGGATTTGCTGTCATCTACATTTGGATAATTTATTCCACAGCACTCAAAGACACAAAATCTTGAAATTCCTGGTGAGACATCCCTCAAACATACTTTCTTTGCTTTTTTTCTTTTCACAATAGCAAGCTGCTGTGAAAACTGTACATCTGAGTGCCTTAACTCAGTCAATATTACTGGAAAATAGAGCAGAGGTATTTGAGCCGAACCACTCGCAAAAAGGCCATCAAAGGCAAATCTAGGGAAAGGATCAAAGGTTGATTCATCAACAGATAATAAAATAAATAAATTACAGACATGGTAAAAAAATAAGTTTACTATCAATTCTAGGGTTTAACACAACAAGGCAACAGTAAAATGATCTCTTCCAGGTTCTAAACTGAGATTAATCTAACCTCGATCGTTCAAAAATACCCCAGAAATCCATTGTCATTATTTATTACAGCAAATGGAAATGATGCAAGCATGCATAAACACCAAGTCCACTTTTCCTGCTTCTGTAGGATTTAGGATGAAGAGGAAGAGCCAGGTGCTGCTAACTGAATGAACCAATCATCTGCAGGTATGGCAAGCTCTATTAAAGCTGCAGATCCAGAGCATACAGGTATGTGCTAATGGTGCAATTGTTGCTGCACAGCCATCTGGGAAGAGTTTAAAGGCCATCTGCAAACAATTTAAAGTCATTTCTTTAACAATTGGGAAGCTCCAACTTCAGTAGAAAAACCTGCAAAACAGTTGCTGCTGAAAAGCTTTCCAGGGGAAATCCTCTTCTCTCTAAAGCACATATGGCAGCTTGACTTTGTTTACAACGCTGAACCACAAGACTTCTGGAAAAGGACAGATGAGACCAAAGAAAATACGGTTAGCCAAAATACACAGCGCCATGCTTGGTAACGACAAAACAGCATTTTAGCACAAACCCCTCATACCAACTGTGGAGCACGGAGGTGGAGGGGGGATGATTTGGGCTTCTTTTGTAGCCACAGCATCTGGACTCCTTACAGTCACTGAGTCAGCCAAGAGATCCTCGGTATATTACTGTATTATAGAGTCAAATCTGAGGCCATCTGTTCAAAATCAGAAGCTTGGTTCAAAGCCGGGTTTTGCAAAGGCCTAGTTAAAGTCCAGACCTTCATCTGACTGAAATGCTGGGGAGAAACCTTATGAAGGCCGGGTGGAAAAGAACAGAATGAACATTAACTATTAGGGGGGGAAAAACTTGACTGTGTAGGTTTACAAAAGATTTCGCTAAACTTTTTACAAGCCACCAAGTGGCTTCGTTTTTTCACCGACAAATGGATGTCTTCTGGGATGAATTGACAACCCGCGCGGGGCGGAGTGGAGGGGCGGGTGATAAACACAGTGCTCCACTGCTCTCAAGGCGTTTGACCACAGGCTTTAGCTAACACGCTGACCCCAATGCTTGATCTCATTGCCCTCAGACGCTCCCGGCTGTTAAAGCTCCAGATGCTTTTCCCGGTGGGCGAGCAGCTGACAGGGAGGGGGGGGGGGAGCGATTATGGAGAACCGCAGAAGGCTGCTACATCCTGCAGAAAAGAAAGATGTGGCTGGAAGAAAAAGAATGTCTGCAACTCTATTTTAGCACTGTCCTTTGTTGTTTCATGTGGTGCTGCACACAATGCTTGTTTTCCATCCACTCCCTTCGCACAGTGGAAAACAACAAGCACTGTCTCTGACAAATGTTCATCTCACACCTCCCAGACAATTATTTCATGTTGCAAACATTTCTCTTTCTGGTTCTTTTCTACTGTCATTTCCCCAGCGCCTTATAAATACAGCAACTTGCAGACGTTTCTTACCCTTTAAAGGGCCAGTCACGTACTTTGACTTTACGAATTTCGACGCCAGTAGTTCACTCTGGTTGCATATAAAGGTTTTTCGATTAAATCATCGTGCCCTGTTGGCTTATCTTTTTTTTTTTTATCTATGTGTAAGTAAACAAAGCATTTTGGGTATATTTTATATAACAAGACCACGTGAACACAAGTACGATAATGCACCTGTGCGCAAGGAGTAAACAAGCAATGGAGCTTCCCAGACAAATATACGACGTTATAAGGACTAAATACACTCCAGGTCAAAGGTTTGGACTCAACCTTGTCAATGGATGGCTTTTCCTTATTTTTATGACTTTCTACATTGCAGATACATAGTGAAGACATTAAAAGTATTACTCAAAAGTACATAGAGTTATGGATCAAACACAAAATTGTTAAATAACTCATAACATCTTGTAGATTTGAGCTTTTTCTAAATACTATCTAAATAATATCCAGCTGCCTTGAAGAAGTTCCCAGAGGTAGTAATAAAAATAGAGAAGCCGTTGAATGGAAGGTGAGTCCAAACGTTTGACTGGTACAGTACGATCAGAAATCATTCTTACCTGTGAAAAGTAGTACCAGTAGATCTGGTTCGTACTGTGAATCGGTTGGTACAAATCCAGGCAGCCAGTATGGAGGCCAATTTGATGAGCGATTCAGAGCTCAATGAGTCATCTACCTATATATGTCTGTGATGGAGACGAGCGAGTCAGCAATGTCCAGCGGAGGTGTGAGAAGGAAGAGGTTGAGTAACCCTGACTCTGTAGATCTGCTTGGTCTTCAACCTTGCTGAGCTGTCACTTTGCTGCTAGGCACTGCAGGACGGTCAACTGGCTCTGACGGTAGGTGCATCGATTGTCTCCATCTTGCTCTCTGACAGTGCTGCGGTACTGCTGGCATACGGCACAACAACGTATATGTCTGCTGACCGAACCCGGTGCAAAATTCATGAAAAGCAAGGACCACAGCAGACAGGTCAGGGATAGAACTGGGGACACGTTTAAAGCAGGGTTGGGTCATAAAACTGCAGTCCTACCAAGACGTGACTGTCCACCTAACCTGACCAGTCAGGCAACAGGAGCTTTAATCAGCGAAGCAGCCAGGAGACCCTGGTAACTCTGGAGGAGCGGCAGCTCAGGTGGAAAATCTACAGTTCCTTGTAAAAGTATAAACTACAAGCTACAATGGATTTTATTGGACTTTTCAACTATAGTTGAAAATATAGTACACCAAATGGTGAATAATTGTGAAGTGGCTAGAATACCCCAAGTAGGATAGGTCTACTTGGGCTAGATAGGATACATTTGTACAGAAGTCTAAATAAGGATCAGGTTATAAAACACAGTCTCATCTCATAGAGCTCCATGCCATTAATCATCTGAAAAAGGGAACCTGCCGAGCCGGGCGAGGAGTGAACCGAGCAGGCAAGAGGCAGCACTGAACAACCCAACCCCTGGTGATACACGGAGGCGGTAGCATCATACTGTGGGGGAGTGCCGGTGCCACACCTTCAAGGGGACGTGATTACTTTTGCAAGGCAATGTGACTCACACGAGATCGTTTTAACCACACTGTTGAATAAATCAACTGTATGTCAGTTTTGTTCCTTTACTCAGATTCTAACTGACCCAATTAAAAAGGTGCAGAGAGCGAATACCCTCAACCTTCTGTTCCAACTAAGGCGTTTAGACACAACACTGAGCTTAGAGGCTTTTCGTGTCGCCTGCTGTAAATATACGCTGGCCTGACTCCAAGCCTTTTGATAAAGGGAGTAAAGAAGTGTCCTCTTTGCTGTCCGGCACCTCTGCAGGGGTCTTCAGCCTTCGCCACCACAGGCTGCAACTAAAGAAGTCAAGAGGAAGCTGATATCTTTAAAGTCTTGAGATAATTACGATCAAACAAGTTCAGAAGGAGGAAGTCTGAAGTGCTTCCAACAAAGGAAGGGTAATTGAGGTCTGGAGCAGTGACCGCTTCAGCAGAAAAAGGGAAAATCATCGCTTGCTCGGAGGTCACACACTCAAAGTTGTGCTCTCACCCACGGTGTGAGCGTAGGGAAGATCCCCTGCCCTGCGCTCTTAAATCACGACGAAGTCTTTACAAGGCTGTAAATCTGAGGCAGACATCCTGGCAGCCGCTGGAACTTTAGAAGGAGAAACGCTCGTGGGACGGCTGGGGAGATTAGATAAATCAAGCCGCCCCCGCAGCGAGCAAACAGCCATTAATCGTGCGTCCATCATGCGCAGATGATCACTCCTGCTTTGTAGGCGGCGAGCAATGACAGAATAGAGGCGTCATCCGGCCGGGGATCCATTACGTCTCATCTCGCTGCGAAGCACGTAGGACTGCCGATCTCACCCGGGGGAATACGTACGCCGCCGCCGTGATCTGTCATTAAAAACTCCCAGACGGCACAAACGGCACGGGTACCAGCGGAGGCTAGTCAAAGCAAACGATGGCTGCTGCACACCTCGGAAAAGGCCTCACCCCCCTGTGCAGAGCTTTAACTGCTGGCTCCTCCTGCGACCACGCATTAAAACCGCATTAAACCGCAAGAGCAGATCGGATGAAATCTCCGAGTGTGAGCCGAGTCGCACAGCCTGAGGGAGGAAAAGAGGCAGTCAAGCTTGGTGCCTCTGTCAAGCGGCTGAAGGTGATAGAAGCACTTTAACCTGGATGTCTCCCCCCCCAAACACGACAGACTATAAGGGCTGATAATAAAAACTGTCTCTATCAAAGAGAGATGTAACAATAGGATCCGCGCTTGGGGCTGCCAGAGAAAAGAGCTAATCCATTTAATAATCGATGTGGAGCATAGCTGGAGTCAGCATGTCAAGCTGACATTAAGTTCCAGAGTGCAGCGGGGAGAACGAGCGAGGAGGAGCAGCGGCGCTGTGCTCCGTGCCCCTCAGCAGATAAGAGACTGATTGACTTTTTCTGTGAGCTGACGGAGCTCCAGCAGCTCCATATGCTCACAGAGGAGCGTGGCGCGTGTGTGGGTGTTCTGTCTGTGTCAGGAATGGTAAAAAGGGTTTAAAAAAGGGTCTGGGCTTATGTTAGAGTCATTAGGAGGTTGTAAATGAACATTCACAAATGATTGCAGGTTATAAATGGAGCTCAGGAGCTGAGTTAAACAAAGTCAAGCCAGGGTTTGTGTGGAAAAGATTTATAGTCAGATATCGGCCAAAAAAATAAAATAAAAATAAAAGTCTTTTTATGAGCTTCTGTTTGGAGATAAAAAGGTGTGAAAATGTGTTTAAAAGTCAGCTTTGTAGCTTCCTACACTCCAGCTGAAAGTGTTTTTTTATCTTTTGTGAACCGTGAATCTCCAACAAATCACCATCCAATCAGGCAAAAAATCCTCCTACTTACTCAATCCACCGTTAAACTGAACTGGTCGGTTCTCCTGGTGATCAGCAAGTTGAAAACTGGGAGGAAAAGCCTCCTTTTTTCCTCTTGCACACATGCATTAAAACTAAAAAGTGTTTAAAATCTCTGGTTAGTTGTGACACAGACTCAGGCCTGGTAAATCCTTATATTGTTGTTTTTCCAAATACCATAAATTGAGTTGCAGTAAAACTCTCACAGTTATATCTGCTGAAAGCTCAACAAACAATTTGGTTTCTTTTCAGTCTCCCCGACAACAATGAAAACACAGGAGGAGATTGTTTACTCCTAGCCTGAGTGTCACTCTGGGAACTTTGAGCTTTTGACTTTTACAAGCCACGTGTTCACTTCACCTGTACACTGGTGTCCACACAAAAACTACATATATCATGTGTTTGTTCAACCGCCTTTCACATGTAAATCGTCTCCACTCGTGCAAAAGGAAAAAAACATGCAAAAAATGATTTTCGACTCACGCATCAAGCAGGAATTTCTCACACAGATTCCTTTTACAGCTTCGCAGCAGCAAACATTCACAGATATTAATTTACAATCCTAAAATCCACATAAACCCATGCCATGTACCCTAAACCCTGCAGCTGATTTCTTGCATTCCAGCATTTCAAACGTTGTGAGGGCAGAACTCAGGACTGGAGCTGGAAAAGTCGTGACGGGGGAGGAGTAGGGGTGGTGGTGGGGGTGGTGGGGGTGCACTAAATCCCCGCGGACCTGTTATCGTGTCTGCATCTGGGCGCCGAGCCTACAACATCAGGCGCACATTTTTCAGCTGGGCTTTTTTCCAGACGAGCACGCCACTCAGCTGAACTTTGGCCAAGAGTAAAACAGAGCTCATTACTGAGAAATGTGCTCGCAAGCTCACATTTACAATCTGTAAGTACTTTTTAAAGATGAACTAGTAGAAGGAGCGAGCCGCGGGACCTGCGTCGTCTGAGGACAAAGTGTGGATTCTGGCCTTGCAGGAGGTGCACTGCAAAAGTATTCACCCGCTGGCACATTCACGCCCCGGACTTCAACGTGTTCTTGTGGAGTGCACGGAAAATGATGCAGGGTTTTCAGAATTCTTTACAAACAACAATAGGATGCGTGGCGTGCGTCTGCATTCATCCCGGCGGAGGCTATTCTTTCTGGAACCGGGTTTCGCTGCAATTAAAGCTGAAAGTCTTTAGCTTAGTTTGGACCCATCCATCCATCCATCCATTTTCCAAACCGCTTTATCCCTCATGGGGTCGCGGGGGTTGCTGGTGCCTATATCCAGCGTTCACTGGGCGGGAGGCGGGGTACACCCTGGACAGGTCGCCAGTCTGTCGCAGGGCAGCTTAGTTTGGACCATTTTTCTTAACAAAATAACTTCAACTTTATAGTACAACCACAACAAACAGAAACCGAATAAGACAGACTTGTATATCTCTCAAACGTGGACGTGTGTTCTGTCCGCCTTCGGGGCAGAATTGACCCGCGTCAGGTTCTGAGAACGGTCCGGATGTTACTGCGCTCGCTGATAAAGCTACAGGTTCAGCAACACATGCTGTCGGTCTCCCTGCGTTACAGGATGAGCGACGTGGGGCGCGGGCATGCAGTCAGGGCAGTTTGCCGTAATCCGATTGGAACCAGTGTTTAGATGGACGCTGTGCCCATTAAAGATCGGCACAAACCGCCCGTCTCATCCAGAACATGGTTTCCTTCCAATTAAGCTGAATCTGACCACAATTTGCTGACTGGCTGGTGTACGTGACGCATTTTTATTCCGACCGGCTCTTTATTCTGATTTCTTATGGCAAGTGGTGCTACGTTTGCCACACAAGTGAATAGAAATAACAGACGGACTTGCTTGCACTCTTGAACTGTCCCCGCGGAGACAAATCCTCTCATCTAAATCACTGATGTTTTGTAGGAGCTGAGTGGCACTTCCCACGGCTCTGAAGGTAATTCCCTCAAGATGGGGGTCTTTAAGCCGAGCGTGGATTTGTGGGCCTGGATGAACTTACTTGACCCTCTGGATCCAGATGCAGTAGTCTGTTACGTACAGGTCGTTCAGTATGTAGGCCGGGTCGTTCTCTCGGAAGACTTTGTGGATGTGCAGCAGGCATCTGAGGACGCAGGCTCTCCCTGGGCACAGGAACACAGCATGGCAGGGAAATGGAAAAGCAGTGTTAGTTGAACCGAGTACAGAGGATGACAACGCGCCGCAGCTTCTGGCACACACAGCATCCATCTTAAGGCTCGCAGTCATTGTTCCATACATAAAAGCCAAGGTACCAGATGAGAGGGAAATCCCAGCATGCTGCGGGGTAACTTGATCCAGATGTTTCAGGAAGAGTTCCTGGGTAAGAAGTGACTCACTTGATATGTAGGAGACGAAGGTGCTGGTTTGAACCTCGAAACCAGAACCTTTGCTGAGTCCAGGCTGTGTTATTAATGCTGGTTCTACCCGGGCTGTTTGTCAATAATAGTGAAGCGTGATATTTGATGTATTTCTCCCCCCGCATCAGTTATTGTCAAACAATGCAGATAAATTATTATCTCTAAATCTTTTAACCAAATTTTTTGTAGAAACTGCTAAAAACACACATGGAGGGTCCATTGTTTAATATCCTACTAAGGAAATAGGATTTCTGTTAGGGAATTTAAAAAAAATGCAGCTAAACCGTTGCATTAATATGAACACAAACATTAGCAAAACGTGTGTTGAGACTAATTGTTCAACATCACCAGATCCAATCTTTGTTTCAGCAGAGGTTCTTTGTCTACATGGCAGAGCATTATGTGCAGCAGAGCAGCAGAAAGCCAACAGGCTGAACAGTGAGCACATGCACGCTGCTGATTCTGTGTAACTGAATCATTAATTGAAAGGATAACAGTCGACAGGTGCCAAACAGGTGGCCCTTTAGGGCCCAAGGCAGTAAATGTTGTGCATGCTGGTCGTAGCGCATTTATCTCCGACTAGAAAGGGTTTTTCTGGACCAGAAGAACAGTGTACGTTGAATAACAAAGTTGATTAAAGGGGAGAAAAAGTTGCTTAGCTAAGATGATCTCAATTGCTTTTAAATGGAAAACAGAACCACCATGTAGATGAATTAACAAGCTAAAATGGTAAAAAGTCCATCAGCAGATGACAAAAAAAAGAAGTTTTGGATTGTTGAAGGACAGCTGTGATGAGATCAGACTAACTTCAGGTTTTTCCTACCACTCAGTACTACATGCATTTCAAAAGACTCTTGACATCAGGAAAATATTTCATTTTGATGTCAGTGGAGGATAATTGCATTACAATACCGATGACAATAAACCCACATTTTCTTCACACTTTTCTTTATCATTTCAAAATGTCCCCACCACTTGATTGTTAGCTTTAGCATCCTAAAGCATTAGGCCAGTTAAAGCCCATCCAACTGGACAAATATACCAGGAACATAAAGAGCAGGAATGGAAGACACTTAAAATACAGTATCCAACCAAATATTTCATCCTAGCAGTCCTTTCTGATTACAACATTGAATTGTGCACAATAATACTGCAATACTGTCTACGGTTCCTGAGTTTCCCTCTACCATTACACAAGGGGGGCCATCCCGCCCCGCAAACAAGCCCGCCCACCCAAGATTATCACAGCATGCAGTAAATTATTATTCATCTGTACGTTCATGGTTAATTTTATTTAAATTATTAGCCTTTCTAAATAGCGCCCCAATCGTATCCTGAGCTACACAATTTTTGCCTGCTTTGGCAGAAATATCACCATCTCGTAAATGAACCCTTTTTCACAGTATGGCTGCACTAAAGGCTCCCACAGAGTCTGAGCGTGACTATCTGAACATACCAAGAACGTCTGCCTAATGCAAATGTGAGGATGATCGCGTCTGTTTAAACTCCATCCATATAACCATAAACGCTAATATAGCACATTCTCAACAAGTAAACAGCTCACTGGTCATTTTCAGATGTCCGACAAAAATACCATTTGCTCTGATTGTCGCACATCACCAAAAGTCTGTCTGCTGGAAACAAGAATCCACCTTCCTGAGTCCATCACTGAAAACAGATGGCAGCTTTATTCTTGGAAAAAAACACATTTTTGTTGCCAGATAGACTCCATGACTGGATCATATGAAACAGATTCCAAGTGAAATAAAATAAACACTGAATAAAGTTACGCTCATTATTCTAAACTCTGGAAGATCTAGATTTAAGGGATTTTCATTCAGTCAAGAAGTAAGAAGGAAGAGAGGCAGGTAAGAAAGAAACAAAGAGACGGAAAGATGGAGGGAGACAGAAGCTGGCTGCTCATATAAAGCCGTATTCTGGTACATTAATGGAAAGTTAAGTGGAAGGAAAATCTTTGGAGCAAAGTCAGGGCCTACCACTTCATGACAGAGGTACTGTAATTACTAATCACTTCCACTTTGCTATAATGCTGCTAACAGCTGACTGTGAAGTAAATAGAGTTTAAGAAATGTCACAACTGAATACATTGCAAAGGGAACACTAGAAGTAAATGATTTACATTGGTTAGTTAACATCTGTTACATATTTTAACAGTTGTAGTGAATCAGTTGTTGACAAAACTTGCAGAAAAACTTGTTCTCCTGCTTCATAAACGTCACACTTTGCTTTAAACATGACACAAGCAGTCTCGCCTTCACCATTAAAGTCACAAAACGGGGAAAAAAACCTTAATCGATTGTCAGGTCAACAAAATAATGTGCACGTTCTATAATACGGTTTTGCAAGCGGTGCACACAGAATTAGGCCATTGTCTTTAAAGGTAGGCCACGCAAACCGAGGACACGTGGCTGTGACGTCTGATCACAGGAAAATGACCGAGAACAGGTGTCAGGAGTTCATCGATGATAAAAGTCAAGTGCAAATAGCTTGTGTGCGTCTAAGGTGACAACAAAGCAGTAACCCTGCAGTCTGTAGTGCCTGTTCTGCTGATAGTTGAATAACAAAGTTGATTAAAGCGGCGTTCCACTTTTTTGGCCCTAAGTATGTATGTCAAAGAGCAACAGGCCAATCATAACATGAAGTGGAGGATGACTGAACATTGCAGGTGGATTATTTTTGCGTAGAGCAGCAGGATTTGGATTTTGTATGATTTATTTTTTAAAGCATACTGGTAACCTTTACATTTTGCTGTAATAAGTTATACAACCAGTGCTGGTTTGTGGCCAATAGGCAGCTATAAGAAAGAAGCCTTTTAACAAGTTCATACGTACAGCTCTTACTGAACGTACGTTCAGACAGAGTTAACTAAAGTTTTAAAACGGAACGGAGTAAATAATCTTGCATTAAAACTGGAGCAACTATAAAACACGTTTGCATATGTGCAAAGGTCATGTGACTGACACCCGAGCATTGCATGTGTGATTTGAAAAGCTTGGGGGTTTCCGTGCTGCCACGAACGCTTCACCTTTGCAGGACCACAAAGTTGCCGTCTCTACTCTTCCAACTCGAGCCTTTTCCCAAAATGATCTGACACAAGCTGCCACAGCCTCCCTCCAATCAACCACATAAATAGCCTCATGATGTGGCCAACAACCCACCGAGGGAAGGAGAAACGGCTTTTCCCCAACCTCCGCTAAGCTGGTTGGCATCGTCCAGGGGCATTCCAGACCAATCCAAACAAACAGCACACGAACAGAGAGGAAAAGCTTAAACTAACATTTGGTTCTCATTTAAAACATGGGATTATACAAGGGGAGCTTTGCCCTAAGAAAGACGGATCATATGAGGCAAAAGCACATATGCTTGCAAGATTTGGCCTTTTTTTTTTCTACGGCAAGACTCTATTCTTTTCTCTGCTTGTGGAAAACTAGAGGAAAGGTTGCACCCTGCGCTGATGCAACACACCGATTCTGGCTTAAGAGCAGTGATTAAAGTGATTAAAGGGTTTTAAATGGGAAGAATCCTGGCCAACAAAATCTTTCTACCAGCTTTGCACGTTCGTCTGATTTAGGCAGTAATGAAAACTGCTTGAAAGATGCGAGAGACTCATCTTTCCACTCTGTCAAGTCTCACGTGCCAGAACATTTCATCTGTGACGGGTTTTCTCACCCGCAGGTCACATATGAACACAAACACGGTACAGGGAAATCAGTACCCTGAACATGCTTAGATTGAGTCGTTCAATTCTTTGACTCTTCAATGACTTTTTTCATAGACGAGTAGGGCAGAGTTCTTTTTAACTTCTCTCTGATCAAGTGTTTCAGCTCTCCCAGCCTTCTCAGCATTCAGGGGACCAGAGCAACTGCTGTAAAATGTCTGGCTGAATGAACAAAGGCTTACTGCGGCTGGATCTCGCTTTAGGTGACATTTACTGTTCCTGTCATGTCAGTAAAAGGATGACAGCTCCGTGACCCGGATGCTGCCCTCCACGCTTCCTAACTCCAGCTCCCCCTCAGGCGATCTCCTCCTCCCTGCACGCCTGGTGGCTCCTCAGTTACACTTTGGATGCAGGTGGAGGACCTTGCTGAGAATGCTGGCCACCGCGCCAGAGGGCTGCTTAAATATTTACTGCCGGATAACGTTTCCTCCGCGGCCCTGTGTAGCGCTGCTAATAGGTTTGTTTGGCTTATACCTATGAATGTTTGTTTTAACAGCTACTTAAATGGAGCGGCTTAAAACCGGAGCGTGCATTACAGTTTCCCCTCATTATGACAAATTAATGAGGATGTAGGGTAATACGGGGAGGAAACACACCCAGGCCAAATTACTGCACTGTTACGGTTCATTGGGGAAAAGACACATTACTCATTTTAGCATAATGCTTATATTAGCATGGGGCAAAATTAAGAAATGATTAACAGGGTTCCTATTCGGTTTTAATGTCAATATTCTCTGTTTTTACTCCAATTTCCAGTTTTTTTTTATGTAATGTGGAACCACCTAAAGAGGATGGACAAATAGAAAGATGGACAGAAGGGTGGAAGTATGGAAATAAAGAGAGATGGATATATGGACTGATGTTGACGGATGCATGGATTAACGGATGTGTGGGTGGAGGAACAAGGATTGATGGACAGCAGGACGGAACAAATGGCTATTTATTTGGACGGATGGATGGATGGATGGATGGATGGATGGATGGATGGATGGACAGATGGATGGACAAACAAACCTATGGAGGGTGGATGAATATTTTTCCATACTTGTCTTTTCATTCTTTCTCAGACTGTCCCAGGAACCCAGAACTCTGCCTTAGCAGGAGTCGAGCTTGAGCATCAGGTTTTGGGAGCAGGAAATAAAGAGCCTGGAGAAAGCGTGACAAACTCCTCACACGCACCTGATAAACTAATCTTCAAACTCAATGAGGCGAGGAACTGCTAATCAGGGGTTTAAAGGGCCTTTAATTTGCTGTCATTTACCGGTGTTAAGAACAGTCACAAGCAGGATAATCTTAGTCCTTACACGAGTGTGTTTACATTGCTGACTCTCTACTGTCTGCAGGGGCTTCTGCTTTAAAGATTAAAGATATCAAAGTCAGCAGTCTACTTTCGACTAATCCAGGTTTCCCTCCCCGAGGCGCAGAAGCGTGGCCGCTGCTTCTGCTTAAATATTACCTTTAAACGCTCACTGCAGTATGCCAATGAAGCACTTTCTGGAGACTCGGTGTCCAGCTGTCAAGCTGTTTATTTGCCTCAAAACCCCAAAGGGAGGCTGCCTTTCCAGCAGCAGCCGCTCAAACCTGAGCCACATCCTACCGCTTTCAGACTCAGATACTGCGTGCACACGCTTACAGCTATTTACATATGAAAACCCTGCACGGAGGAAAACACAGGGTGACTAATTAGCAAAAGGCTATGTATAGACCGGGGAAAGAAATCCTTCTGATTTTGCTTCATGTTTCAAATGAAAACAATAGGGAAAGCAGCTGCAACGTGGCAGGGAGAAGAGCCCTGCAGAGGATGGTGAGGGGAGCTGAGACGGTTGTTGGAGCGTAGCTATGCTCTGGTCAGGAAATGTTTCAGAGCTGCCGCAGTGATAAGTGCTGAACATTGTCAGAGACTCATCACACGCTCTCAACGAACAATTCAATTCCATTTTATTTATATAGCGTCAATTCATGATACATGTCATCTCAAGGCACTTTACAAAGTCAAATTCAATCAAATTATACAGATTGGTCAAAAGGTTTCCTATCTAAGCAAACCCTTAGATAGGAAGTGAGCTGCATCCATCAGGCAATCAGTACCGCAACATCAACCTCCAGACTTCTGCTCCTAAAACACTCAAATGCTGACTTTTGGATTCTCACAGTAATCTCATCGGTTTTTTGTTTTTACATCTTTAAGTGTAGTGTATTACGTAGGATTTACAGTAAGATCCACAAGAATTACTTCATTGATGTGTACACTCCAGAAGATTTCAACTGATCGCTATTGGCTTTCTAAAGATAGTCAGTAAATCGCTGGCCCTTTTTCACCTTTGGTGCTGTGTTGTACTTTCACAGGGACTCACCTGATTGAAGGATCTTAACCGTGTCACAAATAGCCGAGGTCACCAAAGCAAAGTGCCTGTAGAGTGGGTAGCACAAGACCCTCCGTCCGAAGGACACCAGGACATCAAGCAAGCAGCTGTAGGTCTGCAGGAGACAGAACAGGGCTTTGAGGACCATAACCTACTTAAAAGTAAATATCCACCAAGATATCGACTGATGACTGGAATCAGACATCTTGCAGCTTGCGTGGAAGTTGTAACCGAGTCACTCAAAGTTCTGATCAACTGAAAACGTCCACTTAGACCTTTTTTTCAGATTATAGTGTGGCCACCATCCAGACGAGGGCGCCACTGCTCACCTTTAAGCGGAGCCAGACCATGAGAGTTGTAAGAGAAATAATCATGGTGGTGGCATTCCAGGAATGGGAACTCTTCCAACCACAGTCCGACACAGTCGTTCTCTCTTGGCATGACGAGCCTTGGCCGTCCGGTCAACTGAACGCAGGCGAGGCAAGCCGACGGTCGGTGCAACGGCAGCGGACATGTTTGAACACTTTCAACATTTTTAGGTTTACACAGCTAAATTCTCCCCTAAAAAGTCTTTAAAAGTTACTTTTACGTCACGGAAAGCGTAATATAATGATGGCGGTTGTACTGATATCTGATATACCTTCTGAATGTTTAGTAAAGCTAGCCATGCTATCTGGTAATAAAAGACACTTTGTTATCATTTTTATCTGTTTTAAAATACAAGTGAAAATGTTTTACAGCAACTGGCCTCTCACAGAGGCAGCTTGATGTCACCTCTGCTCCTAACACAAAAAATGAATCACCATTCAGAGCGTATATGTCAATGTATATGTTGATGATAGCGTAATTCATGTTGCCTAGCAACCAACACAGCGTGAATTACAGCTGTGAAGCCAAACGAATAGAGCTCGAAAATTAATCCCGCTTTGTCCACTGGAAATAACGCTGCATGGTTTTTATTTCCCCTTTTACAGTTTAATGATGGCTCACAAGCTTTTGTTTAAAATGTTGTATTATATTTTCATTTTATTCTCATTCCTTAATCAGCCAAATGTTCAAAGTAATTTTATGTTGATGTAGAAATATACCACTAAATAAAATTCGATGGCAAAAACTGTTTGTGTAATTCTTTGGTAAAAATTTTTGCAACCTAAATAACTTTCTCAGTAAAGTTTAAATCAATTTAAATGAACCAAACATTGTCGTTAGACATCTGAATTATTTCTGCTTTTAATTCATTGTGGAAAGCCAGCAGGGGACTGAAAGCAATGTGCCGTGGGAGAGGCCTTCTCTCTCAGTACAGTGAACGTCGACCGCCCAATCAGCAGCAGACATGTCCAATATGACAACAGATATTTTGGGTTAACATAGCTAACTTCTCGCCTAAAACCCTTTTTAAAATTACTTATATGTCACAGCAAGTGTAATATATCACAGATTTTACTCCTGTCCACCATTGCGGTCCGCTTGACCAATCCGCTTTGACCTGCAATGAATCATGGGATAGGGTGGGCCAGGAAGGATACGCCAGACCCATCCTTCAAATGGGGGAAAATGAAGATGCATTTGTCAGACGCACTTGAAGGAGCTTTAGAATGAGTCGTAATTGGGACACAGACCCTGAACTGAGACACACCAAGTTAATTTTTTTCTTACATCTTCTTATATTATAGCTGTTATTAAGAAATCGGAATCAGCAGGCCAAAGCTTTACAAAAATAGGAGACCAGAGATTGGCCACACAATTTGGATTGGTACATCTGATAATAAAGACTCACAATGGAAATTAGGAGTAGACTTGATGGAAGGGGCCCCTCTCTGCCACATTTTTGGAACCAGAGTGTTTTTATGTTCTCCATTTCCTTTAGGTTAAATACTAGCTCCAATGAAGGTGACGGAGCTCTAATTACTCCTAACAACTACTCCTTTATAGGGCTAACCAAAACGGGGACTCGCAGCTCTTAAACACCTCTGCAGCCCCGGCCAGTTAATTGCTGCCTCTCTTTAATCACTGACATCACTCTCAGAAGCTCTCCGCTTCATAGAGCGCACAGCCAGAAAAGAGAAGCATACATTTGTCTTGGCTTTCCGTCCCCTCCTCCTCTTGTTGAGGATGTGCCGCCAGCTCCAGACTGTGTGTCATGGGGGATCGTACCTTCCCAGGGGCTTGTTTAGCAGAAGTGTAAATAAGCTCTGCTTCTGCTGCACGCTGGGGGACTTGGGAACACCAGCTCACTCAGCTGAGGACAAGTAAACATGAAGTATTTAGAAGGAGAACTGTAGCAGCGAGGGGGTGGGTTAGGGAAGAGGAGCGCGAGGCAGCAAGTGAGACCATAAAAACAGAGACGGTGGAGGGGAGACTGGAGTCAGGAAACAGTGCTGCTCTCAGCAGCGACACACAGACAGGCTGCCAGTCAAAGACGGAGCTAGCTATTGTAGAGATTATTGGAAGGAGGGGAAGATGGAGCTGTGGGAGGGAGAGGATGCAGTGAGGTGCTACGTTGATGGAAACTGACAGCATTGAGGGGGCTGCCAGGCAGGTGAAGACCGCTCTCTCCTTCACTGGTGCCAGAGCAGGAAAACTTCCACCTCTCAATCTCCAGCCATCGTCTCCTCCAGGAACACTCAGCGGATCATGTGAGCATGTCTAACACCTATTAAATATATTCAAATGTGCCCCGGGATGCGTTCGCTGATACGCCTCCCTGGCATTAATGAAAGATAAACTGCATCAATCTGTCTCGGCAGAAGTTTGGGAACATGAATGCAAACTGCGAGCCCCAGCAACACAAACTACAGACCCACAACCGCGCACCCGCGCGTGTGAGTGTGTGTGCAGAACCACAAGCAGCGGGAACTTCATCAACCCACCGGTGTGTGTGTCAGCTGGGGTTTGAGTTTGATTTAGAGCAGATATGCAGCTCCTGCAGACATGGGACTTCAGTCGGTGCACCTGAGCAACAGCGATAACATCACAAAGTGGGAGGAGTTACTGTGATGCCAGTTCACTGGCCTTTGTCCTCAGATATGTGCTCCTTACCATTTCCAATCCGTATTTCAAAGCACTGCATTAGAAACTTGATACACGTGTAATATTTGACTGTTTACATAACACAATCTTACTTGAGACTGATTTTCTCAATTTCTCAAATGTTCTGTTTCTGCCCCCTGCGCTGCTCTGTTTCCTCTAGGAATTATTTATGCTGTATTTTATTCCATGTCCAACATCACAAGCAAGACCACACAAATCTGCACAGCCCTAAATAAATACCATTCAAATCAAGTTTAAAGCAGCACTGTGTAAGATTTGACCCAAGTATTAACTTAATTTCAGATATCTTAAATTATTTTTCAGGTCAATATACAGCATTTGCCGTGTATCAATGCTCCATGCGGGCTGCCCTTCTCAAAAACTCGCCTATGTAATGTCAGAGCGCCGGATCCATCGCTGAATTGCTGGCACTCTAGGTCACATGACCCATTCTAGGTTACCACCATAGACATCATATACGTAGACGCCTCGTCGGGCGGGTTCTGCCTATGCTGCGGATGCGTCAGAGCGTCCGCCATGTTGAATGTGGCAAATCTGCAGTTAGTCTGAGTCACTTAAACAGAATCAGAGGGAGTTTAATCTCAGAACATACTTTATATTCGTAATATTTTTATTTTTGTAATATTACGAGATTATTTCCGTATCCCTTTGGCTTCATTCTCCTGACTTTATACTCGTAAAGAATACAAATAATTAAAAGAATCTAACCTGGCCCTATTACTCCAGGACTGAAATAGTTCTGCAAACTGTGACTATTCTGGAAATGTCCCCCCTTAATTCTCATAATATGACGTTTTTCTCATAATATTACCACTTCTGTCTTCTTTTTTTTTACTTTATTGTCCTAGGACTTTTTTTCTCATATTAGTAACTTTCTCTTTAATACTCCCCCAAAACGTTTGTTCCTAATCTGTGACTATACCAGAACTTAAAAGGTTCACATGTGACACGGTTTTATGAAATAATCAAGACCACAATGTTTAGATTTAACCAATTGACTTTTATATTCATAACACACACACACATATATATATATTAGGGCTGTCAATCGATTAAAAAAATTAATCTAATTAATTACATACTCTGTAATTAATTAATCTAAATTAATCGCATATAATTTTTGCTGTGAAAGTATTTTAAATATTTAAATTCAAATGATTCAATGAATGATCAGCATTAGATAAATTAAAGTTCAAAAATTCTTATTCACATTTCATGCCTTCAGACGGTTTAACATGTGTCGTTGTGGCACATGTGGCACACAGTAACGTAGGGGACACAATGAAAATAAATTAACACTCCCCTCAATATCAACACTTTACAACAGTAAAGTGACGTCCGCGCTACTTCCGGGTTACGCCGGTAGGCAAAAACAGGACTGTTCTGGCCAAACACCGTGACAAAACGGGTGAATTAGAACGTGCTTTTAGTTTATGCCACACAGAAGCATTCCAAATCGTTGGATGTACGTTTCTTTCGTTTACCGAAGGACGAAGAAAGAAATGGATATTTTCAGTGAAAAAGGACCCAGGCAAACAAATCCCAATGGACTGGGGGAGCCGTCATACCCCGAAAGAATTTGCAGTCTACACTTCATCTCCGGTAAATACAACTTAATTTTGCACTGGTCATTGTTCTGCTTAAATAATTAAAGCCGCAAGCGGCGTCAATCGGCCCTGCAGCCAAGCGCCTTCGCGCACCGCTGGCCGTCAGCCACCGCAGAAGCTGTCACGCATTTTCTCCGTCCGTCCACGGGCCGATACACACGAACGCGTTGAGCAGCGCTAGCCCACGACTCACAAAAAATCTAGTGCAGATCGGTGGATGCAGCGAGGAGATACAGCCGTTGAATAATGATAATGCATTTGGCCACCGGGCCGGACTAAATCGTTTCAACTTACTCTTAAAACGATCTTGTGATACGTTACCTAAAGAAGAAAAATACGTCGAGAACTTGTTGTTTGCTCTGTTGGCGTCTGCCGCTGTGCTCGCCTTCTGCCTTCCAGTCCGGCGCGCAGGCGCGAAAAAACCCGGATGAAAACAATAGCAGTGAACTACCCTATACGATTAATTTGCGTAAATTTTTTTAATCCGTTAATTTTATTTAAATTAATTAATCGAAATTAACGCGTTATTTTGACAGCCCTAATATATATACATATACACATATATATATATACACACATATATATATATATATATATATATATATATATATATATATATATATATATATATATATATATATATATTTTGTCAGGGTTCTCTGTGTTGTCCTGCTCTAACTCTACTCCTCAGGTGTGTCTAGTTGGCTGAGGGGGCGTGACCCACACCTGCGGCTCGTTGCAGGCGGCTTCCTCTGGCTTCTTAAGCAGAGCGCTGACAGATGGAAGACGCCAGAGTCTTAACCAGTCGTGGTACGACGTGGCCGCTGACCCAACTCTTGGAAACCCGCTTGTGAGTTTTTTCGTCTTTGAACTAATTTTGGATCTCCCTGTTTTCGTCACAGTTTTTGGTGCTTGGATGCACTCACCTGTCTTGACGTCTTGTCCGAAGAACCAGACCATCAGAATCCTCTCGCTCAGATTTTGCTCTGGCTCTCCCCTCATACTCCCTGGATGTTACCCAGCGGGGCCTGAGATTCCCCTTCCCGGATTCTACTGGTTCTTCCCTCACTCTGGTCAATCCATCTGTCACCCACTGCCGAGGAGGCTCGCTCTGGATCCCTCACCAGTAACATCTGCCGCCCTCAGCCACTAGCCGCCAAACACCAACAGGGTAGGATCACAGAGTTCCCTCGGCACTACTTCTCCCCGGTTAGGTCCGCCCAGCTTTATGGTAAGCAGCGCAGCTTCTAGTAGTTCTCCTGGTTCAACTTCCTAAGTCATTTACTCTTCTTCTCCTTGCAGTCTCTCCAGCCGTGACGTTCTGACCCTGCCGAGTTGCCCGTAGTCCCGTCCTTGATATCTGCCTTTTTCCTAAATAAACATCTTTTAAAACTGTGCTTTGCTTCCCGATCGTATCTGCATGTGGGCTCGTCACCTGAAAACCATGACATATATAATATATATATATCATGGGTTAAAGCAAAAATAAGCAGTTTGACTGAAATTTCTTTCTAGTCAGCCCATATATTCCCGGGACCGTTGACATAGTGCCACATTAGTTACCTCACTTGCTTATTGTGCAAAGTCAACTTTAACCAAATCTGGTAGTTTTACAATATGCAATCACCATTCCTGTCTCTGTCCCACCTTTCAGCTTCAGAGCCTTGGTGTCATCCTGGACAGCCCTCTCCATAATCTCCTTCACTTTCCACATCCAGAACATCACCTGGTTAACTTTCATATTTACAGCATCAAGTTCTTCCTTCACCCTTTAGCCAAACTGGTGCACAGTCCACGTTACAGTTTCAGCTCCTTTTCCTCCCTGTCCTCCAGAAAACCTCCATAAACTACAACTAGTACAAAAGACAGCAGTTTGCATCATTACATCATCTACTTCACACCTGAACATTAACTCCACTGGCTCCCTGTCACATACAGTGTAAATTAATCCTATGAACATACAAGGCCGACCACAACGATGGACAATGCAGGACACATAACCAACACTATGATGTCATACATTTTAGTTTAACACAGATCGCACATTACAATAATCAGTCTCTGCTTTGCCCGTTATTGCACAGCAATTAATTATCACAACTCATGAGTTTGTGAAAAGGGATTATTTAACTTTTTTGAAGTTTAATAAAACGGTTAAGTCTTAGCCCAGACGGCTTGACGTCACACCTGTAGGGAAAAGCCGGTATAAATCGATGAAGGATGGGATGTTAAATTTTTTAAAAAGTTTAATAAAATTGCTCAAAGTTTATCAGAAAAAACAGAACTTGCTTTTAAATTCGAACATTTTTTAATTAGAAAAATGTTAAACTTCAACAGTATTTACCTTTACGCAAAAGTTTAATATTTTACTCCAACCCCAAAATACCTGCCAGGTATTTTGGGGTTGGAGTAAAATGAGTCCATAGATCCACAGACAGGAGGCTTTTTCAGCTGGTTCTGGTGCGACTCGCTTCTACAGTGTCGCTTCACATCGCGCTTCACTCCGTGTAAAAATAAAAAAATAACTTCATAAAAGCTTTCTGAGAATCACCTCTGGCCTCACCCAGTTAGAACCCGCTCTCCAGTCCATGTTGTGGCAGCAGTTTATTTTTTTGATGTCGTTTCCTTAATAATCTGTACACATCAAAATCCTTGTCATTTTATTAAGAGTGTCGTGGTGCGCAGCGGCTCATCAGGTGGAGCTGCTGCTTATTGACTGACAGCCGCTCTGACTGCAGTTCTGCCTTCCTTGGTTCAGAAAAGCGCAGGTGAAATTATTTATTTATTTTGTTTACTTTTTCCAAATCAGACCACCCAGTCAAATGCGGGACACTGTTTCACACTCAGACCCTTCTTCAAAAAAAGCACGTCATGCTAAATTAGCCTGAGCTAGCGCTTTACTCTTCGAGTTTTAAATAAAACATAACAGTGAATAATGAGGAGGCCCCTGGTTGGTTTATCAGCTAAGTTGCTGGAAGCCAGTGAATAAACGCTGAAAGGTGACATGGCCACAGGTGGAAATAATTCATTAATTAACTGCAGGACAGACACGCTTACCGAGGGAAGTTGTCAGATGTTCAATCCGCTACACTTTCTGACCTGCTGGTTCATAAATCCAGAGAAAACTTTTGACCACCACTACTTTCATTCATGCATCTGTGGCCAGTTTGAGATGTTCTTCCAAAAGTTAAAATAATCGAACACCGATGAACACACTGCTCAGTCTGGCAGATCTCGGCTTTGCAAAGACCCGCCCTACTCTCTTTCTGATTGGCTAATGCCCCGGCTCTGCCAGGTTTCATTGGTTGAGAGCAGTTTCAATTTAAAACCTTGAATAAAAAGTGTAGACGGAACAATTTGCGCCCAATTTCCAAATGACGGAAATCCGTTGCAGAGTTAAAGCAAAAATAAGCAGTTTGACTGAAATTTCTTTCTAGTCAGCCCATATATTCCCGGGACCGTTGACATAGTGCCACATTAGTTACCTCACTTGCTTATTGTGCAAAGTCAACTTTAACCAAATCTGGTAGTTTTACAATATACAATCACCATTCCTGTCTCTGTCCCACCTTTCAGCTTCAGAGCCTTGGTGTCATCCTGGACAGCCTCTCCATAATCTCCTTCACTTTCCACATCATCACCTGGTTAACTTTCATATTTGCAGCATCAAGTTCTTTCTTCACACTTTTGCCAAACTGGTTCACAGTCCACTTTACAGTTTCAGCTCCCTTCCCTCCCTGTCCTCCAGAAAACCTCCATAAACTACAACTAGTACAAAAGACAGCAGTTTGCATCATTACATCATCTACTTCACACCTGAACATTAACTCCACTGACTCCCTGTCACATTCAGTGTAAATTAATCCTATGAACATACAAGGCCGACCACAACCAGGACAAAGCAGGAGACATAAACAACACTATGATCACGTCATACATTTTAACTTAACACAGATCTCACATTACAATAATCACTCTCTGCTTTGCCCGTTATTGCACAGCAATTAATTATCACGACTCATGAGTTTATAAAAAGGCATCACTTAAATATTTTAAAGTGTAATAAAACTGCTAACTGTTAGCCCTGTGACTGGAAACCTGTCCAGGATGGACCCTGTGTCCCCACCTCTCACTCACTGACTGCTGGAGAGTCACCAGCATCTAAATCCTCATCATTTAAGGAGTGTCCTGGTGCGCAGCGGCTCATCAGGTGGAAGCTGCTGCTTATTTATTGACTGACAGCCGCTGTGACTGCAGTTTTGCCTTCCTTGGTTCAGAAAAGCGCAGGTGGATTTTATTTTATTTTTTTACTTTTTCCAAATCGGACCCAGTCAAATCCGGAACATTGTTGCACATTCCGACCCTTCCGAAAAAAAAAGCGTGTCATGGTAAATTAGCCCGAGCTAGCGCGTTACTCTTTGAGTTTTAAATATAACATAACAGTGAATCATGAGCAGATCCCTGGTTGGTCGCCCGCATTTATCAGCTAAATTACTGGAAGCGAGGGAATAAAGGCTGACTGGTGACGTGGTCACAGGTAGAAATAACTCATTAACTAACTGCAGGAGCAGCGACAGACATGCTTACCAGGGAAGTTGTTGTCAGCTGTTCTATCCGCTGAACTTTCTGACCTGCTGGTTCACAGAAATCCAAAGAAACCTTTGACCACCGCTACTTTCATTCATACCATCTGTGGTCAGTTTGAGACGCTCTTCCAAAAGTTAAAATGATTGAACACCAACAGACCTCAGACTGGCAGATGTCCGCTTTGCAAAGACCCGCCCCACTCTCTTTCTGATTGGCTAATGTCCCGGTTCTGCCAGGTTTCATTGGTTGAGAGCAGCTTCAGTTTAAAACCTTGAAAAAAGAATGCTAGATGGAACAATTTGCGCTCATTTTCCAAATGACGGAAATCCGTCGCAGCGATGGAGAACTTTAACCCCTGAGATATAGATAGAGATATATACACTCACCGGCCACTTTATTAGGTACACCTGTCCAACTGCTCGTTAACACTTAATTTCTAAGCAGCCAATCACATGGCGGCAACTCAGTGCATTTAGGCATGTAGACATGGTCAAGAGAATCTCCTGCAGTTCAAACCGAGCATCAGTATGGGGAAGAAAGGTGATTTGAGTGACTTTGAACGTGGCATGATTGTTGGTGCCAGAAGGGCTGGTCTGAGTATTTCAGAAACTGCTAATCTACTGGGATTTTCACGCACAACCATCTCTAGGGTTTACAGAGAATGGCCCGAAAAAGAAAAACATCCAGTGAGCGGCAGTTCTGTGGGCGGAAATGCCTTGTTGATGCCAGAGGTCAGAGGAGAATGGCCAGACTGGTTCGAGCTGATAGAAGGGCAACAGTGACTCAAATAACCACCCGTTACAACCAAGGTAGGCAGAAGAGCATCTCTGAACGCACAGTACGTCGAACTTTGAGGCAGATGGGCTACAGCAGCAGAAGACCACATCGGGTGCCACTCCTTTCAGCTAAGAACAGGAAACTGAGGCTACAATTTGCACAAGCTCATCAAAATTGGACAATAGAAGATTGGAAAAACGTTGCCTGGTCTGATGAGTCTCGATTTCTGCTGCGACAGTCGGATGGTAGGGTCAGAATTTGGCGTCTACAACATGAAAGCATGGATCCATCCTGCCTTGTATCAACGGTTCAGGCTGGTGGTGGTGATGTCATGGTGTGGGGAATATTTTCTTGGCACTCTTTGGGCCCCTTGGTACCAATTGAGCATCGTTGCAACGCCACAGCCTACCGGAGTATTGTTGCTGACCATGTCCATCCCTTTATGACCACAATGTACCCAACCCATGATGGCTACTTTCAGCAGGATAATGCGCCATGTCATAAAGCTGGAATCATCTCAGACTGGTTTCTTGAACATGACAATGAGTTCGCTGTACTCAAATGGCCTCCACAGTCACCAGATCTCAATCCAATAGAGCATCTTTGGGATGTGGTGGAACGGGAGATTCGCATCATGGATGTGCAGCCAACAAATCTGCGGCAACTGTGTGATGCCATCATGTCAATATGGACCAAACTCCCTGAGGAATGCTTCCAGCACCTTGTTGAATCTATGCCACGAAGAATTGAGGCAGTTCTGAAGGCAAAAGGGGGTCCAACCCGTTACTAGCATGGGGTACCTAATAAAGTGATATATATACAAATATAAAACGGTTGGTACATTTCCATGCAGCACAGGAATGAGGCATCTTCTCTGATCGACGTTCACTACAACAGAACTTAACTTCTTTCTGCCACATACAATATGGCGGTGACGTTGACGTACGAACCCGCGCACAACGTGGCGCCTACGTATATGATATATATGGTTACCACAGACTGCCGTAACAACAAAACAAAACAGATATAACCCTTATCTGATCTGGCATGTTTTTGCTTCTCTGATGTAGGATTTTATCTAGAGGGGTGAATGTGGCCTTGTCTTTACAAGTAACTCCATGACTTCTCAATCTGCTGCTCCAAAGTGCTCTGCTGTCAGATTCATAAACAGAGAGTGACTATAATTTTGCGAAAGTGCAGTGTTGCCAATGGCCTCCAGGGGCACTGAAGGTTATAGGTATAGTGCCCCTAGTGACTAAATCTTACACAGTGCTGCTTTAAGCATGTCATGATGCATTAACTAGAACGTGTATTGAGATCTCCTTTATAAAATCATAAAATATTTAAAGGTACCATGACATCACCATATAAACCATTTCATGTATTGCTGCATATGTACTACCTAGTTGACTTCACTCTGATTGGCTACAACCATATTTGGAAAGTCGGTCGTCAAGTAACTGTCAGGTTGCCGGTTCAATCGCCCGCTCGGACTGTGTCAGTCGCTGTGTCCTTGGACAAGATACTTCACCCGCATTACCTGCTGGCGGTGGTCAGAGGGCCCGGTGGCGCCGATGTATGGCAGCCTCACCTCTGTCAGTAGCATAGCTCACCACCGTCAGGGTGTGAATGTGTGAATGACTGACAGTAGAGTAAAATGCTTTAGGGTCGTCGGACTTGATAAAGCCTGTTCTTCTTCTTTCAAAGAAGAAATTGTGGATTACTACCAAACAGATGTGATAGCAGCAGATATGCGTGTATCCTCCTGTGCTGCCATGTTTATGTTGGTTTGGCTGTGGACTCGTCAGCTCATGCTTTCGTCGCGCTGGTATGCCCCGCCTTTAAACCTTAATACTGCAACATGATTGGCCCGAACCACTTCTGGTCCAGACACAAACGGTGGAAGCCGGAGCGATACAAGATGGATTCTTGGGTTAGTGAACGCACAAATACTGCGAGAATTCATCTTGCCGGCAAGGTTATAAACTTATGGATAGTGACAGTGTTGTGGTCGCCACCTTCCGTGTTGATACAGACGTTTTGTTTTCATCCGTTTGTTCGAAAACCCCAACTTGAATTCATCCAGAGGAAACAAACAGTCTTCAGTAAAGTCCCCATAAATGAACTTCAGCAACTCTTCTGTGTTTTTCTCGTTGTTTCCCACAGCCTCATCAGCGCACAACAGATCATATTATACTCCCAAAACCTCAAAAAATTTAATGTGTTGTCATGGCCCCTTTAAGTCAGTATTTGTAGACTGCGCTTCAAAGCAGACTCACCTCTAGCCAGCACAGAGTCCCGCTGAGTTTTCTGACAGTCCACGGTGACTCTACCTAGGGGGGGCAAAAGAACAATGCTTTAGCATGTTAACAACACAGAGGAGTTACAGCAGCGGGGTAGAGGGCTGGGGAGGAGGCTTCTGAACTGCAGTAAATCTGACACAGCCTCTCTCCATTTTACATTTTCCTGAACAGAGAGGAAGCTCACCCACAAGATATTTTGGTTTCATAGTTTAAGCTTAATTCTCATTCTGTTGTGTGAAACACAACAACTATGCTTTGAAGAATATTTTACAATTCAATCAGCCTTTTTTACCTCACACAAGTGCAACACAGTGATGTGCACTTTAAAAGGACTGGAAGGGGGCAGGAGGTCTAATGGTGCGTTCACACTGAACGTGGTGTCCATGAAATTTCTGGCTGCACAGCGCGGTGTTGACCGTTGTGCATTTCGAAGCACAAAAGATGAAACCGGCTTCACTGCTTCTTCCAATAGGAGAAGCTTCTATACCAGGGGTCACTAATTAAAAATCAGCGGGGTCCGAATAAAGAAAATCAACAACCAGTAAAGGTCCGGACACATTTTTTTTACAATCCGTTACTTTAAACAGTATTTAACACTGAAATAAAATGTTTATGCATCCACCTTATACATTGACTTTTTAAACATAAAAATAGAACGTTTTTCTATTTTAAAATCCAAAGTGCTTTTTGAAATAGAGAACCACAATCTTTCACAGTTTGGTATATAGACAATTTCTTGACTTTCACAACTTTTATAAAACAACTGAACTTTTTTTTATTTCTTTTTTTCTTAATGATAGAAGTGAGCTTTAGGCTGCCCTGCAAGGATTTTACACCTGGGTTTGATTGGCAACAAAGCCAACCTCAAGCACATATCAAGGTGCTCATTCGTTCTGCGCCTTTAAATCAGTTATTTTCTCCGTATGTATGAGCAAGCGGATATGTTTGGGAACGCTCCAGAGGGCTTTGCCATATTAACAAGAGAAGTGGCGCAAGTGAAGTTAGCACAGGGGTTGAAGCAAAAATAATGTTTCACTGAAAACATTTTCTCACCAGCCCATATATTCCCGGGCCGTGGAGATCATGCCGCATTAGTTGGCTCACTTGCTTAGTGTGCAAAGTCAACTAAATCTGATACTTTTAAAATATCCATTGAAAATTTCTGTATCTCTGCCACCTTTCAGCTTTAGAGCCTTTGCGTCATCCTGGACAGCCTCTCCATCACTTTCCACATCCACATCATCATCTGGGTTACTTTCATCTCTGCAGCATCAAGTTCTTCCTTCACACTGTTGACTAACTGGTCCACAGTCCACTTTATAATCCCAGCTCCCTTTCCTCTCTGTCCTCCAGAAACCCTCCATAAACTCCAGCTAGTACAAAGACAGCAGCTTCATCATTACATCATCTACTTCACTCCTGTATATTAACTCCACTGACTCCCTGTCACATTCAATATAAACCAATATTATGATCATACAAGGCCAAACGCAGCCTTGGAAATGCAGGACACATCACCAACACTATCATGACATAATACATTTTAATTTGACACAGATTGCACATGACAATCATCAGTCTCTGCTTTGCCTGTTATTGTTCACCAATTAATCATTACAGTTTATAAAAAGGCATGATTTAACTTTTTTGAAGTTTAATAAAATTTTTATATTTTAGCCCAGTGACTGGAGACCTGTCCAGGATGAACCCTGTGTCTGCGCTCCACTTTAACTTCATAAAAAAACTCTCTGAGAATCGCCTTTCTCTGGCCTCACCCAGGTAGAACCCGTTCTCCAGTCCATGTTGTAGCTGCAGTTTATTTGTTTTATCTTTTTGATGTAGTTGTCTTAACAATCTGTAAGCATCAAAATCCTTGTCATTTTATTTAGTGTCCTGGAGCGCAGCTGCTCATCAGGTGATCACTGCTGCATACCGACAGCAGATACAGCTCTGCCTTCTTTGCTTCAGAACAGCGCAGGTTTTTTTTTTTTTTTTTACTTTTTCGGAATCGAACCCAGTCAAATGAGGCACATTGTTTCACAGTCCGACTGCTCTTCTTCAAGGGTGGTGCTAAATTAGCCTGAGCTAGCGCGTTACTCTTCTTTGTGTTTTAAATAAAACATAATAACGAATCACGAGATCCATGGTTGGTCGCCGCGTTTATCAGCGAGGGAATAAACGCTGACAGGCCACAGGTGGAAATAATTCATTAATTAACTGCAGGAGCAGATTGACGCTTACCGAGGGAAGTCGTTGTCAGCTGTTCTATCTGCTGAACTTTCTGACCGGCTGGTTCGCATAAATCCAAAGAAACCTTTGACCACCGCTACTTTCATTCATACCATCTGTGGCCAGTTTAAAATGCTCTCCCAAAAGTTAAAATGATGAACACCGATAAACCTCAGACTGGCAATGTCCGTTTTGAAAAGACCCGCCCTGCTCTCTTTCTGATTGGCTAATGTCCCGGCTCTGCCAGGTTTGATTGGTTGAGAGCAGCTTCAGATTAAAACCTTGAATAAAAAGTCTAGACGGGACTTTTTGCGCTCAATTTCCAAATGACGGAAATCCGTCGCAGCGACGGAGAACTTTAACCCCTGAGTTAGACACTGTCGTTGGACAACATGCAGTAATATATAAATGTTTTAAATCAGGTTGGGTCCGGATTAGCCAGCAGGTGGGTCCGGATCCGGACCGTGGTCCGCTAATCCGTGACCTCTGCTCTATACTCTTGTTTGTATGGCTGGGTATCATCTAGGCTGAGCCGATTCGATATGATTCTCGATACAACTCAGCTTGATTTGATTTGACTCCAATATTGATATTTATTACTTTCAAATTAATGCTCAAAGTCATTCAATCAACAAACTAGCCAAATATTATATTTATGTTCAATTTAATGAACACTGATATATTAACAGGAAAACAAAGTGCATTTGGTTCAATGCATTTAACGTATCACAGAAACCAAAAATGTCTGATTTTAGGGACGAAGGCGCTTCTAAAATCCTGTCAGCCATTCCGCAAATTCATCTCACTTGCACTTCCAGTATGGCACACTATAATAACGCCCCCTAGGGGTTGGTAGGTATATTTATATTGAAAGCCAGAGTATCGATATTACATCGTTTTTAAAAACATCGATATTAATCTTTATATCAATTTTTATGCACAGCCCTACTTGTTTGTTCAACTCAACATGATGGACCGGGATTTTACCAAGCGAGTCATGGACATGGTGCCGCATTTAATGGGGAAAGCCGAACGGCGCCGGTGGTCCCTGCTATGGAGCTCAGACAGAAGCAGCGGGTCACAGCGGAGCAAGAGGCTGAGAGAGAGAGCACCCGCCCTGCCCACAGAAGTGCCGGCCAGCCGGTCCAGTTCTGGAGCTACAAGAGGAGGACGAATGATGAATGATTTAACAGTCCTTTTAAGGGCTAAATTAAAACGGCTTTTTTCAGAGCCACCCACAAACCTATAAAGAGCATTCCTTACTTCATCATTTTTCTATCTCCTATTTTGATTGAAAAAAGCTTTGTCTCCGCTGCGCTCCTTCACCATATGTCACAACAAAAACCAGTCCCTGATTAGTTGCTGCGACGCAATTTGACAGGAAAGTTCAGATTTTTGAACTTCAGTGAAAATCATCGCTCCGCTCTAACCTCGCGGATCTCTTCGTGGGCCACTTAACCGCTCCTGACCGCGCCATTTGCATATGGATGGTATGTAAATCCACTGCTCTCACCTCCTCAACCACGTTCAGTCCGAACAGACTGAACAGATATGATGATGGCAAACTTTGTCCTCCGGGACTAAATACGGCTCAGGAGTTGTCTCCACACTTACGTTGTGTTCCCCCTCTGTAGAGCGCACGTCATAGGAGTAGGCCAGCAGGATGTCGACAAGGCCGAGCCACGCTTGGTAACGAGACGTCTTGTCCAGCAGGTAGGAGCGGTTGGCGAATTTCCTCAGCTGCTCTTTCTCTTCCTCACTGAATGATACAGCTGTAGAAACAAGAGGTTTTATCATAAGAATGAGTGAAAGCAGTGGATTTTCCTTGAGAAGCAATGCATGCATCGTAAAACTATCAGTGGCTTTCTGTCTCCATAGCGGACATCCACACTTGGCATCCATGTATTAGCAGGCAAAGCTATCATTAGCGTTAGCTGCCTGGCCGGAACACAGTGCTCTGAATAAATAAAGAATGTAACGAAGCTTCAAGGCAGATCATTTTGCCTCAATGAATTTCATGAATCGAGGTTCTTGAATCATTCGATGAATAGTGACAACCCAATGAACAACCACAAGTATCAGAATCAGACATACTTTAATAATCCCAGAGGGAAATTAATCGTCAGTGGCTCGGCCTTTGACTAGGCCTTTTAAACACATGAACGGGTTTTCTTCCAGGGTTGTCCTCCATTTCGGTCCACTCCTCTTCCCATTAACTCTGACAATCTTTTCTCTCCCTGCTGAAGGAAAGCATCCCCACAACGTAACGCTGCCACCAGTATGTTTCACCATGGGAGGAAGTGGGCAGGATGGTGTGTTTAGTTTACCCCCATGCATGTTAGCCAGAAAGTTCAATTACTATCTCATCAGACCAGAGCACCTTTGCCCACACATGCCCCTCTGGTGCCTTTGTTTCTAATATGGCTTTGCTCTTGCCACTCTTCCCATAATTCCTCGACTAACGGATGTCACGTTAACAGATTCTCCTTTTTGTTCTCTAACAAACCTTCGCAGAACAGCTAAATTAAATTACTGAGATTTAATGAAACTGTTCACTAATACGGACATTTCTAAAGACGACTGGTTTAACTGGATTTTATTTAGGGGGTCTCAGAATATCATTGTCCTTCCATTTCACAGTAATGTGCAATGTGCTGGTTTATCACATAAACCCCTAAGGAAATAAACAGATTTGTTGTTGTAACACGACGAGATGAGTAAAGGTTTAAAGGGAGTGAAAATGTTTCCGTGCACTGTATTCATTCGGACGATGTTCAGAACATGCAGCAACGCATTTCCCCTTTAATACAGTTTGTGCGGCCAGCATGTATCAAGATGATAGGGCACGGCGTATTGCTGCAGGAATAAACAGCTTAATCAAAGCAGGCTTAGTGCATTAAGTCTTTAAGACCCTGGTCATATTAAGCTGGATAAATATGAGATGCATACCGTTTTGCAAACCTCATGTTTAGGTTTGAATAGACAGAGGGAGGCTTCTCATAAACAAAACCATGTAGGGTTAATTGGTGCTAAACTGCTCCTTCTCAGGGGACCTGCAGTATTACATGACCGTCAGTGTCTGTGTGCCTATGATTAGAGAAATGCTTCAGTGTGCCAGGAGGGGCCATACGTAACAAAATGGGAACGAAAACTAAAGAAAGCCTCATCACATCTGTTCTCTATATTCCATTTTAGTTGGTGTCACAACATCTTTTAGGGAAAAAAAAGATTTTTTGTAAACATTACACTCAATAAAAAGTTCTAGGCCTTCCTTGAACACACATAGCAGAGTTTTTATAAAAATTAATATCTCCCCCACATCGTTTTAAAAACTAATATCGTACACAAAGGATGTTTTCATAAATTTTCCTCCATAAAAGCCAAACAAATTCACCACTGAGCGTTGTTTTAAACATGCCAGACACATAGGGAGAGGTGTAAAAGATTTTTTGTTTTCCCAGGTATCTGGCTACGAGTGGACTAGACCTGAAAGGGAAACCAATATATTATATAGAAACATCACACAGTGAAATATTTCAACCCATTATTTCTTGTAATTTTGATGATTATGATATTGTAAAAACAAGTTCAATATTGCCAACTCATGGTGTCTCACCCTCATCAGCTCATTACCTCAAAAGCCCAGCAAAGGTCTCTGTCAGTCTGAGTTAGCAGGCTACACCATGATAAGGAAGACTGCTGACTGGACAGATGTCCAGAACACAGAACATGACTCCTTCCACAAGAAGGGGAAGCCACAAAGAAGCTGGTTGTTCACAGAGTGCTGTATTCTAGGATATTCATAGAAAGTTGACGGAAAGGAAAAAGTGTGGTAGGAAAAGGTGCACCAGCAACCAAGATAACCTGAAGATTGTCCAGGTAAATCCATTCAAGAATCTGGGGGGAGCTGGAGTCAGTGGATCAATGGCTAATACGCACAGATGTATCCTGCACATGGACCCTCGATGAGTGCATGTAAGTCAAATATCCGCAACGCTTGATGAAACCCATAATCAGGCCAGTAACAACGCTGGTAGGTAATGATTTTGCTCCGACGAGTCTTTCTATGGATATCCAAGAGGCGCTGCAGTGAGGACCACAGCGCCTCTATGCACTTGAATCGTTATGAGGATTGGCCTCTGCCTTCAGAGTGACAAGTTCAGCAGATAGGCGAGGCCAACTGAGTGTGAACACGGCAGCAGCTCCCCCCCCCCCCACCCCACCCCGTGTTATTATAGAGGGCAGGTGTGATAACTGATTCAAGTTGATCTCCAGCTGAGAATCTCCAAGTGTGAACAGAAGCTGTACAAAGGTCCAGAGCGCGCTGTCCACACCTTCTCCAGAACTATTGTGCCGTTCATCTGCGAAGACGGCTCTTGTTCCAACGCGTAGCATCGGGGAAGCTCAAGGACAACGGGAAGTTAGACTGGACGAGAATACACAGCAATGCCTTATATTACTGTTCATGTTCTAGAGTGTTTTTGTGACGCCTCATCGCAAGGGTGTTAGAAAAACAAGTGGAGGTGCAAATCATTTTCACACAGTTCATGGGTCTAAATTGTTTGCCTTTTCTTGACACGTTCCTTCAGGTTCATAAAATCTCACAAATTCACACAAGCCAAACCGGCTGTCAGCCAATGAAATCTGTCTGCCGCGGCGGCTGATTAAATGTCTTCGCGGAGGTACCAGAGAATCAAAGTGAAGCAAATTAAATGAGTAAAATTAGCTATATCAATATGTCAGATAGCTCAGCCAGGAGAAAATATAGACTTTCTATATGTGACAGTGTTTGAAGACGTCCGTGTCTCTGCTATCTGAAAATTCATTAACGGGTTCCTTTTGAAAGAGACATCTGCTTAATGGGGATCTGCGGCAAGCCTAATGGGCCGACGCAAACAGACTTCAATCCCATTTAAGCAATCTGCATCATTTAGCGCTGAAAGGCACGCTGATTGTCTGCAGCAACATGCTCCGACTCGGCTGGTTATTTATTCCCTTCCCGGCGCCGTATGAGGCAGCTGAAAGCGATTCCTCGCTCTGCGTGAGGAAAAACCACTTCTCTGGACCGCTCTGCTGCAAAGGAGATTCCTGCTGCATTACGTCAGCTCTCTGCGGACGCTACCTGAGGAACTTGCCGCTGCGGCTGCAGAGGGAGAGCACAGCCAAGTGGACATAAAAACCTGCTTGAACAAGTACAGCTGCTGCACACACGGACAGAAAGTTGGGCTCGAGAGGCAAAAAGAAACCTCAAAAGAGGCTGGTAGAGTTAGTTGCGACAGATATCCCAGCTTGCATGCACCCAGCAGCTCTCAAACACACAAATTCCAGAATGTATAGGAATTTTCAGACTGAAAAAATACCTTGCCGTGCATTCACACCCAATTAACTTTATCACTTCTTTTCCCCCAAATCCCAACAACCACCTTAATGTCCTCTTTCAGTCCATCCATAAATTTCTTCTTTGGTTCCTCCTGCCTGGCAGTTCCAGCCTCAGCATCCTTCTACCGATGTACTCATTTATCCCTTCTCTGTACATGTCTGTTTTACTCTAACCCGTCTATTAAAAAAAACTATGTAATCAAATCCCTTTAAGGGTTATTTAACTAGAAAAGAGAATTCACCTCCTCAGGTTTCAAGCAAAACATGATGTCTGGTGGAAACTAAGCACTACAAAACATCATGGAAACACATTCCCTATGGAGAAACGTGGTGGTGGCGTCATCATGCTGTGGGGGTGATTTTTCTTTAGCATGCACAATGGAGCTGGCTAAAGCAGATATTAAGATGGGCAAAGCTAAAGACAGAGCAAACCTGGATAAAAACCTGCTAGAAGTTGAAACTGGGGCGGGAGGTCCTCTAGCAGCAGGACAACAACATTAAACACACCCAACACACATTTGTGTTTTAGAATGGCCTCGCCAACCCTGAGTCAGCGGCAAGGCTCGAGGCTGTTCAGATGCAAATGCAAAGACAGCAAAGACAAAGCCCAAATGCTTTGCAGACAAAGGTGGTTCTACTGACTTTGGGCTTGGGAAAGCTGAACACAAACGCACGGCACCCTTTTCAGATGGTAAAAACTATGCATCCTTTTCCTTCTACTTCATAATTATATACTACTTTGTTTTGGTCTATCAAATCCAATCCCAGTAAAACACAATAAAGTTTGGAGCTTCTAACGTGACAAAATGTTTGTTCTTTAAAAGTTCAAGGGGTGTGTATAAATTTGCAAGCCAATGCATGCTATGATAAATCTCTTGCATCAATTTCACCACTCTTCTCAGAGCTAAGATTGAAGGGTAAGATAACTGTCAAATAAAGGTGTGCATAATTGACTGAATTTATAAATGTAAGTCAATAAATTGTTGTCAACTCATACATATGTGTGCCATCAGATGTTTTGTCTGTGAGAATACAAGTTCACAAGTTAAGAATACAAATGACAAAGTAACTACTTTGCAACAATACAAGTACAAAACACTAATTTACGAGTACAAATCTACCACCCCTGATGAAGCTGTTACACTCCGTACCAGATGGTGGCGGTAATGCACCTGGACATTGTTCAGCAACCACCATTAAACGAGAAGGAAAAAAAAGAAGACAAAGAAAACTGAACTGGTATTCTCACAGACAAAACATGTGATGTCACACATATGTATGAGTTGACAACAAGGAACAAATACAAATCTTAAATTTATTCACGTTTATTGACTTACATTTACAAATTCAGACGCCTGCGCCTACCTTTACATTGACAGTTATCTTACCCCATATAAGATGCTCCACAATAACTCATCAAAACCCAATTTTCAAACTTACACAACAGCAATATGAAGCCCAAGCATTTCCTATTAACTCTGCAGAGCTGGTATTACTCACCACCAGGGTCATTCATCATCACCGTGGAGCCTGTCAATTCTATTGGGCATTAGCATGAAGCGTTTGGAGAGCAGAATGATTGGAAATTAATTTCTGACCTAATTCCTCCAGTTGGAACGGCAGCCTGGCTCGTCGCTGCTCTCTACAGGTCCAGATGGCGCGATGGCATGCAGCAAATATGCTTCAAAATGCTGCTGAGAGTCGGAAGTCGCTCCCAGGGCAACTCCAAAGCCAGAGGTCAAAATACGAGTTGATCTGGACCTGTGATCGAGTCGAGCATCGAATCAAAAGGGACGCGTGATGAACAGTGTCAAACTATAAGCACAGGGACTCCATGTCAACAGATGGCCGTCTGAGCTGGTCAGGGATCAGATTTCTTTACACATCCAAAGGAAAGTGGAGGAGATACAAAGAGCCTGAGCTGTCAGGACCACTTATGCCAGATCGGTGGGTAAATACAGACCCCCAGAGGACAGTTGTGGCCTGTCAGTGGGCTGGCCCCGGCACAGGACAGCACAAAGAGGCCGCTTTCTACTTCATTAGCACCCATGTCCACATCCATCTGTCAGGTGACACATATATCAGATTTACCAGACGGTAAGAACGGTGGGGGGAGGCGAACGCCCCCCCTCCCATACACACACACACAAGACTTGTAACTCTCTGACTGGAATATATGGCTGACTGTTAAAATCATGAGCAAGCCATTTAAGAATTGATGGCAAGCTGCTTAAACCTTCTGACTGACGCCATTCTTCATACTCAGCTGGGACTAATGCTTTTCGAGCTGTCAATCAAGCCATTAAGTTTAATTTGGCCCATTTATCTACGGCTGCGCTCCTGACTGAGCTGCTCTGTCTCAGAACGCAGAGTGGGGAGAAGGAGCGGACGAGGGGCTGCAGCTGACGGTCCGACTGATGGACCCACCGCTGCTTAAAAAAAAAAAAAAAAACTGCACTTCCTCCTGCAAATAACGCAATCTGTTTAATCTAAATCCCCTCTTAATCTGACTACACTGGAGCGCTGCACTTCTGCTGCGGCTGTGAGCGACGTGCCGGCTTAAACGGTGGATGTGCTGGAATTAGCAGGCTGCTAGGAGAACCGCATGGCACAATTAAACACCCTCGCAGAGCAAGAGTTCACAAGTTATCACCTCTGCGCGGAGAACACTGAGAGCCAAGAGCTATTCACCGCAGAAATGAGGCGGCGACTGAAAAAGAATGGGAAGTGCCAGCGAAAAGAGAAGCTGAATTAAAAGCCGAACGAAGATACGGGCCTTCAGACTCGGCACCGTCTGCGCTGCAAAATGCCGCCGTTTAAATTGGCCAAGAGGCAGAGCAGAGATGGAGCGATTAGAGAAGGTCCAAGTTCAATCCCTCATAATGGTAAGTGTCCTCTCTGTTAAAGAGCCCCCAGGCGCTCCGACAAAGAGTGCCGCTCGGTAACAAATGAGCTGATGTCTCACTCCTCCAGAGGAGTGCAGCGAAAACAAATAAACAAAAAAAAGCTCACGTGTCCCCTTGGGAAGCAAAGTATTGTTAGACAACCATGACGGTGTCTGGCAGGCACAATGGCCGGCTATCAGCTTTCTGTTTACAGCTCCGCATATGAGACGCTTCAACTCCCGAATGTGCCCGGGGAAGACTTAAAATGGCAGTGCTGGGAACAGAGAAATGCTGAAAACTCTATTTTAGTTATATAACGTTTTAAAAAAAAGTTTCTAGTTTTGCAATTCAAAACATAAACCCTCTAAAGTCCAGACAGTTTTCCTACCGAGCCCTGCAAAGGACACTAAAGGAGTTCAAAGTAAAACATTAACGTTTTCTTCTACGTTAACGTCCATAATAATTGGTCTTTGGGTTTGACATTTTGACAGTTTTATGTTTTTATTAGGAGCAATATGAAAATAGAAATTTGGTGATCATTGATCATTGATTAGGTACATTAAACCACGTTAAGCCTTTTTCTCACCATAGGCGCCAATGAAGAAGAAAACGTTAATGTGAGATATCTTCTATAATCGTTGGATTTCGGCTTATTTTTTTTGACAGGCTTAAGTCTTCATGACAAGATATGGCCATGCGAAATTTGGTGATGATTCCTCGTTGTTTTCCTACCTTAAGCCACGTTAAGCTTTTTCACGTTAAGCGTTTTAGAATGTCCCATTAGCTAGCAAAGGTGTACATAGATCCAGCGCTACTCATGTAAAATGCCACGAATATTTTGCAAAATCTCCAAAAGTTCCAGCAAAGGTTTGAGAGACTGCTGATTGCTTTTTGTCAGATTCAGCACAACTGAGTTGTTATCCAGCAAAAGCTTTGACAGATCCCTAATCTGTTCTTCGGGATAGTCTTTCTCCAAAAGAATGTGACGTACATTACTCAAAACATGTAATCACCACCAATAAAACTTTGCATAGTTCTTGTAGTTTCAGTGATTAATTATTTAAAGTGGATATATGCAAAATGATATTTGAAAGGAAACTTTTTTAGCCTTTAAACACATTTTGTTGTGCACTTGGAGTCTCCAAGAATGCAGAACATTTTGGATGTGGTCTCTCCGGGCACTTTTTATATTCTGTTTGGGTCATATATTTCAATCCATTCAGTTTTCTCTGTTCTCTATTGCATTTTCTGAACAATAACGTCACAATATTTACTGCAGAGCTGCTAAACAAGGTCATGGAGATCCGGCTTACCAGTTTTTTTCTTTTTTGTTGCGATTTTGTAGTCTAAGGTCAAGAATGCCGAAGCTACAAGTTGTAATGAGTACACATCTCATTACACCGTCCCCCAGCATACCAGAAAATGGCCGATCGAGGTGGAGTGAAACGCTCTGCCACCTGAAGGTGGGCGGGGTGTGAAGTGCCTCCTTTGCGTTTAAAGAGACAGCACCAAAACAGTCTGCACCTCAGAACAGGTGTAAAAAGAGGGACTGTGGGGCAACAATAACCGGGAATTCAGACCAAAGTGTTGCATTTCCACTTAATGTACTGGTACATCATAAAAATTTGAGTATTGCATAGAAGTGCAATGCTTTTGCCAGTCATCTCAGAAACAGAAAATCATATATTCAGTATTTCCCAAATGTGATAAAATAAACGATGAATAAAGTTACTCCAGAAATGATTCTTAACTGGCAGATGTAGATTTCTAGAGATTTTCATCCAATCAAGAAACAGGATGGAAGAGGGGCAGGCAGCCTTCAGAATATAATTTTAAATAAAAAGGGTGACGTGATGGCTAGTTAGATAAAGAGACTGAAAGATAAAGATAGAAAGGTGAAGCAGCAGAAACATAGAGAGAGTTGGAAAGAGACAGGCTGGCAGCTCATATAGCTCATATGTATGCAAGGAAAAATCTTTGCCCCCCCCCAACACACATACGCACAAAAGACAAGACAAAATTCCTCGGGGAAACACTATATTATATGAAATCATTACACATACAGTTTTATATCTCAAGCCTTTATTTCTAGTTATTTTTAGGATTATGGCTTACGGATAATGAAAACCCAAAATTCAGTGTCTCAGAAAATTAGAATACTGTGAAAAGTGAATTATTTGAAACTGAGGGTGTCACACCCTGATCAGCCAAACAACTCAAAACACCTGCAAAGGTTTCCTGAGCCTCAGTTTCTCACTCTGAGGCAGTAGGCGACACAATCATGGAGAAGACTAGAAGTCGACCGATACAGGTTTTTTTTTTTTAGGACCGATGCAGATATGTGGTGCCAAATTCTTTAGGGGGTGGATTCTTGAAGCCAATATTGCTTTTCTTCCTCCAGTTACATGATAAAAATGACACAATCATAGCAAGTGTTAAAAACTTGTGTTTGAACCAGCTTCAGACCGCAGTTTGAAAGGTACAATGAAAAAAAACATGCAACACGACTGTGACAGCAGCGCTTTGCTCGCACTTAATGAACGAGTCACAGCAAGAAAAGAGCTTAATTAGTTCAGTGGGAAGAAGGAGGAGAATAAAGACTGACCACCGCTGCAGTGAATGGACATTATTTTATGTAACGTTAGACGCTGTACTGGTGATTGGTAATTCACGTACATAAATGACTCTCCATGGGAACGAGCACGCGCAGAGGTGGCAGCTCGTCAGCTGGAGGGCAGACCCAACAAGGAAGCTACCAAATCAATCTGGGCTTCCACTACACCAACGCGGCGCCACAGGCTGGTCGCCTCTATGCTACACCGCATTGATGCAGTAAGTCATGCAAAAGGAGGCCCAGCCAAGTATTGAATGCGTAGAAATGGACGTATCTTTCAGAAGCCTGACATCTGTGTCTAAAACAATCTATTTTGGTCTAATGCGATATGAATTTTGTGTTTTCTTCACCTCTAAGCCGTAATCATCAAAATTCAGGAACTTATAAGTGGAAATAATTTACTTGTAACGAATCTGTATAAAATAACCATTTCTCTTTCTGAAATGACTGGCAGTAAATATTGCACTTTTACGCAATATTCAGATTCTTTTAGACGTACCTATAGACCACAGCTGAATGACTGAAATGTGAAAAGGCATTAAAAAGCATATGTCCCCTTTAAGTGACCCACAGCTCTCCTGATACCCAAATAAATGAAGCATGCAAACTATTTTGACATAAAAGAACTTAAAGCTGATATAAACACTGATGGAGTCTCCTTCTCTGCAGCACAGACAAAACAGAGTGGATGTGCAGCGGTCTCTGCTATTTAATGGGCAAACCTGCAGATTCTGAGGAAACAGACTACTGTAGATTACAAAACCACTGTAATAATATTTGGGTAGAATAACCTAAAATTAAATTCTATTAAAAATACAAAGACTGCTTGGATAATGCTGTGGGTAAAGTGTTTATAAAGAAGAGCAGCTGCGCATATGCAAAAATATGCGTAAAATAAGACCCCAGATCTTGATCTGTTTTCCCCCGGTGCCTTATATCGCAGCAATAGTAATTTCTCCAGGTCGATTAAAGGACTGAATTACACTGAGCAGTAAAATCTCTTTCTCTTGATGCTGCGCTGCAGTGTGTTGAGGGAGCAGCAGCTTCCAGGCTGGCAGAGCTAATAAGAACAACAGCTTCTTGGGGCCCCGGTAATGGCTTGGAAACTCAACATCCCACTCAAAGCGCTTTCCAGACGTTTAAAGCCTCCGCATCTTGGCAAGTGAAAACCCGTCCGTTCAGCTGCAGAACAAAGGCTTTCCTCTTGATCATTTGAGATCACTTATTAAACGTGTTCTTTACTTTTGCAGGACAGAGGGGGCTTGTGTTAGCAGGGAACTCCCTCAGCTGTATGTTGTTGTGTTTGTTGAACAGGCAGATTTCACTGCCTGGCAACAAGGTCTACCAAGCAGATGAGGCAGGAGACGCTTGTACCACAATCAGGGTGTTTTATCCGTGGTTGTGGTACATCCAGTGTTCTCCTCTTCAGCAGAACAGGTACCTCTGATTATTCTTCTAAGTGGACTTAAGGTTAATTAACGCCACACAAGATAAAGTGAATTACACAATTGCAAAGCATATAACCATTTATTGTCGTTTTGCAGGCTTGTTATAAGGCTGGATGATATAGGGAAAAAAACATATCGATAAAATAGAAATCATAATTATCAACACATTCAACACATATATTTTGAGTGCAGCCCTGGCCATTTTATGCTGTTGCTTAATGACCTATTTTTAGATACAGAATACACTGTATTAAAACTCAACCCTTTATTCTTTTTACCAAAACTGCAAGTTTTTAAAAAATGAAAAAGAATGCCTGGTGTCTGATCTCTTTGGCGGGGGCGGAGCATTCCTGGGTCTGCGATGTGATTGGTTGGGAGGATGTAATGACTGTAATATTAACCTATATCATAGGCTAGAATCCATAAAGTAGTAAAACTGTCCTATTGAAGTTTTCATTGACCCTTTTTTTTCCTATCATCAATTTATGTTTACCGATCAATATATATTGTTATTGAATTATCGGCCAGCCCTAGCTCGTTATATGCGAGGACAGAGTGAAACTAATAGAAAGATGAAGCCCCACGTTACTACAGCGCACGGATGTGAAGTTTAAAGCCGGTCCTTCTGATGGACCATGGCCATGAACTCACCAGATCCGCCCTCCTGCTCCGCAGACGCACTCAGCTTTGACCACCACGGTGTAAATGTCAGCAGGCGGTTTATCTCGTCGTCTTCAAACAGATCAGCTCTGAGGCGACAGAGGTGTTAGCGGCCCAGAAGACGAGGAGGACTTGCCGATTAATGTTCTTCACTCACAAGTAATGGTCAGAGGAGAACGCGGACGCCTCTGCCTCCAGCCGAGCCCGACGCCTCTCGGACGCCGACGTTCCCTCTGGGTCCTTGAGGTCGATCACGCCACTGAGCTCCGCCTTTAAGGGATTTAGAGTCGTAGGAATGTGGTTACGCAAACCCTGCGAAAGGTAACGTTTACTAGGAAAGCGTCTCCGTGGAACCAACCTGCAGTCGCGAAAACACTCCGGACCTTTGATTACCGAAGCCGTACTTGTGCAGGGCGCCCAGCTCCTCTACGGATCGATCTGTGTAAACCTGCTGCTCCAGCTGCCAGTCAAACTCCTCCTCCCCCTCCTCCTCCTCGCCGTCTCCTGGCGTTTCACTGCCTTCTGTGCGAGATCAAGGAGCCAAGTTCAGTCCCTCAAAAGTGATATGTTACAATATCCCCTCCCCCCCCCATCATTTGCCTAAATTCAAGAGCGACTTCTAAGCCACGGCAAAACCCTAAGGGAGCTCTGGGACTCACCTCCGCTCACATCTTCCACCAAGGGTTTAGCTGATCGGGAGCCTTTTGCTGCGAGGAGACTGGTGAGCAAGTGAAGCCCTTCGAAGGGCTCCCCCGGTATTTCCTTGGGGACCTTCAGTGTGAAAACACCTGACAAACATAACAAGGCAGGACAATTAGAATCATGACAGAACTTCTGCGTAAAAAGACCCAAACATCCAGGATATATTTATCTAAACACACTTCCTGCAGGACTGCTGATTAACTTAAAGTCTCATTAAATGGCACAGAGGGCGCTCTTTAAATCTGACAACTACAAGTGCACAAAGATTTTGGGTGAAGCCATGCTAAACAAAAAGCAGATTTAAAAAGGTAAGTTTTAGCGGCTTCTATAGGAAGCCACAGAGTCCAAATAAAGGAGTTTTGGAGTCACTAAAGAAAAGGCTCTGTCTCCTTTTGTTTTCAGTCTAATATGGGGGACTACCAGCAGGCCCTCGGGAACCTGCGCTAGTATAAGATACTCAACTCTAATGATTGGTTTATATAGTAGTGAAAAACTGTTTTACAGCAAATGCTCTCTCACACATGGGGCCTGACATGGCGTCTCCTCCTAATATGAATTATTAACCGCTCCGCGCAGCAGGAAGGCAGGAAAAAAGTATTCGGATTGCTGTGCCCATATCTTCCTACATTTTAACCCCCAAAGAGAAACCCGAGTCAGCAGAAATCTGTGTAAACTAGTCAAAGCTTTGCAAAACAAAAACAGAGATCAACATTTGGCCGCCAAACTCTGATCCATCACTATATCAGGAATGCTAAAATACACAAGTAGTGGCTTGTATCAGTAAATGTTTGATTAAAATTCATTTACTTTTGATATTTAGCCTCTCTGTTGTCCATGTTCTACAGCGCTTCTGATCGTTGTTCTGCTCATGACCCAAACTGGGCCAAACTTCGAAATATTTTGGTCTTCGCTGGAGAAGTTCATGGTCAGCTTTGAGAGTTTTTCGACGGGCTTTTTTTTCCTACCCGACTGGATTTTCTCGATCCTACTGGGGAGGTAGTACGGTGGTTGTCGAGTAGAGCAGAGCTCCTACGTGAGCCGAGTGCAAGTCAGTGATTGGCCGTGGCTGTGACCAGCCAGCCAGCCGACAGTGGAGCGAGGTGGGAAAAAAATTTAAAAAATCCACCACGATTTGCCGACTCAATACTACGGATAGGGAAACACTGGATTCACCACGCTGAAAGCTGGGAGGTTTTGTTTATAAAGACTGTGTGGTTCAAAACAGGTGTTCTTCACGGCCGCTGATCTAACCAGTGTTGTGTGTGGGGTAGAGGGCAGAGCAGCTGCTCCAGCAGCCGCCTTCTGCCGGAGAGAGGAGGCTTAAAGCTTGTTACGTACTCCATCAGAACAAAGAGCTTTTTTTCTCGTAGTCGGGGCGGGAAGAAGACGGAAAAAGTTTGTTTTGGCTCTGTCTATACGTAGTGGACGAGACGCTCAGCTGCGGACGTTCGCCCCACGCACCCTTCAGACCTGGCAGGCTGACAGGGGAGGGGGCACAGAGAGCCGAGCACACGTAGAACTGAAAGTTGAGAAGCAGACACACAATAGCTCAGGGTGTGCTCTGCCACTATTAGTAAAGACTGCGAACATCGGGGCATGCGGTGCTACGAGGGCGGCACTGCCGCAAGTGAGGCTGGCACGGTCGACTGCTTTAAGGACCTGGGCTCTCATTTATAAAGCTTGTGTACGCACAAAATGGGAACTGAAACGTGCGTACGCCACTTTCCACGCAAAAGTTCGGATTTCTAACAAAAAAACTTAACGGGAAAATGTGCGGTCCCCACGGCAGCTCTGACCCAGGCGTACGCTCATTTTGGAGACGGGGGGGGGGGGGGGGGGGGGGAATTTGCGACGCAGATGGTAAAGTGGTGAAATGCAGCCTAACTGCATCATGATTTCTCTCAGACGTTCAATTTCAGTCCATATCAGACTTTAATCATAGATCATCTTTATCATAAGCATTCAAAACCGCAAAAAGACCTTTAGATAAATGAATAAAAAATGCCCATAAGCCAACTTAAATCTGAAATAAAAGTCCACACAACATTTTATCAGGGTTTTCCACGTCACATCCCTCTCCCCGATAATCACCAGGGTGACGTGTTCCACAGATTAACACGTTGTTGTGACAAGGTGTGCGGCCATTAATCGCTGTAAACGGTCAAACACACTCATGCGTAAAGCTGAGCGCTGGATGCACTGGCGCTGTTGGAAGACCTTAGAGGGAGAATTAGGAGAAAAAAAGGACCAAAGATTTCCTGGCCAATGATGAGGACTGACTAATACAGCGCTTTAGACTCTGAGCATTGCGTTTTGCTATAACCTACAGGGGAAAGTGGCTACACCTGCCTCCAGCTGCTGAAAGGCAGCTGTCCAACCCCCAGAGTGCAGAGAAGGTGCAGGCACTGCTCAAACCCATGCAGCACTCGGCTTCCTAAAATGGTTTTTGCGGTGTTCATTTTTCTTTATTTGATCATTTTTTTCGGGGGAGGGAGGGGGTCTTATCGTGGGCAAAACCTCTAATTTCTACTCTGAATGTCGATCTGAGCGCACAGCCTCGGAGGGATTCCAATGGAGATCTTTTAATGTGGGCCAAATCTGTGCTTTTACCTGATTTTCTCATTTAATAAACGCCTCTTGAAAATTTTCCAGAGTTTCTTTGGTGGGCACGATGAAAAAAAAACAATGAGCTGAATATTTTTCGTACGGCAATTTCTTTTTCGTGGCGTACGTACACTTTTAGCATGGATTCCACGCAAAGTTTTATAAATGAGACCCGAGAGCTAAGCGCTCCGCGTCTGCAGTTCCACAGATGTGTGAGGTATTTCAGCTTCTCCAACCTGAACCCGCCCATCTAATGCTGTCCAATCACAGTACAGTCGTCAAACACCCCCTGAGAAAAAGGCTCTGCCCAGACGTTGTGTCGAGAACAAGCAGGGAGACCCTCAAAGACGGGGCTGGGAGAGCAAAACGACGTCATTGGCTGCAGGAGCGACAACAGATGTCCGTTTCTCCGGGAGAATGTAGCGGTCTTAAGAGGCAGCATGGATGAAGCCCCGCCTCGCGGCACCGAATCAGCACAACGGGAATACCCATTGTCCAGCCTATAAAAATAAAATGCCCTAAATTTTAACAGAATTTTACCAGTTTGGAACAGATCGCCTCTCTGCTTTTCTCTATCGCTCTCTCTCTCTCACACACATGCACACAGAGAGACATGTCAGCGCCTGATCAATGATCCAGATATTTATCCGCTAGATTATTTTATCCTCAAAAAAATATTCAAGACATTCTTGCATTATTTATATTTTTGTTTCATGTTTTTTAACGATTTCTTTCCGTTTGTATTCCACTGTTTATCACATAGTTCTTCAGTGTTACTGGCACACAGTAATGCTTAATAGCAGCAGGGCACAAAACGAAGGAGGGCTTAAAGCCGCCGCGTTACCAGATCTGTTGAAAACCAAAAGCGGTACCATGGAGCTGAGATCGGGCTGGACGAGTACAGTGGTGCGGGGTAGACCGGGGCCATGGAAAGGTCCCATTAATGTATGCAAGGCAAAAATCCATACTCATCACCCCTCCACCACCATTTTTAAGTGCATGCAAAATTCATCTAAAGCACATTGTTGCTAAAGTCTTCTTTAAATCAGACGCAACTTTGAAAACAGAAGCCAATACTGTACATCCTGGTTTACTGTAACAGTCACTGTAGGTCAGAGGATGTTTTTTTTAATGCACATTAAACCTCAGAACCCTACAGAGTACTTACTTTTACTGACTTTAAAAACGCACTGGCTGATTTGAAGACTGCCGATATAACTAAAAAGGCTACACATGATTGATGACTTAAACAATTTAGCCACACCACAGGGATAATCTAGCGGTCGCCTAAAGACCTCATAAAATTTCAATGCACCCAAGTGTTACAGCTTAAACCGCTTTGCAAGGGAAGGTGACTAATTACTTGACAATGCCGAGCCTCGAAGAGGGATCTTAATGATTGCTCATTAGAAGTCTAAACAAGGACGCCCATTAGCAGAGCTTTATTCGCAAACATTACAGGCTCACACGGAGCCCGCAGTTAGCCGCAGACATGCTGACACATGGGTGAACACGCTGTCTGTGATCAAGAAGGCAGACACCACTGGAAGAATGACATCAGAACTGATTGTGTGGAACTGAAATGCAAATAGAGATCACGCTGGGGGGGGAAGCAAGATAATTCCCTTTTCTGTGAGGTTAAAGAAAAAAAAAAAAAAAATCACACATGATCTGTAAATGTTACCCAAACAGCACACACTACAGACTGCATCGAGGCAGTGATCATTGTAGCGTTACAGAAGGTTCACGAGTCCCCATAAACGAGCTGAATACCACGATCAGTTAAGCTGATTCAGAACGGCCGACTGACCGAAGCCCGAGCTAAAGACGCCCGAGGTTCAATCACTAAAGGCTGCTAAAGCCCCTTCCAGGAATCCTGTTGGACTTTAACCAACAAACCCTGGACTCAGGCTGTGCACCACAGCTTTGCAGTACTCCAAGTCCATAGTGCACAAATACACCGGATCAGTACCAGCTACCTGTGTTTTACTATCAGGCTAAACCCTGTGTTGGCGAGGGATGCTACGACGCCTCATACCCGTTTTGCTATGAGGACATTCAAGGTGGTGTATGAACACCACAAATGCTGGTTGATACATATGCCTCACATACTAAAGCTACTACTAGAAGTGCTTTGATACCATCTAGTGGTCAGAGTGTGAATTACCTCTGGTTCATGGAACATTGAACCATGGAATTTGGCTGATAACAGTAAATAATTTTAACCCTGATGTATTTGTAAATACATATTTTATAACGTCCTTTTTAATAACATCTTTTACAAATGACAAAATGGAAAGTCCAAAATTTTAGTTCTGACCAAAATTCTGAACTTATATTGAATTTTGGGATATGAAGATCTTTAATGACACTAAGCAAATGAAGGAAAGATGAGTAATTCCAGTATTAATTAATTATATATATATATATATATATATATATATATATATATATATATATATATATATATATATATATATATATATATATATATAAATTTGGGCATAATTATAGAGATTTTAAATTTTATGAATGCATTTCCATTCTACAATACTGTATCAAATCATTACTTTTGATACAAAAAAGGAAGTGGTGGCCTAGTGGTTGAGCAAGACCCTAACCCCAGATTGCGCCACAGTCACTGTAACCTGCCTGCTACTTACAGCCTAAGAGTGAGGGGTTAAATGCAGAACACAAATTTCGTTGGAATGTACAATTGCAATGACAGGAATTCTTCTTTCTTATGAATAAATTATTATATACGTACATACTCTATTACAAATCTTTAAAAATGAAACAAGGGATAAAAGCTTCTAGGTCAGTACAGCCAAGGGATATTTGACTACTTAGCTGTGTTTGTGATGAAAAACCAATGGTTGTTCAAAAACATATTTTAAATTACAATTTCTGACACCAACTTCTTACTGCGAAAAAGGGGATCGGAGCTCATGGGACTGTGGAGCAAAGTAATTTGGAAGTTTTTAATTGTATTCAAACACTGCAATAGCAGTTCAAAAAGATATAGTTAGACTCAATTTCAAAGTTTTGTTAGAGCATTAGCAGGATCAATAAAATAATCAACATGCTAAGATTAGAAATTCCTTAAGTGCCATGTGTCGCTAATTAGCATCATACCTAAATGTACACGTATAGGTGCCAGGTTCAAATGATTAATCTCTGATTAATTTAACATCTGACAATAAAATCAGAGGTAATGTATTTTTGTTACAATTGATAGAAATCAAAGGGGTTAAGCTGCATCTCATTCACAAAACAATGAGCTGTAATTAAATTCTGTGGGAGGCACACTGATCAAGTTCAACAGGGGTGAGAAATTCAAAACCTTTTTATGCAAGGTTCCCGTTGCCCTTAATTTACCCTCTAATTATAACCTTGCTTTAGACAACAGAAAGGAAGAAAATTGCACAATTAGCAATGCTTTCCCAAAAAAAATGAATCCTAAAACTATATCTCTATGTATCAGGGAGAAACAACATTTGGGATTGTATTTCAAATTACTAAAGTGGTGCGGATGTTTTAAAACCACAGTTTTTGATTATGAGAGACTTTGTAATGATCCTACCTTGTAAAGGAGGTCCATTTTTTCAAGTCGAAGAAGGTTAAAAACTTCTGGCAAACAGGGAAACAGCCCACCCTTTTAGTGAGTTTTTTTTTTTTTAACTAGCCGAGCTCATAAAACGAGACAAGAAAAACAAGACAAAAAAAGTGTAAATATATTTTTTGAATATGCTTTCAAGCCACTTTTGCAGTTAGCTTGAAACGCGGCTTCAACATACGTGCATCAACCCTGTCACAACGGCGGGTCGAATTAAAAGTTCAAGCGGAGAATCAGCACCGTTTCTGAACAGCTCCCTTCCGATCAGAGTTTCAAAACAAACGCTCAAGCACAAACCATCTTTATGACAAAAAATGTGTTAACTTACAATTTATAATTTATACAGATGATCTTTTTGCTCCAACCGTCTTGCCGGCTGCACAAAATGCATTCACCGTGGGTTTACGTTATCCTCAACATGTTACCATCTGCATTGGTTGTTGCAGAGCGACATTTTCCTTAGATTAGACGAACACTCAAGGATCATCACTGCGACATACTCGTCCAAGGACAGCGCCATATCATTTGTTCAAATGGGAATTACGTCTCTGTAGCTGCCCCCCCACCCCGAGAGCTGGGGACTAAAAACAAGTAAATAATAATCTGCTGGGACTGTGTGAGACGGCCTATCCACCTCTAGATGGAAGACTTGTGACGACGGTAAGACATTTTGTAATTTATCCTTATTAGATTGTTAGAATGACTTCGAGAGATTCTAAGCAAACCAGAAGCAAGTCCAATTTGCATGATTTTCATGAATGAAATGCATCATTTGAATAACGACCCAACTCACCTTTATCAATGTCGAATGAAGCTTGTTCCCTCCCATCTTCTACAATTCGTCCAGGAAGACTTAATCTAACAGTAAGAGTCAGAAAAATAAAACACCGACATAAAAACAACAAAAAAACACAACAACAACAAAACCAAACTTGATTCTATCATAGCTGTTACTGCATTGAACTTATATTCAATGGGAGTATATCAGGTAACCCACCTAAGGAAGTAGGGCTTTGCGTAGAACTTGAAATCTGTCCCATCGATGAACAGGTCAAACTCTGACGTTCTGGTGTAAGGCACTCTTATGCAGATGATCAGATAGTCAGGATCCTGGCTCAGGTCAAAAGCAGGAGTGATCATGATGAACGATCGTGTACCACAGACCTGCAGCATGAAGGACGACAAGAATCAGCAGTTCATTGGATCGGGTTGTGTCCCAAATAAAGGGACCGGGCTGTCGCTCTAGCAGCCGGCTGACTCCAGCATGCCACCTGGTGGAGGACTCTGTTGTTGATCATGTGGCCATAAGGAGCAACAGACACGTGTCTGTCACTGTTAACATTGTAAACAAAACTTACGCGCAGCGCAACAGTACTTTGCCTCCAGATGTGAGCTACAAATAGTATGTTTAGAAACGGGGGGATGGCATACTTTTAAACGTTCGTCTTCCCATTACCAAAAACATATTTTTCAGTTTAAACAAACATAAAGGAAGGTTGTAAGCATTAGCATAGGCGCAAGTCAAATGAAATACTTTTTAAACAAGTATTACAGTTAATAATCGTCAACACAATCCCCTCGCTTTATCTTTAAAAGCGCAACATATTTCTGTCAACTGCTATGGTTCTCTTGGCACCTGATGCCAGAGGCTCAAAACTACTTTTTAACGTTGAATATCTATGAATAAATAAGCTGCCAAAATCGTTTGTGAGCGGCCCGAATTTAAATATAGACGACAACAATCGTAAATGAGTAGAAGTTTGTCAAGGAAACGACACCTTTTGACGCGAAACCACAAGTTACGGGAATTTAGATGATTTTTCAAGGGAGTTCGGAACATAGTTAGCTAGCTGCTGTACAAGCTAACACGTGATGTGTCTCCTCGTGGGTGGCGGCTGCTGAAGGCAACGCTCTGCTCCGATCCACGCACCTTTTATAGCGGCTTTATAGCACACTAGGCAGGATCTAAAGGAAAACAACTCACCTTAAACAATCTGGGCTACAGCAAAAAGCTCTCGCCGATGTTTAATCTGGCGTCCATATTCTACCGTAATACACAACGTAAACGGGCAGTTCCAATGTCCCTGAGCAAAAACGGAGGAAAAGAAAAAGCATCTTTAGAGGGAGAGTGGGCGCTATATGATCAGTGTCCGGATAGTTGCACAATTGCACAATTTCTCACAAATTGAAGTTTTAGCATGTAATATCCTCCCTCATTCCTAACCCTCATAAATATCGACAAACCTAGATTCTTCTATAGTTGTTGAGTTTTCAAAGACGGATATGAATGAAAACATAAATCAGTTTCATATATGTTTCCTAACTCCTTTTTATTATTTAATTTTAATATTAGCTACATTTATTCTGAGTAAATACAAAATGCAGTTCTTAAATTCAATCAACTTTATTAATCCCACAAGGGGCAATTAGTTATGAATAGCATGTTTGCAACAGTAGGCTACATGACATAAATCACACACATTCACAACATACAAGCAGTCAGTATGTGCACATTTAAAAACTACAAAAGACCCTTCTCAGAGTTTAAACGCTTGGTCGCAGAAGGGATGAAATATTTGGAGTGGCGGTTCGTCTCAGGAAGCGTATAACAGCACCCAGAAGGCAACAGAAAATTCACCTGCGATAGCTTGTCTCAGAGACTTGGATGGTTACTGAGATGGTTGGTTAATGGATGTTATTTACACTATTTTTAAATCACAAATTAACTGTGATTGTGTTTTTTTTTTTTTAAAGCTGACTTCAGTCTCATTAACCACACCCTGGCCTTGTTACTGCCTGATATGGAGAGTTTAAAAGTTAATTAAATATAACCTGTCTAACAACACGATAAATATTAAGATATCTCAAAATCAGGATCTCAACGGAGACACAGTAGATCTGATGCACTGCCTTGCAGCAGGAAGGTGCTGGTTTCAACATAAACATATTTTTGGCATTAATGGAGCCACATATTGTGCTAGGACTTTGCATGTTTTCTGCAAGCATGCAGTGGTTCTTTGGATGGGTGACCTTCACATCTTAGAAAAAGAGGAAATAGACAATGAATGCACTATAGACTTGGGGAGTTAAATCTAATATAATTACCTGTCATCCAGTAATTTACCCTTTCCCATAAGCACCGTGAATGGATCTGCATCCCTTTTCATGCTATGATGAAGGTCAGTGGGTTAAAACATTAATGGTTTTATTTGAAATGGCCAGAAAATACAATGAAGAAGAGAGACCGGTCAAACTGACTCTTAGGTCTTAGGTGACAGCCACCAAGAAGCCTTCTTCTATATCTGGATTTTTCACAGGCTTCAGTTTATCACCACAAAGAAAATGGCAAGATGCATCGCTTGCAAATGATCAAAACACAGGTTAGTTTTCTTTACAGCTTTATAACAATAACACACATTGCTTATTCATAGTTTCTATACAGCAGGCTGCTGTGACGGGGGAAAAACCCCAATTCTAACAGACAGTTTTAAGTTTAATACTTGCAAATGTTTAGCAACATGCCTTTCCACGGGACAAATTGGTGCTTACAAAGTTTTTGATTGAGCCATAATGGATTCTTAAAATGTGGTTGCTGAATTCCAAACTTGATTTTCCCTGTTTAGAACAAACTGACCCATCTTGGAACGTTTACGTTGTATCAGCCACAAATTAAAGTGTATTTAATGAGATTTTTTTTTTTTTTGGTCTATTCCTCCCTATTATTGGCCAACACAACGCATTGGGTACTTGAAGAAGGTACACGAATTTCAACTTTTCCTTGTAAATTAAAATCTCAAAGCAATTTCTGTTGAGCCACCTTTCCTTCAATATTCACAAAATAAAACCCAGTTCAACCTCTTTGCAGCCTCTAATATGGTTTCCTGGATTGCCCTGTGTTTACCTCAATCCATCTTTCCATCACATTTGACTCCCTGTCCATGCTGAAGAAAAGCATCCCCACAAAATGATGCCACCACCATCATGTATCCCGACGGTGAAGTTGTTGTTCAGTGATGTGTGGTGTTATTGTAAGCCACGTAGCATTTTGCATGCCTTTTGCTAAAAAGGTCTGATCTTTTCCCACCTGAGCTGTAGGTCTCTGCAGCTCCTTCAGAGTTACTGTGGGTCGCTACTTCTCTGATTAATGCTCTCGTTGATTGTTCCAGCAGTTTAGATGGCAAACCATGTCTATTTAGGCTTGCACAGCTACAGATGATGGATTGAACAGTGCTCTGTGAGATGTTCTAACCGCGATTCTGAGCATGCCGTCAAAACGGCCTAGTCAAAGCCTGGACCTGAATCCAATTAAGAGATGAATGGGCATTTTCAGTCTAGATGCGAAAAGCTGGCAGAGGCATTCCTCAAAGGACTTGCAGCTGGTATTGCAACAGAAGGTGGTTCAAATATGAAAACAAGGTAATAATAATAAGGTTGCGGTAATAACCGAACGAAATGTGGTACGAACACATTTGCAAGGCACCATACAAGCATCATTACGGTAAAGCTGTAGAAACCCCTCCTCCTCCGTCTAGCCCTCCACGGACTGCGAGGAACCGCTCTCTCCATCATCATCATCATCAGCCGCTGAAAAGTGCGAGCGGGGAGCGGTAAACACGATGCCAGCCCGGGCCGCTCTCCGTCCGCCGCCGACATGAGCTCGGTCGCGGCCGCCTCCTCCGCCCGCAGCCGCAACAAGTCGCTCTCGCCATGCGGATCCACTGCAAAGTAGTTGCGATCGCCGTGTGTTTCGGACTTTTCCTACTTCTCTACTTCTTCGGGGGCCACGGCGGCGCGGACGGTCCGCCGCCGCTGAGGCAAGTTGGAGGGGACCGGGATCGGGAGCCGGAGGAGGACGGCGGATCCCCCCCTGCGCTCTCCGACTATCCGGGAAGCGATAACGTGGCGAAGTTGGCCAGGAAACCCTCCGCCGGGCTCGGCGAGCGTGCGGGACGCAGAGAGGGCAAGGCGGTGGGAAGAGGGGCCGGCGTGAAGGCGAGGAGGTAATAACAGGGGGGAGTTTGGGTTTCTTTGCTCTCTACATCATACTTTAGTTTGTCTATTTTGGAGTTATGGTTGGGGGGTATTTAACCACGCTTTAAGGTAGATCCCTCTTCTTTTTTCTTATTTTGTTTAAATTGTGCTTCACAGGCTTCCTGATCTGTCAGGACACTCCCCCTGTGTACATGCCTGGTTAGGTGTATTTAATCCAAAGCAACCTATTTAGCTGGAGCATGGCTTAAATGTGTGCTGGTGTGCCCACAGAACACAGCAGACGCTACAGGACAGCTGCAGCAGGAGGCGAGAAATCATCTCCTTGCTCTCCCTATCTTCAACATGTCACCCCATTGTGGGGGAAGTTGGCCATCCTCACATTCCTCTAATTGACATTAAAGCAGCATAAGTGACCTTGAAATAGACGTTTTGTCATAATAGTGCACTATCCAACCTTTTCTAAGTGCTTGTTAAAACCACCGGTGAGATATTATTAGTAGCTGCCTATAAAGGAAGCCCATCCTGCTCAGCAGAAGCTTCCCTAAAATCATCTGTGATCTTCTCTTCTCCTCCTTTTGAACAGTCGCAGAGAACCTCTGATCAGCTTTTCAGATTAACCCGAGGCAGGAACATCACCTTGTCTTTCTGCCGTGGGCTGAAGCCGGTGTAATGTTCCGGAGCCTCATGCATCCCTTGTGTTTTCACCTTCAGCCTGACTGCCAGCCCATGACAGCGCCACGGTGGAGACGCCCGCTCTGTAATATGTATTCAGCTCCGAAGCCAGGCTGGAGGCTCCAGACGCTGCTCGGTAGATAAAGAGCCACCGAGGCGTTGCATTGAGGAAAGACCTTTGCGTCCTTGCAGAAGGCACAGTGCCGCGCGTGTGCTCAGCGCTGATAAGGGAGATGGGGTGAAAAGGGGTCACCGGTGGTCGTTTAAAGAAAATGGAGGGGAAATGAAAGACTAACTGGGTGAAAAATGTTCCAGACTGACTGCTCAGATTAGAGGAAGTTTCTCCTCTCCGTACAAGCTGAAAATATCGGGGTAGAAGATATGGAGAAAGGTCCTCTTTTCAAAAAGCCCATTATAGACGATGCTTGGACGTGATCGTTTACCTCAATATAGAACCAGAGTGCTATTCTGGGATAGAAATTACTCATGCCTGTCATGTCAGTCTCTGTTCTGCGGAGAATCTGCTGCTTCCTGTTCTGTTCGTCTTTAAATCGGAGCGCCGCACAGATTTCCTGTGAGGCTCGCCTGATAGACATAAATCAAAGGTCTAGTCTTTTAATTTCCCCTCAACACATCGCACCACTTCCTGTGGCCAGAAACACAGAAAAAAGAGGGACTCCAAGTTCTCCCCTCACCCTCCCACTTCAAACTGTTGTCAGTTTGCTCAAAGTATAGACATTTCCTTTTTTTCCTTCCTATAAAATGAGCCATTCTTTTTTATTAATATTTTCTAGAAATGCACCGATCAGAGATTTGCTGTCGACATCCGATCTGCGGTCTTTGTAAAGCTTTGACCTGCCGATACCGATTCTGGCTGGCTCTGATCAATGTTTAAAAACTATAATATGGGTCAACTAAAGAGTAGCATTAAAAATACTTGTCTTCCTGCTGTGAGCAATCCCTGATTAAAAAAATATAAAATCTTTTTCTATCAGGAACAGAGGTGAGGTCACATAGTAGCCATGTTTCCATCCAATTGTCATGCAAATTTTGAGCAGACCTTTAAGGCCCTGTCCAGACGAAGCTGGGTTTGGGTGTATACGACAAGCTTCTTTGTCGGTTAAGCCGGGCATACACTGTACGATATTTTCACGTACGGAGAAACCGCAGGGTTTAAAAGTTCACTGCTCACCATGTCTGTTCGTACACTGTATGGCCCGATGCTCTGATGCAATCTAAGTGCTCATGCTGTACGTCCAAAAACCACACGTTGGACTCAGCCCGTAGGGAGATGGCACTACTCGGACTAGTCTATCTGAAAGCCCAATGTAAACAGTAGAAGAAGAAGAAGACGGAAGTGTCAATGCTCAGTGTTAAATATAAGGCTCAAAAGAACGAAACGCGCTGCCTTGGCAATTCTACGAGTTGCTCCTCTGTAGTGTGACTCCATGTCACACGTACTGCCGTCATGCTTCTCTCTGCTCCTATGTTTTCGTTTGAGAAGAAGAAGAAGAATTCCCTTGTTTGCACATGCGCAGTGCGCGAGGTCGGGGGAAATCGGCTCGTTGACGCTTGTAACTTCGCTTCACCAGCAGGATGTGCTCACGAACACCTCATGAGGGCCGACTGATTTTCAAACATGTTTGATTTTCAACCGACCGTTCGATTCCGGATCGGGAGGTGGTCGTGAGAGGCTAATCGCTCCTTGTTACCCCCTGTATACTACATGATGCAGGACGCACGATCCCGCTGAAACATGGCCCAATCCAAAAAATTCTCGCACGACTGAAGAATCGGTGCGAAAAGGGCAAAAACTCGTACAGTGTACACCCGGCTTTAGTCGAAACTGACTATGTCTGAAAGCAGCTCCCAGAATAGATAGGTTTGAAGCCGCCCCTTGTGGCGCCTCCATCGTGACACACCTATACGAATAACCGGGCTAGACAGTGCCGCATTTGCGAGCCTACGTAGACCTTGCCTTTGCTTTCACACGCATCCACTGCCTTGCCAACAAACAATGACAATAATGGCGATCTGCAAAGTTGCTTTGTAGTCAAGTGTAGCTCGGAGGAGAAGTTCCACTTCGTCGTCTATCCAAATAAAAGGTTATTTTCTTACTCCAGCAGTGATAGCAGTCAGCATTCCTACAGTACTGCGCCACCCACTGGCGTGGCATAGGTATTTCAACGAGTATTACGGCTTGTTCTGCTTCAGGCGGTTCCATCATTAAGCTCAAACTTTTCTTAATTCAGTTTTGTTTGGCTTCGTCTGGACGTGGCATAAAATGTCGCAAAAAGTAAATGCGAATGAGGCATGTTTCCATCTACTGGTTAAGCAAAACGTAGTTTCGTCAGAAGTTGACATTACGCAACAGGAAGTAGAGTCTGCAAAGTAGCATAGACCACACATCTAAAAAAAAAAAAAAGAGAGGTTTTCAGGAATGTGTTACTATTGCCGACGTTACATGCAGTCTGGAAGTGTATCGAAAAATGTTCTATGCATGTTATGGGAATATCCAAGTAGACGCCAACAGCGGGAACAGCTAATCAGTCATGCGAGGTAAATGTTTGCTACGTCAGAACTTATTCGGCAAATGTGTTTCTATCCCCTGGTTTGCGCGTTAACTCTTTTTCGGAAAAGCCAAAAACCACCACAAGTTAAAACAATTGTGCAAAACTGAGGAAGTCAGTTCGTATTTTTCCGTTTTCATCTACCTTTTCTAATGCAATACTTCAAAACGCGAATAAAACACGTTGATGGAAATGCGGCTAGTGTGCTTGAGGTCGTTTTCAAACCCGATATTCCCATAGTCGCATCGAATGGGGACCAAATAGCAAGTTATCAGCTGGTGCGGTTTGCCTTCACGCTACACTTTGTCAAAACGAACCAAACCTTATGACCAACCTGTTCAACCCCTCGCCTGTGGTGACGCTGCACCAAGAAACACAGAAGACAAGTGGTGTGTCAGCACACACAACACGATTTCTTTTTCTGCAAAATATGGAATGGCAGCTGATTTTAGCTGTGCGATTGGAAGACTGTCTTTTGGCAAATGTGCCAGACAAGCACAATTCTACAGTGGGCTCAGCATGAGCACGAGGACCAAGGAGATTATTATATTTTACACAAGACGGGTTGAGACAGCTCCGTATGAGGCTGCGGCGCACGAGTAGGGTCACATACAGCTTAATTCGATGTCGAGCGAGGTATTTACAACATGAGTTTCTTCATTAGTATTATTGCTCAATTTCAATTGTATTTACCCAGCTTGCCTCCGCTCTAGTCCGTTTCCTGCTTTTGGAACGGCCTGCAATCCGCTTGGCATTCCCATGCATTTGAACCGCTTCAGAGTTCAGCTCAACCGAAACAAGACCTAGGTTTTGAGGTGGACCCGAGTTCACTTTATTGGTCCACATCAGAGTTCGACTGCGTCTTGACACCTCCCCAAACGAACTTTCTAAGCAAACGCACCAGAGTCCAATTAAAACGGACTAAACAGGGCTGGTGTGAGAAAGCAGGTACTGTAAAATGGGGCCTTATTCATTTAAAATCAAGAGAGAAATTATTTACAGTTAACATTTGAATTGTCTTTAGACTCTCATATTAGGGATTAGGATGATTAGCATTGTTAGTCAAAGATGTGGATTCCTTATAACTGATATCGTCATCGCAATTTTTACAGAAAGGTCGTTTCAGATCGTAGTTTCTTAATAAACACGTAACCATAAACTCCTCGTTATCCCTTTGTCCTGTCACGTTATAGAAGTTGATCCACCGAGATCACCAGTCCTGTTTCCTCAGCGTTCTCTGTGATTATGGAAGCCAAGGGGCGGGGCTTACAGCTGATCAAAGCCTAAAACATGTGGGCGATATCCTGAGAGGAAATCCCTGAAGAGCCCAGTTATGTCGCAACCCTCCTGCAGGCTTTTAAAACGTTTTTTTAGTGCTTTAGACACAAGCACAATTGTTCACTATTTGCAACATTTTATTATCTCGATCAGATTCTGCTGAGCGACATATTTCCTGCGTTGCTCCCTCTGGATATCACTGATTCTGCAGCTGCATTTCCTTTGTATATCATCACAGGACACTCTACCCACAGTCCTGTAGCCTACTATAACTTTGCAGTTCATAACTGTTACAGGTTTCTGATCCACGTGTGGATCACAGAATGAAAGGATGACCTAAAAGGGGCTATTAAACTTGCTATTGCGAGTTTTTTTCTGATATTTTCTTGATCTACTACCAACATTTCCAAATCCAGCATATTCTATAACAGAGACAGGTTTTAAGCTAATTTTTGTACCTGGAAAACCTGGTTATAAAATCATGAAAAGCACGAAACGGTGAAGGAGCAAAATCACCTGCATCTACCAAAGTTGAACTGATCTGAATGACATGCCTTAGTAGAAAAAAACGGTTTCCTTTTAAATAGCTCATCTATCTCTGTGCTTCCTGAAGCTTCATTTTAAGCACGTCGCTGATGCTGGAACCATCTAACTTTGAGGCTTCTTCTCTCACCATCTTCCCCACCTACGTGACCTGGTAGCACTCAATATAGTGCTTTCGAGGGTTGCACAACATTAGGAAACTATGGTATTACTGTGTTATTGCTGAATATTGTGAAGAGGATATTGAGTATGATTTACCCACATATTCCTTATTGTTCTGTCTGTTTTTAATCTTTACCATATCCCCACCACTCAGTGAGTTTTCTGATCTGGCTCACTGTTGGTTCTAAGCATTAATGATGGTAAGAATCCATCCGTGTGACCAAATATCTATTAGAAAGCAGTGTGTAAAGGCATGGCACCTAAAAATCAAAAATTGCATCCAAGTAGTCCTTTGTTAAGGCAATATTGCTCGTGTTGACCCTGTCATGACCATTATAATTGGATGCATTGGGCAGTTTAGGCATGGTCAGTGATTTGAGAACAAAAGCAGATTTTTGAGGTTTTTTTTCCGACTGTCTGGTCACCAGCCAGGACCGGTCAAGCTGAAAATGGGATGATTCAGGTCACCAGCTGATTTCTCTTTGCATCTCAAATACTTATTCAAGCATAAGAAGTCAAGAAGTTGGATTTGATAGTTTGGCTGTCCGACATGGCTGAAAAATGTATCACATAAGCCTTTCATATCAGTCTATATCGATAATTAGTATTATTTTGTTTACCTATTTGAAACAAGGACCAGGGAAAAAAAGACAGAATTTAAACTGCGATCCTAACCCTATTTAAATGTAACCTTTAAACTTTAAAATAAGTCAGCCCTACTAAAAACCTTGCTTAGTTTGGCTGTGAGAGTTTGAGAGTCTAAATACTTTCCTCTGCCTACATCCCCAGAATACCATGTGGTTCTGGATCGGAGTTCAGTGGAACATTTTATCTAAAGTATTTTATATTGATATTGATCAGTAGTCTATCGTGATATATATTGATATTGATCAGTAGTCTATCGCGATATATACTGATATTGATTTATTGTCCAGCCCTATGTTGACCTAAAGTGTTCATCTTCTGTATGACTGGATCAGCCACTGACGTTGTGAAGGAGCTTTGCTCTCATGATTCTTTAAACCACTACCTTGTCTCTCTGGTCTGTGAGCATTTGTTGCAACATCTCTGTCAGTCTGAGGTCTGTATTTGAACTGGCCAGTGAAAAACTATAATTTCTTCCATGTTCATGAGATTTGTGCTGTGCAGATTTGAGTGGTTAACGTTGGATCCAGTCTCAGCTGGTGAGCAGATGGCCTCACACACTGGACTCTAAAGTGTTTTGGTATACAGAGGAGCCCGGTAAAGGACTTCAAGAACCTTGGTGAATGGCTAAGTGGCTCTAAACTGCCAAGGTCCTGTTGGTCCAAAAGTAACCCACATCATTAAACCTCTACCACCATGCTTCACAGTTAACCTGAGGTGACAAGCATTAATGGCATTAAATATTACTTTGAAATTTTCATCTGTACTTTGGTATAAGATAGAAACTCCTCCTGGCAGCCCTCAGATCAAGCGACAGTATATGTATTGTTTTTCTAATTGTACTTTCTTGAAATCTAACATAGCTTTTTGTTCTCTTAAAGGTGCCATGGCATCACTGTATAAACCATTTCATGTAGTTGATATTGCTGCATATATAAACTCTCACACTTGATGGTGTGCTCTGATTGGAGAACACGAATTACGTAGAAAGATAAACTGTTTTCTGATCTGGCCGTTTTTGAGCAAAGCAACAAAGCTAACCTACCCTGAGCAGGTCCTTTGGTACTCACTGTTGAATTTAACACGGTCTCATCAGTGCACAATAGATCATATTATACCCCCAAATCCTCAGAAAAATGAAATTAGTTGTCATGGCCCCTTTAAAGTTTGTCTTTTTATTGTATGGACTGTCCTTAATGCTAACATGTTGGCTTTGCATACTCATTTTGGCTCAGTTCTTATAGAATCTTTATTAACACTGTGCACCACCATGCCCTTGCTCAGTTTGTTAGTAAATGAAGAGCTTTTGTGTGTATATAAGTGACTGGAAGTACGAAACAAGGAGTAGCGATAGAGCCGAGCGTGACAGCAACGTCCAGAGGAGGTGCGAAATGAAAGAGGTTAAGTAACTCTAACCCTGAAGTTTGGGTTGGTCTTTGACCAGGCCGAGCTGTCCCTTTACTACGAGGCATTGCCGGATGGTCTACTGGCTCTTACAGGAGCTGCGTCAACTGTCACCATCTTGCTTTCGGATCGATCCGCAGTTCTGCTGGGAGATGGCACAGCAATGTTTGTCTGCAGATCCCACCTGGCGCAAAATTATTTTCAGGCTCAAAAAGGACTAAGTAAAGACTATCAGGATGAATGCTTAGTGTACATTGTTTTATTTGAATATATATATATATATATATATATATATATATATATATATATATATATATACACTTTTTTTATTGGTCATATTACATGACCTGGCCGTTTTAAAACTAATGAGGGTCTACTAATTTTCTTCAGTAACTCTCACCTGAAGCATTTGGTTTGAGACGCTGCCTGCCTTCCTTCCTACATTTGCGCATGTGCAGGATTAGATTGCTGTTGACGTTTTGTGTTGAAACAAATCTCCTGCCCCGTCACTTCAAATAAGATTAAGCAGCGTTCCTGGCAATAAAGAAGTCGCTCTCTCACAGTGGCATTACGCGGAGCCATAAAAAATGTCATCTTGCATGACTGAGTGCTCTCTCTGCTCAGGGTATTTTGAGATCTCCCTGATTGCCAGAGTAGCCTGATGTGCTTGCGAGAGTCTCATTATGAGGGGTTTGCTGTTTCTGTGAGTTTGGCTAACACGCAGAAATGACAACCGAATGAGTCGTTTGGGACATCGTGGCCGGAAGATGAGCCACGTTAAGCTGGGTGAATTTTCTACAACCTAGATAAGTTCAAAGTAGTTGCGTTATCTGATGTGGAAGAAAGCAGTGGTTTTAGCGGCTTTTGTTCAGACTGTCCCAGAGAGCTCAACAGCTGTCAGAACAGGATGGAAATGGGTTTTTACCCTCTCAAAATGTATTTTACCTAGGTTTATTTATTCAATTCAATTCAATTTTATTTATATAGTGCCAATTCATGAAACATGTCATCTCAAGGCACTTTACAAAGTTAAGTTCAATCATATTATACAGATTGGGTCAGATTATACATTATATTTATAAGGCCCGTTTACACTACACTTTTTTAACCGAGCCGAGACCAGTCCGAGCTCGGTAACCGAGATAACTCTTGTGTGTAAATGGTCAGCAGACTGAACTGGACCGCGCTAGACATAACCGGACCGCGCTAACTGCAGACCAGTTCCTGAGTAGGTCTCGGACTGTTTTTTTTTTATCCCGGTTATCTGATAACGAAGAGCGCATGAGCAGACCACGTCATCCCCTTACAGTCAGCAGGGTTCCCGCGGGTCCTTAAAAAGTCTTAAAAAGTCTTAAATTAAAATCCGGGAAATTAAGGTCTTAAATTGTCTTAAATTTACCGTAATGTTGCTGTAGGTATTAAATTTTCAGCCGGTCTGCTTAATGCCGGGGTTAAAGTTCTCCGTCGCTGCGACGGATTTCCGTCATTTGGAAAATTAGAGCAGTTTCTTTTTGAAAAAGTCTAGGCGGAACTTTTTGCTCTAAGGGTCCGTGTAGACCTCTAAGCCAATGAAATCTGGCAGAGCCGGGACATTAGCCAATCAGAAAGAGAGTAGGGCGGGTCTTTGCAAAGCGGAGATCTGCCACTGAGGTTTATCGGTGTTCAATCATTTTCATTTTTTAGAAGAGCGTACCAAAATGGCCACAGATGCATGAATGAAAGTAGCGCTGGTTGAAGGTTTTCTTTGGATTTATGAAGTATCAACTCAGAAAGTTCAGTGGAATGAACATCTGACAACAACTTCCCTCGGTAAGCATGCAGTTAATTAATGAGTTGCTTTCACCTGTGGCCATGTCACCTGTCAGCGTTTATTCCCTCGCTTCCAGTAATTTAGCTGATAAACGCAGCGACTAACCACGGATTTCCTCATGATTCGCTGTTATGTTTTGTTGAAAATTCAAAGAAAAGTAACGCGCTAGCTCAGCTAATTTAGCATGACGCGTTTTGTTTTTTTTCAAGAAGAAGAAGGGTCGGAATGTGAAACAGTGCTCCGCATTTCACAGGGTCCGATTCGGAAAAATAAAATAAAAAAATAAATTGTAGGCAGGAGTTGGTGGACCTAGACCATGAAATTGAGAAGCGAGCAGCAGAGCTGCGCCACGTCTTGAGGTGAATTTGGGATGTTACGAAACAGGGTTTCTCTCATTAAAAGTCATGTAATAACATTTGTGTTTTCTAACAGTTATGTGGATTATTTGTCAACATTTTGGCTTGTGAAAGGCTGTTTTGAGGACATTAGTGAGTGATCTTATTTTCAGTATTCTATATGGTTCCTTCATACAAAGCATTGTGTTGTTTAGTGTAATCTAATTTATGTTACGTTGGCTCTGTTCTACATCACAAAGGACCAAAATAAAATAAAAAGGTCTCAAAGAAAAGTATTTTTACTTTTTTTACTTACCGAGTTTACACATTGCACACAATTGATACCAAATGGAAAAGTTTTGATTTCCATTGTAGGAGGAAATAAATTGAGTAGCCTATTCCAAAGAAATCATGAAATTTTTGGGTCTTAAATTATTTGTTGAGGTCTGAAAAAGGTCTTAAAAAGCATTAAATTTTACTTTTAAAATGGTGCAAGAACCCTGGTCAGCTGACTGTCCGCAGTTTTTCCGGCGTGTCTGGCTGCACGTCCCAATTCACACTCCATTCAGACAAAGTTCAGACATTCATAAAAACACTAGCTTCCTTACCGTGCCACACGGTTTCCAGAGATGATTCTGCTTAGCAGTGTGATGAACCTCAGCGTCTGACGTTGTTTCCTGCGTCTGTAAATCCTTATTAGACGTTCGTTTGTCTTATCCACGTCCCAAAAGCCGACTCTGTCTAACCATAACATCCTGAATGTTACGGCGCCGCCATTTTGATTTGCTCGGTCCCGCCTTCAATCCTAGAGAGCAGCAGTACTGCAGATTGTCACTAGGAGGCGAGGAGCAACCAAGGAACCGGGATAGTGTGGTGTGTAAACGGTCGTCTCGGCTTGGTTAACTGATCCAAGCTCAGACTGGTCTGGGCTCGGCTCGGTTAAAAAAGTGTAGTGTAAACGGGCCTATAGAATGCCAAATCACAACACATCTCATCTCAAGTTACTTTAAATGAAAAACATCCAATTTATGTACAGAAACATATATTTAAATGAGTCCAACAGCCATTTTCAATAAATTAGAATATATGTTTTGCTGGAAAAGAATCTTCGTCATCAAGGACGTGAAAAAACAAGAAAAAGTTACGCCACACAACAACTGGATTGGAGTTCTTGTAGTTGAAGACGTTTGACGCTTCATCAGAAGCGCTTTATCAATTCAAAGCTAATGAGGGAGAAGCTCCAAGCTTGCCACAGAGCAGTGAACCACTGTTCATCACTCCATTTGGCAGTAATTCGCCACGAAGGCGAGAGATTTCTAGTGACATAGCTTCACTTTAAATTGCTGGCGGCTTTCATGTGTGATGAACTGCTGCTAGCCCAACGACATAAATAACAGAAACAGTTAAGATATGCAGGTCCAGGTTCTGATGAACTGACCACGGTGCTTGTATCGGTCAGGTAGGATATGCTTTTAGAACACCTTTTGCCCGTCAGTCGTTGACAAAAAAGGCTACCGAAAGTTGCGCAATGAAACTTGACGTTGCCTTCCTGCCTGTTATGCAAGGTTTTGGATGTTCGCATTAGAATTGATTACGAATTATCCACTGCGTGTTTATTTGTTATTTTTAGCTCATATAAGTAACCTCAGCTAGCAGCACCGCTGGTCAGGGAGACTGATGGTCCATCCGAATACCCTTATTGAGTAAGGACTCTTTAGCCAAAGCATAAGTGTGTCAGTGGTCGCCATGATAAGTATTGTCCTAATAGTGCAGTCAGTAAGAAAGGAGGTAGGAAAAGGAGACTGTATGTTTCCTCTCACGGCTGGTTTAGCCTCGCATCGTCCCTTACTGGTGCGAAGGAGCTATAAGGAATCCCACAATCCTTTGCTTGACATGACGTATAAGCACAACCCACCCCACGGAAATCAACTAAAATGTCGGGATAGAAGAGAGCGTGCACTTTGTAGTTCATTTTCGGAAGCCTGTAGGCCCAGATTTGACTGGAATCATTTATTCACGTAATGACGTCGGAGATAAAGGCTGTCTGAAATGGACACAGCAGTCCGAAGCTTCTTACCTCCCCACGATAGAGTTCTTACTGTTGAGTTCATGAAAGGTCAAGGAACAGGAGCTAGAAGCTATTATAAGAGGTATTCGGATGGAGCCGGAATGTTTCACTGTTTGTGACAAACAACTAAATGTCGGATATATCCGTTGATGGAAGGAGAAACAATGATTAAGTTGTTGTATAACTGAGGTCATGTATTCTAGATTTGGCCTCATGTTTTCTATACTGTAAGTGCCACTTCTACAGTATGTTGATTTGTGTATTTGTTGTCAGTAGAACGATGCTATAAAGAAAAAAATTGTAAAATGTTATTAATTTCAGCACTTTTTAAGTCACTCGTGTTTTAGAAAATTTGCAATTTGGGTTTTAAAAAGGCAGATAGGAGTCCTCCTAACAAAGATCGGGCGAGTAACACGTGTTGGTTGTGAGGTGTCGTGTGCTCAGTGACGTCAGGGAATGGGGATCTGTGTAATAGCGTTCCCACCCTAACCACCACCTGGCTTCAAGAGAATCCTGCTTATTTTCACAGCCAGCGCTGCACTGCTTCTGGTTTCAATCTGCAGATTTTATCCTCAGAGCTCCTTGTCTAGGCTTGTAGTAAATTAAATTTCAGTTCGTGTTAAACCATGGAAGTTTCTTTTTTTAACCAACACTGTAATCGGGCTGGGGTTAATCAACTTTGCATGAGGCTAAATTAATTTCCTGACAATTAGCCACTGTGGCTAATAATTTCTGAGCCCGAGAGAGAACACTGAGATTTATAGGGAAAACCCAAATCATATATTCTACAAAATAGTGTTAATGGAATATAATAGTTTTGCAAGCCAGGCACACAATAACAGGACTTTGCAGTATACAATCAGAAACAGTTTTGGAAGATGGGTTTAGTCAGGATACCTATAGGAAACACTTGGGATCAGTTTAGGGCATCCCAAGGTGAACCTCTGCTTTTGTGACCTTGAATCAAGTGCCAAGGGGGTATGGAAAACATTACAATGAACTACAAAACTAGACTTTGTCTTAAGACTATTTATTATCCTAACATTATTCATACTGGAGAGCTCTTTTTGAAGTATAAATTCAAAAACATTGAATTGTTGTGCATTCAAAATTGATTTTACCTTTACTTTGTATATCTTAAAACAAATAGATTGTTTTTTTTTTTTGTTCCTATTAAAGTTTCATCTGGTTGTGATTAGATCCATGACCCCATGACAAATACTACAAGGTTAAGGACTTATATTTTCATTCTTGTAATAACTAAATATGCACCAGTACAGCCAATACCAACTTCTGGCCTTCTGTGAGATCTGACCAGCCATTTCTGATTATGACTGGTCCCATTTTAAGATTAGTTGAAGAACAAAATGTGCTCTAATAAATGAATTACAATATTATCTGTATTTAAATGTCACATCCTATGCCCATAACCTTAATAAGGCTTTTATTGGACTCAAAAAAGTGCACCAAGACACAGATCAGCAAATTGTGGCAATGTTCAGTTTTGATGCTCTTAATGAAAAGAAGGAAATAATTCAGGTTTTTCAGGATTCCGCCTGCCACTCACTGATCAGAGCCTATCACGGGAAAATTTGGCCAACATTCAAACCCAATTTTTTTAGTGTATTTTTCTGTGTATTTTTCACCTCAGCTTTGTCTCCACCTCACATGTTGAATGGCTGTGATACCTGCTGCTTCAGAGTCCACTAAATGACCTAGTTCCATTCTAATAGCTAAAAAACCCTGGAGGTGTGCTTTAGTACAGCTGTTGCTCTGGTTCCCTCTGCATGTCTCCATTTTTCTTCCACATTATTGTAAATCGTGCTGTGATTTCTTTTTTAATCCCCTTTCTTTGCATATTTAATAGACCTTGCTGTGGTGCTTTGTAGACAGAGAGCGTGTCTCTGCTCTCTCTGCTGACTGTAATGAATTTGGTCCCTTTGTGGCTCTTCTGTGCTTTTTGACCGCTTCCAGATGTGGGGAGCAGTGCCTTGACATGAGTCATGTGTGCAGGCCACGTTTACCAAAAAAGAAAAAAAAAACATTTTTGTTTGATAAAGTTATTATAATTCTTTTCTAATTGACTTTTTTTGGCACGAGCAGTGGAACTGTATTGTTTGACAAATGGCTAGCGCCTGATCTGAGAAATAGGGGAGTGTTCACCAGCCTTGGCAGAGCGTCATCCATGAAGCATGGCAAACACTTTATTTCTGCCCCTTCCCATTCCTCCTAATCTGCTGTGCGTTGTCATCCCTCAGTCATGCAGAAAACCAAGTGTCATGCTGTGAGGCAAACCCACCTGTCAATTTTTTTTTCTTTTTGCTCTCCCTATCAAGACCCAGAGGAAATCCTTCCTCTTCTTCTTGTTCTTTAAGGTATTGAACTGGGAAACCATTTCACGGTTCTTTTGCAAAAATGTTATGCTTTGAAAAAAAGATTCTTTGTGCTTTACTTTTCTGATTTTAAGACCTTCCCCCCTCCCGACACCACGGTTACAGCAACCTTCTGCTGAAAATGTTATTACAGCAAGCTCCATAAGATTGTGTTTGTCTAAAGGAGATATGCCTCGGTCTCAGGCCTCCTCTGCAGTACCACTAGATCTGCAAAAATAGAACATTTCTGTACATCAAATATGTCTCTTCTTTGTTTTTGAACAAAGAACAAAGTCTGGTGAAAACTTAGGGAGCTAAAGTAAAAAAATAATATGGGTGTCTCTGTGGGGGCTTGTATGTAAAGGTATGCCTGATGAATTCTTTAACCCATCTTTGGGACTATTGCTCACGCAAGGTGGAACAAATGAAATTATAGGCAGGAACATTTTTTCAAAATGTTATTTGTGTGAAAAACATTAAATATTTATATATTAAAACCACATCGCCTTGGTCATCTGTTCTGCTATCACTCTTCAGTCTGATATAAAAAAGCTCAGTCCATCTTCAAATATCGCACAAAAAGGTTGGAAAGCATTGTTTTAAAAAAAAAACTGGGTAACATCGCAAGTAGCTTGAAGAGCTCACCGCACATCTCAAAGGCATTAGAAGATGCACTGCCTTACATAAATAACACTCCAGCCTCACCTTACTTTTCTGCTGTATCCTCTATAATTTGATCCCCAGATAAGCCAGCATAATGCATATATTGTTTTGAGCATGTTTAAAAGTTGCAAGGCATGAGTGCTGTAGTTCCTCTTTGCCCCATGTACCACACGTTAGCCAATGCTACAAAATTGTTGCAACTGCCACGCTAATACCGCAGCAGTTACCCCATAATATTACATAATCTAATGCTAAATCACTCAGACGCTCTGTCTGCCCCGATGAACATTCCCTCACTCACATTCTCTCCACTGTTTGTTCCATGAGCGCATTATTAGAAAATATTAGTAAATACAGTTACTTTGTGGAGTTCAGCCATAGAAATCCCACATGTCTCTGTAACCGGTATCGTAAAGAAGAAGCCAGATTTAAAACGGGTAAATTTGTTTTAAGACCAGTATCAGGGTTTTTTTAGGGCTTCTACTACAGTAACATGGAGTCAAAGCGATAAACAAGACTGCAAAAAAGTTTTATATGCTTTTTATCATAACTTTTATTGTTATCACAACAAATACCACAAAATAAGGTGATGAAATTTTAAGTAGATTTTGCAGATCCTTACCAGGGAGTCAATTGAAACATAAATATTGAAAACATTTAGAGTTCAACGTCGCAGCAAAAATAAGGTACCCCATCCTGATCCCTGCTGAACTATGGGAACTTCACACCAGTGGCCCTTGTACACATCCTTTATCTATACAAATGGGGCCTGCATCATAAGTGAAACATGCATAGCTCGGTTTGAAATGCCTGAAGTTTGTGGATGACAAGATCTGCGGCAACTCAGGAAGAACAACCTTCATCAGGCGCTTCTGATGATCTTCCACACTGCCATCATTCAGTCGGTCCAAGCTGCAACAAACAATTAGAGCTGCAGAGAGGATCATCAGGACCGACCTTCCATCCATTCATGACCTGTACAGATCCAGTGCCAGAAAAACATTCAGATGTTTACCGTTGGCTTCACGAGAAGTAGCGGAGAAAGACGTCATAGAAACATGTCATATAACTGTGAGTTGATTAAAAATGTAAATACCTTTTTACTGAGTTACTAAAGGCAAAAGTTCCCAATTCTTTGTTTTTGTTTATTGTAATATATCTAGAGAAATAAGAAATATGGGTTTATGTTTTATGCATGTTGTGTAGATGGTTCGACTTCTAGAGAAAATTTCACCAATTCTTTTTGTCATGTGTCTTTCACAATGAGTGACGTGAACACAGTAGATGATCATCATCTGTTTCATCCCTGAAGAGTGGCCACCTTGTACCTGAAAACACTTTTAGATTTACAAACCTGTCATTTTGCATCGTTCCTTGCAGTAAATTATTCTTATCTGTGTCATTATTGTCATCAAATCATCCCTCATTCATTTCTGTCTTTAGTATTTTTAAGCTTTTTTCCTCTCATCTTTTCCAGTAAATTTCCAGGTAACGTGATTCGACCTGTGACCAGGCGCAGGCGGGCTGAGGAGGTCATGCACTTGGCGGTGGTGGCTTGTGGGGCCCGTCTGGAGGAGACCCTCACTATGCTCAAGTCGGCACTACTGTTCAGTTTGAAGAAGATCAAGTTTCACATTTTTGCTGACGACCCATTGGCCTCTCAGTTTGAAGAAAGGGTAAGAGACCTTCAGTGTGCAAATGCTAAACATACGCACACAATGATCCCCTGAAAAGCTCTTTGGCTTTTACATCGCTGGTGGTTTTGTTAAATGGGGAATGCCTGCCTTTTCTTGCCAGTGGATTACCTACCACTCTGACTCGCTAGCACTGGCAGATGTTGCTCTTTTATGTCCAGACAGGATCATGATAAATAACCAAGAGATTGTGCTTCTGTAATAATCGGGTTTGTTGTAAGGTCCCCTTTTTAGACCTGCTTTACATGATGTCTATTTCTTCTAATAATCCTATAAATCAGCATCTATAGAAATTATTTCGATTAACAGATCTCAAACTTCCATTCAAATGTTCAGTGTAGAAGCCTGCCTCAGTGTGTGCTGAATCAGTGCCTTGTGTTGTGAGTGTTTCTCAGATTGGGGAAGAAAGGGGACCGTGGCAGTCTGGGCTTGGATAATGTTGCACATATACTGGCTCTGAACGGGGAGGAGCTTAGGAGCAGCTTCGGCGCTAAGAGACTCGCTGAAGGTGCTCGCCAAGTCCTTGTGGCTCTCAAGCCTGTTCCGAGCCAAATTCCTACGCTGATTATCACAGACGGCTCACTTCCCATCAGTTTGAACTCCTCTATGTTTTTCTATTCTTTAGTTCGGCGCCAGCCTCTGTAAATTTAAAAAAGTTTTAATAATTTGAAATAGTTCCCAGTGAAGCACTGATCAGAGATTTTTTTTATGGCCAACATCGGATTACTAATTTTGTAAAGCTCTGACCAGATGAAAGCAATTTTAGGTGATTCAGATTTCTCTTTAGGAGACAAGAAAAACAAAAATAGTTATTTTTGCTTAAGTCAAAAGCACAACAGTCATTAAATAAAAATATCTGATTAAAATAAAACAATGAAATCTCAAGAACAGGTCAGAGTTATAGAGCTGTCTTCTCTGCATTACTGAAAAAAATACAAACACAGTAGAAACCTGTTATTATGATCATTATTGGCCAGAGGAATTTCTATAATAAAACCCAAACTGTATTTGACTATTATTTCGAAACAAAGTTGACATTTTGAACTGTCTAAATTGTTGCATCCCAATCCCAATTAGCATGATCATCTCGATTAGCGTGGCTAGCATGTTTAGCATTACTAAATGTAAACAGCAGACTGTTTGAATTCCTTATAGAGTTAAGGGCCCTTTACAATTTTCAAGAGTAGCAACATTTCCAAATGTATACGTCATATTATCTGACAGATCAAAAGGACAGAACCGAGCAACTTTGCTGTTGTACGACCTTCCTCTTATCTGCTGGAGTCTCGACCTTTTTGATAGTGGCAGCCTGAATGAAGAGCAGACATTCCTTTGTAGAAAACAGTTTCCTTTCTAGATACTTCTTCCATCTTTTGTGAGTTCTCTAACTAAATCTTTAAATCAAGTAACACAGAAAATAGCTGACTATGGTTTCTTCTCTCAGTAACATCTTCACCACCAAGGGGTGTTTCGGTCAACGTGAACGGCTAGCATTTATGCTTGCTGCATTTACGTATCGGAAAACAATATTTACCCTTTTGTCTCTGGCTGGCTGGTCAGGCATATTTATACTTAGTTCTGGTCACCGTTCAATTTTCTGGTTCATCTTTACAATTCCTCTTACTTTTTGCCTTTTTATTTGAAGTACGTTTACACGAGATGTGTGTGTCTTCCCTTGCAGCTTAACCAGTGGCCTCACTCCGTCTCAGCCAGGTTCCAGCACAGCATCTACCCCATCTCCTTCTCTGTGGGCGACGCACAGGAGTGGAAGAAGCTTTTCAAGCCCTGTGCTGCTCAGAGACTCTTCCTCCCTGTAAGACCCTGCAGCCCGTACACTATCTCACACCATGTCCTCAACACGCTTAATGTCACCAAGCAAGTTAGCGAGCCAGTTTTTCTCCTGTAGACGTATATCATTTCCTTTACCTCATTCCGTCAGTTCATTCTAGGTATAGTTCATGGCTATAATTAATTACATGCATGGCTTCACGCATTTCTCTGCGGCACACCCTCAAGGAAACAGCCCCGTCTCCAGAGACGGAAACCAATGATTTCATTAAGCGAATCTTGCGCTCTGTTATTGATTTTTCTCGTTTCAGACCAGTGTCCGTTGAAACAGCAGTCGGCTTTCTGACAATAAAAGGGACATGACGCTGGTGCAGCAGATCCATAATGTTTTCCTCTCACTGCAATGGAATCAGTGGCCATTCAATATTTACATTGTAAAGGAGCTCTCCCTGAACACCTAATTACAGCTTCTCTGATATTCTTTGTTTAAGGCTTAGTCATTCCTTATGATGTGGCAGCTTGACTTGCTTTTTACAATTTTCAGTTCAATGCCCAATGTGACGTCTATTTCACAGCAATATTTGACATATTTTACATCAAGATGTTTTAGAAATGCAGTCAAACTAGGTTCTAATTGTTACAAGACATGTTATCTAAGGATTGGAATTGCTGAACCAGTGTAAACTTACCTTTGCTGAGAGAAACAGTGTTTCTAAAATTGGCTTGGTGGTCACATCAGCTGCCCAGGTGCACCAAGACTTTGGCAATGCTGTCTTCCGTACCCAGAGCCCCCCACCACTCACAGGACTGAATCAGGATGTTCAGTATATGTAACTTTGGGACTACATGAGTTAAAAGTCAATGTTAAACCTTAAAATCAAACGTTTCTTTATGCACAATGGGGCAATGATACTGGGTCCTAATGGGTTAACAAATCACATATGATTCCATATTCATGTATCTAAAATATCCTTATTTTGCCTGGAGAAAAAAAACACATTTCAATATTTTCATCCTCTATTTAACCAAAGCCCTTTGAAAATGTTAATGTAAGGTTTTTTAAAGTAGCCCTGACGAAAAAGACACCATTAAAATTTACATCCAAAAGTTTGAAATACTTATGCAAAGTGCAGCAAGTCAGAGTCAACATGATACAGGTGCAGGTTCAAGCATTAAAATACCAGTGGTTTCAGAAGTCTTTCTGAAGTATATGCCATTGTCAAGGTACAAATTAAGAGAACGCTGTTCTGCCAATATCACAGGATTCTTGTCATTCTGAAGAGAAGCCAACATAAGGACCACAAACCATGAGTTTTTGCGTACATCCCTAACATCTCCAGGCAAGAAGGGAGTTATCCAGTAGGCCTCCTGCTGGACCAGTGTGTTGCCATGAAACACAATGTTATGGTCCAAGGACCATGAAACCCGTGCTCTCTAGTACATTGTTCTAGTGAGCTTTGGTTTCAGCCGCTCATTGTAGCTTCACTGCTCTCACTGTATACTTTGGGAGTTGTGAGAAGCAAACTGTCTTACAAGTTTATCAGAAGAAGCGGAAGGCCTCGGAAGAAAGAAATAGGATGGAGCAGGAGTAGGTAGGATGGTCTTTATTCAAAAAGGGACTTGGGCATTTCTCACCTACATTTCCGTACAAATTGTCCACTATACTTTTAATAACCAATTGTAGGCCGCACATTGATGCCTGGAGCGATGGAGATTCTATTTAATTTTTTTCATTAAGGGCCTGTCTCCGGGTAGAGCCCGCTGAATAAATTACAGCGTAATGCCAGTGTCAAAGAAGCTGCACTCAAGGCTCTTAGTAAAAATGCAAAATAACACGGGGACTATGATTGAGTCTTGGGGGACTCCTTTTAAAATGATTAGAAAACTGAATCAATATCTTGTCTAATTGATAGATCAACAAATGGGTGAATTCTCCTTCCTCTTCAAAGCAATGATAATGTCATTAATCACTAACAAAGCTGCTGTTATGGTAAAATGATCCAACCCTAAGCCAGACTGACTTAGACCTTTTTAGATTATTGTCAACCAAACATTGTTTCATTTCAGTCTTTCTTCCAAATTCAAGAACCTTGACAGTACAAATTCTGGTTATAGTGTGATATAGTGTGATTATACAACCCATCCCCCCCCCCCCCCCCCCCCCCGCTACCCAGGAGAGCAAACGCTGCTTTCTATATTCTAGGAATAAATTATAGAGCCTTGGATTTAGGATATGAGTAACAGGCTCAGCAATAAAGTGAACAGCAGGCCCAGAAGACTGTTTGGGTCAACGCGTTTCAGAGCTTCATCAATTACTATGACGGAGGCTTTATCTGGTTCCAGAAGCTGGAAGTGTTGCTCGGGTTATTTGGGTTAGATCTCAAGTGGTGTTGGGGTTTGGATTTTTTTTTTTTTAAAACAAACCGTTGTAATTAGTGATATTTATTGGTCCAGACCAAGTCGACAAAAAAACATGGAATTGGATAAATTAACCACATTAACATAGTTGGTCTATGGAGAAAAGGGTGTTTCTAGGTTGTTGCAGCTGGCTGATTAACAGGAAACATGGCCCCAACAAGAGAGCTGGGAGGGGCAAACAATGAAAATTTATAGTAGAAACTGGGGGGAAAAGCAGCCATAACAAGACTCCATCCTGCAAAATCACTGTGTCAGCTACTAAAGGAAAAACAACTGGAACCTGACTCACAATTAGCCCAAATACACTGAGACTTTGTTTCTTCTGACTATATGGCTCCCGTACTGCAGCTCCAAACCTCTGCAATTCCACTACTGTGCTTCACTCCTGCATAATCTTAGTTTTTTTCACAGTAAAAATGTCTTTGGTCAATAACACACATGCATAAAATGATTGCAGCCAAAGAGGCGATGTAGTATAGTATCTGTTCTAACCCAGCGTCTGATAAAAGAATCAGAGGTGAGATTTCTAGGAAATCTTATTTCAGATTATTTGAATATGTTCAAAAACTGCAACTAAGAAATGTGCTTCAATTCGCCCCACTGGTTGCATGATACCATGGCATTACTGTAATAAAAGATTCCATTTTTAAAAAACACCTAAAATTTATACGCTGAAACAAAGCTCTAACAAGTTTAATTCTTTTAAAAAATCTAACTTTCCTAAACTAAAATTAAAGTGCACTGAAAGTATTTTGTGCCCTCAGAGAGTCTGTTTTTGCTTCTTTTTTGTTGTTGTTTGTTTCATATCATCAAACAAATGTTGATGTCAAAGATATCCTGAATAAATACAGAACGTTTTCAGATCAGATCATGTTTCAATTTACTAAAGGAAGAGGAAATGTGAAAACTTATCTGTTGTTTACTCATTAATTAATTGTGATTACCCTATTTCTTTAAAAGTCAAGTTCAGTATGCTAGTCCCATACCCAAGTCTGATTACTGCTTAACTTTCATTGATTGAAAGAAATCAATGAAAAGCACACAACATATATTTTTTAGTTATTTTAGATTTATTTCGGGGTACATGTTTTAACAATATTATTTCCTGTTCATTTTTCATTCGTGGCAATACCCGCTCTGCTATGCCCAATCATCTCAAATTTCAGTTCCTGCACTTTATTCCCCTCAAAACAATCGCTTGTTACAATTAAAAAAAATTTTTAGCAGTAAAGATTTCAAAAACAGTGACGGTCCCGTCATTTTTGGTGTCGCAGTTATGACGCAGAGGCGCAAGTTGATGACATAACCCGCGGTGTCCCAATTCTCCAATTTTGCACACTTGTAACCTGCACACTCTGACCCTTAAGTGCACTTCCACCAGGTGCACACTTCATAGAGGGGCGTAGTGTGCAGTGTGAGTATAGGGTAGTTCACGCGTGACGTCACGCGCTACATCCGGGTCCCGCGGGTAGGCAAAAAACAGAGCTGCTCTCGTCTACTACATGAGAAAACGGGTGATTTAGAGCGTACTTTTAGTTCGTTTATTTTTGGAATCTAAACAATGCCTACGACTTGTTGTGCTCCCGGTTGCACTTCTGTGTTTACGCTGCAATGTTGCTGACACCCCCACCCATTTTAACAAGACAAAAACACCAAAATAGTCTGTAGTAAACCTACCGGGCGGGTCTTCCTCTCTGCTGAGACGCGGTCTGTGTGACGCCGCTTTGTGATTGCACAAACGTGTGAACAACATCCATCCATCCATCCATCCATCCATCCATCCATCCATCCATCCATCCATCCATTTTCTGACCCGCTTAATCCCTCATGGGATCGCGGGGGTTGCTGGTGTCTATGTCCCGATATAAGATAATCGTAGCCGTCCAGTGGTTTCATGGCTTTCGTGCTCTCTCGTCTGTACTGGCCTGCGTGTTTATAAGGCAGCTGTATGTGTCGCGGGACTGAACCCTTGGCCAGAATTTCACAGACTCGCTCCGTCCCTTCAGGCTTTTGCTGTGTGGATCTGGCAATCTGATACCATCAACCATCAACTTACTCTTAAAACGATCTTGTGATACGTTATCTAAAGAAGAAAAATACGCGGAGAACTCGTCGGTTTCTCTGTTTGCGTCCGCCATTGTGTTCGTCTTTTGCCAACCAGTCCGGCGCGCATGCACGAAAAACCCGCATCAAAACAATAACAATGAACTACCCTATTGGGACAGGGCCTTTGTCACTGCATAAGTTGGGGATTTCAAAGCTATCAGACTTTCTAAATGACCAAAATACGACTATTCATAGAAAGAAAGACAGGCATGTATTGACAGGCATTCAGACGGCTGCCAAGGTCACTGACTCCTCATATTTTGGGACCTGGGGACGCCTCGTTGTGGGTAGATATGTTTCACTCAGCCCTTACTTGCCTCACTTGCCCTTATTTCAAATAAAAAGATAAGGTTTAATAAACAAAAGCATCCACAGAAGCTTCGGGACGAGAGATGTTTCCTCGTGGATTCCCACTGCAGGCTCGGTTTCTCTTACACCGCCTGGTTTAAAGCTCCTACTTGTTGCTGAACCGACGTGGGTGCTGTTGATGCTGTGCCAAATGAATATGCTTATAAATCAGTAACTGTGCAGGTGAGCAGGCTGTTTACAATAAGGAGGTGTAGCACGACACCGGTGGGATCAAATTGTAGCGAAAGCAAAAGCTTGTCGCTGTCTGAAGTAGTACTGCCTCTCAGTTCTAGCTGCTCGACAGGCTCCATTACTCTGTTTTATGTTTCCCCCAGACAACCTTCTGGAGGGCTTTACGAAATAATTAATACCCCGTCAAATTTAGTCCTTTTTCCAGTTCTGTCACATTAAGTTCACAAACCGCTGCTCTACTGTGCCTTGCAAAGCATTAAGACTGTATAACAAACCTTGGATTTTATGCAAAAATTGGATTTTATGTGGCAGAACAACACTCAGGAGTGCATAATTGTGAAGTGGAAAGAAAGTGATGCATGGTTTTTAAAATTTGGGCCCAGTTGGATTGGACAGAGAGCACCTGGCAGTATGAATGTTCAAGTCCTGCCACAGATTCCCAGTTGGACTTGGGACCTTTGCCCAGGCCTTCCTAAGACCAGGGTCTGCTTTGATCTAACCTCACACTGGCTGGATGTTTAGGGTTGTTTCCTGCTGAAAGGTGACTCTCAGACTCAAGTCTTCCAGGGTTACCCTGTAATCAGCTCCATCCATCTGCCCTTTAATTATGGTCAAACTTTCTGTCCTTAGTGAAGAACATCCCCTCAGCATGGTACTGCCACTAGCTTTCTGCCACACATTGAGAAACTCATCCTTTATCTTTAGTTGCATTGGTTACTGCTACGGTGTCTTCAGAGGTCTGCCCAAATAAACCAATCAGCTGATCCAGAATGCTACTGCTCATGTTCTCACTAAAACCAGGAAGATAGAGTATATCACCCCAGTTCTACGTCCTTACACTGGCTCCCTGTAGCTCAGAGAATAGACTTTTAAATACTTCTGTTAGTTTATAATTCACTGAACGGCTTAGCACCAATATACATTAAAGACCCAATATACATCCAGACCACTCAGATAATAACAGTAACACTGACCAACATATTTGATGTGTATTGATGTTTTCACTTCATACAATTAAATGTTGGTTACTAGTCCCACAACCGGTGTGTTTGCTGTTTTTATGTTTTCATGAGGCAAAGCACTTTGAACCGCCTTGCTGCTGAGATGTGCTATACAAATAAACTTGACTTGACACTCTGTCGATTCTATTCACCAATTAGGGGACTTCTGAGGACATTTTTATTTGGGGGGGGGGGGGGTGTAGAAGTAGGTTTTTATCCACTTCACATTTCTGCACTATTTTATGGCGGTCTATTGAAGCAAAAGTCCAAATAAATCCCACTGAAGTTAATGCTTTTTTGGGGAATATTCAAGATGTTGTGAATACTGGGAGGCGCTTTGAATCTCCCTGGGGGGCTTTGACATTATTCTGATGTCGACCTGAACTGTGCTCCCAGGTAATCCTGAAGGACGTGGACTCCTTGCTCTACGTGGACACCGACGTTCTGTTCCTGCGGCCCATGGACGATATCTGGATGCTGCTGAAGTCCTTCAATGGCACCCAGCTGGCAGCAATGGCTCCTGAGCATGAGGTGCCCAAGATCGGCTGGTACAGCCGCTTCGCCCGGCACCCTTTCTACGGGGTCACGGGGGTCAACTCCGGCGTGATGCTGATGAACCTGACTAGGATCCGCAGGACGCTGTTTAAGGTGAGCTCAGGATGCAGCCCTGTCCCCCACGCCGTGATAAAAAGACTGAAGCGGGCTGTGATTCTTCCCATTTGCATTCCAACAGGGTTTGTTTCTTTGAGCTCGAGTCAAAGGCTGAGTGCTCTGAGTGGCTGTGACTAAGGCTTTCCAGATTACCGCGCCAACATCACACGCTTCTTGCCTCAGAGCTCAATTTAGCATCTTCAGTGGCAGCGGATTGCACTTAGAAAGTGGAATATAAATGTCCTGCGCCTTTGAAGATGTTCTGTCTCCTGTTAGAGGTCGAGCGCTGAGCTGTTTTCGTCAACCTTGCTCTTGCAGAGTAGCCTGATTCCCGGTGGCTTGTCGTGGGAGGATCTTCTCCATCCACTTTACCAGAAGTACAAGAACCACATCACCTGGGGAGACCAGGACCTCCTCAATATTATCTTCCACTACAACCCAGGTGCAGCGGGTTTTTTTCACTTCATTTATACCATCTACTGTGGCTATTGAAAACAAAGCCCTGACATACTCTGAAATGTTCTATATGAAAGGCTGAAAAGCATCCCCCACCCTGCTAACCCTGTAATGTTTTAAAGCAGTCCTTGTTGTGGCTGCGGCTGCAGGCGGGACTCCAGCTGCCAGATGCGGGCATTAAATGCTCAGATCCAGCGGCAGTACGCTGGCTGCCAAACAACTGAGGCAAAAAAGAAAAAAAAAAGCTCAGCTCTGATCCCTCCAGACGTATCTTTTTATGTTTTTCCTTCAACCAACAGGATTCCAGTCCTTTATTGTTTGCAGCTCTGAAATAAATCGGGAGCGGCTTTCAGAGACCTTCTGATGCTGGAGGTTGCAAACATCCGCATTCTTGCCCAGCATCTGTGACTTGTTGTCCACCCACTGTTGAGCTGGAGCGGCTGGAGGACATCTCAGTGCAAAGCAAAGCCTGGCTTTTACTTGCATAAGACTGTAGGCTTAAATGATCCCCTTCCCTTTTATACAACAGCTTTCTTCAACGACAAAAAATGTCCGTTTCGGGTAATTCTTTAAGACGCTGCTGTAATGTTGAGGCTTTTTGTTACAGGCATGGGTTTGGCGTGCTTATCCATCGTATGACCTGCGTATTAAAATGAATGTAAAACATAATCCTCACCCTTGCTATAACGTAAGCTTCTTGTTTTTCCACCTTTAAAGTGACACACGTGCTTGAGCAAGTGTGTACACCCCTTAAACTCTTTGTTGAAGCAACCTTCGGCTAAAGCCCGCCGCATCTTGTTTTGGTCGCATCTGTCCGCTCCACCCAGCACAGGATTTCCACACCTGTCATTTTGTGATCTCCTCTGGGCGACTGTGGATCAGTGGGGAGTCGTCTTGCAACCGGGAGGTTGGGAGTTCGATTCCAGCTTCCCCCTGTCACATGTTGATGCGCCCCTTTGCAAGGCACTTAACCTCGAGTTACTTGTGTGATTGAATGTAGCGCTTTGCATGGTCAGTATGACTGAAAAAAGAGCTATATGAATTTAGTCCATTTACCATGTAGCTCGCTCTGCCTATTTTTCGGTTCCTGGCACATATTTTTTGAGGTATGAGCTCTATCTAGGTGATTTTGAATTAAAACTTTCCTCTAGTGAAACATTTTTGCTGATCTCAGTATATGCCTGGACTCGCTGCAATGTCGTCAACTACAGACACGCTACACCGTGACATTTCTGACGGACCCCTGAAACTGACCTGTAAGCGCTCGTCCCTGAGCTGTGTCTGTGGGTATGGCGATCTTTGGGATTGTGGGACAAAATGTCGAGTTTGGTTTCATCAGACCACAAAACATTTTTGGAGATTGTAGATGGGCCTTGACTGTGTTTTGGTTTTTCTTGGAGGAAAACATTGTCTTGTACCCTACACGCTAATGCAAACTCATGAGGAATACAGCAGATGGTTGTCGCACAATGAATACAACCAGTACATGTTATCATTAATAAACCTTTATTTATACAGGTAGTCTCATTAACAATAGAGACCTGTTGGCACATATTTAAAAACTCCTGCAGAACAACAACACAATATAGTGTCACAATGTTAAAATAATAAATGATTAAGAAAAATAATATTTAAGAGCAAGAACATTATGACACGGTTAAAAGATTTTTTTCTAAACAAATGATAAAATCCCCCAGAGAAATTTGATCCGACGGTTTCGTTTCCCTTTGAAGACGATTCTAGGTTAACGGTGCAGCGTAAGAGATGGCTGGTTATCCTCACTCTGGAACGCGGAGAGCGATGACTTCCTGGGATCGTAGACTGTAACAGCTGTTTTTAGGTGACGTATAAGAGGACAAATACTGAGGCCATAAACCAAGAATGAATTATAGATAAAATGTACCAGTGGAAAAACTGCGCAGAGACAACGATGTCCAGCTGACTAGAGAATACAAAGTGCAACAGTAGGTAAGATGTCTGCGTCCAGTCCTGAATCTTGGCGCTCCACGATAAGCTGGATCTAATAAATTAAGAGAACTGTGTGAGGAATTCATATATAAAATGTATTATTGTCCAAAAGAGGCAGAAAGGTTGATGCAACAAAATGTTTCCTGGCGTTAAAAGCAATACCTTTTCATACTTTGTAGCCTAATTGTAGACTATGGCTTTAGCTACAACATGTACAAGGAACAAATGTCAGGAAGCTACCTCTAGGACAGCTGACCTTTATGTTAGGTGCATTGGAAAAACCTTACTTGTTATTTTTATTTATTTTTTAGCTGTATTGTGCAGGATATAAATGACATTAAAAGTGGAAATAGTTTTTAGCCATTTTCACTATGTCCTTTTTCCCCCTAAAAAACCCCTTGGCTCTTTAACAGGGGTGTGCATACTTTCTGAATGTCCATCATATGTTTTAACACTGAAGATGAGCTGTGTTTTAAAGTCGATTCATACTTTACGGAGCTCTTCTTTTTTTTTCCCCTCCGTTGCAGAGAGTCTCTTTATCTTTCCCTGCCAGTGGAACTACAGGCCTGACCACTGCATGTATGGGAGCAACTGTAAAGGGGCTGAAGAGGACGGGGTGTCCATCCTCCACGGCAACCGGGGCGTTTACCACGACGACAAGCAGCCTGCCTTCAAAGTAGTCTATGATGCGATACGGGACGTAAGTACTGAGGAGAAAATAAAATAAAGTAGGAGCTTCACAGCTGGAAAGAATGCAGGAAATCAAAGGTGCACGTTTTAGATGACTTTGAGCGATAAAAGTGATAAAAATGTATCCACTGTTCATTTTTAAATGAACAGTGGATTATAATTATGATTGGACTGTTTCTACTTCACCGATCAAAATAGAGAAATGAACAGGGTCGCTTTAGAATACAGCAGCATCTGCTTTAATGTGCCTGTAAAGCAAATAATGCTCCATCATTCATGTTTTTCTAAAATGTTGACAGTCACTTTGGTCTCCCAGGCGTTCGATTTGTTAAGGACCTGGAAAGGTCTGCCGAAAGGCTGCAGCATACAATCTGCATCGCTGTGATGATCCAGTTACTCCTCATATCCTCTCAGACGAGACTACTCCCCACTGACTAGAAATCCTCTTCACATATTAAAAGCAGTCACTTGGAATAACTTGCCATTGATTTCTGGTGACCTTTCTTTCACAGGAAAGGGGACAGAAAGCAAAAGAGCCTGGCTGCAAAATGCCATCAGTTTTATATATATATATATATATATATATATATATATATATATATATATATATATATATATATATAAACTTTGATTTATGAGGAATATTTGCAAGCAAAAGCTTTTGGTCTCTTGTAACGTTTAGGTGTCCTGTAGATGGAATGGATGTGGAAGACACAGCGCCTTGCTAAAGTATACACATCCTTTTAACGTTCTCATATTTTGCTACGATACAATCACAATTTTTAGTATATTTTACTGAGATTTTATTTAAAAGACCAACACAAAGTAGAGGAATAATTATGCTGTGGAAGGTTCCCAGATTATTATTTTCTTTACATATAGAAAGTGTGGTGTTACATTTTTAGTTACTCCTCCTATATTGTAGCTGTGATTGCATGCGGATTCCCCTCCATTCAGCTCCATCCATCTTCCCATTAACTGACCCAGCTTCCTTGTCCCTGATGAAGAAAAGCTCCCCCACAGCATCATGCCTCCACCACCCTGCTTTACTGTTTTCTCTTACAGATAGGGTTTTGCATGCAGGCCAACAAGTCCAGGTTGGCCTCATCAGGGCAGCACACCTTCCCCCCACATGGCCTGTGGCAAACCGCACACGGGACTTCTCAGGGATTTCTTTCAACAGTGCCTTTCTTCTTGTCCCCTCTTCCATAAATGCCAGAGTTGTGGAGGGGGGTCGCTAATAGTTGTCCTGCCCACCCGAGTTGTGCATCTCTGCAGCTGCTCCAAAGTTACCATGTTTCTCCAAATAGTTTTCCTCTTTCCCGTCCCGTCGGTTTAACTTTGCCGTTGCTCAGCGAGATGTTCAGTGCCTGGGATATTTTACCGATTCCTGAGTCTTGAGGGCCGCGCTGGCTTTGCGAAGGGGGTGAATACACATGCATGCCACATTTTTTAGACATTCATTAATTCATTTATTTTTAAAACCATATAACATTTTCCTTCCTCTTCACAATCGTGTGCCAGTCTTTTGTTGGTCTGTCACGCACAATCCCAGTAAAATGCGTCGGTTTGTACATTTAATGCGACAAATGCCAAAAGCTGAAGCGGTATGAATACTTGACAGTGCTCTACGGTTAGAATATATTATGGATACGATTATCTTTGTATCGTGCAAGTACCAAACCCTTTTTGTTGTTGGACAGTCTTGCTTGCCTTGAAGTTCAAGCTTTACCCTGATGGGGGGGGAAAAATCCTTTCCAGCTTCCCAACATATGGTTCAAAAAGGTCGGACTGCTCCTTTAGCTCATAAAGAGAGCTCATTCAAGAAGACGCTCCGGCTGTGGGCCGTGTGATGTTAATTATCTGCAGCTCACATTAGGCAATCTGGGTCAGTTTTTAATTTTAGACGGGCATTTTCACCGGCAGCGAAGTCGGCTCCCTCTGCTCAGCTGAGATAAGCCTCTTAAAGACGAGCCGGGGAGTAATTTATGATTAATACACAAGCCCCGCCCCACCCCTGCTGACAGAATTTGTAAATGCCCTTTAGGGAGTGTGATGGATTCCTTTAAAAAAAACAAAAAATGGTTACATTGAAATAGTGGTGTGTCTCTGTCTCTGCAGTTCCCCTTCGAGGACAACATGTTCCAGTCGCTCTTCTATCCCATCCAGAACAAGTTCCTGGACACGGTCAACACTCTGTGCGGACGGATTCCCCAGGTCTTCCTTAAGCAGATAGAGAAGGCCATGAGGAAGGTGTTTGAGGAGAAGGTGGTGCGCCACGGCAAGGTGCACAAATGACCGAGGAGGAGAACCGGACTCCCTGTGGATTCTGAGCGGCGCCGGGATATTTTGGATCAAACCGGAGTCTCTGGGTTGGTAGTGCTGGACACATTAGACCTCCTGGAATGAGTTTCTTTACAAGACGATGGGCCGGGATGATTTGGGGGGACGAACTGACAGTGCCTTGCAAAAGTATTTGCATCCCTTAAACTTTTTTTTACATTTTGCCACATCACAGCCCCAAGCTTTTAGTGTGTTTCATCGGCATAGACCGGCACCAAGTAGCACACGATTGTGAAGTGGCAACAAAGTTATTAGTCACAGTAAAGAGTGTCCCGGTAACAGCGGTTTTCAGGTCTCTCCACACATTTTCAATTGGATTTGGATGTGAACTTTGATTGGGCCATTTTAACACATGCGTATGCTTTGATTTAAACCATTCCACTGTAGCCCTGGATGTAAGTTTAGTGCAGTTGAGCTGCTCAAAAGTGAACAGACCCATGTTTAGGGCAAAAGCCTGCAATCTTTTATCCAAACAGCCATTTTTGGCCTCTAAAGCCTTTGATGTTTGCAGCTACAAACATATTTAATGAAACAGTTTGTTGAAATCTTTCTGAACAGCAAGAGCAAGTATTTTTATATAGAATGTTTTATCAGTAACACCGCTATAATTCCTGTAGTTTTTACAGAAGAATTACTTCCCCCATCTTTCTGGTGCCATAAAATGTAGTAATTGTTAATAGATAGGTAAACTCCCCTTAGACTGACTTCCCCCCTGTAATTCAATTGAAATATTTAAATATTAGACATATTTTTGGCCTCTGGAGAGACGCTACACTGCACCCCAGAACACCGGATAAAAACCAATTCAAAAGCTATTACCTCAGTACTTTTATGTACACGTAAACAGTGTAACAACAGAATGTGAAACTGTTCAAGGAGTGTGACTATTTATACAAGGCATTGTGTGTATAGAACGAAAAAATGGAGCGCTGATTAATGATGCAACAGAATACTTTTGCCTTTTTTCATCATACAACTCTACAATTAAGAGAACGTGTGAAAGAAGAACAAGAATGTATGAATTATTTTGTTCTGGGTAGAAATAATGATGATAGCAACCTATCACTAGTGTCGATGAATGTTTTTAGGTATCTCTTTGTTAATTTTTGCATTATAAAAATGTTATACTAAAGCATTAGTTCCAGAAATCTGAGTGTTTTTGCAGCAATTTTAAACACCAGCCTGTGGGAATGAGAAGAATCCAAAGTTTATGGATCTATTCTGCAGGTGCCAGATGCCACTATCAGTATTAAGTAGCGTACTGCAAATTAAATATTCATTTTTCATGTCGATTACAGATTGTGAAGATGCACTTTGTGATATTAGGACTGGATGTGTTGTCTGATTTTATTTTTGTGTTTAAGTGAATGTCTATACTTTAAGCAACTTTGCTTGATTAAGTCAAACCAAATGTGCAAGTTTTTTTTTTCAATGGGAATTTAGTGTGGTTCATAATGTGCCATATAAATATTATTGTGTGCCATGTTTACTATCAGAAAATTGTGTGTGTGTGTGTGTGTGTGTGTGTGTGTGTGTGTGTGCGCGTGTGTGTGTGTGTGTGTGTGTGTGTCATCTTGAGGGTCTGTTATGTCCCTCAGCGTTGTTTTTTATGTGCTGTAATGGTGTCAGCATATCTCAACTTTGAAACCTAAAATGACAGGATGGTCAACATTTTTCTAAATAAAACATGTTTTGAAGTTACTTCTGTCCAGTTTTTACACACGTTCTATTCAAAAGTCGAAGTACACTCATCTTGAGCATGCCAGATGCCTTCTGAGGGGAAAAAATTGGTCCTGAGAGACAATAAATATATTTGTAAATAATATTTCTCCCATCCCCTTCCATAAAGTATGAATCAAGAGCTTAATGTTTAAGTAAACTAACTGATTTAGATCGATTTTTAGATAGAGTTCAGAATTATTAGAACGATAACAGACATAATCCGAAAGGGGTCTGCAGCACTAGGCAATTAAGGAATGGAAATGAGTAATACTAGTATTAGTAATGTGTGTAATTTGGATATTTTTAGATAAAACTTTAGATTATAAATAATGATGAATAAATGATCAGTTACAGAAGTACATACCCTAATACGATATTTTTTTAAAGTTGCATAGTACAAGTTTTGAAGTTAACTATTTTCTTTCCCATACATCCCCTTACAACTGTCATGTAAAATAAGTTATCCTCTATTCACCCAAGTTGCCTCTATAGGCTGGATTAGTCAGTAGAGTGATTCGGGCCGAATCCTTTGGGTGTGACGCGCTGTGCGCTCTCGATCACCCGGCTACTTTGTTGAGTCTCTGCCGTAATTGATGCATTAGTGAGAGAATAAGGGCTAACTTCAACATTTATAGCTTTCTTACATCAGAAGACATTGCGCCTCTAAACAGAAGACCTGTGCAGTCACAGTGGCAGATGCTTTTCCTCTTCTCCCATGCTCTTGCACAACACGGGTCATTTCAAGCTGTCGCCACAGGGGGCAGACATCTGGAAAAATCCTGGAACTTACGCTATGCTGCTTTAAGTGAAACGGGAAGAAAATCTGGGAAAGCACAATTAAGGGATATTTTTCGGTGTATACCGGTATTTGAAATACTGCGAGATGAAAAACCAATGGTCCTTCAAAAACAGAATTTGAAGTTCAATCTGTAACATTTTTTTTCATGGGAAATAAAAGGCATAAGAGATCATGGGATTGCACATGCAAGGAATTTTGCAGTATTTAACTATTCGTGACGCTGTAATGATGAAAAAGCAACTGTAGTTCTAAAACATATGCTTTGACTTGTTTTTGATGGATTTAACATGTGGTTGAGAGCAAAGACACAAGTAATATTATTTTTGGATACCTGCATATAAATTCAGACATTAAGTGGTTTTAATAATATTAACGTTATATTTATACACTATATTGCCAAACGTGTTCGCTCACCTGCCTTGACTTATATGAATTTAAGCGACATCCCATTCTTTCTCTACGGGGTTACATTTGTCTGCCCTTTGCAGCTATAACAGCTTTAGCTCTTCTGGGAAGGCTGTCCACAAGGTTCTGGAGCGTGTTTATGGGATGTTTTTTTTTTTTTTTTTTTTACCATTCTTCCAGAAGCGTATTTGTGACGTCATACACTGATGTAGGACGAGAAGGCCTGGTTCTCTGTCTCTGCTCTAATTCATCCCAAAGCTGTTCTATTGGGTTGAGGTCAGCGTTCTGTCCAGGCCAGTCAAAGTCGTCCACACCACACTCTATCATCCATGTGTTTATGGACCTTGCTTTGTTCTCTGGTGCATAGTCATGTTGGAAGAGGAAGGGGCCAGCTCCAAACTATTCCCGTGAAGCTGGGAGCAACTGTCCAAACTCTCTTGGTCTGCAGAAGCATTCAGAGTTCATATCCTGAAAAAACACCCCCTCCCCAACCCCCTTACACTTTGCACAATGCAGTCAGACATGTACTGTTCTCCTGGCAACTGCCAGAGCCGTCAGTCAGATTGCTGTATGGAGAAGTGTGTTTCGTTACTCCATAAAACAAGCCTCCACTGTTCTAGAGTCCAGTTGTGGTGCCTCAGCATCCTCTGCCTCCGCTCCACTTTGTGGTTGAGTTGCTGTCCTTCCCAATCACCTCCACTTTGTTTTAATACTGCTGAGATTTGCCTGTGGGACATTTAGAAGCAAGCAAATTTCATGACTGAACTTGTCTAACAGGTGGCATCCTAGAACCACACTGGATTTCACTGAGCTCCTGAGAGCGACCCATTCTTTCACAAATGTTTGTAGAAACAGTCTGCAGGCCTCGGTGCTTGTTTCTATACACCTGTGGCCATGACAAGGATTGGAACACCTGGTTTCCATTATTTGGATGGGGGAGTGAAGCTCGGCAATATAATGTATATTTAAACATATAATTAAATACATAAAAACGTAGCTGTTTTGCTGTATAAACATCCCTCTGGCTAAAAGACAATCTCAGGTTTAGCAATTAAAATTATTATGGCAATAATAATTTTACTGAAAAAGTAAAAAGGTAAGTTGTGGCATTGCTCTTTTATCCCGTGACAGATGTTGAATCTTGAATTGCCTAAATAATAATAATAATAATAATAATAATAATAATAATAATAATAATAATAATAATAATAATAAATGTATCATGCCAATTGGTTGTTTCCAGTTTTAAAAAATGCCACTAATAATTAACAGACAATCTCATTATAATATCATGTTTTCTTCTTCTTTTACATTGGAAATTTTTTTTTTGCTTCCAAACATTAGTTAAAAACCCCTTTCAATGATGTTTTAAGTTGTATGTGGATAGAGTGTCCGATCCCACAGCTGGTTGAACGTCTGCTTCCGAACAGCCAGTGACCTCACGGCGCCATATTGAAATGCTCCTTCCTCACTGCCTGTGAGACTGTAGCTTAGCAGCAGCAGCTAGCCACCACTCTGCCTTTTACATCCCAAGCCTGACAAGAGGGCAACGACGTGATGGAAATTGACTCGCTTGAAGAGGCGCTCAGAGGTCCGGCAATCCCATTTTGTTTGCTTCGTTTCGACCAAGAACGTCTTGTAAACGAGGGTTTTCGAAATTGCCTTTTTTCTTAAAGAATAAACAGGCTAGTGTCGTTAGCTTGCTGCCAGTTTAGCTTTAGCCGATGCTAACATAACAAGTGCTTTTACGGAAACGGTTAGCCGTGTGTTCAGGGTACTCGCTAGTCCAACAAACCAATATGTTCACTTTTTAATGTTTCCGTATAATAAAACACAAATGTTTGTTCGTCATTTTAGGTCATTGGCTTAGGCTGACTTTTAGGCCAGCGTCTTGGGGTTTTATGTACAACCGTTTACCGGTTGCCTTGTCCGGGTTAATGTTAGCATTTCGAGCAATTCGGTTATTTTGTGCTAGTTTTAGCTAATGAGCGTCCTGAAATAGATCGCTTATGTAAATAAACCGGGCGAATCAAAGAATCCGAGCGCCTAGGTGGGACAAGGTGCCGCCGATCAGCTGCTAACTGACATGGTATGATATAGTATTTATGGTTGAGGTAGGTGATAATTGCAGGAAGTTAAACATCCACTTTCAGTAGTAGAGTTATCACAATTGTGGTCATTCAGGGTAAATCAAAACCTGTTCTTTTAGCTGGCCTTGTGGGAATGTTTATGCATGTTGACATTACGATCTTCTCCTTTTCCCCCCCATTGCAGATTTTGATAAGAAAACAAAAAAGGAGCCATCCCCTCTTTTGGAACAGTTTCTCTGCCATGTTGCCAAGACTGGACAGACCATGTAAGTGAAACCCCCAGCCCCGCTGCCTGCCATTAAACCATGTATAGATGCATATAAAGTACTTAATCAATGTAATGTTCACATTGGCTCAGCATAACCTCAAACTTTAGTTCAGAGAGAGAGAGAGAGACCTTACATGCTTGTCTCGTGTGTTGGGGAGTTAGGCAGCAATCTGTGGGTTTTGAGACAAGTTCGCTTGTGATGAACTTGACTATTTTATTTTAATTGTGGGGGACGTGGTCGGCTGTGTCACAACTCTGAAGATACTTACAAATGTTGGCTAGGCAGAACAAATGAGTCTCACCGGAGAGTTGCAATTTCTATGGAAGACGTGGATGTTGTGGATACTTTTTTTTTTTTTTCAGCAAATATCAGAGGTTTCAAGTACATGTCCGTTTTTGTCAAATCTACGTCAGTCTGAGTTGTCGTGTTGCGTCTGATTTGACGTTTACATCACTCGAGCGATACAGACTAAACATTTTGTGCCAGAGAAAGCCGGACGTGGCAAAAACAAATGAACATGGCAGACAGAGTTAGCCGGCTTTTAGTCTGCTGCACAATAACTTCAGACTTGATACATATGTGCAACCTCTGGTTTGCTTTAATAACCACGTGTGCTGCATGTCTTCTGGACGTTGCGGTCAATTCAGGTCTGATAGTGGTCACGTGAAAAATAATATTAATAATGTAAACCAGGAAAAAAAAGTAGCAAAAAATCAGAGAGCGTAGCTAGTGACTTGAGTTACCATCTCTGATGAGAAAGCCTCCTGTATTTGGAGGACCATTAGTAGCCCCGATTTCAATATAAAATATGGCTGCCGTGCATATAAAATGTCGCAGAAGAGATGATTAACTATCTTCTTAAGCCAGTGGCACTCAGTGCTGTACAGTTTATATTAGGAAACAGTTTTTTTTGTATTTCAACACAAAGAATAGACATTGTCATCTTGCATAGATGACCCAAGATGCATATACTGTACAGTAAATGTGATAAGATGCATATGATGTGTAGAATTTATGAAGGGTTACACGCAATGGGAAAAAGGTTGAATAGTTTCTGGTTGAAGATCAGTGTAATTGTGTGGAGGGGAATGAGTATGTGTAGATGCTGTAGATAACAATATAACAAAGAATTAATTTTTGCTATATATAATTTTTTAACATGAAAGGTATTTAGATATTCTAGACTGAAATGTATGTTGTAAGCTATACACTGGAGGTCAAATGGGGTTTAATTGGCTATTTCCTGCTTTTTATGGTAAATATAAAGGTAAAAATATCAAGGTTTTATTTTTTCTTTGATTTTTATTGAAATGTTTCTGCTGACATGTTTTTCGCATGTTAAAAATAAAGGATGAATTGCTCATAGCAATTGGTTAACAGCAAAGCAACTGGCAGATTCCACTGGCTTTCAGACTTGGAGCCAGACTGTGCTCAGCTCAGGTTTGAGGTTATTCTCAGATTTCTGAGTTTTGATTTGAGTCAAAGGCATAAACCAATTTGGCTGGATGTGGAAACAAATCATTTTCAAACTGAAGGACTTCAGGGAAGTATAAAGCTGGAGTTTGTATTACCGACAGCTGCCCAACACACCAACAACACAAGATAAAAGCAACAAAAAAATGGCTGACAAAGATATAAGCAGCTTATCCTGCTGCCTGCTTTACTGTTAGCACTAGGGCTACACGTTAAATCAAATCCCAGTCATTATTATAATGTCAGTGTTTGCCAAGGTACAATCCTACAGCAATACCTAGATTCAGTATTTGGTTGGATACCATAAGTGCCATGGATTTACACTCTGCGTGCTAACAATGTAGTGGGCCAGTGGGATGGTTTCCGACTGCCCCTTAGACATATCTTTATTTAATAGTTGAATTGCTGTAGCTTACTGAAAACTGTAGAAATTATTAAGTTGGAGAAGAAAATGGAGACAAAGATGTGTGTTTTGTGATCAATATGCTCATCACAACATTCAGCAGCAATGTTGCAGAAACATTACTTGATTACATTTTGCAGTCTTAGTTACAAAAATCACTCAAAGTTTGAGTTCACCCAAAAAATTAAATTTTATTCCATGAAAACTCACATTTTATTAATCAAATGAGTTGCAAAATGAATAGAAAATATAGTCAAGACTTGTGGTGTCACAATACCAGCGTCAAGTACTCGTACTCGCTTGTAAAAGCGACCCGATACTCTGAACGGATACCAATTTTCCTCCTTATTTGTACTTGAAATAATAATTTTGTCCTTCAGATCCTCCATTTGCAGCAATTACAGCCTTGCAGACCTTTGACATCCTGTCAGTTTGTTGATGCAATCTGAGGAAATGTCACCCATGCTTCCTCATAGGGCTGGTCAATTGGCCAAATGGCAGAGGTCTGTAGTTTTTGGCTATGTAACAATGAAAGCTAGGGTCGGAGATTCTTCTGGAAGTTTACACAGGTCCCTTTCTGAATAACTGCACATGCACAAGACCGGCTTGCCTCGGTCTTCAGGGGGATCACGTCTTAAAAATCCCCCAAATCCTCTCTGGTCTTATTTCTTTCTACTGAGGCCTTCCTCTTCTTCTCATAAACATGAACGCGGTTCGCTTCATGCGACTCTCAGCCATGTTCAAAGTGTACAGTGAGAGCAGCAGAGCTACAATAAACGGCTAACCGCTAACCTAGCCACTAAGCTAACAGCAAGCGGAAACTATGAAGGAACGAGCACCACCACTGCCATTACATGAGCACGTTTAATAGACTTGTTTGTTGATTGCACTGTATGTTCTACAAGGGTTGATGTCCATCTCAACAAGCTACTCTCTTTAATAATAATATTCTGATTATTAAATAGAGTTAAATTTCTTGTTTTAAATAGTCTTTGTTTACAAATATCTTTATCTACACATTTTTGTGGCTTGTGGTTAATGCAGAGAAAAGTCCAAATTAAATCGCAATATTGATTTTTGGCAAAATCGTCTAGCCCTACTTCCTCATGCTCCAAACACATGTTGGCTTGGCTTGATGCGCACTTCTTAGGCTCCATGGGGTCAAGCTGCTCCCACATCTCAATAGGGCTGAGATCTGGAGACTGTGCTGGCCATTATAGGCAGAATACCACATTGATGATGTCTAGATTGTATTTCTGATTCATTTAATTGAAGGAAATTGTGCCTTTTTAAATAACAAAGGTAGCGGTCTAAATCATTTGTTTTATACAATGTAAGGCTTTTCTCCCTGTTAGTGCAGATGAATTTATAATGTATCTGACAAATGTAGCTTTATATGAATTTGTGTAGAATGACTCTTTTGTGGTATAAAACTGAATATACGCTTTAGTTGGATTTAAGTAACTATAAAAAATAAATACATTTATATTTACCCTTTTTTCCCATTTCCCTCTACTCCAGGGTTCCATGGTCTGAATTCAAGAACTACTTTCTGTTTAAATTGGAAAAAGTGATGGACGACTTCAGAGCCTCAGCACCTGAGCAAAGGGCTTCTGCGAACCCCAACGTGGAGTCGATTCCATTTGAGGACATGAAGGAGAGAATCTTGAAGATCGTCAATGGATACAATGGGTTGGTACATCACAGCTGAGCGGCAGCCATAGTTGTGGGATGTATGGACAAGCCATTTGAAGATTTAACAGCTTTTAGAGAAAATCGCAGCCCTAGTTTCTCTCATTTGTTCAAATTCATAATGAAGTTAATCCTAAAGTACATTCTAGCAGTAGTCCGCCACGACATACTCTGCAATGTTACTTTAACGTCTGAAAAAGCCCCCATTGAAGAGCGCGGGGAGTTTAGTCAGAGGGGAAGACTGTCTGTGGACTTTATAGATTTCCTATATTTCCTGTGACAATTTCCCACACTTTCTGCAAAATTGATGAAGCAGGGAAATGGATACTATCATGTTTGATGTGGTGTTAGAGCAACTAGTGTGTTCAGTCTCCACCAGGAACCCACTGCAGACCTGTCAGTGCGGAGCAGAGAGTGGCTGTGACGCGGCGTGTCCTCGTGACTGCCTGCTTGGAGCAGCTCAGTGTATCAGCTCACTGTCACACAGGAAACAGTTCGATGTGGCGAGAAAAACGTAGCTTTGTGCGTACGTGTCCGACACACTTCCACAGACTCAAGTACGCGCGAGTATGTGGGAGTCTTTAGTCGCAGTCGGCAGGAATCCTTCTGTCATTCCAGGCACAAGGTCACCTTCCACCAGACAGCTTTAGACGTTCCTGTCAATGTTTACTGTAGTTGATGGTTCAAAACCTCGATTTGTTGTTGCGCCAGTATACTTTGTTTGTGCTGATCACACGAAGCAACTCTTTATTCTTAATCTATTTTATTTGGAGAGGGCTAGTTTAGAGGAGAATAATTAATAAGTTTTTTTTTTTTTTTTTATAAACCACTTTACATCTGGTTTATATATCTCAAACTGCTACAGTCCAGAGTGTAAAAAGACAAAAAATAAGGTAGAATTAAATAAGACCAAAATCAGAAATGATTAAAGTTGGGTATAGATATTGGGATCATAAGTGATTTCTTTTTTTTCTTTTTTCTTTGTCAATGACTCGATGCAATCTGCTGGGCTTCCTTAGAAAACTTTTTAACCAATCTGTCTAATTTGGATGAATTGACTTTATAAAGTTCCTTGAGATGACATAAAAAAAGGTCACTGGATGGGTTTGAAAAGTCACTAAATCTAGCGAGAAATGACCTTAATTGGCAGCAGTGACCAGGCGCTTTCTCAGATTAGAAGTATTCCCGATGCTGGCCTTACACTTCGCTTCACAGATATTGCAGAGAGCGGAATCTGCAGCGCATTTTGCAAAGTGGAACCATACTTTGGAGTGCTTTCTATCAGCCATGCTTGCTTGTTTACTGGACCAGCGGCTACTGACGTCATCACGCCCTTGTGTGTGGAATATCGCCCACCCTTCCACTCCTTCAGTGTCACAATAATGCCTTTAGGTACCGAAACATGGTACCGTTTGATTTTCCGTGGTAATTCCATCGGTATTACTCGGTACCCGGTAATACCGATGGAATTCGGATGGTATCTATAAAGGTAGCGAATTTGGACCCATCTCTAGGACAGTAGAGCCTTAGGACCAGGGCTGGGTACCTCTGCTTTACAGGACAATGTAGATCATAATAGCCCAGTCAGGTTCAGATTATATTCCAGTTGCAGACATCAATGTGATCCAGTTGTGCAGTCAGATTAAGTAGCTGTGGGAATATAAACCTGGAACAACAAACGCATCGCATGTTATCTGCTGCACAAAACGACGTTACAATTCAGAACAAATGCAAGCACATTTCTCTACAGTCCAAGTGTGTTAACAATAACGGTTTTAAATTGTCACAAGAAGCATTTAGACTTGCCTCATCTGTAGAATAAAGTAGTTTCCCCCCTTTAAAATAAATAAATAATGAAAGCCTCCTCCGAAGCTTGTTTTGCCTGTTGCTTGTGTCCCATCCGTGGAAAAGTATCTTTGTTCAAGCACTGTTGTATCTTGGGAATCCTCGCCAATTAGCCTTCTGCAACACAGTGATGCTCTTCCTAGACCAGAAGCAACCGATGTGTTACTGCATGTAATTACAGTCACAGTTGGATGCAGTTTAAGCAAGGAAAGGGAGCTTAGGGGCAGAGGTTTGGAGTAAGGCTTTCTGTTAGTCAGTCCTCTAAAACAGGCTCTGATTGGCATCGATTAGAGGTGCCCGAACTGCTAAACATTAAACTGTTTACTCATGTCAGCAACTCGCATTCAGGCTGGGGCTGTTCACTAGTAGGAAACAGAATATTGAACTAAAAAATAAGACAAGACATTCCTCTGAATACCATCAGTAAACGGCTGCGAATTAGACCAGCTGTTGGTCACGCAAGCACTGTACTTCCTGTCAACCTTTCTGCTGCTGCATATTGGCGCACTTTTCTCAACAGCCATCTTTTGTGTTTGGGAAATGAACGGCAGCGCGTGTAATTTAAACATCCACTCAGGCATAAAGTCACAGAAATGAGCTTATTCCATTGTGCCGCCAGGTTCAGGAATTAAGCCGTTTCATTTCCAGGTAAAGGAAAAGACTTAAAAGTGTCTTTTTAAAGTTGGAAGATCTGAAAATCCCATGAGACAAATGCTGGAATGCGTTGCTACGTTTATTGTCTTTACAAACGGCCCGGTGGCTGAGCTGAAAGCCAAAAATAAAAATAGTCTTATCTGGTCACAGTCAGAGCTGCATGATATTAGGAAACCTTTCTATTACTATGAAATTAGAGCTGGCTGTAGATTGTTTGTCCACATTTCTCGCATTTCTCTTTTGCATCACTATGACGGTCCCCACTACTATCTCTCTCTGAGCTTTCTGGTCCGGGTCATGAAGATCCATATTGACTGTTTGCACAAAGGACTGAATGTGAACTACTGCGCAGGACCTGAAACATAATGGCTTACCAAATATTGCATCCCAGCAGTGATTTGCAGTGTCAGTATTGCACACATCGATGTCGCAATGATGATGGATATTCAAGTTCTCCCTTTCTAGTCAGTCAAGTTTGCAGATCAGTTACGGTGATCGACTGCTATCTGATTCTGTTCCTTTAATCTGGGAGCCGGCCCGTTGTCAGTCACTAACACACCCATCGTCTGGTTGTATGAACACCCTTAATCTTCATAGGCACAAGGTGCCAAGTTCTCTGTTGCCTCCTGATGGCTTTCTTTCAAACATGTACCACCTTTCAGACTTTATAGCAATTGTTTTGCCCAGATAGCATCAAGAGAAGGATCTCCTCTTCGTTATATAGAGCATTTTACCGTGCAGACAGTGGAGAACAAAGAGCCCCCTCCAGCTGAGCCTGAAGACACTTAGGTAAAGGTTGGAAGGAGCATCTTGAGAAGCCACCGCGTTGTTTATGGGATTATCTGCAACGTAGCTGTGAATAAACGTCAATGAATGTTACTCCTTCTCACTCTGTCTCATTTCTACCACAAGTGTGTTTTATTGGGGTTTTATGCGATGGACCAACACAAAGTAGTGCTGCTGAGGGAAAACGATACATGGGTTAAATTTTTTTTTTTTTTTTGTGGATAAAGATCCATAAAGTGTGGCAAACCCTTTTGTGGCTTCATGCTAATTAACATCAGATGTAATTTAATCTGTAACTAAGGTCCACCTGAGTTGAAATCCTTCAAGAACAGGCCACCATGTTTCCCTTGGTTCGGGGTCTATACCACCGGCTGTTACTCCTAAAGCAACATCCCAAGCTTTCCATGTCTCGGGGCAATTGTTCAATCCATCGGCTGCTGATATGAAGAGCACAGCACAATTACAGATGGGAGTGGGAATCGGTTGAATTCAGAGAAAACTTCACCTTGTTCCGGCTGGATGACGCCCTTCTCCCTACACAACCAGCCAGAGCTAGAAAGAGAAGGATTTCAGTCAGTTTAATCATGCGTTGGAAGGGTCCAGTCAAAGCCCAGACCTAAAACCAGATGAGAATTTATGTCAGACGCACCAAACCTTTCAGATTTTTCGACTTAATTTTTCTGCAGTTCGTGTTCGTCCGTCACAGAAGGCCTCATAAAACTTTGTGGGTTGTCTGTGGCTTTAATTCAGGTCGGAGCATAGGAGGACTTTTGTAAAGCACTAGAAAATAACAGCTACTTTGGTTTGAAACCGTAAACAAAAAGTACATTTTTTTTTTGTGTGTGTGCTTGTTTCTGCCCCTTTTGTAGAATCCCTTTCACAATCCAGCGGCTGTGCGAGCTGCTCACAGAGCCCAAAAGAAACTACACTGGAACGGACAAGTTTCTCCGAGGGGTGGAGAAGGTTAGTTCTTTACCTGCATGGCTGCTTTTGCCTTTTTGGCTCTTAAATCTGTCTAAAATGTGGCTTCTTTGTTTCCCTCTTTAGAATGTAATGGTGGTCAGCTGTGTCCACCCCACTTCAGAGTGAGTGTTGGTTGCACCCTAAAGAGTCATTACGTGTTGAAACGCACGGCCAGGCTGCTCACGTTCTCGTCCCTCTACAGGAAAAACGGCTGCAGCACCCTTAACCGGATGAATGGCGTGATGCTTCCAGGGAACGCATCTGCTTTTACAGAGAGGTAGGACACGGGTTCCATCTGTGAGCTTGCTTCAAAGCCAGAAAAACAACCGTTGGCTGATAATCGTCTTCTTCTTTGTGTGCTTTGCTCTGGTCAGGAAAGTAAACGGACCGGGAACCCCTCGACCGTTGAACAGACCAAAGGTGTCTCTGGCCAACTCGCTAGCAGCTAACGGTCTGCCAGACAGCACAGACAACACAGACCTCAGCACGGAGCAGGACGACAACAAAGACACCAGGTACATATGCCGGGGCGCGGAGAACCGCCGCCTCCTCATCCCAAACGGCGCTTACAGTCTATTTCTTTCCTCTCTCCTGATCCCTCGTCAGCAACGTCTCGCCTTCAGAAGGCTCCCCGGGGAGCGCCGTGAAGAACAAACACCCAGACGAGGAGGAGGAGGAGGAGGACATGGAGGCTGAACACCAAGAGGTAAAGAGACTAAAGTTCTGCGAGGAAGAGGAGGACGAAGAGGAGGAGCAGGAAGCGGAGGCGCTGAGGTCCTCAGACAGCAGCCACCACTCTAAAGAAGCTGAGGCCATGGTACAAGAGGAGGAGGAGGAGGAAGAGAAGGAGAGCGAAGCCTCCAGCACTGCTGCTGCCCCTGAGGAACAAGGTGGGTTCTGTCTGGACTCGCTGCTCTTCTAATGCGCTGCTTATCAGGAGACAGTCGCAACAAACATGTCGTTACATATTAATATCACAACTTACAGATACTTTAAAACAAAGACAAAATCCTGACTGGGTTGACATCTCTGGCTGGACGTCAGTAATGCTTCTTTAACTTTCACATGTGTGAAAATGATGTCTCATGCTCCCTGAACCACTCCTTCACAATTCAAGCCTGATTAATCCTGGCATCGTCATCTTGGAATACGCCCGTGGCATCAGGGAAGAAAACATCCATTGATGGAATAACCTGGTCATTCAGTATATTCAGGTAGTCCCCTGACCTCATTCTTTGAGCTCATGTGTTGCTGAACCTTGACCTGACCAACTGCAGCAACCCCACATCTGCCCCCACAGGCTTGTACAGTAGGCACTAGGCATGATGGGAGCATCACTTCACCAGCCTCACTTCTTACCCTGATGCTCCATCACTCTGGAACAGGGTAAATCTGGACTCATCAGACCATATGACCTTCTTCCATTGCTCCAGGGTCCAATCTTTTTGCTCTCTAGCAAATTGAAGCCTTTTGTCCGGTTAGCCTCACTGATTAGTGGTTTTCTTAAAGCTACAAATCTGTTCAGTCTCAATCCCTTCAGTTCCTTTTTCACTGTACGTTTGGAAATGCTCTTACTTTCACTACTAAACATAGCCCCAAGTTCCACTGTTGTTTTTCTTCAATTTGATTTCACCAAACGTTTAAGTCATCACCGATCACCATCTTTCAGTTTTTTTTGTTTTTTTTTTCCTGGACACATTTTTTTCCTCGTTTCCTCGTTGGACAGTTCTTAACCCAATATTTGTAGTTTCCTCCTTAGATGTTTTCTCTGCTTGATACATGCCAATGATTTGACCCTTCTGAAACAGACTGACATCTTTACCACAACCATGGGATGTGTTGTTCCAAATACTTGTTTAAGAAATGAGAAACAACTCAATGCACCAGATGGGCTTATTTAACTTGTTGCCAGCTGAAACATAATCGGCCATGCAGTAATTATCCAGTGGGAGGCTCGTACCTATTTATTTACTTAGTTAAATCCAGGTGGCAACTTTTTTTTCCTTTTGCCAGGTAGTGCATATTTATTTGTCTCATGATAAGTTCAACTCTTTTTAAGGAAATTGATACTTTTGTCGTATGCTAAATGAACAAATCACTAGCTGTTGACAATTGCTTTAAAAAATGACTATTTAAATGTAGAAGTGTGTTAAAATCAACTATATGGTTTCCCTCCCTTTTCGCCCCGTTTTTCTTTAGAACCAACTAGCAGCACGCAGGCGGAGACCTGTGAAGGATCCAACCAGGAGGAGGGAGAGCAGGCTGAGAGGGAGGTACCGTGTGGTTCCGAAGAGGAGGGCAGTGACATGGATCAGACGGACCAGCAGGCCCCCGCCAGCGTCCAGGAGAGCCCGGAGACCAGCAGGGACGGAGAGGAGAGCAGCAGCGACCCGGTCAGCAGCAGCAGCAGCAGCAGTAGCAGCAACGGTAGCAGCTGTAGTACAGAGGAGGGAGCCAAGGCGGCCAGAGAAGACGTGGCTGTGGCTCCCTCCAGCAGTACGACTGAGCCTCCTACAGAGGGCGCCAGCTCAAACACTGAGGCCAGCGAGGAGCCTATGGAGCAGGACTAGACTGAAGGCCGCCCCCTGCAGCCATGTGTGACCGTAAACCAGCTCGTCCTTGAATCCAGGCTCACTGTGACTGGGAGCTCGGATCAAAGGCACCTCAAACACACGATGAACACCTCGTCCCGCCTCTGGACACTCCTCCAAAATGGCTACCTGGCACTGATGTGGGCTACAGAAAATCTACGTTTAGTTTAATTTTCCTCTTTACTGGAATATTTCACAGTTTTCTGTCGTTACCAGGCTGGGTTCAGCAGCCTTGAATACGTTGGCTGGATTTAAAAAATGTTATTTTGTTTTTATCATTAATTATTATTATGTTCAGTGGGGTTGTTTTGAATACTGTGGCGGTGTCGCTCACTTTCTGGCCCACTTCCTCTGATCTGCAGGCCGTTTGATGCAACAGGAAGTCGAAACGGAGCCATCCCACAGACGTTATTATTTAGGAGACTTTTCAATTGAGATAAAACCACTTTTTTGTTTTTTTGTTTTTTTTTAAAAGTGTCTGAGTCGTTAATCCGCCTCGGTCCATCAGCCAATTCATTCTTTTTCCAATTGACTTTGTGGTTCCTGTTAGCTGAGAAGCGTTTCTTTTTCTCACTCTTATTTGAAGTATCTTTCCACAGTGATACACTACCAGTCCCACTGAACTATAAAGACATGCTACCTTGTAGAAGCGTCCTCTGTGAACTGATGTTTTCTTGGATGCCTAAAACCATAATTTATGATTATTTCAGTTCCAACGACTTCTTCTGGAGTTCGTTTTGGTTTTCGTCTGCCAGTTGTAGTTCCCAAAAACCAGCTGTAAGTACAAAGACGGCGCGCTTTCTTTGTATCGTGATGTCACCACGTTGTTTCACCGACCGACTGACCGACCGATCTCCAGTTTCTGGTTCCAGTTCTACACCTGTTTTCTGCAGCTGTACTTTTTTGATATTTAGAATTTTAAATTTCTGTAAAGTAGATTTTTTTTGTAGATTGTAATACAGTATGTGTTCACTGCCTTTGTGAATCCATATATAATTGTATAATTTCTGTGTATACTCTGAATGCTTTTGCTTTCAGTGCGGTATTCAGAAACAGCAATAAATGTTAACATTTTTATGTGCGGGGGTCTTTCTTATTTACAGTTTCTAGGGCTTTTACACATTTTTCTTTTATCACAAACTCCTATGTATTTTAGTGGGGTTTGGAGAAATCCAATACAATAGTGCAGGATTATAGAGTGGAAGGAAAATCTTTTATTCAGAAACCTCTGGGGGGTATTCAGCCCTCTTTGCTTTAACCTTAAAACAGTCCACTTTAGTGTGAGGTTTCAAAGAATATTGGTAAAAAAAAAATTTAAATCTCATTGGACACTTCCAGCCATCACTGTTAAGTTGGAAAATAACAACTCAAAGGCTACAAAGACGTGGTGGTTCACCTTAACACACTGGACAAAGGGCAGTAATCCCATAGTCCCACGGTAACTCTGGAGGAGCTGCAGAGATTCAGCACTCAGGCAGGAGCAGCTGTCATCAGCAAAGTTACTAGTTGTGCTTGCCATAAATCTGGCCTGTGTGTATATATAAAATAACATTTAGCCACGAGCCAAGTAGGTGTGACAGAGAAAACATGGAAGATGGTGCTCTGGTTAGATGAGACCGTTTTAAACTGCTGAATGCCGTGTGTGATTGAAAACACTGAACACACCATCCCCACGCTGAAACATGCTTGTGGCGGCATCAGGCTGGTGGGATGCTTTTCTTTAGCGGTGATGGAGCTAAATGGGGCAATCCTGAAAAGAGAGGAAAAAAACCTCCAGAATGGTTCCACCCTACAGCGGGACAACTCTAAACATACGGACAGAGCTGCAGTGGGCTGGCTTAGGTCGAACCTAATGCATGTGGAAATCGTGGCTAGACTTGAAATTAATGTTCATAGATGCTATCTGTCCAATCAGGCTGTTTTCAAAAGGGTCAAACATTCCAGTTTTTGCACAACTGATAGAAACCAAGGCCAAAAGACGTCCATCTGGAGAAAAGGTTTTTTTTTCCCAGTATTAACTCAGGGAGGCTGAATACAAACATAAAAAGATTCAAAAGTGATGTTTTGCTAGCCTTTCCCATTAAAATCCCCATTATCATCTTTACCTGTTTAAACAAAAACAAAACTTCCGATTTTTAAACATTTGTGTTGCACTGATCTGTTGGCTCTGAAAATGCCTTAATGCATCAGCCCAAGACAAGGAATGCATGACTGCAGTACATCTCCATTAGAATATAATGACGTCTAATCATTAATAAGGTTACTACTTGCATGGTTTTAGACGGGTTATTTGCAAGATTCCTCCTCAAGCAGCCCCTGATCCGAGCTGTATTAAAATTTTCATTAAAGGTAGGTCTAATTGAAACTATTTCTTTGCCTTGCTGATTTGTATTAAGGTCAACAAAGTAAAAAAAAAGCTCTTGCCATTGTCATCCCCCTCTTAGTTTTATATGCCAGAGTTCAAAGCAGAGGGATTTAAGAAAAATGAAGCCAACCCATTCTGCTGTCACGGGGTCATGTCCACCATCTGCAGGCCCGTTAGACGGTGCTTCTCTCTGTAAATTTGTCTTATCTGTCACCGCTGGCCTACGACTGCTGAAATTTGCCCAGTCCCTCTGAGGAAATAAAGAGCGCAGTGTATTAATCCATTTGGCTGTCTTTGAACGCTGCGCTTTGAACATGTGTCTGGGGAGACAAATGCACGTTGGGGTGGGGGGTGGAGTATAGAAAACGGCTCGGGTTTCACCCTGGCCCCAGCTTTATGAGCGCACGATGGTGACTTAACAGGCTTCTGAGAAGCACACAAGAAGTCATCAGTTCAGTCTTCCCTCTTGCATCCTCATCACTAAGACTTTGAATAGATTCATCCTTTGTTGCAGCAGCAATTTAACTGGGATTTAAAAAAAAATCAACCTTAATTTAACAGGATTCGTTTGAAGGCTAATGTGCTTCGACAAAATGTTTTAGATTTATCATCCTGGTAAAATAGGCCATTGATGACTTATGTTTAGTGTTCTGGCAGAGATGAGCAGGTCTTGATTTTATAGATTACATAAGGCCATGCGCTCCTAACAAGTTTCGCTGGGCCTTTGGAGGAGAAGCAGGCCCACATCGTCACAGATCCCCCAATGAGATGCTGCTTTCATTCCTTGCACCACCTGCAGCTTTTGCTGGTGAAAATCTTAGTCTCATCTGACCAAAGCCCACACCTTAAACCAAGTAGAGTCTGAGCCGCATTTAGCGAACCCCACCTGTTTAAGCTTTGGATGGAAGGACAGAAGTGCTCTTTTATTGGCATGGCTCTCTAACATCCGCTTGGCACGCAGAAATCACCTAATGGTTGATACGGAGGCATGCTGGCGCCAAGATGCCTCTCTGACAGCCAGCTTGTGATAAACACGGCTCAATTTGCGGCGTAGGGGTCAGTGGCTAATAGAAACTGTGTCACATCACAGCTATACCCCAGGGAAACAAAGTAATTTGGTTTATTTGTTACAGGCAACCAACACTGTGCCGCTGGCTTGCTTATTTTGCTTAAAACCATAATTTCTTGACAAGGGATTCTTTCCCCCTCCACAGAGTAGATGTACTACAATATAAGCTGGGGTTTTCTAAAAAATTTCAATGTGAGACTATTCTGCTGCAATAAAAGTTGAATTAATTTCAAACTTTTTAGTCAGCTCTACCAGGGGGTGCAATGAATGTTTCCATCACTGCTCCACTTGAAGATTTTGTTTTATCTGTACACCTTCTGTACTTGGTAGGCTGGGTTTAAAAATACCTGTAAGGATACATCATCCATTATCTATACCCACTTATCCATTCAGGGTTGCTGGTGCTATATCCAGCAGTCACTAGGCAAGAGGCAGGATACACCCCGGACAGGACGCCAGTCCGTCACAGGACAAACAACCCTACACACCTAAGAGCAATTTAGAGAAACCAATTAACAGTCATCTTTCTGGTCTGTGGGAGGAAGCTGGAGTACCCAGTGTCATGGTGTAGTTTTGGCCTACCTGTCTCTCCATGAACTTTCTTCTTCTTTTATGAATTTTTCTGGCGGTTGGCACGCAACGAAACGGTCTCCATGAACTTTCTTCTTCTTCTTCTTGTTTATTTTTATGGCAGTTGGCAAACAACTTTCAGGTGCATTACCGCCACCTTCTAGACTGGAGTATGGATCAGATGTAAAACCACTATAATCTTCCCATAATACCTGTTCTCCTTAGAAAATTAAAAATACTATTAAAAACTACATCCCCCGATGATCTTTGAAGCAAACTTCTAATATCTAACTTATTTTTATTCCTATTTAAATTTCTAATTAACTCCTCCCTTCTCCATGAACTTTCTGGTGCTTTCTGCCTTCCATACTGCCCAGCTCCGTTCCCCAGTAATCAACTACACCTGTCATGCTCCAATCAAGCCAGACTCATTCCACCTGCTCACCTCTCTATAAAAGCCCTCCTCAGTCTGCTCTTCTCTGCCAGATTGTCTTCATCCAAACCTCGTCCTGCCTCGTGCTTCCCACGCCTGCTGGCCAGAGCCTCCTACGTCTGCCAGACAGAGCGTCTCACGTCTGCTGGTCAGAGCTTCCTACGTCTGCCTGCCAGACTTCCCTTCATCGACGCCTGCCTGCCCACCTGCAAGTTCTCTCTCTGCTGTGCTGCTGGTTCTCCTGGTACTCCAGCGCTCCAACAACTCTCTCTACTGTGCTGACAGCTAACCTCCATACCCCGGCGTTCTAAGAACCTGCTCTGCTGCCGAGCTTCAGGCTCCTCCTGGACCTCAGCGCTCTCACATCTGCCCTGTACTGTATGCTCCTTGGCTCTCAGCGTCACCCTGGACTTACAGCTCAGCACCTGCAGCCCTCCAGCTCTCTCTCTCCAGTCCTCCAGCTCCTGCCATCTACAGTACATCCTTCTGCTCCTGCTTAGTCAAGACTCTGGTTCTTTCTCTCTCTCCACAACTCATCCTTGCTTCAATAAAACTCTTAAAACATACCAGAGTGTGTGCGGCTGAATTCGGGTTCTAACTCCACAAACTTTGACACCCAGAGAGAACCCACAAATGCACAGGGAGAACGTGCAAACTCCACGCAGAAAGGCTCCTGGCTGGGATTTGAACCCAGGACATTCGTGCTGCAAGGCAACAGGGCGCCCAACGGCACCAGCTTGTCATCAATATCTGTTTATATCCTCCATTCAGAAATATTGAAGGAAATGATACACATGGCTTAACATAAAGTATTCATACCCCATGAACTTTTTCACATTTCATTTAAAAAAAAATGTTTCACAGTGTGTGAAGGGTCAGGATGGCTGGTCAGAGTTCCAGGGGTAGCAAAAAAGACTCGACACAGGGCAGAGGTTCAATTTCCAGCGGGACAGCGACCCTAAACATACAACTACAATGGAATGGTTTGGAGCAAAGCATATTTATGCATCAGAATGGCCCAATCAAAGTCCAAACTTAAAAATCTAGACAGGAATCTGTCATAACACTTGAAAACTGATGTTCTAGCTGCTCTTGAGAAATGGGCTATAAGTTCTGTTGCAGAGGTTCAAAGGTGGTAGAGACATGATTCAACAGGCTTACAGCTGGAATTGCAAATATTTGACTGTGGGGCTAAAATCAAATCCATGCCACACTTTTCAGATTACTCAGATAAATGTTGCGCTCTTTTGTTCAGGTTTATCCCATAAAGTCCCAACAAAACACACCGACCCTTGAACATGAATTAAATGTGAAGAAGTTTAAAGGGCAAAGATGTTTTTGCAAAATTTGTCAGAAATTTAAAAAAGAAACAACATCCTTTCCAAGTCCTCTAATAACAAGCACCTACATGTGTTCAGTATTTCATTCTGACAGCGTGTGTAAAGCTTTAAGTCCCCGCTGCCGGGGGGGAAGTGGGACTTTTTAATCTGCCTCTACTGTGAAATTAAACTCTCAGCTCTCATTTCACAGCTGACACCCTCTGGACCCGGCGGTCGGTGGACATCTGGGCGTCTGCCGCGCGTAGATATGCTCCCATTTTATAGCTCAACATCTGCCTCGAGAGAGGAAGTTTTACCCAGAAGTTTGACGGCATCCGTGGACTTCCGCCATGCGAAGCAGAAAGCCTTTTAGTTTCAGACGCCCTGACAGGACTGAGTTGGACGGGAGTCAGAGTTCACAGATGGAGCAGAGAGGCCAGGCCTTCCTGCTTATGTCCTGCTCTGACAGGTCACCAGCACCCTCCACACACACACGCATTCTCCGTGTCATCCAACAGAGGGTACTGTTTAGTTTCCACAGCGGGCCGATTATGTTCAGAGCCAGTCTGGCTCAGAGATTAGAATGCAGACCAACTCCTCCTCCTCTTCCTGCTGCTGTTGTCCAAAGTTGTCCTTATGAACCACCTTGAGTTTCCCTGAGAAGAAACACTCAGGCTCAGTCATCATGCCCTCCTTCAGCTTCGCCAGGCCCTGTCTGCAAAAAGTCCCATTTTTCCCTTCAGCCTTAAGCAACACAAAAGGCCCCTGCGCTCTAAATGTGTCCAATTTGCATTCACAACAGCGCTATCTGCTGCTGCGGCTCAGTGTTATTGCACCCTTTCATCTCGCCTTGTGAGGAGAGCCCACAGGCAATGCCCTCGTGTCTCGCTCCTCGCAACAGCAAAATCTTTAACACTGATCCTAAACATCCCCCGTTGTTTTTTTTTCTTTCCTCGCAACATATTCCAGCACGTAGCTGAGTTTTATCTGCATTGCCAAGAAACGGAGGGATCAAATGAGGTGTGTTTCAGGCGCACAGCAGGCTCTGACATTCTGAACTCCTCTGACAAATCTGGCAGGCAGCAGCTGTGGGTGGGAGACTGTCTGTTTCTCAGACGAGACAGGAAAAAACACTCAAAGAACGCCAAGCCCACCTAAAGCTGGAGGTTACAGGACAGCAGAGCCTCAGGAGGCCTCTGGAGAGGCCACACATGAGCTGCTTCTGTGAAATACTCTGAAATGATGCTCTTTAGCAGCAGGGATTGAATCATTTTGATGTCAGGCTCCGGTGGGGTCTCACAGAGAAGATTTTTATTGGACCCGGCGTGAGGGCGGCGCATGGGCTCAGTGGGCACCGACCCCCCGGCAGCCCGTTTGAGTTTCTGCTCTGCTGCCACAATATGGGGTGCCATTTGGGCCAAAAATATGTTCATGTGTCTATGTAAGGTGTGTATCTACTCATACAGCTTCCATTACATAAACACGTTAGATACACCTCACATAGACGCATGAAGACATTTTTGGCACAAATGGAACTCAGGGTGGCAGGGTTGCATTTTCCTTCACCGACTTCAAGTCCTCTCAAGCTTGTGAAGGTGGCTCATATGCTTTTTGAACTTTTGAAATTTGAGGTGGTTGAAAAACAAATGAGAGAGGAAAAGGCTAGCTTCACACCTGGCTGGGGACTTCAGCTCTGTGGTATAAACGAGAATATGCATTAGACATCTAAGTTACCCAGAAAAGTATTGGGAAAATAGAGGAGAGCATTTATGAAATGTCACAGAGCAGTTTTATGGAAACTTCATGTCCTCTTCTCCTTTCACACCTCTTTCAGTCAATTCACCAAAAAACGTGAGAATTTATAAACTGTTCAAGGTTTCAGGGCAGTCCTGGTTTGGTGGGAAAGCATTATGGCTGGCAACAGAACCCCAACATGGTACACTCCACAAATCCAGTGTTGGAAATGAAAGTGCAGAAAACACACATCACATCACCCTCAACAGATCAAGACCACAGCCAAACATGGTGTTGGCACCATTATGCTGTGGGGATGCTTTCTTTAACAGGGACATGACATTTGATGGGAGGATGGATGGAAGTAAATAAATGTTAATCCTGTTACAGGCCTCAATTACCTCAATGACCTCAATGACTGCACCAGGACATCTAGTGGTGAATAAAAGAAAGTGCAGCTGACACTTCGGCTACGTTCACACTGCAGCCTGAAGTGACCCAATTCCGACTTTTTTGCCCATATGGGACCTCTATCTGATCTTTTCATGACAGTCTGAACAACACAGATCGGATTTTTTCAGATGCGACCTGAGCTGCTTGTATATGTGGTCCTGAATCCGATATGTATCTGATCTTTTCAAATGCGACCTGTGTCTGTACGGCCAGGTCGCATTTATTCGACCTGTACGTCACTGATACTTAATGATATGGTAACAAGCACCTGTTGCAAGCCAATACAGCCCCACGGCAACGCGTTTACTCAATGCTATGGCCCGCCGAAGATGTGTGTCTTTACGTGAGAGCGCTAAAGAGAGCCGTTCACAGACGTACATAAAGGCTGCCTTTGTCTTTCGAAAATTGTGAATGAAGTCCCTATCAATAAAGCCGCTCACATCGCTATCCCACCATTCCTGGCTTCGACTCCGCACCCACACGTTTTTCTGTATGGACGTTACTGCCCCACAAAACGCCATTGCCAAAAATGTGTCTCTTTCTTTTCAATCTTCTTAAAAAGATTGCGTCCGCAATGTGCTGGCTCCGGCTGGAGAAGAACTTAAAGAACGCAAGATACGCTGCAGCATTACGATCCATGTTTACTTCCGCAAACACTGAGCACGCTTGCTATGTGTGACGTCATCACTTCCTCAAATGCGCATGCGTGACACTTAAGTTGCATAAATTCATTTTACACAGGAGATCACATACAAGTCGCATATATTTGGAAGTGTGAACGGACACGCAAAAAAAATCAGATTTCACAAAAAAATCGGAATTGAGCATGAAGGCCTGCAGTGTGAACGTAGCCTTCATTAACACCCAGCCAGTTCAGTTTTATTTTGTTTAATGAAACATTTAAATCATGCTGCTAAAATCATGAGATTGATTCCAAAAAAACAGACTGGTTTCATTTTTTTTATACAGGACTGGTGCAAATATTTATATTTTGGATGCGTGTGTTTCAGGTGTGTGGATAATAAACAAATGGACATAACTTAATTGGAATAGCCCACCCTGTAACAAATCCATTCATTCGTGACTTGAACCATTTACATGGTTCGTATGTCACTGTCTGTCATGAGCTTCAAACATCAGCAGTGATGTGATCCCACCGTCCCCCGGCACAGAGGTTCTGTACATTTGCTCCATAATTCACACACGAGTCAGAGACTCAGGTGTCAGAGGACCAACACAGGTTCGCCTTCCGACAGGACAGCAGATACTAAACATACAGCCAGAGCTGCCAGAAAATGGTTTAGGTCAAGGCATATTCATGAGTTAGAATGGCCCAGTCAAAGTCCAGACCTAAACCCAATTGAGAATTGGTGGAAAGATGTTCTCCACCCAAACTGGCTGAGTTTCAGGTATTTTATAAAAAAAAGTACCAAAGATTTGAGTCTCTGGCTGAGGTTGACCTCCGAGCAGGACAGTAACTCGAAACACACAACCAGAAACTTTGTGGAAAGGCTCAGACAAAACCTGGACCTAAACGAGAAACTGCTGCAAGATTTGAAAATGGTGTTCAGAGACACACTTCACCTAAAATGAATGAGCTTGAGGTATTTTACAAAGAGGAATGGATACAAATAAATAAATAAATAAAAGCATCATGGTATGCAGCATGGTAGAGACATGCTCCGAAATACATACAGTTCTAACCTCGGCAGAGTCAGCGGGACAGAAAACAAATGAATGCCTTTCAGATTTTTAGATGTAAAGGAAAAACATTGAAAGCCCTGTGTGATTTCCTTTCCATACCCCAATAGAGCACCAATTTCTGTTCTGTCTCTTAAAACCCCAAAAAGAAATACAAACTGACAATGTAATTGACCCAAAATACAGAACATGTATTTAATCATGACAGAATTGTCTATGAAAATAGTTAGGATCCACAACTTCCTAATTTCGTAAGCAATAAGCTGCTGGCCTGAAATGCAGGAATCGATGCACTTCAGAAGTAAATGGAAGCTCATGAGGCAAAATGCATAAATTGAGCTGAGGCTACATTTGAGATTACACATGTCCGACCAGACAGTACAACATGACAAAGAAATGTCTGTTTTCATGCTGAAGTATCCTAGGAAAGTAAGAAGCATTTGCAATTTGCAGCATTTAGTGAATTGTTGCGCCTCTCCTTGTGGACCTTGGTCTGATGAAGCTCTACCTCTCCAAGAAGGAGACTCAGGGGGCCCGTGTGGCCCTCCTGACCACTCGCTCTAATGGCTCTGAAGAGCCTTGTTCATAATAGCCCTGCACTTTTAGAGGCAATTTACAGAGATGGAACCTGCTCTCTGCGGCAGGTTGTTAAAGAGTGAATGGTAGACTAATAAATATCCAATTACAGCAACTGTGTTTACATGCAGTGATGCTCCCTCTGGCTGGGACTCTGTATGTGTGCACCACGCCATGAAGGAGCTGGGCCTCCGGCTTACTTTACAGCGATGAGCGTAATGGATATGTTGGGACACAGAACCAAGGATTCTGAGTGGCCTTAAAAAAACCTGCTCTTTCAGATGTAAAAGATGGAAACAGGCCAGCGCATGCTGTTATTTATCTGAATACTTTCAGTTGCTGTTAAAAAACACAACCCCCTTTGTTTTGGCCACTTAAGCTGTATTGATTGGGCGTTCAGTTAGAGTAACATAAAGTTGAAATGTAGCTGGTGCTGGCGAACATGTCACGGATGGCTGAGGACAGCCTCCATGGGAGGTCAAAAAAATAAAGGCCAGAATTTCAGTTCCTTTAACACAACAGCAGAGCCGCGGTCGCATTTAGCACAGCTTACTGTGTCCGAAATCAATAGGCAGGAAATAATAGTAACTCAAAGAGACAATCAGCCGAAAAGGACTTGAAATACAAGGGCTAGGAGATGGGACGTGCGTTATAAAAGGCCAGGCTGTAAATATTAAATCAGGGACAATCTATAAGAGTAAGAAAACTAAATGCTTAAACTTCAGACTTACCTCATGTCTCCTGGGAGGTGAACAAAAGCTAATGGCCAATAAAAGCACCACCAAACAACACATGCAGCGGTCAGAATATGCAGCTCTGAATTACACCTATTAGCCTCTATGGCCAATGCACTTTATGAGTTTAGAAGATATTGTTAGTTTTGTTGTCCCATCTCAATGCCTGCTTTATCCTGTTTAAGTGTACTGGGTCGGCAGGACAACCCACCTTCTATCATCCGCACGTTTTTGGGACTGGAAAGAAAAACCTGGAAAGAAAATTCATCTGCTCCATTTTCAAGTAGGACATTTTTTCTTATGTATCAATAATGATCACATATACTTTTAAATATTATTGAAAAAAACTGAAGTAACTGAGATGTACCCATTGCACAGATTCTTTACCCCCGTTGTTGTTTCCCCAATGTTCAAAAACCGTGTTTCATTTTTCCCATGGCACCATTTGTCAGTAGAGCTTTCAGATGTGACAAATCAAGGCTTTAAAATTGTGTAAGAATCGTTGGAGTGAGATTTTATTAAAAAAGAAAAAAATAATTCAGTTGAAAACACAGGACCACCCGGATGATGTCAGAATGCAAATGTTGGAGGTTGCTGAGAAACCCCAGTTCAGTTTACAAAATGACTGACATGCATATTAAATGTAGTGAAAGTTGCTGGTATAAATTATTTATTGGCACTTTTGAAAGCTTGGAGCTCATAAAACTTGTGGCACGCACAAGTGCTGTACAGCTGCTATTAGTCAACATGAATCATGATCCTTTAGTAGCTATTTCAACGTATAAAATGGAGAAAAACACTGTCAGCTTGTATCACTAATAGATAGCACCACAACATATCAGCAAATCCCTCTGGTTTTACCACTTCCAACTGGAGCACATTGAACTTGGGAAGTGACGTTATTCCCAGATCCAGCTTCCAGCTTTCAAGACAAATCGGAAAACCAGAATAGCTAGCTCTCGAGGCTGAAGCAAATGGCTAGCCCGAGAGAGTGTTAGCTGTACTTAGCCTCACAACGTGAGCTAATTGGCTCTATGCAACTGCTGTGGGCAGGCCAGCCTCTGCGGATATTCATTCAGGGGAAAGTACTAGAAAAGTGTGTGAGTGTTGGTGCTAGGCGTGTATCTAATTGCAATAGACCTACAGAGATGAGAGAGAAGACCTTGAACTTTCCTGCTGTTTCTCAGTCCAGAGAAGACCGTGTCAGAACAAAGAGAAATTTGTTTTGAATACAAAGGACGTTTCCATGAAAAACCATTAAACATACAAAATTAATACTACCACACAATTCACACACTGTTGTTAACTGTTCAGTATATGTCTAATATTCAATTAAATTTTTCAATTCAATTTTATTTATATAGCGCAAATTGATGAAACATGTCATCTCAAGGCACTTTACAAAGTCAAATTCAATCATATTATACAGATTGGTCAAAACTTTCCTATATAAGGGAACCCAGTCGATTGCATCAAAGTCCTGACAAGCAGCATTCACTCCTGGAGAAGCATAGAGCTACAGGGAGAGTGGTCTGCATTGTACATGCCTTTGCAGCAATCCCTCATACTGAACAAGCATGAAGCGACAGCGCAAAGAAAAACTCCCCATTAACGGGAAGGAAAAACCTCTAGCAGAACCGGGCTCAGTATGAACGGTCATCTGCTTCGACCGACTGGGGGTTACAGAAGACAGAGCAGAGACACAACAAGACAGACAAAAAAGCACAGAAGCACACATTGATCCAGTGATCTGTTCTACATTAGATGGTAATAACAGGTGATCTGTCTTCCCTGGATGATGTCACAGCTAACAGAACGCCAGACCAGGTGTACCTACTATGAAGAAAAAAAAGAGAGAGAACAAAAAGCTAAAAGCTGAAATAACGACAAGCAATCCAAAATTTGAGAACAGTAGAACTCAGGAGAGTGAGAAAAATAGGCCCTGATGTCCTCCAGTAGCCTAAGCCTATAGCAGCATAACTATAGAGGTAGCTCAGGGTAACATGAGCCACTCTAACTATAAGCTTTGTCAAAAAGGAAAGTTTTAAGATTAGTCTTAAAAGTAGACAGGGTGTCTGCCTCACGGACCAAAGATGGGAGTTGATTCCACAGGAGGGGAGCCTGATAGCTAAAGGATCTGCCTCCCATTCTAGTTTTAAAGACTCTAGGAACCACCAGCAGACCTGCAGTCTGAGAGCGAAGTGCTCTGTTAGGAACATATGGGGTAATCAATTCAATTCAATTCAATTCAATTTTATTTATATAGCGCCAATTCATGAAACATGTCATCTCGAGGCACTTTGCAAAGTCAAATCAATCATATTATACAGATTGGTCAAAAATTTCCTATATAAAGGGAACCAGCTGATTGCCTCAAAGTCCCGACAAGCAGCATTCACTCCTGGAGAAGCGTAGAGCTACAGGGAGAGTCGTCTGCATTTTCCATGGCTTTGCAGCAATCCCTCATACTGAGCAAGCATGTAGCGACAGTGGAAAGAAAAACCACCCATTAGCGGGAAGGAAAAACCTCCGGCAGAACCGGGCTCAGTATGAACGGTCATCTGCCTCGACCGACTGGGGGTTACAGAAGACAGAGCAGAGACACAACAAGAGAGACAAAAAAGCACAGAAGCACACATTGACCCAGTAATCTGTTCTACATTAGATGGTAATAGTGGGTGATCTGTCTTCCCTGGATGATGTGACAGTTAACAGAACGTCAGACCAGGTGTACCTACTATGAAGAAAAAAAGAGAGAGAGCAAAAAGTTAAAAGCTGAAATGACAACAGTCATTTCAATGCAATGCAATGCAAAACTGAAGAACAGTAGACTGGAGAACAGTAGAAATCAGTAGAGTGAGAAAAATAGGCCCTGATGTCCTCCAGTAGCCTAAGCCTATAACAGCATAACTATAGAGGTAGCTCAGGGTAACATGAGCCACTCTAACTATAAGCTTTGTCAAAAAGGAAAGTTTTAAGATTAGTCTTAAAAGTAGACAGGGTGTCTGCCTCACGGACCAAAACTGGGAGTTGGTTCCACAGGAGAGGAGCGTGATAACTAAAGGATCTGCCTCCCATTCTACTTTTAGAGACTCTAGGAACCACCAGCAGACCTGCAGTCTGAGAGCGAAGAGCTCTGTTAGGAACATATGGGGTAATCAGAGCTCTGATATATGATGGAGCTTGATTATTAAGGGCTTTATACGTTAGAAGAAGAATTTTAAAGGGAAGCTAAAATTGGAGAAATATGATCCCTCTTGTTGATTTTCATTAGAACTCTTGCTGCAGCATTTTGGATCAGCTGAAGACTTTGAATTGCATTTTATGGTTATTTAGATATGAGGGGGTGAGTCACCGATGATTTACCTGTGTGAAACATGCACAGTGGCAAATGGGCTGAATATATTTAGCATTTTTCGTATAGCTTTTCTAGTCACACTGACCACTCAAAGCCCTTTACCGAATCACACTCACTAACACACACATAAACACAATTACACTGATTGCTAAGCACTTTGGGGTTAAGTGCCTTGACCAAATGGCATTTCAACATGTAACAGGAGGAATCTGGAATCAAACCCAAAATGTTCAATCTGCAAGACCGACCCCTCTACCCACTGAGCAACAGTCGCCCCAGCTGCTCTGTAACAATGTTTCAGAGCAGCTACCAAATACCAAAGTAAGGCAGTGTAACGCCAACACCCCAACATTCACATAAACTGCTACAGTAAATTTGCTTTTTTGTCATGTTTTAGAGCTCATCATAGCACTGATTAACATCACAAATCACATCATCTCATACCCTTAGATTATGGACTTGTGTGTGTCATGGTTTTCAGATGTTTTGCCCACATGCAGATACGACCAGGCGACAGCAGATAGATTTAAACAGTTTATTAGGAAATGTGCAAATACAAAAGACGAAATAATGGCTGCAGCTGCGAGGTCTGAACGTCGAGGCGGAGGAGACTGCAAGTGAATGGAGTAGTTAGATCGATGGCTAGAATCCAGTACCAGTCAGAACGTGCTATGCTTACCTATTAGCCGGGCGGACCTAACCGGGAAGGAGTGAGTTTCGGGGAGACCCTGTGAGCCTGCTCTAGATGGAGTAGGTGGCTAGTGGCTGGAGGGCAGCAGCAGCGGCTGACGAGGGATCCGGAGCTAGCCTCCACTGGGTCGAGTGACAGATGGATTGACCAGAGTTGAAGTGGGAACACCAGTATCTGGGTAGGGGACCTCGAGCCCAGCTGGGTAACCTCCAGTGAGTAAGAGGGGGAGTGCCAGAGCAGAATCTGAGCCTTGTAATACTGGTGAACCTTCTGGGACGGAACGTCAAGGCAGGTAAGTGCATCCAGCACAAAAACTATGACAAAAACAGGAGAGTAAAAATTAGTCAGAGTTGTGTGTACAAAACTCACGAACAGGTTTCCAAGGCTTGTTCAGAGGCCATGTCGTACCATGACTGGTTTAAGGCTCTGGTGTCTTCCATCTGTCAGTGCCTTGCTTAAGAAGCCAGAGGAAGCCGCCTCCAACGAGCTGCAGGTGTGGACCACGCCCCCACAACCAACTAGACACACCTGAGGAGCAGAGTTAGAGCAGGCAAATACAGAGAACCCTGACACTACCCCCCCCCCCCTCAACGGCCGCCTCCTGGCGGCCCAGACGAGGAAGTACCGGGCTGAGTGGAGGACCAAAAGTCCTTGAGCAGATCCTTATCGCTGATGGCAGCAGCAGACACCCACGAGCGTTCCTCAGGGCTGCGACCTTCCCAATCGACGAGGTACTGGTAACCCTTACCTCATCGACGGGCTTCCACAACCCTGAGGACGCGAGGATCTTGATTGTCCCGGGCGGGTGGAGGGGGTCCGGAAGGCGGGCACAAATCACTGTCAATGACGGGCTTGATCTGGGAGACGTGGAAGGTCGGGTGCACTCTAGAGTGAGGCGGCAGGCGAAGACGGACGGTGGTGGGACTTATGACGGTGTCGATCTCGTAGGGTCCAGAGAACCGGGGGGCAAGCTTCTTAGCAGACGGGTTGGAGAGTACGTCCCTGGAGGAGAGCCACACCCTCTGACCGGGGTGATATTGGGGAGCTGGTCTACGATGTCGGTCGGCGAACCTCTTACTCTGCCCTGCGGCGCGGGTAAGAGCGGTGATGGTGGTCCTCCAGATCTCTTGACAGCGGGCAATGTACTCATTAACAGAAGTGAAGGGAATCCTGAGCTCATCAGTAGGTAGGAGTGGAGGTTGGTAACCAAGGGAAACCTCGAACGGGGAGTGACCTCTGGATGTGGAGACGTGGGAGTTTAAAGCGTACTCCACCCAGGGCAAAAACTTATTCCAGTCTGTGGGGGAAGTCGATGTAAGGCAGCGAAGGGTGGTTTCCAACTGTTGGTTCATGCATTCTGTTTGTCCATTAGTCTGCAGGTGATAACCAGAGGTGAGGGTATAACGGGCGCCGAGGGCAGAGCAGAAGTGTCGCCAGACCTGAGACACAAACTGGGGACCCCGGTCAGAGAGTATGTCGACCGGGATGCCATGTAACCTGAAGACATGTCGAATGAGGAGCTGGGCGGTCTTCAAGGCGTTGGGTAATTTACGGATGGGGATTAAATGACAAGCCTTGGAGAATCTGTCGTCGACGGTTAATATAGTGGACATTCCTTGAGACTTGGGCAAACCGGTGACAAAGTCTATTGCAATGTGGGACCATGGTCGTCTGGGAATGGGAAGTGGGTTGAGCAGACCAGCGGGGGGCTGATTAGAAGGCTTGTTCTGGGCACAGACTGGGCAGGCTAACACATAATCACGTACGTCTTTGGACCAAGATGGCCACCAAAAATGTCAAGAGACCTGGGACTGAGTCCTAAAAATCCCAGGATGGGCCGAAAACTTAGAATCATGACACCACTGCAAAACATTAGGGCGAACAGCCTGAGGCACATATTTAAGACCCGCACCAGGCTCTGGGTCGAGTCGTAAAGCCTGGTTAATCTTATCCTCCAGGTCCCAATGAAGGGCTCCAACCGTGCATGAGGGAGGAAGAATCCGTTCCGGCTCCCCTTCCTGCTCAGGGGGAGCAAACTGGCGAGACAAAGCGTCCGGTTTAATGTTTCTGGATCCGGGTCTGTAGGTGATAGAGAGGTTGAAACGGGAGAAGAACAATGACCAGCGGGCCTGTCGGGAGTTAAGGCGGCGAGCAGACTGTAGGTAGGAGAGGTTCTTATGATCAGTCCAAATGATGATGGGCTGCTCGGACCCCTCGAGCCAGTGCCGCCACTCCTCAAAGCTAGCTTTATAGCCAGTAGTTCACGATCCCCAACATCATAATTACGCTCGGCAGGTGACAAGCGCTGAGAGAAAAAGGCACAAGGGTGGAGCTTAGTATCTGTCTCGGAGAGCTGGGACAAAACAGCGCTTACTCCAGTATTGGAGGCATCAATCTCTAAAGTAAACCATTTCTGGGGGTTAGGATGTACAAGGATGGGTGCCTGGGAAAAACGAGATTTAAGCAACTCAAAAGCGGCCTCTGCTTCAGGTCCCCAGACAAATGGGACCTTGGTGGAGGTAAGGGCGTGTAGGGGAGATGCTATTTGGCTGTAATTTCTGATAAACCGACGATAGAAATTGGCGAAACCTAGAAACCTCTGAAGTTGCTTTCTGGGCTCGGGGATGAGCCACTCCACTACAGCCCTTATCTTTTCTGGGTCTGACTTAACCTGACCTCCCTCTAATATCAACCCGAGGAAAGAGACAGATGACTGGTGAAAGTCACATTTTTCGGCCTTAGCAAATAGGCAGTTTTCTAAAAGCCGCTGAAGCACGAGACGAACGTGCTGTCCGTGTTACTGGAATAAATAAGAATGTCGTCCAGGTATACAAAAACAAAAACATTCAAAAAGTCCCGAAGGACGTCATTCACAAAAGCCTGGAACACAGCTGGGGCGTTACATAATCCAAAAGGCATGACTAAATACTCAAAATGCCCTAATGGTGTCTTAAAAGCTGTCTTCCATTCATCTCCTTGCCTCACCCGAACTAAATGGAACGCATTGCGAAGATCGAGCTTAGTAAAGATGCTCGTGTTCTGGACTGGTTCAAGAGCCGATGAAAGTAACGGAAGGGGGTACTTGTTCTTTACGGTGATCTGATTTAGCCCCCGATAATCAATACAAGGTCTCAAGGAACCATTCTTCTTACCGACAAGGAAGAAGCCGGCACCCAAGGGGGAAGAAGATGGATGGATCAGACCCGCCGATAGCGACTCGCTAATGTATTTCTCAAGCGCTTGACGTTCAAACCTCGAGATGTTATAGAGGCGGCTGACTGGTAACGGAGCTCCAGGCAGTAAGTCAATGGCGCAATCATAGGGGCGATGAGGCGGGAGTGAACTGGCCTGATCCTTACTAAAAACCAACTTGAGATCGTGGTACTCCTGCGGAACACGAGAGAGATCAATAACCTCCTCCAGAGAGGATGGTGAAACTGGGGAGCGAGAAACCGGACGAGCTGAATGCAAACACCGTGAGTGACAAGCAGGAGACCACGACTTGAGCCGGGACTCGGCCCAATTAATCACAGGGTTGTGAACTGTTAACCACGCCACGCCTAGCCCAACCGAGGAACGTTTTAAGGGGAACACAAAAAGGGATAATTGCTCCCGCTGATTTCCTGATACAATAACCTCGAGGGGCTTAGTCTGATGAGTAATTCGGGTCAAATTCTAAAGCCGAAACCTCTAACGGTTTAGGAAGTCTCACGATCGGGACACGGAGCTGAGTAACTAACTGCTGATCGATTAGATTCTGAACCAGAATCCACCAGGGCAGAAACCTCCAGACTATCATGGTCAAAAAGCAAAGTAACGGGTAAACAGAACCGGGAATCAGGAAACTTCCTAACAGAACTATGGGGTCTACAACTAATCTCGTCCGCCGACTTCCCCATCACAGGCGGCGGACTCGCTCTTTTGGTCGAACGGTGCAGTTATTAACGAAGTGTCCTTCACCGCCACAATAAAGACACAGATTATCTGAAAAACGCTGTTGTCGATCTTCTTGAGTTAAATGAAGTCTACCTATCTGCATAGGCTCCGGAGGTGGCGGCGAGGTATCAGCTGGTCGTGGTGACTTACTGCGAGACACAGCTGATCCACCGGTCCGCGAGATCTTATCCGTAAGGGCCCGGTTCCGTCTACGCAACCGGGTATCTAAACGAATTGCTAAGGCAACGAAATCTTCAAAAGCACTAGGTTCCTCAACCCGTGCTAATTCATCCTTTAGGGCCTGAAAAAATACTGCCTTTAACGGCTTGGAATCCCAACCCTCGGCAGCGGCTAAAATACGGAATTCCACCGTGAAATCAGATACGCGGCGTCCGCGCTGTTTCAAAGATAACAAATTACGAGACTGCTGGACAGGATCTAAATCAGCAGCAACAAAATCCTGGAAGGAACAACCAAATGACTGACAGTCAGGGAAACGGGACTCCGCCCATCTAAGGGCTTTACCGGACAAAAGACAAAGAATATAAGATATTTTAATCTGATCGGAGGGAAAAGTCTGAGGTGAACGGTTAAACACTAGTTTACATTGGAATAGAAATCCACCACAATCCCCGCTCTCACCAGAGAACTTCTCCGGACTCGGTGATGAGCTTTCGGGGGGAGGCGGCTGAGGACTAACCTGCAGATCCGCAGAAGGCGGGGTCACTGGCGCTTGATTGACGGGCTGCGAGAACGCAGAAGTTATGGTGTGGGTTAGTTGGCTAAGCTGCGCTGCTACCATCTGGAGCTGTTCCTGGGTGGAATTTACAACCAACCCCAGAGAGTGCAGCTGCTCCTGCTGAGCAGCTATCTGCCGCCCAAACACATCTGCTGGGCTTGCTTGGCCAGAGCCTTCTTCTGTCATGGTTTTAAGATGTTTTGCCCACATGCAGATACGACCAGGCGACAGCAGATAGATTTAAACAGTTTATTAGGAAATGTGCAAATACAAAAGACGAAATAATGACTGCAGCTGCAAGGTCTGAACGTCGAGGCGGAGGAGACTGCAAGTGAATGGAGTAGTTAGATCGATGGCTAGAATCCAGTACCAGTCAGAACGTGCTATGCTTACCTATTAGCCGGGCGGACCTAACCGGGAAGGAGTGAGTGTCGGGGAGACCCTGTGAGCCTGCTCTAGATGGAGTAGGTGGCTAGTGGCTGGAGGGCAGCAGCAGCGGCTGACGAGGGATCCGGAGCTAGCCTCCGCTGGGTCGAGTGACAGATGGATTGACCAGAGTTGAAGTGGGAACACCAGTATCCGGGTAGGGGACCTCGAGCCCAGCTGGGTAACCTCCAGTGAGTAAGAGGGGGAGCGCCAGAGCTACTGGTGAACCTTCTGGGACGGAACGTCAAGGCAGGTAAATGCATCCAGCACAAAAACTATGACAAAAACAGGAGAGTCAAAATTAGTCAGAGTTGTGTGTACAAAACTCACGAACAGGTTTCCAAGGCTTGTTCAGAGGCCATGTCGTACCACGACTGGTTTAAGGCTCTGGTGTCTTCCATCTGTCAGTGCCTTGCTTAAGAAGCCAGAGGAAGCCGAGCTGCAGGTGTGGACCACGCCCCCACAACCAACTAGACACACCTGAGGAGCAGAGTTAGAGCAGGCAAATACAGAGAACCCTGACAGTGTGTATGTGTCCTGTGTCTCAGTGCTGCGTTTGATAGTTGCTTACAATAGGCTTGAACATCCTGTAGGAATCAAGAGGATCACACTAGGCTAGTTTAAATCTTATTTGTCAGATCCCAGATCGTTCATGTAAAGAGCAAATCTTCAAACTCTAGCGTTAGTTGTGGAGTACCACAGGGTTCAATGCTTGGGCCAATTCTCTTTAGTATAAGTACATGTTAAATGCATGCTGGATATGATGAATTGCTGCAAAGTCAACAACACAATGCAAGCATCTGTTCAGTTGCTTCATGCTCATCCAGGAGGAATGAATGCTGCAAGTCAATGACTTGATGCAATCTGTTGAGATTCCTTAGAAAACTTTTTGAAGAACCTGCCGGTTTGATTGAATTGGATTGTCTTTGTAAAATACCTTGAGATAACCTTTGTTTGAGAAATGTCGCTATGTGAATACATTGACTTGAATTGAATGGAAATGCTTACAACACCTTACTTTTATGTCAGATATTTACCCAGATGAGAAATGTCTGGGTAACACTGTATCCAACTTGTAGTACCTGCTTAAAGAATTGTCAGCTTCTGTGATCTTGAAATAAGATTGACATAAACCTCCAAGACGATTTTGAGATCGGAGTTGTTTTAAGACAGTAGATGCCTGCTTTAGTTTTGACTCCACCTGGATGAACAGTTGGGACCAACTAATCTGGATGACCTAAATTTTTCTTTTACTTGCCGAGGCAGGTTGAAAATGTGCTGAGACTGTTTGTGGATCTGAGACCTTGGATTAAAGCGAGCAAGCTGGATCTAGACTAAATGAAGATACCCAGAGATGTGTGACCTTTCAAACAGAAGTTCACTTTAAAATATCTGACCTATCCTCTAAACTGAAAACTTGTGCAGTTATGAATTATTTAAAACATTTGGAACAGACAGCAGGGCAGTGACACATGAAACCCTAAAGAGCACAAAGTCAAAGCATGCACACACTTTCCATTGGTGCAGAACAATTTGAATGAACCTTACATTAAGTGTTGAAGTACAAAGCATGAATACACAGAAAAACTGAATCAAACAAGCCAACCGTTGAATTCAATAATAATAATTATTCAATAATAATACTTGGAATATTTCAAAAGGACCAACAATTTGCTGATCCAGGGTAGTGAGAACCCCCGATAAAGCTTTCTTTACTTCTTTTTCTTATGGTTGCTAGAATTTGGGATTGGCTGGTGAACGCAACAAGATATAAGCAAACTTAATAATCAAGCTACTGATTAATGAGACTTACAGTCCTTGCTCTGGTGTCACCATTCAAATGATTTGGAACACGTGTAATAGATAAATTAGGTGCTATCCGCTAGATCTGTGGAAAAGACAGCTGGAGAGGTTTGTGTGATCTGACCCAGGAGATCATGCAGTGAGAATAGTTTAACAGCTGTGGGAGGATAAGCCCCTGTGACTTACAGCTCCACGGAGGCATAAACAAAACACAAGCAAAGGAGCCTTTGAAGCTAAAGGGACCATGCGATGACTGAATATGCTCCCTGGGACATTGAATGTGTTTTTGGCATTCAAAGGCGGTGCTTGTAGTTTTTATTCCTCCTTCCACAGAAAGACTTGTGAAAACTAGAAGTGGTGGGGGTATGGTTGTTTTATTCTTATTGCTGGATTATTGTTTTTTAAGGAGAGGTTTGTGAAATACTGTACCAACGGTTTATTCTTGGCAGATGAAAGGACCATGATTTGCTCCATTTATGGAAGTCCTTTTTGTTCCCGACGCAAAGGTTAGTTAGGTGACAAAGACGCTCCACTACATAACAGGATACTTGATGCCTCGCTGCTTGTTCTGATCTTTTAGTCAAAGTGCAAAGAAATGGAATGGAGAAGCAATGAAGGCTCTGCACTTTTTTTTAAAAAAAACAAAAAAACATTATGATTTTACTTTAAGTCCAGAAATATCTTTATATTTCTGATACCTTTATATCAGAAATATAGGATCTGTCACAAAAGATATATGTATCTTTTGTGTTTTTGACATATTTTTATCGTCCACTTTTCATCTTGTATGTTAAGGTAAAGTTCGAAGGCTCTTTTTTTTAGGAAGGTAGCTCACTCTTCAAATACTTGAATACAGTCAAGTACTTGAATACAATGGAAAAAACAAAGTAGTTCCTTTCTCCTTCCATAAGATTTCACATAGATAATGGATAGTACCAAGGCAGTGGTGGGCACAGTCGCACTAATCCGTAAAACTAGTAACTGCGGAGCTAACTTTCTGTTCATCGCATAATCGTAGGTACACGTTAATATAGCTTTCACTATATTGGGTTTTCATACGTGTAAGCATGCTAACAACATTCAAAAGATATTCATCTACCATTTACGTAACTGTCCTGACTTTCACCACACATCCACACAGTCGGTTTTACAAAAGACCATTGTTAATAGCTGTGTTGTTTCCTTCCTACCTTTCCTCTTCTTGTTATGATGTGGCCTTAATATTTATAAGAAAAAAAAACATACTTATCATCAGCCACAAAATTACGCGTTTACAGTTTAGGATCTGTTTGGATAAAACCCCATTAGATGTTAGATTTAATGTGAATTGGTCAATGGTGAGTCAGGTGATTGCTCTGTACATACCAGCTCATTAGTACGTTATTTGGCTGATCCAAGAATACGTTGCTACTGGGAAGAAATGTTTGTGGTGCTGTGTTTCTGAGCTTTCCATCAGCAGAATTAAGGTTAAGGTTTCAAAGTGGAACTCATGTGCGCTGGTAGCCTCTCTCCTTATCCGGCGGCTCAATTTATCACTGATGTTCAGACACAATAGAGGACACAAACAAGTAATTCAGCATTTCTTTCTGTTTATCCTGTAGCTTGCTCGCTTTAATCCAAGGTCTGAGATCCACAAACAGTCTCAGCACATTTTCAACCTGCCTCGGCAAGTAAAAGAAGAATTTAGGTCATCCAAAAAATCAGGAATTATGGTCACCATGTTACTATGATGCATCCTGTTACGGTTCATATCAGGTCTGGTGGCCACTAGGTCAGAAGAACTATTGCAGGAATTGCTGAGCAGGCCTGGCAAAAGTATTCAGACCCCTAAGTGCTTTTCACATTGTGTCTCATTAAATATAGAAACCTCAGTGTATTTTTCATTAGGATTCTGTCACAGACCAATACAAAGGGACGTATAATTGTGAAGTGTAAAAAGAAATGATTGTTTTCAAAGTTTTCCAAAAGTGAAACTCTGAAAAGTGTGGCATGCATTTTTTCTAACACATGAAGGAGCTTTGACTTAAGTCAAGCCATTGTAGTGTTTAATATATTTATGAATTTCCACAATATAATATGAAAAATGAAAAACAACCCACCCATCAAACAACTACCGCAACTCCCCGATAAACTGTCACTTACAAGGTATATAACAAAAAATTTAAACCATACAAGCACCAATGCCCAGAGTTATAAACCCACTGCTCAACCAAAGCTTCAAGGGACAGCTATTCATGGACCTTTGTTGAAGGCTTATTAAAGAAGATCAAAAAAGATTTACAGACTTTGTAAAACCTATTTGCCAAATCTCTCATCACATCCCTGATTTTTTTTCCTATTTTAAATTGATTAGTACATCTTTTAGCCAATGCAATGCTGTGAGTGGGGAAGCCTCCTTCCATTTTAAAAGAATTAGACGCCATGCCAACAGCATTGAAAATGCAATGACCTTGCAATCCCCGATGGGTAAACCTAATCCTTTAGGGGTTATTCCACAAAAGCAGTAAAATGGGTTTGGGGTGATCTTGATGCCAAGTACAGCAGAGAGTACTTCACAGGTATCACCCCAATATATCGGTGTTTTGGGGCAGAGCCAAAACATATTAATGCAGCTTCCTCAGACTCACATCTGTCACATGTGTTCTCAATTTGAGGGTAAATTTTGGCCAGTTTAGATTTATAAAGTTGTGTCCGGTGTACCACTTTAAACTGAATAAGAGAAGATTACCGATACAGATTGAAGATGAGTGAATTTTAGGTCAATCCATGGTAGTTCTGGCTGTTTTTGCAACAGTTTTGCCTCTAACAGGCTTCATTCTTCTGTATTTAGCTCCGTTCTTCTTCCCATCGTCTCAGACCAGCTTTCCTGTCCCTGCTGAAGAAAGACATCCTCACACCATGATGCTGCCACCACCATGTTTACCAGTGCAGCAGCTGCAGCTTTTCTTCATGCATGGCGTTATGCATGTAGGCCTTAAAGTTTAATTTTCATCCCATCTGACCAGAGCAACCTTCTTCCTCATGTTTGCTGTGTCCCCCACATGGCTTTCCGCGAACTAGACTCCAAATGGCTTCTTTCAAGACTGTCTTTCTTCTTGGCAAAAAACACAGGTGGACTCCATGTGCTAAACAGGTGACCACTAAAGACTATTGGTTTCATCGGATTTTATTTGAGAGCATTTGCAGTTATTTTATGCAGTCTTGTCAAACATTTGCACACCTTGTGTATCTCAGTCTCCAGATTAAAACAGCGTCGGAGTCAGTAGTGCTCCCCAGCAGCAGGAGAGCCTCCTCCTTATGTGTTAACGAGTGAGCATGCTGGAATGAGGACTGGGTTTTTGTTGTGGTGACATTTAAAGTGATGAGTCCAGCGCCGCCAGACAGGTAGGGAGATGCTTTCAGTCCAAAGATAATAATAGTAAAAAGGGCCAGATAGCAAAAACAGTGTATCTGTGATGCTGGGACATTCTGGAATTGATTACTAGAGCTGTATGTTTGGCTTGGCTGCCAAATTCTTATCTGATATTAACAGAGTGTGTAGAAAGACTTGTACCGAGGCATAAATCACAAGACTTGGGTCCAGTCAGGCTTCAGGAGGGGTAATTAGTTATACTGATCCTCTGTATACCAGAAACAGGATTAGGCTGAGCATGGACTCTCTGTTGCTCTCATTATCATATTAAATGATGTAGACCCAAACACTGAGATCAGAGATAAATTCAATTCAATTCATGTTATTTATGGAGCGCCACTTCACAACACACGTCATCTCAAGTCACTTTACAGATTCAATTCAACCAGGTCATTCAGAGAAATTGGTTAAAAAGTTTTTTTTTACGTGTCCTGTCTGGCAGTGTAGCATTAAGAATTGCCCAACAGATTTACTTTCACAAGTGGAGCGTTACTGCTTTTGCCACAGTGCTCCGCTGGATATACAGACAAAAAAAACTTGTTAGATTTTGTTTTGGGGTTATTCCAAGTTCAGTGGACACAGACACGGAAAGGTAAAAGAGAAAGAAAAGGAACCGAAAAAGATGAGATAAAATGTTAAAAGGGATAAAAGGTGACAAATATAGAGCAGAGGAAAAGGAGTGTACAAGATAACATCCTCTGAGTCTGCTTCTACACCTGCAGAGATTTATATAAAAAGAATAGTAAAACCAACCAAAAAAGTATCACAGGTCACATGCCTTGATAACATTGCTGAGAAATATGTTGTATATAGTGGCAGCCAAAGCTAATGATAGGATTTATCAAGTGAATCTGTGAGCACCTGGATCCAAGCACCTGTAGGTGTTTTTCAGAGTGCACTTGTATATGTAAGGTTTGTCCATAAGAAAAATGCTCAATAGTGGTTGTGAGGAGCCAAAGACTTGCCTCCCAGAGTGCCGAGGCAGACACCGTGGACCACAAACACACCAGTGGCTCAAGGCCCAAGCCAGCGGAGGGGAGTCGAACAGGGGGGATCGGCTCCACATTTAGTGGAGACCTGCCCCAGAGAAAGATTCTAGTAATCTGAGAGGGAGAGAGAGAGAGGGGGGTGGGGGGGGGGGGGGGGAATGCTGGAGATAAAATACTACATCATCTGCATAAAGACTAATTTTATGTTCGATTTTCATGCATTTTACAAAAAGTTTTCTAAGGAAACCCAGCAGATTGCATTGAGTCATTGAGAGAAACACAGCTAAGCTGAGCGTATCTGAAAGTCTCTAGGGTGAAAAAGAGCAAACACAGATATTCACAGTAAAAGCTCAGCCAGTAGCTACGTCTAGCTAAGAGACAGAGCTAAACACTAAAAGACAGAGCCAAACCACCAACTAGAAGGAGAAACTGAAGTTGTTGGCAGCAGAAGCCCCTCCATTGCCTCCTTCGAGGACAGTATCACAGAGAAAAAAACAGAGTTGGAAAAAAATAAATAAATAATGCAAAATTGAAGAATAGCTGTAGAATGTGCAGATTGAGGGAAAGTTATCATTATGTCCTTCAGACTAAACCTCAAAAGAAATAAAAGGGGAAGATTTTGGTTCAGGGATCTAATCGTATTTGTTTGAACATACACTAACAGGATGAAGTGGTTTAATTTTTTTCTATGTAACCAAGGAAAGCCTGCAATGATTTATTGAATATAATAGATGACTTGTTGTGGAAACGAAAGCAGACTGAGCTGACTGAGCGAGGACACATAAAATGCAGTGTGCTCGGAAACAGAGGCTGGGCAGGGATTATAACTGATCTATGGGAAGCAATGGTACAGATAAATGTTACCACTAATGGTAACCCCTTGTATAACAGAATGGATTATCTGCTCTTGCAAAATCCACACACAACATGTACACCTGCAGGTAAGAGGTTTCTGAGTTTTTTCTTTTTCTTTTTGGCTGCATGGGAACATGTCTGAATCCTGCCTTATGCACAAGCAGGCAGAAAGCAAATATCCTTCTCTGCTAGCAACAATGCAACGGTTGCTGTGAAACCTGAATCCTGATGCTGTGGCATATGTCTGATTTTAAACCTAAAGCAGTGATGGAAGACGCAAAGACGAACACCGCTCATCAGCAGATACAACAGCTGGCTGCCATGGAGACTGCCAGAGAAGAGTCGTCATTAAAGGAGTCAAAGTGAATTGTTTAGTTCGTCTGCTGCTGTTCGTGAGGAGATGTGATAGGTCCTGTGTCTTGTAATATGTGTTTCACTGCATTGGACTTTATTTTACATTTAATTTCATATTATCTTGAAGTCTGACAAAAGCTTTATTTCATTCGGAATTATGCATGTTTCATTTACCGTAAGGAGATTCATCGCTCAACGCCTTAATCCAACCATAATTATAACGATGAAACAAACAACAAAAAGAATCCTTCCTTAAACACCCCTTTATCAAATAGGATCCACGGTCAGGACAAACGTCCTGATTTTGGAATCAGAGTGAAGAAGCAAGAAAGACACACATACACCCTTGTGCTACACTGTCGTAGCCAGCAATTACCAAGTTCAGATTTTTAAACCAAATTACAACAAACTCAAGTTCAAAGTGTGAATTTGTAAATTAAATCAGGCTGTTTTGCGGTATCGTGCCCCTCATTGTTTTTGTCTCATTAAAAACTAAACATGTGTTTGATGGAAGGTGAGATGACCAAAGTATCCGGGCAGAGTTTCAGAGCTCCCTTTGTCTTCTGTAATGAGGCGCTGAGCTGCTAATTGAAGGATCACGTCGAGCTGCGAGTGGAAGGTCCCCCTAACAGATGGCAAGACTCAGAAAAAGAAATCGTTCACCCAGTGCGGAGACATCAATACGATCTGGAGCCTGCTGCCAGGATGGCTCGCAACGTGAGACAACAGCTCACGCTTCATGTCAGATCTCAGTTTTGAGCTGCTGTTGACTGCTTTTCTTCGACTGAGGAGGAGCAGGAAAAGATAACAGAGGGAAGGCTCCGCTGCAGGAGACCTGCGAGGGAAACACTGTCACAGAAAACTTTCCGTCAGCCTTCAGTCGTGTCAGATCTGGACAGCAAGTATGACTGCTGACTGCTTTGTTTCATGTTAATGTCAGACTGACAAACTGCTGCCCTACTTAGGTTCTGACATGAGAGACACACCACCAAAACACTTTGCTAGCCTCAGGGCTTCTGCTATCATTACTGTTAGTTTGGAGGTAGACATTCTGTGAAGACTTCTTGCTTAAAAATGGATTCAGAATCAAATCAACTTTATCTTAGGCCCAGCAATGTTAGACAATTTACAGCAGAGAAAAATATGTTTTGGAGACAAGGTAATATGTAGCTCTATTTAATAATCTCCATGCTCGCTTGATTTCTTTATGCTTTAGTTCCAAATAGACAAACTTTCTGGAAATCTGTCAAACTGATCATAAAGTAGAACAAATTCCCCAGGAAGAAGGTCTCATGTTAAAGTATTTTCTGGGGGCCTTTTCTGCATTTAGTTTACATGGTCTCCTTGCGCCTGCATGGGTTCACTCGGGGTAATCTGGGTTCCTCTTGCAGTACTGAATGTTAGGTTAACTGTCCCCTCTAAATTGACCTTAGACCCTGGTGTGTGTGGGTATGGATGGGTAGTTGCAGGGCTAGCTTGTGCGCAGACAGAAACAAGCAGTGAAAATAGAGTAGGTTGTTATTTCCATTTCTACCCTCATCTGTATCAGTACTACAGTTTGGTTTACTTTCAGCGTATGGAGAAAACCAACATTCTTTGTTGCTATTTTATACATTTCATGTAAAGTGTGAATAGGCATATATTATCTGTATAACCCGATAGTATGCTCTATGAGCCAATAGACAGGCCTCCTCACTAAGAAAGTAGAGCACATCACCCCAATTCTAAAGTCCTTCCACTGGCTCCCTGTATCTCAGAGAACAGACTTTAAAATACTTTTGTTAGTCTACACATCCCTGAATGGCTTAGCATCTAAATACACCACAGACTTGTTCTCAGTGTATCAATCTTCCAGACCACTCAGGTCTTCTGGCTCCAGCCTGCTCTGCATACGTACCTAGAACCAGAACCAAACACGGAGAAGCTGCATTTAGTTCCTATGCTCCACTTATCTGGAACAAACTCCTAGAAGACTATGAAAGTACTGAAACCCTGAGTTTCTTTTTAAATCAAGGTTAAAAACCTCTTTGCTTAGTGTTGTCTTTGAATGTTAATCTTTTAGTTTGTAGTTCAACTTATCTTACATATTGACCTGCTGCTATAATTCCACTGCTATGTGCGTTCCTCTATATATTTTCTTGATATTGTTACGAACGGGAATCGGACCCCAATGATAACCCGAAACAGGTCAGTGGCGTCTTGAAACGTGTTTAATTAAAGAGAGGAGGAGTGCGGCTTCTGGGGCGCGTAGCATGCGCTAACCGTCTGGCAGCCCTCTGGAGGGAAGGGAACAGGTTAGTGATCAGCGGAGTCTGACGTGATGGTTTAGAAAGGCTGAATCACTAACCTGAACGAGCGCTGGCTGAGAGACGGCTCCGGCGTTAACTGCCGCTGGCAGGCAGAGTCCGAATGGGGCAATCCAGAGGAGCGTGAATCCAGGGGCAGTCCAGGTCCGTTCACAGAGAATCCAGAATCCAGCGGGAGTACCGACAGGGGTGTCCAAGATCAGGTTCCGGTTTGGTCCAGGTTCGGTGCACGGGGAAACAGTCCAGGGGGAAAACGGGTTACGATCAGGCTGGGTCAGACGGGGCTTCGGCAAACTCAGGAGTCAGAAGGCGGATCAGGTCGGTAACGAGCAGACAGACAGACAGGCTCTCAGGATAGACGCTGGAAAGTTCTCAGTGGTTGGCACAAGACGATCTGGCACTGGAGACTGATAAGGACGGGCCTTTTATGCAGCTGGAGACAGGTGGAGCCAGTGAAGGTTGATTGCGCAGAGGTGGAGAATGAGCAGGTGTGATGGTAGAGAGCAGGGTCAGCTCCAGTGCCAGAATCATCACAGAGCCCCCCCCTCAAGGGCGGATTCCAGACGCCCTTGGCTGGTCTGGGTGGGCTCTGTGAAAATCCCTAATGAGGGACTTGTCCAGAACGTGACGGGAAGGCACCCACTGGCGTTCCTCTGGGCCATAACCCTCCCAATCAATGAGGTACTGAGTCCCTCTACCCCACCTACGGGACTTCAGAATCCTCTTGACGGTGTATGCAGGAGAGCCATCAACAAGACGGGTGGGTGGAGGGGACGTGGAGGCGGGGACCAGACTAGAGGTTCTAGCAGGCTTAACAAGTGACACATGAAAGGTGGGGTGGACCTTCATGGCTGAGGGGAGGCGGAGACGGACCGCCACCGGGTTCACCACTTTGGAAATGGGGAAAGGGCCCGATAAACCGAGGTGCCAGCTTCTTATTGTCGACCTTCAGGGGAAGACCCTTGGTGGAAAGCCACACCCTGTCTCCCACCTGATACTGCGGGGCTGGGACCCGCCGGCGGTTTGCAGCCCGGGCCTGGTTCTGGGAGGCAGAGAGTATGGCCCTCCTGGCCCTCCTCCAGGCACGCTGGCACCTCAGGGCAGACAGACGGGCAGACGGGACCCGTGACTCCACCTCCTCTATGGTGAACACCGGCGGCTGGAACCCGTATACCACATAGAATGGGGAGAGACCTGTGGAGCTGGAGGGTGTGGCGTTTATTGCGTGCTCCACCCAAGGCAGATTCTGGGCCCACTTGGAAGGGTCGGACTGACAGAAAAGGCGGAGCTTGGTCTCGACCTCTTGGTTAGCTCTCTCGGTTTGACCATCAGTTTGAGGATGGAACCCGGAGGAAAGGCTAACCGAAATGCCCAGCATGGCACAGAACTCCCGCCAGTAACGAGCCACGAATTGAGGGCCCCTGTCAGACACAATGTCGGTCGGTAGACCATGCAGCCTGAACACCTCCTTCGCCAGGATTAACCCCATCTCCTTGGCAGAAGGAAGCTTGGGCAAGGGGACCAGATGGACCATCTTAGAAAAACGGTCAACGATAGTGAGAATGACCGTATGGCCCTCGGAGGAAGGAAGACCAGTGACAAAGTCCATAGACAGACAGGACCAAGGCCGGGAAGGGACAGGGAGTGGGCGAAGCAAACCAGAGGGAGGCCGGCGAGAAGCCTTGGCCTGGGTGCAGAGGGAGCAAGCAGAAACAAAATCCCTTACATCACTAAGTAAGGTGGGCCACCAGAACTGGGTACGGACCAGACGGAGGGTCTTAGTGATGCCAGGATGACAAAACAGGCGAGAACTGTGACAGAATTCCAAGACCTTTAACCTGAGGGAGTCGGGGACGAAAAGTCTGTTCTTTGGGCAGGCCTCGGGGACGGTTCTCCCTTCCAGGGTGTCCCTGACCTCCCTCTCCAAATCGAGTCTGGTGAGCGCACAACGAACCGAATCAGGCAGGATAAACTCAGAGGCTCGGTCAAGACTCTCCCCCTCTGATTCGAACATCCTGGAGAGGGCATCCGGCTTAATGTTCTTTGACCCGGGTCTGTAGGACAGAGAAAAATTAAACCGGTCAAAAAACAAAGCCCACCTGGCCTGCCTGGGGTTGAGCCTCTTGGCGGTCTTGAGGTACTCCAGATTTTTATGGTCTGTCCAAACCAAAAAGGGGAGTTTGGCGCCCTCCAGCCAGTGTCTCCATTCCTCTAACGCCAGTTTCACAGCCAACAGCTCCCGATTTCCGACATCATAATTCTGTTCTGCGGAGGACAACTTTCTGGAGAAGAAAGCACACGGGTGAACACGACCATCCATGGCCTTCTGGCTGAGAATGGCCCCAACCCCAGAGCTAGAGGCGTCCACCTCCACAATAAACTGCTTTTCAGGGTCAGGGGACACAAGGACGGGAGCAGAAATGAATAAGCCCTTCAGTTGTTTGAAGGCTGCCTCAGCCTGTTCATTCCAGACAAACTTGGTCTTGCTGGAGGTGAGAGCGTGCAGAGGCGCAGCTACCTGACTGTAGCCACGAATAAAACGTCTATAAAAGTTGGCGAAGCCCAGAAACCTCTGTAGCTGCTTGCGATCTATAGGAACGGGCCATTCATCAACTGCCCGAACTTTGGCCGGGTCCATAGACATCTTCCCGGGGAAAAGGATGAAACCAAGGAATGAAGTGGAGGTGGTGTGAAACTCACATTTCTCAGCCTTGACGTACAGTTGATTCTGTAACAGACGGAGCAGGACAGAACGAACATGTTGTCGGTGGAGATTGAGGTTCTCGGAGTAGATGAGGATGTCATCTAGGTACACGAAAACATAACGGCCAATCATGTCCCTGAGAACCTCATTGACCAGGTTTTGAAAGACAGCTGGGGCGTTGGTGAGGCCAAAAGGCATGACCAAATACTCATAGTGCCCGGTCGGAGTGTTAAAGGCGGTCTTCCACTCGTCACCCTCTCTAATACGGACCAGATGATAGGCGTTTCTAAGGTCCAGTTTAGTAAAGATCCTCGCCCCCTGGACCTGATCGAAAGCCGAATTCATGAGGGGAATAGGGTACCGGTTCTTGACAGAGATGTTGTTCAATCCTCTGTAGTCTATGCAGGGGCGGAGAGAGCCATCCTTCTTCCCCACAAAAAAGAAGCCTGCGCCAGCTGGTGACGAGGAGGGGCGAATAATGCCTGCTCCTAGGGCCTCATTTATGTACTGCTGCATAGCTTGGGACTCGGGCCGAGACAGGGAGTACAGACGACCCCTAGGTGGAGTGGTTCCAGGTAACAGGTCAATAGCACAATCGAACGGACGGTGAGGAGGAAGACTCGTGGCTTTGGCTTTATTAAACACCTCCCTTAAATTATGGTACTCAGGAGGGACCTTAGACAAATCAGGGTAAATATCTTCAGTCTTACCCGACGGAGAATGAAGTGGCTGAGCTGAGTGCAAACAGGACTCAGAGCACGAGGAAGCCCATCCCATCACTTCGACCCGTCGCCAATCAATGTGGGGGTTGTGCTTCCTGAGCCAAGTGGCACCCAAAATTACTGGAACCTGCGGAGAATTAATTATCATAAAGACCAGCCTCTCTCTATGATTACCTCCCAAAACCAGCTCCACAGGCTCGGAGACGAGGCGAGAGTGATTGAGTTCGTGGCCATCCAAGGCGAGAACACTGCGGGGGGATGAGCCAGTGTGTAGTTGAATGTTTAACCTCCTGGCCAGGCCTTCATCCATGAACTCAGTGTCAGCCCCTGAGTCGATGAAGACAGAGAGTCCATGGGACTTGTTAGAGACGGTTAAGGTGGCAGGAAGTAACCGGTCTGAGGAGACAGCAAGTTTAGTGTAACTCAGTAGAGATCTCCCCCCCACCACTGAGCTAGGTCCTTTAAGTGGGCATGAGCGGACGCGATGACCAGCTCCTCCACAATAGAGGCAGAGACCCTGCTGCAGCCTACGCTGATACTCCTCCTTGGTCAAACCAGCCCTCCCTAGCTGCATGGGCTCCGGAAGCCTCTGAGAAGATGAGGGTGCGGCAGAGGGAAGCGCAGGGAACAGAGGACGTGGAGAAGGGGCTGAACGACGCTCTCTCTGTCGTTCCAAAAGACGGAGATCAACCCGGGTAGCCAGCTCTTCTAGCTGCTTAAGAGACCTCGGGTACTCCCGAGTAGCCAACTCATCCTTAATTCGGTCTTTTAAACCATGAATAAAAACGTCCATGAGTGCATGTTCATTCCACAAGCTCTCAGCAGCCAACAGATGGAAATCAATAATATACTCTGAAACAGACTTCTCTCCCTGTCTCAGAGACAGGAGCCCCCTGGAGGATTCTCTGCAGGGCAACAATGGGCTGAACACCCTGGTTAACTCTCTGGAGAATTCATAATACGAGTGGCAAAGGTGGGAGTCGTTTTGCCACTCGGAAGCCCCCCAAAGTCTAGCCTTTCCGGCCAATAATGAAATAACAAATGCGACCTTAGATCGGTCTGTGGGAAAAGAGGAAGGCTGTAGCTCGAAGTGAATCTCACACTGTGTGAGAAACGCTCGGCAATGTTCGGGATCGCCGCTGAAGAGCCCCGGCGGGGTGAGACGTGGCTCGGGCTGAGACGGCGTCACCGGAAGTGACGCGTAGGCGGCGGGAGGCGATTGCGGAAGTGCGGGCGGGGAAGCAGCTTGACCGCGGAAGTGACTGAGAATCTCAGAAACGCCGGCCCCTAACTGAGAAATGGATTTATCCACTTCTTCTCGCCACTGACTGTCGGAAGAGGGATCCATGGTTTGGCCAGATCGTTCTGTTACGAACGGGAATCGGACCCCAATGATAACCCGAAACAGGTCAGTGGCGTCTTGAAACGTGTTTAATTAAAGAGAGGAGGAGTGCGGCTTCTGGGGCGCGTAGCATGCGCTAACCGTCTGGCAGCCCTCTGGAGGGAAGGGAACAGGTTAGTGATCAGCGGAGTCTGACGTGATGGTTTAGAAAGGCTGAATCACTAACCTGAACGAGCGCTGGCTGAGAGACGGCTCCGGGGTTAACTGCCGCTGGCAGGCAGAGTCCGAATGGGGCAATCCAGAGGAGCGTGAATCCAGGGGCAGTCCAGGTCCGTTCACAGAGAATCCAGAATCCAGCGGGAGTACTGACAGGGGTGTCCAAGATCAGGTTCCGGTTTGGTCCAGGTTCGGTGCACGGGGAAACAGTCCAGGGGGAAAACGGGTTACGATCAGGCTGGGTCAGACGGGGCTTCGGCAAACTCAGGAGTCAGAAGGCGGATCAGGTCGGTAACGAGCAGACAGACAGGCTCTCAGGATAGACGCTGGAAAGTTCTCAGTGGTTGGCACGAGACGATCTGGCACTGGAGACTGATAAGGACGGGCCTTTTATGCAGCTGGAGACAGGTGGAGCCAGTGAAGGTTGATTGCGCAGAGGTGGAGAATGAGCAGGTGTGATGGTAGAGAGCAGGGTCAGCTCCAGTGCCAGAATCATCACAGATATGTTTGTGTTCAGCACTTTGAATTGTCTTGTTACGGATATGTGCTATACAAATAAACTTGCCTTGACTCTTAGGGAAACTGATTCCTGTAAACCTTCATTAGTGTAGGGGACTTCTAAGTCAGAAACTAAGGGCTTTATGTGGATGAAACAAAGGGTGACATCCTGGTGACATGGTGTCCATCTTTTATTCATATCTATAATGAAAAACACAACTGTCATTACCCCATAAGACTGACCTATCAAGGCATTATCAATTCAATTAAAGTTTATTTATATTGTGCCAATTCATGATACAGGTCATCTCAAGGCACTTTCCCAAGTCTTGACAAGCAGCATTCACTCCTCATGAAAGAGCGTAGAGCCACAGGGAGAGTCGTCTGCATTGTCCATGGCTTTGCAGCAATCCCTCATATTGAGCAAGCATGAAGCGACAGTGGAGAGGAAAACTCCCCTTTAAAGGGAAGGAAAAACCTCAAGCAGAACCAGGTTCAGTGTCAACGGTCATCTGCCTCGACCAACTGGGGGTTAAAGAAGACAGAGCAGAGACAAAAAGAGAGACAGCATGGCTGCCGCTAGACCCCAGAGTCTGTGCTGTGGTATCTGTAACCAAGATTCACCCACCCATTTTTAGTACTGGACAGGAAGAACATGTAATCTTCATGCAGAAAGGCCATGGCCAGGATTTGATCACAGGACCTTCTTGCTGCAAAGCAACAGTGCAAACAATTGTGCCAACATCCAATCCTGTCACAAAGATATCAGCTGTGAGGTGGGTCATCAGATATTTTTCTGCCCAGCACAAATGTTCAATTGGTGTGAAATTTGCAGGCCAAGTGAGGCCCTCCGACTCATTGTCGAACCATCCTTCTTGAACCATTTTTTGCAGGGACAATACCTTACTAAAAGAGGCCAACCCATTTGTAAATACGGTTTTCATGAAAGAAGCGTGTCAAGGTAACATCCACATGAATGGCCGGACCTGATGTGACGTATTCCCCAGGCAAACAAAGATGAATGTAAAAGAGAACGTTTATCACACCAGGCCACCTTCTTCCAACGCTCTGTGTTTCAGGTCTGAGGATCATGTTCGCATTGTTGGCCTTTTCAGCTGTAGACAGGGGTCAGCGAGGGCAGCCTGACTGACCCAGAACTCCACAGACTGTGATGCACTGTGTAATCTGACGATGTTCCTTCAGAACCGGCCTCGGCTTCTTCAGCTATCTTAGGAAATCTTGAAATCCCCCAGGATGAGATGGAGAGAGTTGCTGTCGGGAGGTGGGGGGTCTTGGTTTACCTCATAGACCTTTTACCCGTCGATCTGATCTTGGATGAACAGAAGACAACAGACGTATAGCTCATCTTTCTGACTGGACCACACGTCAACGGGCATCAAAGAACCTTAGCCGTCAATGACCCCTTTCCCCCGGTATACCACTGGTCCTTCCTTGGACCACTCTGACAGATACGGACGACTGCAGACCAGAACCATCAGTAAAGAATGGAAATGCTCTGACCCAGTCCTCCATTTTCACTATTTAACTAAGGAAACTGGAACAAAATGTATTTTTTAAGTTACTAATCTTCCTTTTCCAAGTCGTCCACACTAAGTGGAATTTTAATTTTTGGATTTAATGCTATACTGTTTATGCAAAAAATATTTTTAATCTTGCTTGTTTCATACTATTCAGTTGTGATACTACCCAGTTGTGATCATCCAATCATGCTGGGAACTGGAAACAATTGCTGTGTCTGAAGTTCAAACAAGCTTTTTAAAAAAGCATTTTATTTTATGTCAAAAGTTAAATTTCCCAAAGTTCGCAATTTTATAAAGACGTAAGCTGATTGACTGATTTCTGAACTTCCTGGCATTTTTGTTGTAGCTGGTTGGACTGGAACAACATTTTGAAAATAGATTGAAATCATGTGAGAATAACCAAGCAAACAGTCTTTGATCAAATAAATATCCAAATTAAGAAGTTGGATTGTAATGTACAAGCTTCTTTTTAAATGCAATACTGATCAAAGCTTTGACAACATGAAGGAGTAATAGGTAAGAATGGCAGTGCTTTGAAAAGGTATTAATTGCAATACAATAGATTGAATGGCAGACAAAGCATTGCTTTCCAAAGAATGTCAGATGGATTTTGGTGTGGGCTTTGACTGGACCACTCCAACATCAATTAATTTCAATCTAAACCATCCCATTGTCTGACTGTGATTCAGGTCAGGTGAACCTCTGACCCGGTCTCAAATGGTGTGCAGCCTCTAATGAGTTTTCTTCCAGGATTACTCTTTAGTCCAACAACTGTGACCAGCTTCCATGTCCCTGTTAAAGAAAAACATCCCCACAACATGTTGCTGCCACCATGTGGTTCCGCTGTAGGATGGTGGCTTTTTGTTCCCAACTGTTTCTGTGTGTTTGGTGTGTCTTCTGACTACAAACCGGACTTCTCATTGCTGTATCCCAACAATGGCTTCCTTCTGGCCACTATACCAACAAAGACAATGTTTGTGACAAAGTGACCAACAGTGGTCCTCTTAACAGACATGAGTTTAGGATCTCTGCAGCTCCTCCAGAGTTACCATAAGGCTGCTTCTATGGCGGATGCTCTCATTGCCCAGCCCGCCAGGTTAAGTGGATGGTCAGGTCTCTCCAGGTTTGGAGGTGTGCTACACTCTTTTCACTTTCGGAAGATAAATCGAAGAGTGCTCCACGAGAAGTCCAAAGCAAGAGATATTGTTTTAGAACCTAATTCGGATTGCACATAAGTGACTCACATTTTAGGTGAGCTTCCAAGGCAGCTGTCCAGGATTTTAGGGCCGAACGTAAATGCATGCCATGCATCAGTTTCCTTTGTATGAACTGTGAATCACCACTTTGTTCTGGGCCATCATGTAAAATTCCAACAAAATGCACTCAAGGTTTTGGTTGTAATATGAAAAAAATGTGAGAAGGTTCAATGGATATGAATACATCTCGAGCCACTGTATAAGTATGTCAATAAAATTAGCCTTACAAGGATTTGTAATCGGATTTTCTTTGATTACGTTCTCAGCATCATTCAAAAAAGGACACACTCCAGCAACCTTTCAAAGTTCATCATATATAAAACAATAATTTATTATGACTGTCATTGTACAAGACTCAAATTGTGAGGCTAACTAGGGCTTTGATAAGCTGGTTCTCTGCCCAATGCAAGAGCATCTATAGTATATGTGTGCATAAAATAAAACACATCCACAACAGGGTGAGAAACATCTCACTCTAAAGCTCACATACATACACACATTGGTATCAACGTTCTCTGCATATCGGAACAGATGCTACGTCGCTGGTGGTCTTCAACTTTGGGAAATCAGCACCTTTTGGGAAATATTTCAAAAAGAATTACTTTCTTACAAAAATTATATTGTTTGATTCACAAAAAACCTTTCCAAAAGGCTTCAGTTCTGTTTTTTATCGGGAAAATAGCATTGTGTCCATAAAAGTGTAACGGTAAAATACTGATAAGATATATATATATATATATATATATATATATATATATATATATATATATATATATATATATATATATATATATATATATATATATAATATAGTACAAACAAACTGTAAGTAATATAAATGCTGGCTGGTAAAATATGGCACATGTTCTTTACACACTTTCAAAATCTTCCAAAAAGTCAAATATTGCCGTTTTTTTCCAAAAAATTTCCAAAAGAGCCAAAAAGGTAGAAAAGATTAGAGAAAACGCTTCTGAAATCATTATTTTACAGTAGCAGAGTCCCGGTCAGCGAAGGCCATTCATCTTTTAATGGACCCCTGCGCCCTCACTGCAGTGAATGAAAATGATCATCCTGAACAGCTTTCCTTATTTCTTATTTACACAATGACACCACACGCTTACAGCAGCTCTTTCTGCTCCAGCTGGTATCATCCTATGTACACACTGCTCCCCTGGCGCCTGGGAGCAGGACTCACACCGTTGTTACAGACAGGAGTGAGTTATAAACCCTGGTCCCGTCGGGCGACTTGGTTCCGTGGGTCAGCAGTTCCTGGATGGTCATCCAGTTGTCAAAAATCTTCTTGTTCCTCTTTTTCATCATCTTTTTGTGGCTGAGTTCGATGATGTTGGGCTCCTTCTTGTCCTCTGTGGCGCTCTGCTCCTTCAGGCAGTCCACCCGGCTCTGCTTCATGAACTCGCGCCGCTGCTTCTGCTCCTTGGCCCGCACGGCGTGCTGCTTCCGCTCCTCCTTGCTCCAGTAGCGGCCCATCTTCAGCTCGCTGATGGCGTCGTCGTCCGTGGTCATGCCGCTGCGCTCCTCGTGGATGCGGAGGGCGCGCTCCCTCAGCAGCCTGTCCCGGATGGGCCGCTTCGTGATGTACCTCGTGCCGTCGCTGCGGATCTTCACCTTCCACTCCATCTTGGGCTCCTGGTCGCCGGGGCTGACCGGGCACATGCTGACCAGGCTCATCTGGCTCTGGGCGTATTCCACAGCGGATTTCTGCTGGATCAGCTGCATGTAGCTTTGGTAGTGCTGGGCGTGGGCGGGGATGTGAGCATGCTTGTAGGGGGAATGGGGCTGAAAGCTCCGTCCGCCCTTACTCGACTCTCCCAGCTTCCTTTCTTTGCTCTCGGCCTGCAGCTCTCCATCTGGGTCCTTAGAGGAGCCTCTGCTCCGGCTGGGGCTGCAGGCTTCCTGCACAGGAGACAGGAGGGGCTTGTGTGTCTTGCCATTGGAGCTACCGGACCCAGACGGTCCGGCTGCACCCTGGTTCTCCGCTCCTCGACGGAGAGAGTTATCTGGAGACAGCTCCAGAGTGAGGGGAGTGCTGCGGCAGCTTTCGCCGGTGTTGTAGGCACTCGAGCTGTCCTTATCTGATTTCTCAGGCAGCTCTGTGATGTCTGACAGCTCGTGGCGGCGGGCGTCTATGCTCGTGTTGTAGTTGCGGAAGCCGCTGTCGTGGAGCATCCATGACTCTCTGCACTGCTCCCTCAGCTGCTGCATCTTGTGGGCGCGGACGATGTTCAGGCACTCCAGCTCGATGCTGCGCAGCTCCTCGTTGAGTAACTCCAGCTCCTTGTCCACGCCCTCCTCCACGTGACCTTCGGCGCCGCCGCCGGCCAGGCTGAACAGGCCCTGGGCTCCGCTGTTCCTCATCTGACACTTCAGCTCCAGGAGCTCTCGGAAGCGCTCGCACTCGGCGGCCGGGATGCCCAGGAAGTCGGCGTCGGCGTAGTCTGCGGAGATGAAGGACTCGCCGCTGAAGGGCAGGTCGGTGCTGCCGAGGGTGTCCTGGCTGTAGGTCAGCTTCCTGCAGCTGCCCAGCGTGTTAGAGGCTGTGGTCGTCTGGTCGTCGCCGAGGTTCTCTTGCTCGGAGCTCTCGTCGTTACGGGTACTCTCATCCGTGCGACCGACGCCGCTGTCTTTTTCATGGTGGTTGGAGAGCAGCGTGGCGGTGTCTGTGGTGCCCCCATCCTCCTCATGCTTCTTCTGCAGGGAGAAACAACAGAAGAGGACTTGAAGTGGCCTTGCCTTCTATACAAGGTCCTAAACTTCGATGAATGCTAACTCAGATGCACACCAGCATCCACATATCCAATGAGCTGTCAACTCCACATGACTAAATTATAGCGCCGATTCACAACACACTCAACAGATGGGCTGAGGTATTTGGGCTGAAATGCTGGATTTGGTTTTTACTCCACATGGAGTTGTGCATTACGGTCAGTAGCTGGACAAAAACCCGCCAGATTATTGACTTTCCACCACTGTGCTTGGCTTTTGTTACGAGGTGTTCTAATGCGTTTCCAAATGCGGTTGTGCTCATCTCATCTTTAGTCTGGTCTGGTCAGTCCTGCTTGTTCCTGAGCTATGCTTAGCTTTAGAAAGTTGCATCTTTAGAAAGGAGTCCTTTCATCCATATCTCTTCCAAACAAAACAGTCCTGTTTCTCCAACTATAGTGGCATGAACTTTAACACTCCAAGGCCCGACATGGAGCTCTTGGCTGCGTTTACACCTTCTCTGACCAATAAATGGTTTGACCTTACAATGAACCTGAAGGCTGGTCCACTTCATGGAAGGTCCGCAGCTGAATCCTTCCCAATTTTTAACATTTCCCACTTCAGAATGATGGACTCTAACTCACTCAGAGATGGCCTTTTGACTCGTAAAAGATTGATGGTGAGCAACCGTCGCTTCTCAAAGGTCATCGCTGATGTTTTTCCACCAAGGCGTTGTCTTAACACACACTGGAAAGGTCCAGAGTAATAAACTGACAAAGGTTCTGCTGGTGTGTTAATGACGATCAGAAAACCTTGACGTGGTTTAAGATGTTTTCATCTGGACACCTGGTTGCAGTTTGAGCCTTTAATTCCTAGGTAACCTTTGTTTCCAAACACACTTCTGCAATTTGGTTTTAGCGCCTCAGTGAAAGAAAGAATTAAATCATGTAAGACGTCTAGTGTTGTTTTCCATATTTGCCTGTAGCATAGCTAACATTTTAGGCATGACTGAGCTCTGAGAATTACTCCTTTGTGTCAGGTACTTTTTCCCTTACAGGACTTTGTGCGCCTAAAGTATTTTCTACAAACAAATTGTAAAGATCCTGTAAAATGAATGTATATGATGCATAGAGGACAGGGCCATTCTTTTTTGAGTAGCAGGCTCTTCCTTTTCTTTCTCCAAATGTTAACGTGTGAAACTAGTTTCAGTTTATTCATGAGTCCCAACATCTCCTTTGTCTCCTTCACGTAATAACAAAAACAAAAAACCTGAACATCCATTACTCAGATTGATTGTGTGTCTTCCTGCTCAGTGTGCTGTGAATTTGTGTGTGTGTGTGTGTGTACCTGCTCCAGCATGCTGGCAGTGAACTGCATGGCCTGATGGTGCTGCTGCTCCAGCATGTCCATATGGAGGTCATCCAGGAAGTCATTCCTGTCATCATCCATCCAGCCCTCGTCCAGCTGGAATGCCACAAACAGAGAGAAGAGACGCCTCATTAGGCACAAATATGAAACTGCAAAGATATATACCCCCGCCCCCCACCAACAAAACAAAACAAACCAGAAGGACCACTTCTGATATATACAAGGCCTATTCCTTGACACAAAAACATCATACATCTTGATCAAAATCAGTTTCCTTTTCCTAATCTTCAATAAATTGGATTTTAAACAGAGATGCACCGAAAACAGAGTTTTGTGGAAATCCGAATTTGTAAAGCTCCTTATAAATAATGTCTTCCACCTCGGTGCTTCTTCTGGTTTTATTCTAAATATCCCATTTTTACTAAAAAGAAAAACCAAACTCAACTTAGGCTCACCGTCCCCCAGTAAAAACGTCTACACCGAAGACTCATCGCAGCCAGGAACTGCTTGGGTCAAATCATTTGCTGATCAGACAACCTCCAGATTTTGGAGATTCTGATTTGACCAGTCACGGCCGATCAAGTTGAAAATCGTCCGGTTCTGGTCACCAGAATATTTCTCAATGCATCTCTAGGTTTAACAAACAACTTGCTCTACCAAAAGCATATCCATCCTGACATGCTTATTACCTGGATCTCTGGCCGGGCCACCAATAGAGAGATGTTCTGGTTGCCCTCACTGGTCAGCAGCACCACTGCATCCTCTCGATTTTGAATCTCAACACCATTGATCTTGATGGACATAGAAATTGACAAATTTTCTGTTTTGAACACGACAAACCAACCAAAGCTTCAAGCATTAGTGTGTGTGAGCCTTACCTGTATGATTTTGTCCCCTTCTCTAATTCTGCCGTCCTTCGCAGCGATGCTGTTTGGATCAATCTAAAGGAACAGGGTTGTTAAATTGTGAGCTTAAGGCAACATCATTCCTGCTGACAAGCCCAGTTTGTTGTCATTCACTAAACGTTAAAGCAGATCTGAGCATAAACCGGCAACACTTACCTCACTAATGTAGATCCCAGCCTCATCCTCATCATCAGTCCTATAACAGATGGTCAGGCCCAGTTTTTCTTGGATGTTTGCTCGGTAAAGATCCACCTCCTGGTTAGACACAAATTAAACCTGAAATTACTTTTTTTTCCACCCCTAAAGATGGATCGGCAAAATAGCTGGGAGCTTGGGCAAGCGTGTTTGTAGACAAAGTAAAGATATTGACCACAAAATGGGGGCAGAGAGCAACGCAGACCTATCAGTCACTGTAATGAATCTTTCAGCTGGACGAGGGGAGGCCATCGGCTTTTCTTAGAGGCCCACTGACAGCATGAGAAATGACGCGGCGCGCCGCAGACGGCCAAAGCGCCGTTTTTCACTTGTCAACACCTGTAATCTCACAGATCCAGATAAAGTTACGAGCAACACTGGTCTCTGAGGCCAAAGGGCGAACTCTGTGAGGGGTAGGTCCTAAAAAAAAACACTAAGCTGTAGCTGAACGCACTGATGAATCTGAAGTTCCTCCATTCTTTTGGCCCAGAGACAGACGTAACGTACTGCCTCGCCTCCGGGATTGACTTCCAACTCAATTTAACTTGCAATGCCGTGCAAATCCAAAAGGCAGTGGGATTAGCTCACTGATGAGGTCAGACAACGTGCTAACTAAACAGATTGTACAGTTTATTCTATCAGTGTTCCAATTCTGGAGTTCACTGTGTGGTTTGGCTCATCCCCAAAACAGGACAGGTCCAAACAGAAATGAACAACTAGGTCTGCAGAGGGGATTATCAGTGCTGACCTTCCCTCCAACCAGGACCTGTACAGACGTAGGGCCAGAAAAAGGGCAGCTAACATCTCTGCAGATCCCACACATCCTGCACACAAGCTGTTTAGACTTTACCTTCAGGTTGTTTCTTTCTTGACATATTTGAGCTAAATGACTTCATTGAGAGCGAAGTGGAACCGGAGTCGCATTCCTTGTCGTTTGAACCAATTGGGCGATAAAAGTTGATTCTGAAACGTCAGACTTCCTATTTGAGGGACATTCCAATATTTTTCCTACATGGAAGCTTTTGTACCTTTGTCGTCTTCAAGAAACAAGCCACAGCCAGCAGCCAGTGCTTTGGGGCATGTCCACCAGCTTTGCACATGTGCATCTGGAAACATCTACGCTATTTTGATGCTTTGCCATAAGTTTTAATGGGTCTGGACTGTGATGAGGCCATTCAAACACACAGATATGTGGCAACATGGCTCCCTCTCTGCTCCCAGCTTCCCTAACCCAGCTTTAGACACACATCCCCACAGCACGTTGCTGCCACGACGATGTTTCATGGCGCAGTGTCATGTGCAGTGTTAGTTTTCTGCCACACAGAGCGATTTGCATGTTGGCCAAACAGTTTCATCACCGTCTTTCATGCGTTTGCCGACTAATAGTTGTCCTGTCATTAGACTCTCCTACCTGAGCTGTGGATCTTTAAAGCTCCTCCAGAGTGACCGTGCGTCCCATGGCTGCATCTCTGATCAATGCTCTCTTTTTCAGGCCTTGCCGATTCGGTAGATGGCCATGTTTTCTTAGGTTTTGTAGAATGATGTTTTTTTTTTAGGGGTATAAGAGTAAAGGAGGCTAAATACAACAACACCACCCTTTTTTTATATTTAAAACCTTCTTTGCTAAACCAGAGGTCATCATTAAAGGATTATGCGAAGAAGAGCTCAGTATGTATGACGCAGCAGCCATTAGCCACCTCTGACCTCCGAGTCTAATTAGTCCTCCATGGACGACTGTAACATCAGCCAGGAGGTGGCTGAGATTCATCTGGAGGGGGTCACTGTTGTCGAGGGTCACCAGAGGTCAACAGCAGCGGTTATATCACAGTCTCATCCAGCAACTGTTAGCGCCAACAGATCCATCACTGTAACCCTGCTATCTGTATCATCTAATTATCTGACGAGCCTCTTCTTTACTGCATGAGATCAGGTTCCTGTCACTAATAAGTAATGGTGTTTGCTGAAAAAACAAACAAACAAATAACCCCCCAACAAAAACCAGCATCTCCAGTCCTGTCACTGCTAACTAGCAGCGACCGCATCAGGGCATGTGGTTGCAAGTAAAACGGCAATCCAGCTGGATTCTTTGATGTCAGATCCACCTCTGGCCTCATGTCTCCTCACTGATAAAACAGCAGAGACATCTAAATGGAGATGATGTTTTACCTCATATTCCAGCCCCTCGCGCTCCATCTCCTGTTGTATGCCCTCCAGGAAGTCGTTGGGGTCGAAGTACGTGTGCTCTGTAGGAGGCCTGAGAGAGAGAGAGAGAGAGAGAGAGAGAATAGTAAATTTGGGACACACTTCACAAAGGAACCAAAACACAGAATCCCTTTAATCTGTGTAGATTTCACTGGTCTGAAAATGAAATGACACGTAGCGGGAGCGCAATAAGAAAGGGAATCACTCTCAGATCAGATATAGTGAAGCTGCACCCAGAGGCTAATCACAAATTAGCATTCTGTGTTTTTGATTTGACTCTGAAGCCAATTATAGAAATCACTATTATTCATTAAAGGCCATTTCCTGCTTCCACAGTGCATGCGTACTCCGGGTCTTGGAGCTGGGACATTTGACACACACAGAAAGAGGAGAGGCAGCTTGGGAATATGCAGATATAAATGAGCAGAACCGTCATTTTAATGTGCCCTGGAGCAGCCGCCATCTCCAGTGATTGGCAGGAACACTTTCTCTCTGTGATCACGGTGCTGTTTTCTCCAAAAGCGAGAGAAGCTATCATTAATTGGGTATGCAAGTAGAAATCCAAAAATCTTCTGTGGGCACATAACGTTGCTGAACCTAGACCTGACCAAATGCAGCAACCCCAGATCATGGCACAGTCCTGACAGGCTTGCATGGTGAGCGCTAGGCATGATGGGCACATCGCTCAATGTGCTCCACGTCTTACCCTGATGCACCCATGGCTCTGGAACAGGATGAACCTGGACTCATCAAACCACAAGACCTTCCAATGCTGCAGAGCCAGATCTTTATGCACCATGGCAAATTAACGGCGTTGTCTTTTTTCAATTAGCCACCCGCAGTTATAGTTTTTTAAAGGCTACATACCTGCTTAGCTGCCCTTTGTGTTCCCTTCACACTGTGTTTAAAATGTTAAAATGCTCGCTACTAAACACAGTCGCGAGTTCTGCTGTTGTTGTTTTTTTAAATGATTTTAGCTCAATTTGAAAGATTTCCTTTTTTTTGCGGTATCTAGTGACTCGCTTTTATTGACAGTAGACTGACAGGAAAGGGGCGGAAGAAGGGGAGAGACATGCAGCAAAGGACCGCGGGTCGGATTCGAACCCGGGTCATCCACGTTGAGGACTATAGGCCTCCAAACATGAGTCGCGCTACCTGCTACGCCACAAGCGCACCCATTTCAGCTCAATTTTCAACTTTAATGATCACAGATAGAGATCATTAAAGATTTTTTTACAATCACATTTCTTCTACGAAAATCAATTCCCCAACTTAACTCCCCGTTTTAATAACGCATAGGACAGTTCTCAACCCAATTTAAGCAAATGTTTTCATTTGCATGCAAATAATTAGATCCGTCTGAAGCAGATTAACATCTTTTCCACGGTCACTGGGTGCTTCTAAAATAAATCTCCCTTTAAAGGGGAAGTCCGGTCAACAAGGAAAAATCAGGGTATCATTAGCTATAACTAAAACTAATACATTTGTGGTTATTTAATGAACTTATCTTTAATCAATAATAAAATAAAAACATAAATTGTCGTCTGAATCACTGTGTATGGGGGCTGACATGACTGCCCAAATATGGGCAGTAAGGGGCGTTTGACATCACATCCTGCGACGTGGAAGAGCGGAAGCGGCGACAGTATTTCTCTCCGCTTTCCATGCAAAGTCAATAGGAGCCGTTCTACACAGCTGCGATCATCAATAATTATTTCGGATTTCCAGAGGACTTCACCGCTGACATTCCCAAGAGCTATTGCTGAAGCAACAATGCCCACGTGCATGGCCATCGGATGTTCCAACACAACTGGTAAAAGAGGAAAAAACATTGCTTATTTCAACACAGTCACTTCAGCGATCTCTCCTCCGCTGTGTGTGTGTGTGTGTGTGTGTGTGTGTGTGTGTGTGTGTGTGTGTGTGCGCGCTCAGCTGCAGCGCCGGTGCAAAGCCGTGCTCAGCCCAGCATGTGCTGGAATGCTCTTATATTTTAATACTTATACTATAATAATCAGCTAACTTAAGTCACTTCAGCGATCTCTCCTCCGCTGTGTGTCTGTGTGTGTGTGTGTGTGCGCGCGCTCTGCTGCAAACTGAAACTGAAACCCCGTCTGTTAGACGCGCACACACACACACACACACACGCGTGTATAGATATATACTGTAGGACCCGACTGAGTTTGATCTTGGAAAATAGTGCGCCGTGACAAACAGAGCGTTGAAACTTGCTCAACAGCGGGTCCGCCGAGTGACATCAAAAAATGGGAGGTGACAGTACTATTCTTGACCAAGATGGATTCCTCCACATAAACATGATTAAATGAGAATTATTATTAATTAAAAAAACTTATAATTTTTTGCACAGTATGTAGTAGTTTTATATTTAAAGTACTTTCAGCAGTTTGAATTCTGATTTTGACCGGACTTCTCCTTTAACTCTATCAGATTCCCTGTCCTTGATGAAGAAGGGCATCCCCTCAGCATGATGCTGGGACCATCGTGCTTCACCATTGGGATGCTGGGTGATCTCCAGGGTTTTCCATAAAGCCCCAAAAAGTCCTAGAGCTCCTTCTCCAATGTTTTGCTGTTTCCATATATTTTTGTGGGACCTTTAAACAGGAATTCTTATAGCTTTTATTCCCCTAATAGGCTAAAGTGGATTTTATGTATTATGTTTGATCTATAAATAAAATGGGAGCTGAATACATATGGACACCATACCTTCCAGATATGTTTTTTGGAAAACATTTTGATTTCTTTCTCCTTTGCACTACACAGCTATGCATAATTTGTTGGTTATGCATAGCTGTGTTGGTTAAAATGTGTGGTTTTAACGTGAAAAAAGTAGAAAGCGGTTGCTTTCATCTTTGATTTGCAAGACACTGAATCGCTATTTCAGGGCGTATTAGGATGTTAATTAGAATCACGGTCCTTTCAGCTATGTATGTGAAAAGTTCTCTCAACCAGGATGTAAGAACAACTATTATTATTATGTTATTTGCGGGTGGGACCCGATGAGGATACATTTTGTTTTTAACATAGCATTAAAAAGTTCTCTGTCTACTTTTGTCAAGACGCCCACTCAAAGAAATGAAAAGAGCTGCTCTGGGAGAATGCTTTGGGAAGCTAAATCATGTTCCAGGTGAACCGGTTTCAGTTAAGAGCTTCAGAGAGACCATAACCACTTGGCGCTGTAAAAAGGCAGGCCGGAGCGCTGCCACATCAGAAACAACTTTATCTTCCAATGTAGCGACTGCCAGCAAAACATCGCTAAGCAATCTTCCAGTAATGGGGGGTGTCAGTGTTCAAACATGTCATCAGCCATCGCAGCGTCTGGTGGGATGATACGGAACTGAACACAGTTCCAACTTTATTTGTCCCCTTCATGAGCTCTGCCTCGTGTTTTTACTGAAATGGCCCACAATGAAGGGAGCAGAGGGATGGGTTTACGGCAACACATTTGGGCCACTTCAGTAAACCCGACTAACTTTTTCCAGCACTGAGATTTCTGCTTTGCATTTTTTGGTAGTTTTACTGCATATACATACAGATAATAACAAATGTTGGTACCCATTGATAAGGAGCTGGTAAAGTAAAGACTTCAGCAACCTGGTTTTCAGGACCCTAAAAACCCCAGAAACAACCCGGACAACCCATTACCTATGAGCTCATTTTAAACGTGGGTCTGGTGCAGAAACTAAAACTAAAAATCTACAATTCTTTTAACACCCTATTAGTGGGAAGATCATCGATGTACAAACTAGCAAAACTAAGAAGGGTCCTCTATAGGATACAGTGCACATGCAATAAAGGGTCTGTCATGATTTAGCCTGACATTTTAATGAGAATAATTTTCGCTCGCCCTTATCCTTTATAGGCACTGAAGGTGCTGTAATATTAGCTATATCAGGAAAACGAGCGGCATTGTGGATATTTTATCTTAACAGTTTATTATCTACAGGCATAAATGAGTATCTATCTATTAATGAGTTTCTGTGAATGACCCTATATTGTGTTATGCTTTTAATTTGATTTTATAATGTTTTTTTTACTTGCTGTTATCTAGTTCACGCCTTTTATTATGGAATTAACTTTTACAACGAGCTCACACTGAATACGGTGCAGATACGGTTCCAGCGCCGCAAGGAAACCCAGGTAAATAAAAGTCAATGTGTCCACTCACATCAGCCGCGGTGCATTGAGGACGTGCGGTGCTGCAAAAGATTCTGCAAGAAGGAAGTTTGACCATGTTATGCCATCACACCATGGCAGAGTGAAATATGTGACATGGGGAAAGAATCAAATAGGACCAAAAAGGTATTTCACATTCACAGCCACCAAGGATCCGCCTTCATGGCAGGGTGCCTGCTGTGAACCCAAAACCACTCCCCACAGACAAAAAGGCTAGCAAGCCACCTCTGCAAGCCACATGAGATCCAGTCTGCCCACCTTCTTCTGCCTGGGACATCTGGAGGAGAGGAGGTGGCTGGGCCACGATGGGGCCTCACGGGGCCCGAAAAATGCACAAGCCAGCGCCTGGAAGAAATCTCTCTTCGCCTGGGAACATGACCGGGCAAATCAGAGTTATGTCTGCTGTTTTAACTTAAGCGTCAGGCGCAGGAGGAAAGAATCCCTCCATGCCAAAAACAGCTTTGTTTATTTCTCCTCAGCTGTTACAGGAAAGGTGACTTAAGACGGCGCAGATCGGCCTCCTTTACTCACTTCCCAAGCTGAGAGAAAGAGGGAGCTGAAATCGTGACTGCAACCGGGTCAGAGGACGCGGGAGAGCCTTGGACTAGGCCGCCCTTCGACCACGTTTCGGCTAGCTCATAGCCGCACGGCCGCATGTCTGCTGCTGCTACCCCTTTCGGCAGCGGGCTAAGAACCAACGTTTTCCCTTTTCCACTGCTCTCCCTTGGATGGCCAAAGTGGACCAAACTCACACGAGGCACCGACAGGTTGGACAGAGAAACCAAAGGGAAAGGTTACATGGTCATTTGGAAATGTTTGTGTAACGCGTCCACATGGTGTTCTTAAACACAAAGAGCTAACGGGCATAGCTCATGCTACGATTCTGTATCAGGTCATTGCTGATATGATTCGAGTGTGTTTTATGGTTATAACAAACGTTATCTCAAACGTTTCATATACTGATGGTATAATAATGCTTATGTTAACCGGCTCACTCATTATGACTAGAAATCAAGCTGAAGTCTTTAAAGTTAGTGCCGAAAATCTGCTAGCCAAAATGCTGGTTAGCTTCTGGTAACTTCCGATTTCCGGTTATTCAACAAAAGCCGTTTTAAACATAAGGCTTGCTTCGTTTCGCTCCGCCATCGTTTGATAGTGCTATGAGCGTTATTACCGCATTAATATGGAATATTAATGTCGATTTAAAGGCATTTGGGTTAACTTTAGGAATAACCGATTTTAGCGACTGATCACTGCAGCGACCCCTACCTTCCGGAGGTATAATCGCATTGATCAAATCGGGCGTCCCTAAAGTAAATGATTTTACGGAGCAAATCATTCTTTAAAATGTTATTTCCTCAAATAATGTTTTGTGTAACTCGGGATTTGCATTGTGAATGGGTTGAAACACATACCAAATGTTGTTCTGAATTAGTGAAGCTAATTTAAGATCATTCCATGTTCTTTAAGGTGAACTTTGGTTCTTTAACTCAAACAAAATGTTATTTCATCAAATAACGTTATGTTTAACTCAGGATTCGCATTGTGAATGGATTGAAACGCATGCCAAATGTTGTTCTAAATTAGTTAAGCTAATTTGAGTCCATTCCATGTTTTTCTTAAGTCAGATCTGCAGTGAACAAGGATTCACTGAATTATTCTGATTATGATCAACCACTTTTGTTTTGTCTTTCGTTTGTTTTTGCATGTACATAGTTCCTTAGCTTAGCTTCGTTTACCTTCATTTTGCTTAGTAGTTTAGTTAAGTTTCACTAGCCTAGTGCAGAAGAGTTATTGATTGAAATATAGTGTTAATTCAGATAAACAGCATTATATAGTGATGTTCTCCGGATGTTCATTTTATTTCTGTTTTTAAATTCTTGAACTTGAAGAGAAGTTGTCACTCATTTATTCTATGTGTGTGCAGAGTTTGCTGTCAAAAGAACGCCAGTGCTCGAATCATTCCTTTCAACTATTGTTCTGATATCAGCTTTATCCTCCAGACAATACTTAACAGACAGAAAGTTATTTATTAAACATTAAATAACTTTAAACAGTGTATAATTGCACAACAACCAGATGCTGCAGCGGTCCCTGGATCAAGCTCCAGAATTTAACAAGCAAAACAGGAAATGTCAAACGCTAAACAGGATAAAGTTCACGTGAATTTCAAAATGAAGTCCCCCCACCAACTTATGCTAACTTGACTAGTGTAAACAAAACGGCGATGTAGAATTACGAGGAAACAGAGGGCCTTTTGGAGGATAAAATAGGATATTTATGTGCATGGCTTTGCTCTAAAAAACGAAAACCATAGCTGTTTTTGAATCCTTTATGAGGGATAGTAACAGAAGGGACCACGTGAACTTCTCTTCTTACAAGCACCCTTTCCGCAGCCGCTTCCCCGGGAGCGGTGTGAGTGGGGGCTTGCGGCAAGCTCTCACTGGATCATGACCGTAACCCGCAGTCAGTGTGAGCCCCCGGGTTAGAGTTCCTGTGATTTCTTTCTGTAATTGTATAATGTGTGAAGAGCCTCTTTGGGCTCTGGTTCAACCAGTTAGCAAGCATAATTCGCTCGGATGCTGACTGGTCAGCCTGTGTATGTGTGAACATCGGTTTCATTAGATTTTCTTTTTCTGAATATAGGTTTCTATTTAAACACAAACTGTTTGATGTTCTGTAATGACCCTGATGAAGGCCACAGGCTGAAATGCATTGGTCAGCAAAAAAAAGTTGATTCCCAGTACTTGGAGCCTTCACCACATCTTTGACTCTCTCCTTGCACCTTGGGAGTCTGTGAAGTTGTGCCAGAAACTTGGAGAACTGGGGCTCGTTCTTCGTACGTTGCTTAAAACATCCGTGATCAAATGAGTGTTGAGCACAGAATAGAAGGACCCAGTATTCAAGACAACAAACAGTTTATTAAGAATCAGAACGGAGCGGGCGGCGTCTGAGTTAGCAGCTGGAATCTCTGCGGGTGGAGACAACAGGTTAGTGACCTCGTCAGTCTGGATATGACTAGACACAAACGTGTGGGTCACTAACCTGGTCCCTATGTCCAGAGCTGGTCCGGGGACGGGAGGAGATTCCAGATGGCGAGCTGCCAACAAGACGCGGCGTGTTGTGAAGCTCCGGGAGTCCGAGATGCGGAGCAAGCGATGATCGGTGGACAGGCAGGAGGTCAGAACCGTGTAGACAAAAACAGACAGCAGGATAATCCAGGGGGTAAATCCAAAACCGAAGTCGGAGACATAGTCGGGGGTCAGAACCAGGAGGTCAGAGAGCCGGTGAAGTGCCAATGGATAATCCAGATCGTAATCAGGTCACAGTTCAGAGTTCGGAACACGGTCAAACAAGGATCAGGTAGGAACAGGCAAACTCAGACCTGTTCCTGACCTCAGAACAGGTCAGGAACAGGTAGTCAGAGAAAAGAATGCTGGAATAAGTCGATCGCAAGGATGAAATAAACTGGCACTGCTGTCTGGTCTAAAAGCTGGTTTTATACTAGTGGGAGCAGGTGGAACAGATCTGTGGTAATGAGAAATAGGCGGAGCTAAGCAGGTGTGTGATAAGAGAAATAAGACCAGGCAACAGTGCCGAAATCATGTCAATGAGACATCCAAGAAAATATCATCGGGCTAATCATGATCCGGCTAATTGGGTTCTTCGAACACACCTGTTGTTTATGATTAGTATGGCTGGATTGAGTTATCTGAGATAATTGCGCGTTCATGCGTCGGTTTAAAAGGGGATATGTGTCAATAGTAGAAACAATGATCAGCAACGCTGCTATTGGCTGTTCAGCATGGCCAAAGAACGCCCACAGTTTTTCTCCCAAGCAAAACAAGAGCTTTTAATGGAAGGTTATGCCAAATTTGAGTCATTAATTAAAACGACAGGGAACACCTCAAAGTCTGCTAAAGCCAGGAGAGAGGGCTGGCAAAAAGTAGCAGACAAATTAAATGCGTAAGTGCTGTCCATGGTAGATGTTTCTATCACTTTCTACAGCAGAGGTCACGGATTAGCGGACCAGGGTCCGGATCCGGACCCACCTGCTGGCTAATCCGGACCCAACCTGATTTAAAACATTTATATATTACTGCATGTTGTCCAAGGACAGTGTCTAACTCAGGGGTTAAAGTTCTCCGTCGCTGCGACGGATTTCCGTCATTTGGAAATTGAGCGCAAAAAGTCCCGTCTAGACTTTTTATTCAAGGTTATAATCTGAAACTGCTCTCAACCAATCAAACCTGGCAGAGGCGGGACATTAGCCAATCAGAAAGAGAGCAGGGTGGGTCTTTCCAAAGCGGACATTGCCAGTCTGAGGTTTATCGGTGTTCATCATTTTAACTTTTGGGAGAGCATTTGCTGCATCTACTGTCGGTATGCAGCAGTGTTCACCTGATGAGCAGCTGCGCTCCAGGACACTAAATAGAATGACAAGGATTTTGATGCTTACAGATTGTTAAGAAAACTACATCAAAAAGATAAAACAAATAAACTGCAGCTACAACATGGACTGGAGAACGGGTTCTACCTGGGTGAGGCCAGAGAAAGGCGATTCTCAGAGAGTTTTTTTATGAAGTTAAAGTGGAGCGCAGACACAGGGTTCATCCTGGACAGGTCTCCAGTCACTGGGCTAAAATATAACAATTTTATTAAACTTCAAAAAAGTTAAATCATGCCTTTTTATAAACTCTAATGATTAATTGTTTAACAATAACGGGCAAAGCAGAGACTGATTATTGTCATGTGCAATCTGTGTCAAATTAAAATATATTATGTCATGATAGTGTTGGTGATGTGTCCTGCATTTCCAAGGCTGTGTTTGCCTTGTATGATCATAAAATTGGTTTATATTGAATGTGACAGGGAGCCAGTGGAGTTGATGTACAGGTGTGAAGTAGATGATGTAATGATGAAGCTGCTGTCTTTGTACTAGCTGGAGTTTATGGAGGGTTTCTGGAGGACAGGGAGCTGGGATTATGAAGTGGACTGTGGACCAGTTTGTCAACAGTGTGAAGGAAGAACTTGATGCTGCAGAGATGAAAGTAACCCAGATGATGATGTGGATGTGGAAAGTGATGGAGAGGCTGTCCAGGATGACGCAAAGGGTCTAAAGCTGAAAGGTGGCAGAGATACAGAAATTTTCAATGGATATTTTAAAAGTACCAGATTTAGTTGACTTTGCACACTAAGCAAGTGAGCCAACTAATGCGGCATGATGTCCACGCCCCGGGAATATATGGGCTTGCGAGAAAATGTTTTCAGTCAAACATTATTTTTGCTTCAACCCCTGTGCTAACTTCACTTGCGCCACTTCTCTTGTTAATATGGCAAAGCCCTCCGGAGCGTTCCCAAACATATCCGCTTGCTCATACATAGCTGATTTAAGTTATGTATGAAATAGCTAAAATAGCTAAAATAGCTGATTTAAAGGCGCAGAACGAATGAGCACCTTGATATGTGCTTGAGGTTGGCTTTGTTGCCAATCAAACCCAGGTGTAAAATCCCTGCGCTAAAGGATCCTGTCTATCTCGCAATACGTGATTAATTCGAAAAGCTCTGTGAATTATTCTTGCACCTTCCGCAACAGGTTGCTGTCATAAAAATGGACAAGACATGGCTACGACAGACTTCCCTATCTCCTTTGCTTATAAAGCCGTGATCTAATCCTATTTACATAACATGCTCGCGAGCAGGCTTGAGTTTGCGCACATGTTGCTATGACAGCCAGACCAGGATGAGTGTCGAAGAACCAAACAATCCAAGACCATGCCAAATCGTCAACAATCAAATCTAGCTAACTGAGTTAGCGACATACGATGAACGAACCCCTGAAGCGAAGAGTGACCTGTTGGGGCCACTAAGTCTCCATAACAACCACTAAGTGTTATATAAATGGCAGTCGAATTTTTAGGAAGCATGCCAGGAGAGAGCCCCTCTCTGTCAGACAATGACAAAGTTAAGCGTGGCAAGCAAGGCTTGCTCTACTCTACAGAGACTCTTTCTGCAACTGTGATTTGATCAGCTAACTAAGAATCAATTAACACTGCATGCCAGCAAACACAGGATGGATATGTGGAACACCACCATATGCCCACTATAAACACGGTGGAGGAACTGCGGAGGGACTACTTCTCTTGGATTTTGTAGTGCATGGCATCAAGAACTCTTTAAAATACCAGGAGCACCCTTTTGTCAGTGTTTTTTTTTTATGTGTGCGGATTTGTTGGTGTGTGTGTGCATGTCCAAAATAATAATAATTTAGATCTACCGTGCCACGGTAACCGTGGCCAGTTACATGATCCACATAACCTGCCCTTCCTCTGCCCTACTTTTCCTCTCGCAGCTCGCGCTTGCCTCGCGCTACCTCCCTCTACACGGTCTGTCCTGCCCCTTTAAATCTGCAGCACACGTGACTGTGCTCTTATGCTGTTTAACTCCGCTGTCATTGGTTATAGACCAATTCACGCGTGACGTCACGAGCTACATCCACGCTACATCCGGGTCCCGCTGGTAGGCAAAAACAGTACTGTTCTCGTCTACTACCATGACAAAACGGGTGAATTACTTAAGTTAAGACGTAAACGTTCGTTTCGTAATAATATACGTACATGTACAATGTATGCAAACCCTCTGGCATTAGGATTCCACAAAATTATAGTGCTATTAATTTACTATTTCTACTTCTAGAATTAGAATTACAACAAATACAACCGAGGAACACCATTTACATTGTTTTTATTGTACAAAGGTTTTCACACTGTCCATTAGTAAATTAGTGCAAATCAGGGGCAGAGTTAGACATTCTCATCATCAGGGACTTAGCCCATAAAATATTACATCATTACGAGGGTAATTTGGTACACCAAAAAAGTAAAAATCATTTAATCTGTTGATGCGGTTGTAAAATTAATTTAATATAGGCCTTTACATATCTTAAAGTTTAATCTGCTGTTCTTTAATAGTCTTACTAGTATATACCAATGGTATATTAATATGTTCTCATTTCAAATGGACAACCATTTATGTAACAATTCAGTCTTGGTGTCACCCATCTTACTCAAAGTACAGTATTGAGTCCTCCATGCTCCTTATGTATTAAGATTTACTGCACATTTAAACATTGACAACTCACTATTGTTAGGGAAATAATTAGTTGTGTGAGAGGATGTAGGTAAGGAGAAGCTGTTATCTACACGTCAGAGATATGATGTAAAAAATTTGTTTGGAATGTTAAGATAAATTACATGAAATGTGATTACATTTGTTGAAGTTTGAATTTAATATTTATAATGCTGTCAGTGTCAGTGACACTTCTACTTCCAGTGCAGAGTAAATACAAGAAATTTATTTGCAGTCCCTTGAATGTATAATTTTGCAATGTTTTATGATGCAGACAGAGTATCTTAGATACAAAAAATAAGGGTGGGGTTTATCTCTCCACATTTCCATATCTTCAAAAGAAAATACAGGATATATCTAGACAACAGACATATTTTGAATATATTTGGTTTAATAGGCACGTATTTACCATCTGTCTCTGTTGCTGGTAAATTCAAATGCAAACTTTTTCAAAGTGGGAAAAAAGTCAAAATTCGACATTCATCAGATCGGGCGCTGCTTTATAATTTATAATAATAATATAACTTTTATTGATCTCACAATGGAGAAATTCACTTCTGCATCTTTACCCATCCCCTCGGGGAGCAGTGGGCTGCCACTGTGCGGCGCCAGGGGAGCAATCGGGGGTTAAGGATCTTGCTCAGGGACCCAGAGTGGTAGTCTGCGGGAGTTGAACTCAGAACCTTTGGGACCCAGGCTCAATGCTATAACCACTAGGCCACCAGATTAACAAAAAGCATCTAGTGTGTGTCGTGCTTATAAATTTGTATAAATGTAGCAAGAAATACTGCCTTTCTCTTTCAACAGAAGAGACGCGTCCTGACGCTCAAGTCAAGCATAAAGAAATAGGAGCATGCATATTGCGTAGGACCAATGATGTCAGACCAATGAAATGTCCCTAGGGTTAAAGTTCAAATCAAAGTTCAAATCAAACCTACGCCCTTGATTCCATGTTACATGCTTTATAGAATGGGTTGGTACATTTCAACCGGTTGTATAGCAAAGTATCTTTCTGTATCGGGTTTTAAATCCGTGCCCCATGTGCCCTCTTTTAACTTTGAGCACCTGCCCCTCCAATGGTCTCTGCACGGCCCTGAGCTGCGGTGAAGGAATTTGCCTTGCTCGCTCTCCAGGACTCTTAATTATACACAGAAAACAGATGAAGAGGATTAACTGACAGGAAGAATAATCTATGCCAAGGCCATGGCTGTATACGCCCTTTGATCGTTCTGAAGTTCCCACGAAACGGCGATGCAGCGCTACCAGCTACTGTACTCACTCCTCTGGCAGGAGGTACTCCTCCAGCTCCGTCATCGGGGGAGAGGAGGGGGGCAGCTTGGTGAGAGCCATGATGTGCTGCAGAGTGATGTCGGTCTGGGTGCTGATGTCCGACACCTGGGTGTCTGCCATGGGGGCGACCTGTTGGGGGTAAGGGGACCGGCGTAGGACCTGAACCATGATGGGCTCCTTGGCTGTGCGAAACGCCTCCACTGCTTGCTCATGGGTGGCTTTTGAGAGGTCCTTGCCATTCACCTGGAGGGCAAAGAGAAATTGCATCACTGACTGAACAGATGATATTTTTGTGACCGTTCTCCTCTCTCCATAGAACCAAACCAGTGTGATCACTCACTAATTATGCCACCAGTAAATAAATCAATGTACCCAAACAAACGGAGCTCTTCTCTAAATATTTCATTAGTGCCACAGTCACCCCCCCCCCCCCCTTTCCACAGGGTCATAGTTGGATCAAGCGGAATACGACCTTAATTAGGAAGAGTCTCCCTTTAATTACTCAAGTTCATTAGCTGTGGCAGCTAAAAGAGGAATCCCGTACGCAAAGTAATCTCCCTCCTGTCAGAGACTGTGGAGGGAGCGCCGGCCATTACGCTGAGAAGATTAATTTGAGCAAAAGGCTGCGCTGCGCCACAGCGATGAGGCCAATTAAGTGTGGTTGGGCCACTTAAAGCGTCCGTGCGTTGATGAAAGCGCAAAGCCTCTAAATACCCTGCCCTCATAGGAATTTGTCTGGGTTCCAAAAAAATCTGAAAGCGGATCTATGCGGATCGAAGGGATCGGAAGATTTTCCGTGTGCTCAGCTCTGATTGATGATCAGCAGGTCAAAATGCTAAACATGCATCAAAACTAAGAGCTACAACCACATCAAGTCTAAACATGCACACCAATAGTGAGCTTCTCTGCATATTTGCATGCTCATATGTTTCTTGGATAGCTGCAGCTTTACACCTGTGGCAGATCATTAAGGAGCTCATGATTCTTCAACATCCTTTCCTTCTTCTCCTGACATCCCAGATACATGCTGGTCTGTGTTTGGGGACTCCTTTTCTGATAAACCCTCAACTGGTTGGTTTGGCTGCCTCTGGCTGTGGTGGTCTCCCTTATTTGCACGTGGACCCAAATGTGGTCCTGCACGTCAGCAAGCGGCAGAAACATCGAAAACGACCTCCTGGGAATAACGTCTGTTACTGTTGGAATGCCTGATGGAAACACTGTGAAGAACGAGGAAAGCCATTCATTTGTGGTAAATGCCCATGAAAGGAAAGCAAGGCATGCAGGACACTTCAGATAGAAGAGAAAACTAATAACCAGCAAAGATGAATCCTCATCCCAGGCCTGCAGGGTGACTGGCTCGTCCCAGCAGATGTAAAACTTTTTCTTTATCTAACTTTAAATCTTGGCTAATCTAGTTGCAGTATCTTCCAAATGTTCTTACGGTGCGGCGCGCATTTCTATCCTCCTTAACTCTGATATAATGAACAGAATCCAGTGTGACCTACTGCCTTCCAAATTGGTCTAATCAGTAAACAGACACTATCTACATGTAGTGTACTGCCAGTGTAAATCCAGCTTCTAAACCCTCCTAAACTGACAGGCTGGACAAAAAGAGCGTTAATCAGAGAAGAAGGCAATAAGCCCACTGTGGTGTATTTAGCCCATAAACACACCACACAGTGAAACACAGTGGTGGCACCATCATGATGTGGGGATGCTTGCATTAGCAAAGGCAGGGAGAGCCGGAGCTATAGTGGAAAGGTTTAGATGAATGCACTTCCGTGTGTTAGAATGGTCCAACGTCCAGACTGAAATTCATGTAAGAATTGGGGGCAAGTCTTGAAATTAATATTCACAGATGCTCTCCATCCAGCCTCACTGTTCTTGAACTATTTTAAAACAACAATGAGCTTGGCGTCTCTAGATGTGCAATGCCAGTAGAGACAAAGCCCAAAAGACTGGCAGCCGTAACTGCAGTGAGACGTGGTTCTACAAAGCATTGACAAGGCGAGACAATTAATGCACATTACACTTTTCAGATTTTTTATTGGGGAAAAAAGGAACGCAGTTATAATTTTTAAATGTTTGACACAACTTAAAAAGACAAGATGTCTTATAGATGCCTTTGTCTTCTGTATGCTGCTTAAATTTGCCCAGGATTTCACATCCACTGTTTGTTTGTCTCCCATAGCTAGATGTGATGTTTTACATCAGCTGAAGAACACAAGCGGCTTTGTGTTGCCCTCTCACTGCACGGAGGCCCACAACTGTCCAACATGGTTGCCTGGAGTCTCGGGACACCTAGAAAGCAGTAGAGACAAAGCCTTTAGCCCCCTGCTTGGTGAGCCTGAGGCATTCTGCATCAGCGCTTTTAATGAGGGGGACGGGGAGGGGACTATTCACTTTGCTCACCTCTGACACATAACAGCGCGCTGAAAACACACAACACTCCTCTGCAACACAACACACAATGCCGCGCCACCACCGAGCTAGTCCAACCAGCCTTTGCCGTCACTGGGCCTCAGTTCAGTGGTCTGTGAAGCTCATACGGCTCTGTTTGCATGGAGGCCATGCAGCCAAAGAGACCAGACCTTTACAGGGGTGCTGCTGAGAAAACGTGAACTTTAACAGAAGGTTTGGCTCGCATGTACAGAACACTCAGGCTTCTGTTCCTGTGCACACAGATGAATGACACACAGAAGGCTCTCTGTGAAACTCTGGTACATCCTCAAGATGGGTTTCTGTTAAATCTATTTTAACAGCAGGAGGCCAGCCATTCCCCACTTAAAGGAATACTAATTAGGTCAAAATCAAACGTCTTCTGTCCCAGTGTCGGGAGAGGAATTTACTCAGCTGTGGCTTTGTTATTCACAGCCTATTTTCCTTCATTAAAATGTCACATTTGACCTCTAAGGCAACACTGGAAACGAGTACCTGCTCGGGATTTGGCATTTTTTGCATCCAATTTAGAATTTCAGTTGTCCTCAATGCGCCACGTGACAGCTTATATGGCTCTTCAGGCTGTTGGGTAATAATTAGGGGCAGCAGGGGTCAGTTGTGCTTTGAACTCTGATGTCAACTCATCTCTGCAAAACAAATCAAGTTGGACTGAGACGTCAGTGTGGGAGTTTGTGTGTTTGCCTGTGTGGGTCTGTTCTGAGGCTGCAGAAAATGTCTCATCTGCCAGGCAGCTGGCTCTAGATTTTCCATTATTGTCTTTGCATTACTGCGGATGGAGTGAGGCTGCTTTATTAGCTCCTTATTTAATCCTGCGCTGTCTGTTAAATCAAAATCGATTTATTCATATGAGAATTCTCAAAGAGGGAATATAACAGGATATTTTCATAACGAAGGCGATAAACAGAAATTAACTGATGCTACTCTGAGGTTCCTAGTTACTGTTGCTATGCCGCAATGTTTACTGCTGGCAAAGCATCGGTTTTAATATATTATTTCTAACTTTCCTTTGGTATATTCTAATACATGTGGTGGTGAACTCTTAGCCAGGCCACCCTCGTAAGAGGCTTTTTGATCTCAATGGGCCTTAGTGGATTAATGAATAAATAAATGAACAGTTAAAGTTCTCAAACACGTTTGTTTAAGATAAACTAGGGTGACATAATGATCACTGATAGCTTAAGACATCAGGTTTGATTTTATCCGTTTTGCTAACTGAGCTAAAGTTAGCTCCACGGCATGGTTAGCTTGGCTGCATTGCTGCGCCTCGCTAGGCACATAAATTCTAACGTAAAACATTGGACAAATGATCAAGCTACTGTGAGCAAGGTTTCAATTACATGTAAATATTCATTAGTCTTAAGGCTCCCACATACTCGGGCATACTGTCAGCTGCACAGAGTCCCCGTGGACTGGGGGTCCACACCTGTTGCCTACATGTAATGTGAAAAATTCCTACATTTGCCACACTTTCTGCCAGTGGGATGAGCTCAAGTGGCTCAAGTGTGAGCCACCAGAATTGAAAAAGACTCCTGGATAGGTGTCGAAAATTTTTCAGAAAGAACTTAACTAAAGTTTGGTTGCCTCCGATTTAGGCCTGTTTGCTGTTGCGATGACCTGGATGACTGAGAATTTGCACAGTCTCCCAACTTCAAATACGTAGATATGGCTAGATGGGAGATTTTACCACCCTGTGTATTAGGACAAAGTGAGTCGTCGTGAATAAAAGTGCCTCCCAGACTTTTCAAACCTCACCCATTTAAGTGCCAAACAGAATATTTAAAGGAGAAGTCCGGTCAACAAGGAAAAATCAGGGGATCATTAGCTATAACTAAAACTAATACGTTCGTGGTTATTTAATGAATTTAGCTTTAATCAATAAGAAAATAAAAACAGAGAAACGTCATATGCAGCCAACATTTGGAAGAAGAATGTCTTCAAGATGACATGAGAGCGAGGATTTTCGGTATGTTTTTCTTTTTCATAATGTAGAATTTGCCGGAACATTTCTGTACTGACCAGAGCGGCGGAGGGATACGACACACTTATGTGTCGTATCCCTCCGCCGCAACAGTGAGCATAAGTATGCTCACTGTTGCGGCGGAGGGATACGAGACACTTAGAAAGCATGCTCACTGTTGTGAAGCCCACTTATTTTATGCAACTTTGGTCTTATTTTTTCTAAAGTCACTTGTATATTTCATGAGTTGTGGGTTGCAGTTTTTTTGGGCTTGTTTCTGAAAGTGAAGTCGATTGTTTGGGGTCTAAACTAAGTGCGCTGAAATATCCCTCCGCCTCATAACGCGCTGCAGCTCCTCCTCACAGCAGCAGAGAGAAAACTCAGAAGGAGCTGCTCTGCAGTTTACGGTTTACGGTTGCAATAACTGATGATAACTGCTGAAAGTAGATTAGGCGGTGCAGATCACCATTTTGAGCAGAGATTGGTTCTAAAGATGAGTTTTATACTCATCTTTTAACATTGCATAACCCAACCCATAAACCATACTTTAATGCTTATTTGTTGTCTTTTTATGTCTCTAATACTAAATGTAAAATTACTATTACTTTAAATTTAAAGGCTTAATACCATGTCTATCTTTGATTAAGAGGTTAAAAAATATATTTCGGCATAAGAACGGGTATTTATTTACAAGGGGACAGATAGGGCATCGGGACTTGCTCTACAGCCGATACCGCACCGTTATGTCACAAACTGGGAGGTGGCAGTACTATTCTTCACCAAGATGGCGGCCCCCATAAAAGGACCTTCAAATGAAAATTACTCTTAATTAAAAAAGCTTATCATTTATTGAACAGTATGTAATAATTTTAGATTTAAAGTACTTCAGCAGTTTTAATTCTGATTTTGACCGGACTTCTCCTTTAAAAGCCTAAACTGACTATTAATGCAGTATATATGGCAGGACAAAAGACCTGGAATCGAGCTTGAAACACACCTTTTATCTAAACAAAAAGGTGAGATTACATTGGTTTTAAAAAAATACTATTGGACAGCTCAATTGTGTATCCCGGAACACAGGATTAAAAATGATCTAGAGACATGATGGGTACAAATTGAACAAAACTCCATTTCTAGTTGCCCTCTCAGAAGCATATTTCGTAGCAAACCTATATGGAAGAAAATTATAATTAATCACATTTGAATATCACACATTGTATGTATGGGAAAAGAAATCAAGCTCCAAGTTAAAAAATCTGAATAGTTTGAAATCGGTATCAGCAGGTCACAACTTTGAAAATTGATCATGTCAAGCTACAGGTCAGATCAGTGCAGCTCTAGTGCTAAAAGACTAGATCTTGTTATTGCATTTCACCAATGTTCTGCCAAATCTACCTTTATTAAAGGACAAAACGACCTTCAAAACAACCCATAAAAGTAACCTCTGCTCATCTTACAGTTAAAATCTTGTAGGAAAGAGCTTGATAGATGTTAACATGAGTTTATGATAGAGCCTTTTAATCCACACATAATCCGGAAATAAAGAGGAGTGTTATTAAAGAAGCCCTGCCTCACTTCCTTGGGGATAAGCACTGAGATGAACAGAGGGGAAACTGCCAGGAAAACGAGGCCTTTCAGTGTGCTGGTGGTGGGACTGACGGGGGGGGGGGGGGGGGACCCCTGGGTATCTCACATTATACACAAGCATTTAAAAGGCGCATAAGAGCCAGGTCGCTCTGCTCCTCTTTCTGGTCCAATACACCTTTAACAAAAAAGAAATAAATCCTTGAATCCTTCATTTCAGAACAGAGAGGACTGCTGACATGGTAGAGAGCGTGAACACTTTATGGGTTATTTTGAGGGGGGTCTATATTGAGGTTTGAGTGGCAGTCTGAATGTAGGTCATTCCTCCTGCAAAGCAGTGTTAAGCCCCCCCTTTGTTTCACTTAAAGCCATTCTCGTTCAAAGACGAAATTTGAGCAACATCTGAGGATTTCTCTATGTGGATATTCACTCTTATAAGTGCGTTTTAAAAAAATATGTAAACATATTGTTCATTAAACTAAACAGAAAGAGGACCCTCCACAGTGTGAGGCTGGAAAACACAGCAGTCTTTTATTTAAAGCAGCGCTAAAGCTTACTGAGGATTACAGAACAAACAGCTAAAAACTCGATGACGGCTCAGAGAAACAGCCTTGTTTTCTTTCACCTAATCAGATTTAAGTATGGGATGTTGTGTTTTCCACAGATGGTCAATTAACAAGCCAAATTCCTCCCCGTACGCTTTCTGTTGCCTCCCTGAGAGTCTGAGGTACACAGATGAAGGTATAAGGTGTGTCTCTCGGAGAGCTTAACCCGACTTTATTGCCAGACTTTTTGGCAACAGAAAGACTGCAGATAAAAACACTTGATTATCTTGTCATGATTATAGTTTGACACAAAAATTACATTTGACGTTGTCTACTTATAAAGCCAGAAGGAGCAAAGAGCATCCAGCGGAGAGCATCATTCTCTGCCTCGTGGCACAGAACGCTGACGCGGAGCAAAGTGCCGGATGAGCTTCCCAGGGCAGCCAATATCCACAACTGGATAGAAACCCAGGGTTGTGACATGCTTCATCAACACTTATCTCACACCGCCACCCCAGGCTTCCCTTTCTCCAGACACAGGGCCACACAACAAACACAGCAATCCCCTGTGAATGCTAGCAGCACACCAACCCCAACCCCAAGGCCAAGCCTGTAGGTCTAAGGCTACGTTCACACTGCAGGGAAATAATGCGACCCATATCCGTCTTTTTCACGCCAGTGTAAACGGCCCAATTCCGATCTTTTCCTCCCCCCAAAAAGTCGATTTGTGCCAGTTCCATATGTGGTACCAATTTGGATATGTATCGGATATTTTTCAACACATCTGCTTTCTGAACGGTCGTGTCGCATTTTATCTGTCTTTCACGTCCCTCTCCTGTCTCTCACTACACATCCACACACAGTAGTAGCAGTTAGCGCTCCATAAAAGACTGCTGTTAATTGCTCAACAGCTTTCTAATAATAAAAAAGGAGAGATGCCGCCTGGTATCCCAGTTTTTTTTTTTTTTTTTTTTACAAAACTTTATTGAACACTTCTGACAATTTACTTCCGTAAACAGTGCGCTGCTGCAAAACATATTTTAAGTGCAGCCCTGGCCATTTTATGCTGTTGCTTAGCGAGCTGTTTTTAGATACAGAACACATAATCACTGAATTCAAACTCAACCCTTTATTCAACTAACTTTTTACCAACGCTCCAAGTTTTAAAAAAGAAAAAAGAACGCGTGCTCTCTGAACTCTTTGAAGGGGGCGGAGCTTGGTGACAGAGCATTTTTGATTGGTTGGGAGGATATAATGACTGTAATATTAACCTATATGGCTAAAATGCAAAAGGAATGAAAACTTTTATTCTACTGAACTTTTTATTGACCCTTTCTTTCTATCATTGATATACGTCTATCAATCGATATTTATATTGTTATTGAATTATCATAGTTATCGTCCAGCCCTACCGTCCAGACAGAAGTCTAATGGCGGTCGCATTTAATAGTAGTATGAACGATCACTTAAAAAAAAATTAAATTTCAGCAAATAAATCAAACTGAGCATCAAGACCCGCAGTGTGGACGTAGCCTTAGTCACTCCAGCCCAGCTTGCACCTGCAGAGATCTGGTGCAGTGCAGAAGAGCAAAGGCTTGACAAAGAGATATCGCCTTCTCCACGGCTCCTTTAAGCTTTTCCATATTTTGTTATGTTACAGTTAAAATATATTTCAGGACTTGATGTGAAAAGGGTAGCTTGCTTCTCTGTTCTGTCCTTCTGAGTATATACTCACAAAATTAGCTATTGGATTGGAATGCAATTGTGAACATCAATTTCCAAGTTATGCCACAAATTCTTACTTGGATTTAGGTCTGGGCTTTAACTGAGCCCTTCTAACATGTGGATAAGCGCTAACAAAGGGATATTTAAATGCAAATCTTACAAAGACATTGTTCAATGAGTCAAATGTCCATTTATTAGAGTAAGTTAAGCCTACGCTATAATAACTCAATCATACCAGGAATTAAATGTGTGTTAAAAATCAGTTATAAAGTAAAAAATAAGTAAATCAGCATGAAAGTTGAAGACTGCTTGGAAGTTCCTTAAATTAGGACATTTTATAGACTACATCATCAAACTGGGCAGCTGTGAAACCAAATATCATTCAGAGTTTGTGTTTAGATCCTGTCTTGGACAGATGTGACGGCTCACCAGAGCCGATATTAGCGGTCATTGGAAACACACAGTGTCAAGTGGTTGGACTCTGCACTGCTGGTCCCTGCATTGTCTCCTTATGTAGGCAGTGTCAGACCTCATTACTGGGCCCGGGGTCAAGCTGGCCAGGCTGCCTCCTTGCAAGCGCTCCCGCCCTTGTGTTTTGGAACTGGCTTTAACCATGGCAGAGTCTCCGACAGCGGGATGGACTGGATGAAGGGCGGTCTTGCCAAAATATTTCCATTTAATTTTTGTGTCATTCTGGTCCAAAAGACGCCACGCTGAGATCGTCTGGCTTTGTAACAACTTGGCTCCTTGAAATAAGTGGGACATATTTGCAGCCTTCAATCAGAAATGTGCCTAATTAGATGGCTTCCTAGAGGAAATGTTCCAGATCAATTGCTTTTCGCACATGAAGCTATTCGTCTGCAGGGATTGGAACGCACAGAGGCAATCAGACAAATAGGAAAGCAAAGGATTTAGCTGATACACTAGCCCAGGCCAGTCCAGTGTGGATCACAGACTGAACTGGCAGCTTGTGCTCAGGCTCTAATTAAGCACCGAGTCTTGGAGGACCTGCAGTGAGGCGCCACAGCCATTACAGAGTGCTTCTGGACAGATTAACTGACCTGTGACTGTCAAATAGAGTTTCCAAGGCTCCTGCACTAAAGTCCCTGACAAAAGAAAGTGAGCCTACTTCTCCACATGGTGCTTACCTTTAGCTTTGAAGTGAGGGCTGAATGATCCACGGCTGTCAAATAGGTCAAGTACCAAAAAGAAGCCTACAGCTCCAGGCTTTCATGATCAAAAGTGTTTATCTACAGCCAGATAGTCCACTGCCTTTAAACGGCCTTAATCGTGTTTGATTTTCAACACGGCTTCATTAACAATCAAAGTCATACAAAAATAAAAAGTAACCCTTTCTTGACTGTTTCATGCAACTTCAAGTTTTTCACAATTTGTCATGTTCAATACATTTTACAGAAATTTTATGTGATAGACCAACAGAAAGTATTGTATAAGTGGAAGAATAATGAGACACGAACTTTAAGATTTCTTGCCAAAAAAAGTGCCTCCAGTGGCCCTGAGTCAATTCTTTTGGGGTATGTCTCTACCAATCATTGTTTGCCCAATCTGCTTTGCACAATAAATCCCCGTAGTCAGACTGAGTAGAAAGCATTTGTGAAGACTAGAGGTGTAACAGTACAAAGAAATCCAATATGGAACATATCCCCGTTTTTAAATCAAGGTTCGATACGCTTTAATCAAGAAATAAAAGAAAAACAACACCCTAAATATAGATTTTTTATTTTTATTCTACTTTGAGCAGCAGTACACAAACAATCTTTTCTTTTTTTCTGAAATACATTCGATTTTCATAGTCTGAAACTAAAAAAGTGGAAGATTTAAATCTGACTGGAGATCTGTTTTTTTTTTTATAAAGGTTGTCCTACAGAACGTTACATTGAGCACTTAGGTATAAACATTCAACATGCGTTCAGGTATATAGCAACTCTGTATCTGTTTGGTACACGTGCGCACCGAACCAAGAAGGCTGTACCAGACATCCTGGTGCCCTTGGTGAAGAACATTATTTAAAACACAGATCAGACACAGACTTTCGACTGGACTTTTTTATTTTACTAGGCCATTCTAACACATGGATATGCCAAAGTATTTATCTAGGAGTGTATGATTAGGAAGTCATCCTGCAGGAAGTTGAATCTCTACCCTAAACTCAAGTTGTTCCCAGCCTATAAAAGCATTTATTCCAGTTATGCCCTGTCTGTACATCAGTTCATCTTCTGTTGGACTCTGACCTTTAGAAGTGAAACACTCGCAGTGTGATGCTGCCATGTTTTACTGTGGGGAAGAGTTTTGCAACGAGGCCAGAAATGAAACATTCTGGTCTCATTTGACTACAGTACCTTCTTTTGCATGTTTGCTGTGTTCCTACATGGGTTGTGGAAAACCTTAAACAGAACTTTTTATTAATTTCGTTTTCAAAAATGGCTGTCTCATTGCCACCTTTCAAGCAAGGCCAAATTTGCACGACAGCTAGTTGTCCATTCAAAGGATCGTTCAACCTATCCTGTGGATCTCTGCAGCTCCTCCAGAGTTATCATGATAACGTCGCTGAGTAATGTTGGTCTTGAGGAGGCTGTGTACTCACTAGTGTTCTCTAAGAAAAGCCTCTAAGAAAAGCTGCATTTATACTGAGGTACAATAAATTCATCGGAACTCTATTTGCTAATTAGATCAATTCTGAAGGCAGTTGGTTTTACTCTATTTCATTTGGAAGTATCAGAGTAACATGGCAGAACACGAATGTACGCAACACTTTTCAGATTTCTAACAAAGTACCCTTTCTGTGTCCACTTCTCGGTTCTGAGCCACTCGGTTGCTCTATCACATGAACTCCCAATGAAACATACTGAAATTGGCAACGTGTCAAAATGGGAAAACTTCTGGGGGTGTAAATACTACACAGTTACCAAAGCTGTTAATGAATAGTGCTTAAACAGACTCTAAAGGGCACTAAGTGAAGTGACTGTTTCTAATCCTAGCAAGTCTGCAGAAGCACCTGCAGCTGAAGGAGAGTGCGCAGGCTGTTGAATTTCACAAAACCGTGCAGAACCATATCTTCCACGCTTCCAACATGGACTTAACTCCTAAATGAACACGAAAGATTTCAAGTGTTAGTGGATTATTAGACCCCTCGAGAGATAATGAGAAGAGGAGAACAGAGTGGGCCCTTTGCCGGGCTCTCTGATCTACAGGATCAGTCCGTATTAACAGTCAGCAGGAACAAAAAGAACTTCCCAGAATCCCCCACTGTTAGGTCCAAATCAGAGAGTTGTTCACACGCCTTTCATTGATTACTGTCTACTGTAAAAGCCACAGCAGAAAAGTGGAGCAGAAGCTTCACATACTAATTTAACCAAACGGTTTATGTATGAGAGCAACCATCGGACACGTCAGCTGTGCACCAAAAACAGAAATAGATCAGGATTTGACTCTAAAAGTGGAACATAAAAAGAGGGGATTTGGTTAGAAAAGCAGAAGAAAATGGATAGGACAGATAGGAGAGATTTTACAGATAGTAAAATCATACACTTTGTTCAGGTAGAGATGACACAACAAGGGAAAAAGACTCAGTGTTTGGGGAAGTTTCCCCAAGAATCACCAAACCAAGCACACTGAGGCATTATGCATTTGGTCAGACTAACCTCCATTTCCCATTATATGTGACACTCCAGCTTCTTCTATTCCTTCACACATCCTGAGAACATCCTGCAAGTTACCAAGAAAACCCCTCAAACGTGTTTAAACACTGATTAATCCCAAGTTATGTTGAACATTACAAGTAATATCTGCTGTTGTGGGAGCTCCAAAGCGAGACAACACAGTTTTAAAACCCAATTTTCAGAGCCAACAAAAAGCAAAGCAAAGTGTGACTGAACCTGGACATCATTAACCGATTCTACAAATATTTAAAGCCTGTGGATCCAGAGTCTAGCGGGACAGATGTAATGATTATACATGCAAAGTGTGTAAGACGGCTGCAGTGGTTATGTCTGTCATTATTAAGATTTCTGAAGGCACAGGATAATATCGCGCACCGGATACAAGAAATGGCTATGATTTGCAAAAGTATTTATATCTTAACTTTTGAGCATTTTGAATTTCATGTCATGGACTAGGGGTCTCCAACTCAAGCCCTCGAGGGTAACTTTTAGATGTGCCCCTGGTCCAACACACCTGGGCCAAGTGGCTGAACCCTCAGCAAGCAATCAAGTTCTACAGAGTCCTGCTAATTACTTTATTATTAGACCCAGTTGTGTTGAAACAGAAACGCTTGTAAAGGTTGCAGCACACCAGATAAAAAGGAGCAGCATTTTAGACATTTGTGTAAGCATAAGATCTGGCCATTCACTGCATGTTTTTGGACCGTTGGAGAAAGCCGGAGAACCCGTAGAGAAACTATGAATGCACAGGGAGCATATGCAAGCTCCAAGCAGCAATCCCCCAGGCAGGGCTTTGCCCCTGAACCTTCTTGCTACAAAAAGCAGTAGTGCTAACAAGTGTACTACTGCGTAAACGCAGAAAGGTGCAGCAGCTGCTAAATTAGGCTAACTAGGGCAGCATCCCAGCAGCCAAAGAAAAAGCACAGCTGCATGAAAACACGATCCACACAGCACACTTTTAAACCTTTGTATGGTCATTTGGGGGGAGAAGAGTGACCCCAACGTTAGCAGCTACAGTTGAGCCCAAAGTTATTTACCCTTGTGGCTTTAAAGCAATCTTTCAATTTGACTGACATTTGCCTTCTGACTGGCAGTAACAAACGTTTTGGAGGGGTCCAGTCCTGACCGGAAACACAATAGAGAATCTGTGGAGGGAATCTTTAAATTATGATGATGGCAAGCAATTAGGGTGAGCTATTGTGAGAAGGGTTTGGTTGCTGTAATGCTAATAAATTTCTCCACTGATTATTGAGAAAAAATATTTTTGAAATGACAATAAAAAAGTAAATAAAAATTAAAGTTTTTCCACTCAAATTCTCTTTTTACATGGTTTTAGCATCTTTTAAGGAATTCCCATGTCATTTCCCTTTAAGAAACAAACCTTCAGACTGTATGAAAACCTAAATATTTTCAGAAAGAGGTGATTAAAGCAAAATTCATCTGGATGGTGGACACTGTTATATATAAAGGTGAGAATAATGACCTAATCTAAACAGCACTTAATCATGCTTTCTGTAAGAGACTGGCAATTGAATCCACTTTCATGTGAATAAACTTGCATTGTGGTTGAGCATAACAATGGAAATAAGTGACTTTTGAAGGTCACGTTATCTTGTTTATTCCACTTTGGTTCTGGGGTTTCATAAGGGTTACACAAATTCGAAACATCATGATATTTATTACAAGATGAAGTTTGTCTTTTTAAGCACTATCTAGTCGCTGTTAGCATCTGGGTTACTTTGTTGGAGTGAGTTCATGCCATTATTAGGAGCCAGGGTTTCTTCTAGGATTTTTTTTAACCATGGTGGCGGTCAAACTAGAGAAACTCATTTGGACGCAGCAAAGTCTGCTTTTGAGAAAAAAAACACTGGATAGATGTGATCCTTTTTACAATAATATACAAGGCATAAAAACGTTATTAAAGATGAATACTTTGGATTGCAGATACCATTTTCAATTACAAGAAGATTTTCCTTTAAAAAAAAAAAAATGCTCTAATTAAAAAAAAATCTCCATCCGCATCAACTGCCTGTGCTGGGGGATTTTTTTTTATCATTCTTGAATTACAGTCGGGGGCCCATAGAAAAACAAATGGCCTTCAGGATACCAAAGATTCAAGTTTTAACAATCCTTAAATATGTTATTTTAACAACATTTAGTGTCTCCTTAGAATAAGACAAGCATGAAAACCACAATTTTAGAAAAATCAAGCCAGGACTGAATTATTCTATACTGATTAAGGATTTTTTAAAACAAAGTTTAAGGTGTATGAAAACTTTATCAAGAAAAAAGAAGGAAATTCTTAGTTTTCCGAAAAATAATGCTAAAGTCTTGTCTCGCTTTTTTTTGGGAGCCCAGTTTTGTGTGTGGTCTTGTCCTGTGAGCAGTGCTGTTGCATTCCCAGTATATGCGGAGTCTGTGTTGAGGGCAAGAAACACAAATGATCAAAACATTGTAAACTTAAACTGGGGCATGTTGCCGGGTGGATGGGTACAGATGCCTGGAAATCTTCTAGTAATAATGCCTGAGAAGCATCGTTTGGCGCCAGACGTCCCACAGTTGTAGGATGTATCATGTGAACAAATGTTACAGGGAAGATATTTAGTGAAACCAATCGAAGGTTTATGTCTATAATCAGGCTTGTGCTCAGCCACTCCTTGGAAGCCACTGAAGAATAAAAAAAACTCAAAATGCCAAATCCAGCTCTGGGCTCGGGTGTGAGAACACTCTCCCCGCGTGTTAATGATGCATCTCTTACACGCCTGCTCTGTTTTCTTTGCTGCAGAGAGAATGTGCAAAACAAGCACTCAAGTGTTAAATATAAACTTTGGTAAAAGTCAAGCTGGGGTTACGGCACAGAGAGCTGCGAGTCAGCATTCAGCCCTCAATGAGGAGGTGGGCTGCGATCGGCACACACCAGCAGACGCATTGAGAGAGCTGTCACCTCTTCATCACCCCCCCCCACCTCCTTTAAAGGACAGCAGGCCACCTCTCTCTGACCCCCGTGGCCAGAGTTCAGACCCCTTTAGCTGCAAGGGCTCAAGCTGGCAACAGCTCCACTCCACTTCGCTTCACTTAACTCTACGCTCACTCAACCAGTGACCCCGGAGACGGGGACAACTCATGGATGACAAACGGCTAAGAACCACAGCAGAGAAGTGCCACAAAACATCCAAAATCTCCTCCTCAAGTTTGAAGGCACACAGTCACAGTACCTGGCAGACTTCATAGAGTAGTTTATATTGCTCCTCAGGCTTCCTCAGGGTACAGAGGCTGCATCCCATGGTGGAGGCGATCACAGCATCCAGGCTCTCCCCTGCAGCAGCACAGGCGGGAACAGAGCAGGAGCAGATATCTGGTTTCCTCCTCCCTGAGCCACTCTCTCTTTCCAGGCTGTCTTTCTTCCACAGCTGCAGGACGACTTTGGCTGACAGGACTGACTTCCCCCCCAGCTTGTGGCTGTATCTCTGCGCTCTGCTCACACACGCCGTCCTCCCTCCCTCCCTCCCTCCCTCCTTTGTCGTTCTCCAGCCCACTGCTGAGCTCTAGGAGGCCAGATCTATGCACACCCCTTCATGTTTATTAAGCAGCAGCTCATTGAGAATTCATAGAGGATGAGGAGAGGGCGGCTCACTTGCGAACGGGCTTTGCCATAAAAAAAGGGAGTGAAGTTGTTTTAATAACCAACCGCCATTAGATCCAATGTGAGAAAACAAGCTGAACAGAGAGGCTTTTCATTTCATGACAAGGCAAATATATGTCTCTTCTGAGGCCCTCCGGATGCTTTGTCTGCTGCCGACTCTCAACTTTTAATCTGAAATTCTAAAAAGCCCCCTGTCTCTGACATCAGATAAAGGACTACATGCTCGTGATGGTACATCTAAAGCTCTGCAGCTTTATTAAAGCATTCCCTTTCAATGGCCCAGTTAAATTAGCACTTGGTGACCTCTGGTATGCTAATCCAGCAAAGAGACACAGAGCTCCCCCCCCCCCCCCCCCCCTCACCCCCCCTCACCCCCCCTCCTGTGTGCATTTCACTCCAAAGCCGCAGGCCTAAAGCCAGTAGCAGCAAATAAAGTGGATAAATATTTATGCTGGACCCTCTCCTGCGTGGCCAGGCAAAGTTTACCCAGCGGGACATCTAAAGCGAAGCGACAGACAATTCTCTGGGTCCTTCCCAGTGCCCGCTACCCAGCTTGCAAACAAAGGGGGCGGCTCCAGAGGCCGATCTGGCTTTTGTACTGCCGTTTGCTCTAATTCTAGACCGATTTCTACTGCATATGAGAAGTATTAATAACCCAGGAAGTTTTACACATCTTTTCACTTGTTAACCACAAGCTTTAATGTATTTTACTGGGTTATTATAATGCTAGATCATCACAAAGTAGTGCATAACTTTAAAATGGAGAGGAAAAGATAACACAGCCTTCAGATCTCTTAGAAACTAAGATGTGAAGAGTGAAATGTATCTGTCTCTTTTACGTCTGACACCCCTTCGTAACACATGGCCATGCACCTAAACTGACAGCAAGCAGAACGTCAATCATAAGGGCAGCCAAGAGGCCCATGGTAACTCTGAAAGAGCAGCAGGGATTCACAGCTCAGGTGGGATCTGTCGACAGGACGAGCATTAGTGGTTCTCTCTTCTGAGTGTTACATTTCTCTGACTCAAGCGGACCAAGAAAGAAGCAAAACGAGGGTGAACATGGGTCAATCTTTTGAGCATTGGTGCCGACCTGAGGAAGCAAAGGGACTCAGAAGCCGGACGGAGGTTGCTGCTTTCCTTCTGGGCAGGTGAGTTAAACATTTGCTGACGCTAACAAAAGGACCTGGCAACCAGCTGGCAAACAGTACAAATGAAGGTTGAAATGAGACCAGACGAGCAAGAGTGTGCCACCTGCTGGCCGGGAGGAGTTAAACTTTTAGCTATCTTCTTAAAGTGAAAAAAAAATCACATTCGCAGTTTGCCGGAAGACATGTTGTTGACAGCAAATATAGAGCCAAAATGAAACGTTTCGACCTCCAAGTAAAGTGCTGTGTGGCACAAAACTAACACTACACACCACCATGAACACACCCTCCCCACCATAAAACATGGCATTGGCAGCATCATGTTGTGGGGTTGCTTCACTACGGCAGCTGCTCTGAGTTGATGGGAAGATGGTTGCAAAAGATAGGATTACATTCAAACATACAGCCTGAGGTACAATGAAATAGTTTAGATTAAAACATATTTATGTGTTACAATGGCCAAAGTCCAGACCTACTTCAGAAATCAGTGGCAAGACTTGAAATTGATGTTTGTCCACTCCAACTAAGTTTTCAGCTATTTATTATTAGGAAAAAGAGAATAAATGTTAGTCTCTATGAAGCTAGTGGAGACTTGCAGCTTGCACACTTCATTGATTTCCATTGTTTGTGTTTTCTATCATATAAAGTTCAAATTAAATACATTTAAGTCTGTTATTGTCCCATGAAAAACTCCAGAAAAGTTCAAGGGATATGAATCCTTTGCTCTGTGAATATCTTCAGTAGGAGAATGAACACAATCAGACCACATGTATACTTTACAGAGGGAAACCCATTCCATCTTGCAGGTAGGAGGAGTGATTAAATGGTCCTCACCTCCTCAAAATTGGATTCCACTCCTCAAGTGCGACACAATGGATTGCTTCAGTTCAGTCCTGGGTGCTAAGCCACATAGCTGGATCAATTTCAAGACAGGAGGTGGGGGTGGCCCTGTTGGAGAAACCCTGAAAGCTGGTGATAGTGATATTTCCTCCTGCCAGATGTGTCTTCTGATCCATATCTATTTCCGAACTGCTCCCAGAGGCAGGAGCGCAACAAGCCAAGCGCGAGTGTAAATGTTTTTAACACAAACGCAACAGATCAGCACTCAATATATCAATAATATATAGGTTTTTTTCTCCATTTTTAACTTTTTTTCCCCACAAAATTAAGTTTTCTTCAACACAAATCTATATAATTACACCTGTAAGGGGGTTGGGTTGGTGCGATTTCCCTATTTGTACGTAATCTCCATGTCAGTCTTCAAATAAAGCCACATCCATTTGTTCCCACCACTACAACTGTAGAGAATAATGGAGAGCTCTGCCAGGAGAAATCTTGAAAATAAGATCCGCATCGCAGAAGAAGTGATGGAGGCCAAAAAGGTGCCTCGGGCAAACACTGAAGGTGTCTGTGTGAACTTAACAATCACTCATTATTACAGTGGGCTTTGCTCGTCTGGCTACTAAAGGCTTCGACTTTCATCCGGAGTAGCGTGGAAACTAATTCTCCGCTCACATTAGCCGCACTGTTGTGCCCGGGGCTGGGATCAGTGGTGAGTTTAAGCCACTGCTCTTCCCGGGCTAATCTTTCTTTCACGCCGAGATTATCCCATTCACAAAGTCAGGACAGAGGCAGCTCTTCGGTATGAACAACTACACAGAAGGGTTATGGCTGCCGTAGCAGAACAAACACGTGTATGAATGAACAATTGGGAGCGCAGAAAAGCTGTTCAATCAAAGGCAGCAGGTTCTGTCGCTCCAGCTGGAGCAGTCTGCATGTTGCAGCACAGGGTTGATCCGTGGCCTCGTCACATGGGCTTTTTTCATAACCGTAATAACACAGTCCTCCATCTATACAGCCAGACAGGTTGTCATAATAAATATTAACATTTGCTTTTGTCTCACAGGCAAAAAGACGGCCAAAGGTTACCACGCCCCATCCCAATTAGCAGTATGGTGCTTTCAGGGTGTGCGGATCCTGGCCCCCAGTTTAAGAGTCATGACCTAAGCCAGATCCATGTAGGGATCAGCTGGTGATCCCTACAGTGAACACACTTCCTTTCTGATTTATAACTGTTACAATGCCTCACTTTCCACCCATCTGTGCTACTTTATTAATCTAACATTAGCTTAGAAAATGTTACATGTCAGACAGCAATTTAATGTTGCTTGCTGTCCCCCTGTACTTCATTCACATGGTCATTCTTAGCTCCATAGCTGGTAATGACCATGGTAATCCTCTTTTAGTCTTTCTTTGCAAAGGCAGTCAAAGCGCTGTCAGCACCACAGACAATTCCTTCATATTCTTGGATAAGATATAGGTGAGGCCACTGATCTCTCTTACAGTTTAGGCTTACAACCAAAAAAATGTTGTTACGCACCTAATGTATTGTATGAAATCAGGTGTTTCAAATAAAGTAAGAAATTAAATATTTTGAAAAGGTTTAAGCATACACACGGAGCCTGTTCCAGAATCTACTGTCATTGAACAGTGTTACCAAATTAGCCCCCTGGTGCTTGGTACATTTGCTATATTTTAATGTTAAAGAGGAGGAGACACAAGATAAATGATGTTTTATAAAAAGGTGCAAGAGATGAGCTTCAGAAGTAACAGGAAGGCTAAATGGATTCCTGTAAGTTGCTTTTTTAGACTCTTTTAAACTGTTGGCCTCCATCTGCCAGGGAGCATGTATAATTTAGAATGGTTTGAAAGCTGTTATAAGACTTTGAAACATGACAAGGATGCTTTTCAGTTCACACGGTTTAGCAATGCTAACCGTGCTAACTGCACAAGTTAGCAATGCTAACCCCGTTAACTGTACAACTAGCCAATAAAAGTAGCTAAAAACTGTCACGTTTTATGTCAACATAAAACGTTTTATCTATAATAATATACAGACTTTTCAGACTATTTTACTAACATTTCACACACTAACAAAGCGACACAACAAAAAGCAGAATCTATAGTGTACGTACCTTCAGCACAACTTTATTCTTCACAATTAAACAATCTCTGTCTTGTGCTACTCAGTCTGTCTGAGAAACAATCTTTGCAAAAATAAAACCTTTATGCACAGCTCTGAACAGGTTCCATTGCTCACTGATAAATACAGAGGGTTTTCAGATAATGCACACATTGTGCATAACCCTGACTGACCTCAGTCCATATGGTAGCCCTCCTCAAGATGCATTTAAATGTAGGTAATCTGAAGACCATGTTTCAACCTGCCACATGGCAAAATGCAGAGCCATTTATCTCTCGGTCATCAGTGCAGAAAGGGGGATTTTAGGAGGGTGAAGAGGTAAAGTCTGCAGAAGGTGACGACGTGGCAACACGCAAAGGAACTGGACACCGATGGCTGATTGAGATAACTTTGGAAGAACGCATGATGTGTGAGACAGAGCTCGAATGCTCAGTGCAGACGGCGGGATAAGGCGAGCAGGGAGACACAGGAGGTCACATATGAGGAAAGCTGATTTGGCCACTGTTGTCCAAGCACAAAAACAAATGGAAAATTTATGAATTTTGAACTTTGGTGTGATACGACATTCAAACCAATGACAGGAGTTTCATGCACATTCAAACTCAGGACATCCATGGATATAATTTGTTCTCTTCCCCCCGCCAACCGTTTTAGGTTAGCTAGCATTGCTCTTATTTATACACTAAACAACCACAATGTGTTTGAAACCTACCGTGGTTTGGAGACCTCATAACTGTCCAAATTCTAATTCTAACTTTGGGGACCGTTCCATTTTTTTTGTTTTTTTACAATTAATTACACACTATTAGACTACTATAAGAAATTTTCAAACTAACTAAATGGCTTTCTGATATCTTTCTGATAGCCTCTGACAAAAACTGCAGTTTAGTTGTGTGCATAACTCAGTGTTTGGAGAGTCATTTATTCGGTTTGCTTGACGCCAAACCACATGGGAAGTCAATACGAAGTAGTGTGATAGGAATACTACTACTATACTTTGGGAATACTACTACTATACTTTGTTTAATGACAAGAGAAGATGAGATCTCCCAGCAGAATATTGCCAAGGCATTGCCTTTTAAACATTTAACACCGTACCATACACAGTTTGATCTCCAGCTAAGTCATGGATGTTTTTCGAAAATTCCTCCGCATGAATGCTGTAGCTTTTAGACAGAACGTACATTCCACACGTGTGCCACTGCTACAGAATCAGGACAACTGACTCAAACATCGCAGCAAAAGTGTCATTGCTTAATCTCACTACATTATGCAGAAGCTTCACCAGCCTCGGCATACCGGAATGAAATGGAAAGGGAAGCTAACATCATGATTTATTTTCTGATAACTGAGGCTAATAATAATCTGACCACTTGCAAAACACTCAAACTAAATTTCCAGGTGATCCTTAAATATGAAAAAATACACAAAATAAAATATGAACATGGTTAAGTGTTAGCAAAAAACAACTTACTACCCTGTGACAAAGTTAAACACTGAATTCCACACCCTTGATCCCAATACACACACCGTAATCAGAAAGGGAGCACGACAAAAGTGATACCCATACTCGAAATTACTTAACAAAACTTTATATTCAGAACAAAATCCAATTAATTTCCTCATATTAGGACCAATGTAGCCGTTCTTATTGTAAACACCAGCATATATGGCAAGACGGGAAACAACAACAGCACCTTCTGGCATTAGTAGAAATTTAGATGCCAATAAAGCAGGAAACTGACCGTTCCTCTTTATCAACAGTGCCAATTCTATGATCAAATATTGCCATTAAAACATTTTCGCTTGGTTACCTTGGACCATAACTCAGTCTCCAGAAATGCGGAAGTTGCTTTAGCCCTCATTTGAGTTCTTTACCCTCTGAAGAGGATATGGGGGGGGGGGGGGGGGGGGGATCTGTACTGTCAGAGCGTTAATGGAGATGCCAGATGAGCAAACATTAGCGGCAAGAGGGAGTAAGAGCTAGCACGGGATGTTAAAAGAAGGTGTGAAGAAGAGACAACCCTCAGAGGAGGAAGCGAGACAGAGGTAGAAACTAAAATGTGTGGTGGAGTTTAATGAGTCTCCAGCTCCGTCTCAATTGTACCACTGGGGCATGAGCATCTGTGTATGTGTGTGGAGCCACCTCTAAAAACACCATGCATAATTTATCAGACAGCTGTCAGCTTTGTACTCCTATTTACTGTGCATTCAAGGCCGACAGGGACCCCAGCCAGGAGGAATGACAGTCACTGAGACTGTTTAATTGGAGAGTCAAAGCACTAATAATCCCATCACTTTCTCGCCAATGTAGTTGCTTGAAAAAGATGAGACGTTAATAAGACAGGTATTTTGTGGTATCCTTCACCAAAAGAAGGCAAAACTATGTAACCCGGTTTCTTGGTTTTTACACTTCCCTGAGGCTGTTTCCATCTACCAGACCCAGATAAATATTTGTAGAAAAAAAAAACAGCTTCAGGTTTTTGTTTTGTTAGGGGACATTGAGGTGGTTTACTCTAACTTTTACACTACTCAACAATTATGAATTTGAGTTTTTCCACAATTCACTCCACCTTAGACCAACAAAGATTTGGTTGTTTCACCACCAAGATGTCTATTTTCTCTCAACGAAATGTAAAATACAATAATCTGATTAGCTAGGGAGACCAAATATCCTCTTTTGCCCAGACGTGTATATTTTTCAAGTTTTTTTCAACAGGGCATCCTGGGGGATTCAAAGAATAATTGAAAATGTCAGTTTTCATCGGGACCAATAGACACGTAGTAAAACTGATTGGTGCGATTCGTGGAATACGACAGCCTTCCTTTTGTCTAACGTCACCTCAGAGCGACTGCCGTGTACGTGGTTGCTCTCCGCTCAGATGGAAAAGCTACTGCGCCGCTGTTTAGAAGGCGTCAAGGCGGAAGTGTACTTTTAACAGTGACGTGCAGTCAGGAGAGGCAAGTGAGGCCAGGCCTCACTTGTCATCATGGAAAGAAAGAAAATATATAATGATGATAACATAATATAAATTGTGATTCACTCAGTCATTTGTAATAAAAGTTATTTTTTTTATCTAATTTCCTCATTTTTGATCATATTCTCTTTAAAATCGCAGACTTTTCGCTATTTTTCATGTAAATCCTTGGTGGCGCTTGATAGCGAAGCCGGTGAGGCCGCAGCGAGCTTGGCCTCCCCTGGGATTGCGCAATCCTATGTTAACTGCGTTGGCTTCCATTCTGTGATGCATCTTCCTGTCTCTAGATAATAAATTCAATTGTTCAAACAGTTATGAACTGATTTTCCACAATTTAATATATGTGGATTACGAATTGTGTTTTGGTCATCATACTGTGTGCGGGTAACATGTTTTCGTGCTGCTGGGCGATCATAACCGGCAAAGAGCTGGTTATAGGTGAGGCCGGCAGTTCCTTGGCCTCTAGGCAGGGGGCGCTCAAGGAGAAATGCTCGTGATCCCAAAACTGTAGAGTGACAGCAAGTTATGGCTGTATTATTAGCGAGTTATGCTAAACAAATAAAGCACTAAAAAGACTCTAAACATACAGCTGGAACAGGACTGATCAGGGAAGGCTTTCCTCCCTGGCAGTGAGCTCCACTGAGACTAAGAGAGTTTTAAATCTGAAGAAGATAAAGAGAACTTTTACCGCAAATATTTTTGTTCAAAAAGAGCGCCGCATGGACTTCATTTATAAGTAGAGGTAAGACAGCGATAATTATTCATGTTTTGTTGTTTTAATGAAATGTGCGTAATGTGTGTTATAGTTTCTGACTGTGTTACAAATGCAGAAATCCATCATAACTCATAAACTGTCCGTCCGTCCATCCGTCCGTTGTCTTCCGCTTATCCGGGGTCGGGTCGCGGGGGTAGCAGCTTCAGTAGGGAGGCCCAGACGTCCCTCTCCCCAGCCACTTGGGCCAGCTCCTCAGGAGGAACCCCAAGGCGTTCCCAGGCCAGCCGGGAGACATAGTCCCTCCAGCGTGTCCTGGGTCTTCCCCTGGGCCTCCTCCCGGTGGGACGTGCCTGGAACACCTCACCAGGGAGGCGTCCAGGAGGCATCCTGACCAGATGCCCGAGCCACCTCAACTGGCTCCTCTCGACGTGGAGGAGCAGCGGCTCTACTCTGAGTCCTCCCCGGATGACTGAGCTCCTCACCCTATCTCTAAGGGAGAGCCCAGACACACTACGGAGAAAACTCATTTCAGCCGCTTGTATCCGGGATCTCGTTCTTTCGGTCACGACCCAAAGCTCGTGACCATAGATGAGGGTAGGAACGTAGATCGACCGGTAAATCGAGAGCTTCGCCTTTTGGCTCAGCTCTCTCTTCACCACAACGGATCGGTACAGCGAACTGTTACCAATCAAATGACAAATAATTTAGTATTATTTTTTTTCATCAAAGAATCAATATTTTTTCCATGTCTCTTGGTGAATTAATTTGGCTCAATCAGTCTCCTTCAGCACTTTGCAATGAGTCTACTCTGTAGAGCGTATATATTAGCAAATCTGTCTCTGATGACGTCAGTGCCTCACCAGCTATGAACCCTACCGCATGTCACTGACTTTTAACAACAAATTTCCCTCATACTGTCGCTGTTGGGACATACGAGTGGAGGGGGCAGCGTGTGCAAAGATGGCATATGCGATTCTGTATATGACAAAGGGGCTGTAGATCTTGTCGGTCACATGGACACATAAAAATATGAAACGGCTGTGGCGCTGGGGTAGAGCACCCGACCCATGTTCGAAGGCCTCAGTCTTCGACGCAGCTGTCCAGGTCTTGAGTCTCTGCCCAGGTCTTGAGTCTCTGCCCGTGGACCTTTGCAGCATGTCTTCCCCCTCTCTTTCAACCCTTTGTCAACTTACTGTCACAAATGCCATAAAAGGCTGCGTGAGTTGATTGAGTTTGTTGTTATGCGGATAAAAGGGTTAGGATACACCAGAGGTGGACCAAATATTTTATAACGGCGAAAAGTATAACATGTTACTCAGAATCACTGAAGATCGCACAGTTCCTCTTTGTACTTCCCACACGCAGTGCAAATGCTGAGTGGGTTTGATGCAGAGCCAGTAGACCAGGGACAGGTACGAGCTTTCTACTGAGTCACTGACAGGGATTCTGCGTGTGGAATGTAATTTAAAAGACACCTTTTTGCAAAGACTCTCACTCTTTTTTGTTGAGCAACTAAACACTGATAAGTAGAAAATAATAGAAGAGAAATATCCTTTATTGTCCCACAGTGGGGGAAATTTGGGTGTACCAGCAGCAAAGTGAAAACAAATGGAGGCATGCAGATACAAAGCAGGGGAAGAAATATAAAAACAAAAAATAAGAATAGGAGACTGTGCAGTAAGGGAAATATTGCAATATAAGAAAAAAATTCTGTGTTGCCATGAATTGCTAAAAAGCCTTAATCAGAAAACCAAAGAAGTGTGCAACTGAGCAGGGGTTGATCTCAAGACATGTGTAAAACTTGGATCTATATTTATGAATACAAAACACCAATTCACAACAAAGAAAAAGGCTGTGCAATGTCAGATCAGCTCCACAGCAAAATATAGATGGAGAGGCAAAGAGGATGAAGAAAAAATTAGGATGAAGAAGAAAACTAAAGACTGGAGTATACACATTTTGTTTGTTAAATAAGTGTCTTTGTGAGACTGCTAGTTCTCAAAAAACAGCTATTATTGTTGTAAGTCATTTTCTTATCCAGAAGAGTCAATATTTCTATCATTATTACATTTCAGAGATTTTAAAGCAATTTTTATTCTTGTTAATCTACAAAAGTATATCTGAAGTTTGCTATTTAACCACTTTCTCTAACTACACAGATAAGGCATACTTTAAATGCGTTTAACAGTATTATTACTATTATTCTTGTTATATAATATTATAATCCTTCTTTAAGTAAACAGTATCATTAAAGTATTTCACGACTGGGTCAAGTGTCCTCTTTTTCACAAATCAAAATATGGTCAACCTAATGTAATCAACTGATTAATTAGTTAAATGCAAAGGGATTCGCTCTAGAAGTGAGTGTCTTGACTTGGTCCTCATGCAGACTGCCCTGCAACCTACAGTATTACTGCCTGCGTTTAACTCCCCAATAATGCTGGGACAAATAACCCCGAACATTTGCTTCATTAATAACATCTCCGTTCTACCATTATGATGTAGTATAACAAAATACCATTTATGTGCCCATAATTCAAGGGCCATGGCATTCCTGCAGAAGGCAAATTGTGGTGCATCTCAACACAGTTATTAGATTGAATATTGAAAATAGTTCATATTTAATGCTCCACCTCCAATACCAAGATGACAGGACTCCACTCTGAAGCTCTCCATAGGGCCCTGCCACCTTGTCAAGTCCGCACAGTTTCTGTCGCCAACCTTCATCCCTCTTCGCTGCTCCCGCAGGTTGGCAGCTGGAGTCACCAGCCAAAGCCTCCAGCTTGTCTGGGTGCAGAGCGGGAAAGTGTGGGTAGACAAAAAGCCGATATGGTGGACTAGGCAAAGCTGGGGGATTATGGAGTGAATTTAGCTTGGATTGAGATACAAAGGAGGGATCCCCAGCTGACTGTATGGAGGCTCAGTGAGAGGATAGCCAGGGTCATCATGCGTTAGGCTCCTACTTTCATCTCTCAACACGTCTAAGAAACGGACACGCTCACATGGAGCGTTTGTGCCTAAACCACCAAAGATAGCTGTAGGAATTCTGCTATTCTTACCTTTCCAGGATTTTTTTTTAGTTTCATAGATTAAGATGAAGAAGAACCTGTAGGTAAGAGTTAATACCCAAAATGTTGCATTAGAAGCTGATTCAAAGACAAGTGCCTGATTCGTCAAGGCCAGGAATTTGAAATTTTCTGGTAAAAGGAACTGCGCCAACCATAACAGTAACAAGTTAGAAATGCTTGAAAACCTTGAATTGGCTGAGTTTAGCTTGAAAGCCCTTGATTGGTGGCTGGCCTGTTGGAAACTTGAAAATCCAGTTCTTTACCTTGATCATTGAACCCAGCAACACTCTTCTAAGTGGATGCTGCTGTGTAGGAAAGAGGACTCAAACTTAGTATTTTTATTACAGGTAAGGTGTTTTAGATGCCATCGCAGGAAGCACAGAGATACAAGAGGCTATTTCAAAGGAAGGTGTATTTTCTCCAATGGTCAAGACACATCTTCGGTTTAGTCAGGCTTAGAGAGGCAAAGCTTCAAACGTTTAGCCAGAAGACTGAACAGGGTTCACCAAAGTTGTTGTGTTTTACCCTTTGGAGCTTTCAGGCTCTGTCATGAAGCTTGTGCAGTAGGAAAATGTTCTTAATATAAAAACTAAGGTATGTTTTCTGGCTCCCTTTGGGACCTCTCTCAAGTCGTGTGCGGACCGCTCATGGGTTGATTGGCCGTGCCGCAGACAGCGCTGCAAGACACATGCAAATCTTTATACTTTCTGTTATGTAATTGTGTTTGTTAGTTTGATGACAGTAGAATTGGCTATAGCTTTTACTCTAAAACTGTTATTCATTTATTTACTTCTGCACTCATTTATCTTCTCTCTTACCATCATTCTTTTAGGCCCTATCATGTTTTCCATTGGTCTATCCATACAACAGCACCTATGAGACATAACGCTGTCCACAATAAAACCTCAAACCCGTCATTATGGTTCAATTTGTCCCTTCAGTCCATCCAGATCATGTAGCTGAGAGTTCTGAACTAAGGGTCATGGCTCACGATTTCAACACTTTGTCGCCCCCGCTCACAGTCAAAGCAGGGGCTAAACCTCCACTCAACTCCGGAGAGCTCTCTGCTGCAGTGAAATGACAGGAAATAGAGACGATGGCTGTCCATGTGATGGTGAAACTGTCCATCTAAGGTGGAAGAATGAGTTAAACCGTTTGACTGAAAGGTCCTGAACAGTGACTTAAAGCCTAATCCTATTACAAATCCTATACTCTTCCAAATGAAAACCCCTGAGGTCACTGAAAGGTAAGTGACAGACATGTTAGATGACATCACTCAGATGTCTCAATGCCCTGACGGACAGCTGAGTTTGCCCGCCTGAAGCCCGTTGTGATGAATGAGCTCACTGGTCCAGAGGGTGGAATGTTGTGTTTTACACAGATTCCAGTCTTTAGTCCTACACAGGAAATTGGATGGAATTGCTAGTAATACTAACTGGATATCTCAATCAGTCCGTAAATCTCTTTTCTGCGTGACCCCTGGCCCATTAGTCTGTACGAAGCAGTGACCTCAAAGGGCTTCTGGCCAGTGAAGACATTTGAATCACAGCCTCCCTGTTTTTTTTTGTTTTTTTGGCTGAACCAGTGAGCTGTTTCAAAGAGAGATGTCCATTCCTCTTCAGAGCTGTCAGGCTCCACTGGCTGTCAGATGACACATTCTAAACATCAGCTTAAATCATGGCTCGCTCATCAGAAGAAACCTCTGGACAAAGGACAATATTTGAGCAAAACCAGTTTCATGCTCTCTAAAAAAAAAACTACTGGTGTTGACTACCAGTGTTGGGTAAGTTACTTTAAAAATGTAATCCGTTACAGTTACAAGTTACTTTGTTTAAAATGTAATTGTAGTGTAACTTTTTCGATTACTTTTAAAAAGTAATGTAACTAATTACTTTGATTACTTTTTGATTACTTTAAGGTTTTAATGAGTATTGACCCATGTTCAACATTTAATTTTTGAGAACTGAAGGTGAACCTTAAAAAAGTGGAATTGGGAATTGACACTTGTATGACTCTATTCCTGTATATCCATCAGTAGTTAAAGGACAAGAGTCAGCAAATGCAAATTCTGCCCTGTAAAACAATGACAGCACAATTGTTGCTGTATGATCTGAAGCCCCATTTGGAGCTTTTAAACAGGCTTTGAAAAACTTTGATAATTTGCTGCTGTAATATTATAGATTTTTTAGAATAAAAAGCTAGCAGATGTGCATAATCAAAAATAACAGAAATACAATTATAGAGCATTCAGTATTGTAAGAAAGCCCACACTGTTTCTGGATAAATACATTATTGTATGAGTTAAGTTCTGTTCCGTTTTCTGCCTTTTTCGTTGTAAAACTGAAATGTCCCATGCTCCTGAATGCACCATAGCTTTCCGACGCTCATGAATGCAACACTGTGAACGCTGAGCTGTGTAGACGACCGTTTGATTTTCCGCTTAAGACAAAGTTTTGCAGTTTCACAACACACGTCGGCTCTCACGGTTTATTGTTGTGTGTGAATAACAAGAGGTGGCTGTCAACAAGCTTGAAGGCTGTCATTTTTGATGCGCTGCTTGAGCTGAAATAAAACCGTGAAACGTCCGCTCGCTTGCTGTTCTTTCAGAAGGCTCCACCAGCACAGGATGGATCATCAGAGTGATAGAGACAAGGAGCCGTAGCGGGAAACAGCGATACAGGGCGCGAAGCAATAAAAATATCATTACATATTTCGCAAAGGTTTTTCTTTATATTTTTAAAAAAATGTAACTAAATTTGTAATTCTTAATATTTTCGGAAGTAACTGTAACTGAATTACATATTATCTCATTGTAACTGTAACAAATTACAGTTACTCTTTTTTTGTAATTAAATTACGTAACGTCGTTACATGTAATCCGTTACTCCCCAACACTGTTGACTACATTTCTGGACTTTTTAAACTTCACAAAAGCCCCATTTACACTACCCTTGTTAAACCGATCCATGCCGAGCTCGGTCCGAGCTTGGATCAGTTAACCAAGCCGAGCTTGGGTCTGAAGACCTTTCCTCGCCTCCTAGTGACGATCTGCGGTACTACTGCTCTCTGGGATTGAAGGAGGAAATCAAGCAAATAAAAATGGCGGCGCCCGTAACATTCTGGAAGTTATGTTTGGTTATATTTTGTTGTTTGCGGAGAGTCAGGCGAAGACGGCAACTTTTGGTGAATTTACTTGATAGAGTCGGCTTTTGGAAAGTGGATAAGACAAACGAACGTCTAATAAGGATTTACAGACGCAGGAAACAACGACAGACGCTGAGGTTCATCACACTGCTAACTCGGCACGGTTAAAGAGGGGTAGTGTAAACGGGGTATATATCATCATATTTAAGCAAAAACACTGAAGTAAATGCAAATATCCAAAGCCTCAAACAATAGTGGGCTTGAGGACTGTCTCGTTAGCATTTCTACAGCGTTTAAGAGGTGTGCAATGACAAATTGTACGAGGGACATATTCATTAACGCAGACATCCCTTTGGATAACAGTGACAATCTGGTTTGAGGAGGGGGGCTGACCTTTGGGATTAGATAAAGCAAAACCTTTATGTTCCTTGTCTCTGGCTCATTGGAAGTTAAAATGGCTTAAAATTACTTGAACGATGCATCTATCATCATTTACATGGCAACTCTGTAATTGTACATAGTTTTATTTGTATAAGCATTACACACACACACACACACACACACACACACACACACACACACACACACACACACACACACACACACACACACACACACACACACACACACACACACACACACACACACACACACACAGTAGCACTGTGTCACATCTCCACTTTGTGTTGGTTTATCACATAAAATCCCAATAAAATATGTCGAGGCTTGCGGCTGCAACATGACAGAAGGGGAAGCAACACGTTTGCAGAGCAGAGCACTGCACATGGGTGAGGATCAGATAAAATTGAGGCAATTCGACCTTTTCTGTTACCATTTATTTACAATTACTTACTATGTAAATTATCACAAGTGGTCTGCAATGAATTTGATTTTGTATGAACGTCTTGCTAATGCCTCCCCTGACACGTGTGCTTATGACAATACAAACCAGGTTAGCCTGAAGTTAATTCAATTATCATCCACCAGGGATTCCATGTGTGCATAATGCTCCAATTATCCGCCACTGATCCAATGATTCCCCCTAAACAGTGAGGCTTTTAACAAAGGACATGCTAATGACATCAGCCAAATGGAAATCTCATTTGTGGCACATGTCAATAGATGTCTTCGAGTGATTGTGCAAAGCAGCTCTTGGAGTGCAAATGAAGACATTTGAGATCTTGATATGATATTTAGCAAATGTCATAAAGGTATGGAAGACAGGCACACATGGGTGCATAAAAGAAGAAACAAGAGCAATGACGGGAGAAACGCCTTAGTTTTCGGTTTAGTGTCTGAATAAGCAAAGCTATTAGAAAACAAACGAATGTCAAAGAACGTCACATTTCAACAAGGTGATCTTAAAAAAACATGTAAGGTGCCTTTATTTTGATGGACCTCCCAGCCAGGACAAAGGTAAGAGACAGCTGATAATATGTAGCGAAGGTTGAAAACATCTATTTCCTGACTTTGCCAGTGTGCTCATGTATTTTACATCAACATGGAAAGTGAAAAATGGCCAACAGGCATTGGCTTTTCTTTGATTCTATGAACATCATTAACCCAAATCTAATTAATGAGCACTCCTTCCACTAACATACCTTGAGATGGAGTGCGGCTGCTTGAAAAGAAAAAAAACCCCAAAAACAAATAAGACACATTCTGCCTCCTGGTACCTGCTTTCACACCCCATTCCCTTCTGAATGGAAGAGACGAAAAGAATGCTTTTAAGGAACCCGAGCCTGTAATTTCCATCTCGTTCCAGCCTAATTTGCAGCAAAGCACCCCGTAAATGCTGCCTCCACAGGCGAGTGCCAAGAAGAGGAGCCAGTCCATTAACTGGGAGTGAGACAAAACCATCCTGTGTGAGAAGTGTAAAAGTGCAAGTGGACACACTGGGGGGGGGGGGGACAAAAGAGCAGCAGGCCAGAAGGAACGATGGTTAGACAGAGCAAAGAATGGAGGTGAAGCTGGAAGAAGTAGAAGTGAATAACAAGACATAAAAAGAGAGAAGGCTGCAGCTTAATGAGGAGACAGTGATTACAGGAAGGAGTGGGGATGGGGGGGTGGGGGGTGGTTTGATCTCTGACCTCAGATGCCTCGGTGCGTGTGACAGGCCAGAGTTTGGAGGGCGGATTAAGGTAATCAGGGGTAGTAATGAGGACAGACCACCCATTTGTGAGCCCCGACACTCCCAGAAAGCAACAGTTACGCTCCAAACCACCACCTTCCGTCTTTACTCCGTTTGCCTGTATCTGGACATTGCCTTTGCCCGTGCTGGGTTACATGCCATCATGCATGGGACCAACTGTACAAATAGAAAGGTGTTAGAAATGATCTTAAAGGTTAACCCAGTGTTTCTATTACTAGGATGCGTTTTCACACTTTTAAAAGCTACAGTGTTCTGTTTGTGCAACTTGAAATTGAACAAAGCTAGACTGTCGGGAGTAAGAGAGATGTGCTGCAGGTGGTGGTGCTATAGTGGTGAGAGGGCCTTTTTTTGGCGCACTTTGGGTCCCTCGGCACCGATCAAGCATCGTTTTAACACCATACTGTCCTGAGTATTTTTGCTGACCGTGTCCATCTCATTACAAGCAGCTTCAGATGGCTACTTCTAACACTACTTCTGCACCGTGCTCCATAGCTCAAATCAACTCGAACAGTTTCACTGAACATGCCAAGAATCTCACCGCACCCCAATGGCCTCCACAGTCCCCAGACCTCAGTCCAACAAAGAGCCATTGGGATGTGGTGAAACTCGAGATTTGTGATAAATGCTCAGAAGAGCAAACGCATATCTAGTCAATATGGATCAAAATCTCTGAGGGATGATTCCAGAACCTCATTGAACCTATGCCACAAAGAGTTTCTAAAGGCAAGCAGTGACCAACCATCCACTAACAGGTAGTACCTAATAAAGTGTCCAGTGAGTGCATCATTGTGCTTAAAGGAAATAAATAAAGATTCAAATTAATATTTTTATGCCACCAATATGAGTTGTAATATATTTTGCCGTATTTTAAGACTCCCTTAAATATGATCACGGATTAAACATAACCACACCAAAGTTCTTAAGTGCACTGCGTCTGAGATGAATTTATCTGCTTTTTAAATTCACAAAAGGTAGCTTAAAGAGGTTGCTTGAAGAAAATAGTGACATCTGGAGGAGAGGTTGTGAATTTCAACCGACTGCACGCCCAGGACACTTTCCAGGACATATGAAACAACTCCAGCCGTTGCTAAAAAGCGAAACACGACAGAGAAAAGCTACTGTGCCAAGGTTTGATTTATCCATTCAGTTGCCCAAAATGGATAAGTCCAAACTGGTCTAAATTAAAAAACTAATTATGTGCAAAAGCAAAACCCCCAATATCATCACATTATTCAACGCTTCATTGTAGAGTATTTATGGTATTGTAAGATACCATACAATAGTACATGTCGCAGCTTTAAAGGTGAAATATTGGAGCATAACAAATGTAGAAATGATAAAGTGAAATTATAGACAGTACTTCTTGTGCTTCAGTAGGAGGAAGGAGAAGAACAATCCCCCAGTCTCCCAGCGGACACCCTGACAAGGCAAAGAGTGAGGAGGTACCTTAAAGGGTCATGCTCTGTCTGCAGCAGACAAGAACATGACTTCATCCTCAGCTCAGCACAATCCTTTTCATCCACTTCAAACTCACCCTCTCTGGGTTAACACCTACAAAGAGACATTTAAGCCCTCGTAATGAGGATGCCACATGTCGATATCACCTTTCACAGGCTTCACTTGACCGCCGCTCCGTTTGGACGGAGGCACATTCACTGGAGCATGTCGCTGTTTTTTTTTTCTCTCTCTCTCTTTTAAATCGCATGTTTGCAATTACCTCAAAAGCGAACCGACTTTTTGCTGTAATTCAATGAGGACACACAGTGGCAGGTCAGACGGAATGAGGAGGCGGAGGTGGGGGAGGCATTGTCCGAGACGACTGAGTGACAGGGGTGAGATTAGGACCTCAGGGCACGCAGCGGTTACTTTGTACCTGTCAGTCAAACTGTGACACGGACAACCTGCTGGGAGGCTGGGGGCCGTGCATGTAGAGCCGAGTGAGGTGAGAGGTCCTCGACTACGGGGCAGATCCCCCACCACCAGATGACCCCGACTCACTGCTCTAGAAAAGAGAACCTTACATAATAATAGCTGGGGCAGAGCAGCTGGTGACCGCCTAAACTAACTAAATTCATCTGAAATGACTAAAAATATGTTTTCTGAATTACTTTTTTTTCAATTGAAAGTTATACTGTTTGACTCAAGGATGATGGATTTAAAGTAGAGAATCAACCAATCAGAGTCTTTTGGACAATTCACGATCTTCGCATTTTGCAAATCTTTGACCTGCTGCTACCGATTTGAACTGATTTTGATTTCTCTTTTCTTTCTCTCACATTTGCAGCCCTGCAATAAATAAAAATAAAAATCTTTATTAGCAGAATTTATGTCCATAGCCACATAAATGAAAAAAACCCACAGAAATATAACATATTTTAGATATATCCTCTTAAGCCAGTGCCTCCTCAGACTGATTAATACCCAAAACTATTCACTGTCGAATCTGTGAGTGACAAATTATACTGTTACCAGAATCCTTCAGTTGTTCTCTAAAAGTATACATTGACCTTTTTAAGTGCTTCAAAAGTACAAACACCCACAGCAACAAAAACCTGACTAACACTTTCTACTCTGGGCATCCCAAGAAATATTCCCTTTGCATCATTGTATGCAACATGCAGCTTTTGAATGCTACGTTGCTTGTAAAATGCCCACAAGGGGGCAGTAAGCTTTAAAGCTTTAAACAAAGACACTTTTACTGGAACTGAGCAGAAGCTAAATCTTCGTGCAATAGTGTTAGCCTGCATATAAATATTACATCATTGCCTGTATATATCATCATCATCATCGCTCATTTGATCAGTAATAAAATGACCTTATTTAACCTTATTGGAAACCTCAAGGACATTCTTGGACAATTTAAAGACAGGAAAATTCAAATGTTTATCCTGCTTGGTTCTACAAATCAAAATAGCCCTTTTTACAGCATTATATTTTATATCATATTGCACACTGTATTCGGTACAGATATAAAGAAGCTGCTGTAGACCACTACTTGGACTGAAGACCACCAGGTCATCAGCATACATAAGATGGTTTATTCATTTTTGGCCTATCATACATCCAGTATTGCAGCCTCTCAATTTTACAGACAAACCATCAAATATATATTAAATAAAACTGGAGATAAAATCCCCACCTTGTCTAACACGAAACTGGGCAGAAACACTGCTTCCCCATTTGACCTGCATCTTCTGATGAGTGTACCAGTAAGAGAGAATCCTCACAATATCCAGGAACTCCCCGTCTCTTTAATTTATCAAAACATTTTCTGTGGTTCCCTCGATCAAACGCTTTAGAAGCATCAATAAAACAGAAAAGGCCCTGTACTATTTCCTTAAGTGCATATATATGCACATCTGTTCCATGCTTCGGTTTAAAACCAAACTGATTATCCTGAGAAGTGATAAACAAATTTATTCTATCAAAAAGAATTCAATCACCTTTGATAAAATCTGTCTAGTGCAATTGGCCTGCAATTATCGGTGGTGCTCACCTTTCCAATTTTGTCCTTTATAACTGGGACAAGCAAAATATGCAGCATTGAGTTTGCAAGGACGTCATGAGTCATAAACCTTTAAAAACAGTGTGCTAATAGAGAAGCTAGTCTTAAGCTAGCATGTTATAAATGTTCTGCAGTAATGTGATCCAAACAAATAAATAACCAATGGATGGTTATCGGTCTGCAGCGATCGTTTGGGACTTCTGGCTTACGCTATTCCCAGCGAGTCACGAGGCGACGAACCGTTTGCAGCTGATCCGGGGATTGATTCGGTTGGACGGCTCAATTAGGTTGACTCCACATAGAAACATGACATCTTTCTACTATAGCTAGTACTAATAATAGCTTCAGAGATCTTCACTGAAATAAAATAGAACTAACCCTTTTAAGACCTTTATATACTTCCAGGGCTGCAAGGAATAAAAACTATTTTTTTTTTGTTTCACCGGTCAGAAATTTAAAGCAGGTGGGCTCCGGTGGGAGTTCACTTTGGAGACTTCCCAGGAGATCTGCTCTTGAGTATGCGACGTATGACATTTTCTGAACTTCCTGCCTCTTGGAGTGAACACTTTTCTCTGTTCTTGCAGAAGGTCTTATACTCAGGCCTGTACCCAGACATGGCAAACATGTTCCAGGATAGACAACAACTCAGAGCTGAAATGATAAAGCAAAGTAACTTGTAGTGCTGTTTTTTTTAGCCTTCCTCTTATCTGCTGAAAGTATTACTCCCTCTCGCAGCCTGATTGAAGATCATCCATGTCTCTACGTCATAAATAGCTTCCTACACCTTTTGTGCTTCCTCTTCGTTTAAGAAAACCTCATGGATGCTGAACCAAGCATACTTTGAGTCATTTTAACTCAGCACTAGAGTGATCTGGTAGTGCTAATGTATATAAATTCCCGATTAACTGACTGGAAAAAAGAGCAGATTTCTGACTTTCTAAACGGCAGGTCCCTATAGGGAGCCCATCAAACTGAAAATTGGGCCAGTTTCATTCATTAGCTCACTCTCTTTGCATCTCTAGTATAAAAGGTACCAGTCACGGATAACAAGAGCTCCAACAAAAACACCATTTTTATTGTCCTTCAGTTTGCTTCTTTTTTTTTTTACTGTTTGTGCCAAATTCATCACTAGATGCCAGAAGAGTCTGGGCTTTCTCTTCCACTGAAGGTAAAACTCTTTCAACCTCATCCATCTCTGTCAAAGAGTCTCACTACAAAGTGCTCCTTCCTCAGTCCACTACCGAGCATACTTCCTTATCTGCTGCACTCAGCCACCACCCCATCATTCAGACTGCTTCCAAGCGCCGGACAAGGGGGAGGAAAAACAAAAATAGATTTTTTTTTCTCCTTTAGTGGCTGACTTTTGGAGGTGAGGAGGTATTTTGTGCCAGTCACAGCTGGATGAGCTGTCAGAAGCCAGCGGGTCCCAGTGGTAACCTCCAAAGCCCAGACCAACGTTTTTATTTCACGTGTTTACCATTTTCAAGTCAAAATCCATAATAGATAAACACCCACATGTTATTTAAACGGCAACAATACACAGCTAAAGTTGTTTTCATAAAACAAATCCTGTATGAAACTGCTTTTTTATCAAATATGAACGATCCGGTTGTATAGATGAGGTTGCACTAAGTTTTACTGGGGCCAAAGTATGCCCAAAAAGGCTTTGCTGATATTTGGATCGGATTCTGGCAACAAGCTGACTGGTTTAAACCACATAGGCAGCGTGGGATCAGACTGTGCTGGTGTATCATCTAGATCAGAAGTAGCCAACCAGCAGGTCACCCTCAGAGACCACAGGAGTGCCCCATAGAGCAGGTTCTGAAATAACCCTTTTTCCCCATGGACCTTGGTGAAAAAACAAAACAAACAATGTCATTGTTTTGCTCTTGCAGGTTTTATATAGTAGTCTAACCCCGCGATCTTTGGTACACGTTGTCACATCCCAAACTTCAACATCAACTGGACAGTGTCCAGACCAAGAAAAAGCAACACAATTGTGCTGCCATTCTGGAGCTAAGGGGACCCAGAGGGGCAGTCTGCAGAACTTGCAGCTTTTCCAGGAAGCAAGTGCCCTGCTCCAGCCACTAGGCCATCACCACTTACCTCTAACTATAACCCAGAACACAAATATGGCCCCTAACTAGTGAATAGATAGATGCGATTTAACACAGATCTCTGCAGCTCTTGAGGAGCTGCAGAGATCAAAAACTCAGATGAAAAGATAAGCTGACAGGACACTAGTTGTGCACTCTACAGATCAGGATACCATTTATAAAACAGTGTGCAGAAACCATACTAAAAGTGTACGTACGGCAAACAAGATTCGGATTTATAAAACCACGCGCTGGCACACCAGCACAAAAGTTCCCTTCTTAGATCACAGCGGCACCTGAATATTAGCGTACCAGGTTCCGCCCCATGTTCTACCCTCTACACGCCCAGATTCAACCATAAACGGTCAATGCAAAGCACCTGATGAAGGTTAACGTGTATTAAAATGAGTCAGCCGATCGCTTTTTTTTTCATGCTGAAATGACAACTGCGGAGAAAAAGCAAAGAGACTCTGAAACAATTTCCCAGTTTATTAAATTTATTTTAATTCGGAGGAGACCAAAACGCGGAGACAAAGCTTTGACCTATGCGTAGGAGAAAAATAAAAAATGTATGTAACCCTGAACACACCTCTTCAATAGTGACAGTTGGGGGTGGCAGCGTCGTGTCGTCCGGATGCTTTACTTCAGGACGGCTGGGGATAGCCAGTTAGAGTTGATGGAACATGGATTGAGATGAATAAATATGGGCCAATACTGGAAAATAGCAGTCGGAGGCTGCCAAAGACTTAGAACTGAAGCTTATGTTTCTGAGGCGAAACAATCTTTAAACAGCTACAAAAACTATCAACATAAATAAAATGTGATTTTTTTGTTGTTGGCTCTGAAAAATAGCTTTAGAAATCTTTTAGAAAAAAGGTTCATATGATCGGTTTAGGATTCCCTATAGTTTTGCCCTCCTCGGTCCGCCTGCTCCCAGTGGGTCGTAACTAGCTGTTAGAGGCTAATATTCCTCCTCCCTGAGAGAGCGACAGAACCACAGGTTGACAAGCTGGCTGACTGACACCTTCACTTTAAAGCAAACCTACAGCAATCTGGAGAGCAGTACGGTGCGGCTCTAGTAGGAGTGCTGAAAGTATGCTCAGTCTAGGCACGCATCCATCCGTCCGTCTGTCTCAAAGGCATCTTATGAGACAATAACCATAAAACTAAAGCACACATTGGGCCAAATCCTAGTCACCAAGGAAACACAACTGGTTTCCGACTGTTACTATGGTAACCTGCATCCAAAAAAAGTGTCAAAGGCTTCTCTTCAGTGTACAGTGTCCTGTGGGGAAAAATTGTGTCTTTGGGTGCAATAGAGGGTACAATACAAGGTAGGCTGCCAAACACAGATCTTCAAGACAAATAACAGTTAGACGGACCCAATCAACCCTTTGAGTTTTAGAAAATAGGTGCTAACCTCCCTGAAATGACAGCCCCACGGCCACCTATGCCCATGTTTGCTGGTCAGTCACAGCAACAGTTTGTCGTTTAAAAAGAGGCTCGCCGCTGAGCTCTGTACCTGGCTCATCAGCGCACAGTCATGTCACGCAACCAGATGTGGCCTCAGAACATGATTCACTCCCTCCGCCGGGTTCTCACAGAGTAATGAGCATGAGGCTTTGGGCGAACCTCAACCCGTCTCCGTCTCGGCGCGTTCTTTGGTGATGAGCTTACTGGTTCCGACGGGAGAGGCTAAGAGATGGCAGCGCAGCACGTTGCCCAGCATGCCCTGTTGGTGCCGCTCAGCACACAGCGGGGCTGGGATTAATTCCTGATTACATCACAAATCTGCCCCCGACCGCTACCCTCGTGGCTGATACGCACTACACTGAGATTTGGATTGCATAAAAGGAGAAACAAATACAGGCATGCACGCTCGCTTGCAGTGCCTTCAGTGTGCGGTGGGAGGGGTGGGGGGATAAAGCTGGTGCCCAGCACATTAATAACAACCAAAAAGCCAGAGGCCGCTCAGAGTTCAGCTGCCAAGCTGCAGTTCAGACTAAACAACACAGCGGAGAGCTGTAATCACCCCGCCTGCTTTTGTTTGACAGCGAGGTCATGTAATCCGAGAGGGATGGTGGAGATTTATAGTAACTTGGAAAAATATGACATTCCTCTGAACTTCTCAACATTTGTCGAGTTCCAACCACAACAACCCTCGGCGTATTTAATTGGGATGTTCTGCGACAGACCAACACAAAGGAGTACATAATTATGAGGAGAAAGGACTAAAGTCTCCGACTGCACCATTCTAACACACAAATGATAGTATGATCCAAACTATACCACCGTGGCTCTGGTGTGTTTAGAGTCATCGTTCTGCTGGAAGTGTTTTCTCTGAGATTGCCCTGTCGCTAACTCCATCCATCTTCACACCAGCCTTCGTTCCTCATTAAGAAGGCATTCCCACATCATGATACCGTCACCACCACGCTCATTGCTTGTTTTTCACCATGAAGGCTAAATAGTTCATCAAAACACATCGGATGCGTTTTGCTGAAGTGCGAAGAGCCAGAGCAGGTCACCAGGTTTCAGGTATTCAGTGTCAGCAGTTCTTAACAGAACGGGGCCAATGCTCTCCTTTCCCAGTCTGTCAGCCGAGGCGGATGATTTGCATCATGCCAACCATTCCATCGCATCTTCGGCTGCACGTTTAGGGTTGCTGTCTCTCTTACTGGTACACTCATCAGAAATGAACCTCCAAACAGCCTCCACCAAGTTTTCTTCAAGGATTTCCCTGTATTTAGCGGCATCAGCCTCTCATCAACTCTGTCCAGCTTCCGTGTCACTGATGATGAAAAGCCTCCCCACAGCTTGATGCTGCCCCCACCTTGTGTTACTATGGGTATTGTGCGTTAAGTGCCATGTCTATGGATAGTTTCCTGCCATACAGCACTTTGCATAAAATATAAAGCTGATAAGAAAGCTGGCGAGAACCTTTTTTTTCCCTATAACACCTCTCCAGAGTTATTATAGGGTTGTATCATGCAGGAAATTACCATATAGTTAACTTTCTGGCCTCTACAGAGAGGCAAAGGGCTTCTTCTCGGTAAGTGAAACCAAAAATGTGTAAGATACAATCTCAAGAGTAACCGAGGACGATTTCTGCATCTCATTTTAAAAAGGCACGTCATAGCTGGAAGCCTGTTCAGGCACCTTTAGGGTCGCCTATTTCTAAAAGTCACAGGGCAGTAATGAAACGGTGTACGCCGCTGAAAACGGAGACGGGCTTTAACGGCAAGCAAGAGCTGAGCTCTGGAATAATTTGTGTAGAGCCACATCGCCACCTACTGGCTACACCGACATGCCTGAGTAAGCCACAAAGAAAGGCACGTCCAACGTGTGCTCCTCAGCCTCCGGATGATACGATTGGAAAATGATGGGAATTTTTCACAGTGGGTTTCTCAGCCGACCAATAAAGCACTAAGCATCGGTTAGATCAAGAGCAGATCTAGGAGAAAACATGTGGCTTTCGGCAAACAGTACATTTGCAGAAACAGCTTCAGCAAGTGGCTCGGTCCCAGAGTGCAGAGGAGGAGCTACCCTGGTGTTTACCCGCTAAATTCTACAGCAGCCCATCAGTCTGAGCGTGGGCCTCTCACCAAACGGCCCCACTCCTGCTGGCACCTCATCACTCCTCCCTGCCTCCTTCTGTGCTCATATCAAGGAGCCCTCCAGCATGTGCGAGTGTGTGAGCATGCCTGTGTTTGGATGTTTTCAGTAGCCCAGATGGTTGTGTCCACAGTGGGAGGAGAGGGAAGAGGGAAATAGGGGGGGGAACCCAGCAAGCTGGAGCTCAGGCTCCAGTCTAGCACGACTAACATGTTGATTCCATGGACCCGCAGCAACAAAAAGTACATGTAGCATGTGCCATAACATGATGTTCTCCCACCTCCACCCCTCTATAATGAGGATGTTCACTTCCCCCCAGCTGATTAGCATTTCTCTGACTCCGAGCCCAGCAGCCTGCCACAGTAATAGCAGGAGTGACAGGAGGGTAGCTGGAAGGCACGAAAGAAGAATCCGTTTGGAGCAAGTCAGAAAGAGCGATCTGCAAAAAGCTGCTTTTCCTGCTGTGCTGCAGACTGAAGAATGCACACAGCCCACAAGACAGCATCAATCTGGACAACACGAGCGGGGGGGGGGGGGGGGGCTGGAGCGTTTACAGCGCTGGGGGTGGGGTTGCCCACCTGTTCAAACAGCCAGAGCTATCCAGAGGAAATGAAAACTTCCATCACTCTGCAGATTCTGCACGGCAAATCCCCTTCACTTCCTCAGAGGCTTCCATTTCCACAGCCGCTATCCTGGAACGTCTCTCGGCACCTATCTAAAACATCTGTATGCCCAAACCCGACGCGGAACACAAACCGGATCGCTTTACTAATCCGAAAGGGAAAATTTCATTTTTTAAAAACCAATGTTTTCTGCAGCATGTCATTTACAGCGCCTGGCAGAAGTATTTAAAAGCCTTGGACTCATTACATTCAAAACCGTCACTTTACAGCAAGCTCTCCTTCAGGGTTCTGGTTCTGGCTTGAGGTTAAACCTTCGACCCAGTCTCAAGTCTTTGCCGACTACTAGGGTTTCTTTCAGGGTTTTCACTGTATTCACCTTTCTACACATTTCCATCAACTCTGATTAGCTTCCATTAAAGACCCCACAGCATGACGCTGTCCCCACCGTGTTTCCCCGTTGGGATGCTGTGTTCAGGGGGAGGTCTGCGTGTGGGCAAGCGAGTTCTGTTACACGCTTTCTGACCAGAGCCTTTTGTTCCACATGTTTGCTGCACATGGCTTGTGGCAAACTGCATATAGAACATCTGTCTGTCAAGCCTTCCACAACGGCTAGAATTTAATAACAGTTGTCGTGTTGAGAGCCGTTAATCATGCAAACGGTAAAGCGTTGAGAGTTTGAATGATTTGGTACTTTACACCTGTTATCTAGGCAGTACCTCTGTCTCACATGGCTCACAGGGTTGTTGGGAAACACAGGAATTCACTTTTTCCTTCCAATGAACAGATTTCTGTTCAACGCCTCAGAGACAAAGGGGGGGTTCTACCCTCAAGTCTCTGTCTCTTCCTGGCCCCTCTCTTGGCATCCCTCAAAGGCAGGACTGCCATACCTGGAAATAAAGACCACCATACCTGCACCCACCGCCATGGCAATGTCTCCAGGGTGAAAACGGCAGAGAACAGTCTGCCAGCGAGTGCCATCAGCTTCTCTTGCGGGCGGCTAATGTAATCCCGTGCATCTGTCAGGGCTGTTATTACAGCCGCTCGCCTTCCCCTCAAACACAGGCTCATCAGATGATGCATGCGACGGCGCAGGAGGGGGGGCGAGGAGGTGCTGTTAATGCATTCTGTCACCCAATCACTACACCACGGGTGGAAAAGTCTCATCCTCTGAACGTCAGACGGAGAGGAGCAGTGCGTGCGCGCGCGATTGAGCTGCCGGTTGGACCCGGCGAGATGTGAATTATTTATTTTATTTTTTTTACCCTGAAGCTTCCACCAGAAAACCTCAAATTACACCTTTCAGAGCAGAGGTGCCATAAATCAAAGCCTGTTGGTTAAATGCTTTCTTGTCCGACGTAAAACATGAGCTTGACAGGTGGGTGGGGGGGGGGGGGGGGGGGGGAGAGTCAGCTTGTAAAAAAGGAAGACACTGAAAGTAAGTGCTGCAGATAATCATCAGGACAAGACTGCGACTGACGTGTTTCTGTGGCTGGCAAATATTGTTTTTGACGAGCCGCTTTGAGAAGTCAAAGCTCTGAAGTTGTAGGAGCACACGCTGCCCACCAGGGGTCAGTCCTTCCCTCTGGTGGGTTTTATTTCTTTATTTATCTGGGCGCTTGGGGGTTAGAAGCAGCAGAACCCAGGCCTGATCCAGATTTAAAAGGCACTCCTGCAGGTCGACCCGCTCCCCTCCAGAAGACAACAGCTCCGGTTAAATGCATGTTATGAAAGGAGCATATAAATATTCTTTTGAACAGCCAAAGCTGACCTCTAAAACTTGTAAATCCGCTTTCATTTTTTAGAAAAAAAAAAAAAGATCTACAAAAATATTTCTTTGTTTTGTGATTAATCCGCCCCCCCCTCCCCTCCCCGATTAGAGCTTTAGGATTTATTTCAGAGAACAATGCAAAAAGTAAAGTGAACACAAGGCAATACACTTTTGGGCAGAATTAGTATTGAAATCTGAAATCTGCTTGTTTTGGCAGCGCTAAGGGACCACATAGCCGGGGGTGGGGGCTTGAAATGGGGGCGCACACTGCAGGATGAGAAATGCAGAGCAGACGGTTTAACATTTACCTGTCTTTGCAGATGATGGTGGAAATGTTGTCTTTTATGGTCAGGAAAATTACAAAGAATAAAGAAGTGGAAATCTGGACATTTCGAGCCCTGGTCTGTTGGTCCCACTTGGCATTACCCATCTTGTACCCATTCTGCATTTTCCATCAGGCAGACAGGAAGCACCTGGGCCCCCCCCCCCCCCCCCCCAACACAACACATCATCAGCTCGGCCGAAGGGGTCCTGTGCAGTCTCCGCAGCTCCAAACAGGACTCCCCGGCTGCCTGTGTGTAAACAAACATTCTCTGAGCGTGCGGGGCACCAGGGAGTGCGTTCTTTCATTCTGCCTCCACCCTGAGGCAGAGAAAACAGAGGTAAAACAGCATGCTGTGGAGCTGCCGGCTCGGAGATCTGCCTCTTCACACTGAAGCCTTCAACACATTAAAACGCTTTTCCCCCACCTGAGCTAAAAAAAAAAGGCAGACCAGAGCAAGCTGCCACCGAAAAAGTCCAGAAGAAAAGAAGGAGGAGCTTGGTGTTTGTTAACTCAGCTCAGAGTGGCTGGATGGGAGCCCTGACGGAGCACAGGGTGGTATTTGGTCACTGCGCGGCTGAAGGACAGCCGGAGGCAAGTGGCCAAAAGTAAACAAGCCGTTCTGGAATTGGAGGCTGAGGAGCCGCTGCTGCTTGTGAGAAGATGAAGAGAGACTTTAGAGAAAGGGGGAGGAGAGGGAACGCATGGTTCCAACCCTCACATCGATCTTTATCCGTTACAGATTCCCAGGGAACGAACACCCGAGGCCAGAGAAGGCAAGGAGTGCAGCTTACAGCAGCGTTGCACTCTGAGGTCAAACATTTCCTGCTGTGTCCTAGGATCCACAGACCGGCAGTAAACCATCTCCAGTCTAGCAGAACCAGAACCCTGAAAAAGTCAAAGGGAACTTTTTTTTTTTTGCATTAAAAATTAGAAATTAAACTCCCATCCTGCTCTCTGTGCTCTGACCCAAAACTGGATCCTCCTACAGCCCAGATCCACAGGAGCTATAAGAAAGATCCATTTGAAGGAAAAATAAAATGTAGCCGGTAAAGCGAAGATATTTTAACCAGCAATAAAGAGTGCAAGGACAGTGTTTGTTAAAAAAAGACTATCTTTCTGGTAGGTAGGAAGGTGAGGAGCAAGGAAAGAAGGAATGTAGGAGGGACATCTGCAAAGATGGAAGAAAGGTAGGGAAGAAGAAAAGTAGGCAGGAAGAATGGGTGACAAGGCAAAACAAGTAGGGTACTTAAGTAAAGTTAAAGTGATGGACGGAAAGTAGTGAGGAAGTAAGGTTGAAAGTAAGGAGCAAAGGAGGAAAACAGGGAAGGACGGAGGGACGGTGAGAAAAAAGGAGGGTAAGAAGGAGGGAAAACTGGAAGGAAGGCAGCAAGGTTGAAATCCTGGAAGGAAGGAAGACAAAAGGTAGGTAGGGAGATAAGTAGGTAGGTGGGTAGGAAGGAAGGAAGGAAAGAAGGAAGGAATGGAGGGAGGAAAGGAGGAAAAATCAGGAAGGAAGGAAGGAGGGAATAAAAGGAGGGAAGAAGAGAGGAAAGGAGGGAAAAATGAAAGGAAAAGGAAGGTAGGTGGGAAAAAAGAAGTTAGAAAAGATGTTAAGAACGATTGGAGAAAGGCAGCTAGGTTGAAAGGATGGAAGGAAAAACAAAGGAAGGAAGGCAGAAAAAACAACGTGGGAAGAAAGGATAAAAAAATGGAAAGAATGTGAGGAGGGATAATGGCCAAACGGATGGACAGACCAATGGATAGGTGTGTAGGTGATAAATGATACACTGAAATACTGAAAAGAAAAACATTGGCAAGCACTTCCTGCCAATGCCAATCAACAGACCTCAGAGCTGAGGTTAGAGACAGACAGGGCTATTCGTTTATGTTACCCAAAGTGTCTCTGCTCCACTAATTCATGATTACATTAGTCTATGTGTCCCATAATCCCTCAAACAGAGGTCAACCCCTCTTAGGATATATCCTCTGATCTCCACTGTAGAGTCCATCTGATCAATAAATTAGCACGCTTGGAAAAGTATCCAGCCCTCAACGAGCTGTGTGTGAATAAATGACAGGACTGCTGGGGATTAAGGAGCCTTTATACCCAGATTACACAACATTCAGCACCCCCTGCAGCTAGAGGAGCGTGAGGGACAGTGTGGGGATCTGAACAGGTTTGCCAGGTGTGCACTGGAAGATTAGAGCAAAGCTCCTGGTAATGGAAGAAAAGATGACCCCCGTTACCTTAGAAGTCCGATCAGATGGAGGCATAAAAGAAACCCACCTCCACTTCCTCTTCCAAAAAAAAAAAAAACACACAGCTTCCCAGAGGTCAGCAGCGATAAGAATATCTGGATTAAACCTACTTGCCAACATATCTCTCTTCCTCCATGTAACTCCACTAACTGAATTTGATTTCCTGGACTGATGGGAAGAAAGCCTCCCCCGCTGGCCAAGGGCGACAATGGGAAGTCTTGTTCTTAACTTTCTTCATCCCTCATTAAGTTACCTCATTTCAGAGCATCAGATTTGGCCACTGGCAGTTTAAAAACAAAAGTGATGCTATGCAAAAGTGGGCCTGGTATGCAATTGTTGCATTAAAAGAAGCCAGGCAATGGCAAGATAAGATACCCTCTGATGTATATAAATAGAATTTAAAAACATGTTTATCCTGTAAAACCCGAGGCAAACGTGCAAAATCAAGAGACCACGTCCCAAGGATGGAAAACCTGAAGAATGAATGAAAAGAGGCCGAGAGCCGAGCGGGGGGAAAGTTGGTAGAGGGGCGAGGAGGTAAACACAAGGAGCGAGGTGAAACGTGCGTCAGAGCTGTGGCTTCGGGCCCGCCCGCTGAGCTGCGAGGGATGCCACTGATGGACATGTCAGACATTGTACTAACAAGCAACCTCTGTGTACAGATCAAGCCACACACAAATGCCAAACCACACTGCAGGACACACAGACCTAAACATCGCTGCAGATCGGTGAGAACCCATTACTGCTATCCCTAACCACAGTTTTTACGTGAATTTGGCTCTGAGAGAGACTAAAAAATGCTGCACACCAAGCTAAGATTAAAGACCTGCAGGGTTAGGTTTACTTTGGCGTGGGCTGACCTGACATGATGTCAGACAGGTTAATAAAGGGCTAGTTTTAGCTATTTAATTGTCACATACGCACTCGCCAGCAACTTTATCAGATACACCTGTTAACTCAAACAGTGAAACAGCCAATCAGACGGCAGCAACCCAATGCTGGTCATCGAGATGCGGCGAAGATGACTCGCTGAAGTTCAGAATGACTTTCTTAGTTCTGATGATTTAAGTGACTTTAAAAGTGGTGTGGCTGTCGGTGCCAGACGGGCTGCTCTGAGCATTTCAGAAACTGCTGATATATTGGGATGTCCAAGCAACATTATCCCTCAGGGACAAATGAGTTGTGGGGACAAAAATGTAAATGTTAGAGGGCAGAGGAGAACGATCCGACTGGTTTCAGGCGATAGAAAGGCCGCAGAAGCTCAAGCATGCGAAGTAGAGTCTCTACAACAGCAGAAGCCCCCACTGGGTGCCACTGGTGTCAGCTGAGAACAGGAAACTGGGGCTCCAATTCAAACAGGCTTAGTGAAATTGGACTAACAGATTGACAAACTGTTGCAATTCCAGCTGCAACAGATGGACAACATAAAACAGCCAACATGAAAACAGGGATTCATTCTGCCGTGCATCAATTCAATTCAAGCTACTGCTGGTGTTGATCTTTATTATCACCATATGTTACCATGGTGAAATGTTTTGTGAGACAGACGCCCGCTCAGGATGTACACATAACATAACATGCAGACACACACACACCCCAACACACTTCTTGAGAAGCTCAACGGGTGCAAATAGGTTTTAGGCTGTGATAAGATTTGTATATCAGAATCCAAAAAGTCTGATATTAGTCCCAACTCTCCCTCAATGATACACTCATGCCTGCAGTAAATGCTGTGCAATAATCTTAAGCCTTTATTTACAGAACTGTACAATCAGACATTCCCTGAGAAATTAGTGTGCAAATTGGCATTGCCAGTAATGGTGTGGGGAATATTTTATTTACACACTTTGAGTCCCCAGGGACAAATTGAGCACATAACTATTGTTGCTGACCTCGTCTCTCCCTTTGTGTCCACAGTGTACCCCTCTTTTTATTTTACTCCAAAGGATTCAGCAGTCACTAGTGCTCAACCTAATAGAGCAGCTTAGGGAGGTGGTGGAAAGTGATGATGACAACAGATATATTCCCCTGACGGACCTGCATGATGCCATCATGCCAACATGGACCAGCATCTAAGAGAAATGTTTCTGCCACCTTGTTGAATCTACGCCACTGAGATTTATAGTGATTCTGAAGGCAAAAGGGAGTCCAACCTCTACCAAGGCGGACAGGATTAGTAGTTTCCTTTAAACTAGTTAGGATTGGGAAAAACGGTTTCACACATATTTTCATATTTTGTTTCACCTGATCTAAAGAAAAGCAACTAAGACAAACAATGACAGATTTTTCACTCCAAGCAGCTTCTATATCCCTAAAATCTAGGTTCCATTTTAATAATATAAGTCCTCTAGAAGAGGGTTTTAATAAGGCGAAGGATTTTCAAACCAATCCCCAGACTGTGGAAGATAGGAATGCGCCCCGGTGTGCGAGCCGCTCTGGAGGGGGTTTACACAATAGCAGCAGAGGATTTGTATCCAGTCAAAAGAGCCTCCCTCCAGCTGCGAAGCACTCCAGCGGGGTTAAATTAAAGGCAATCGACACAGCTCAGTCTGTTGGCACTCCAGTTAAACCCGCGTTCTCTCTGTAACAAAAACCTCGCTCGTCTTCTCCTTTATCTCGTGAAGAAAATGTCAGTGACCCTGTATTCATTTCAAAAAGACTCTAATTAAGGACACGTCACTGCCTCCTCAGGCTGCCTTCGCCAGTTCTGGAGGGTGGAGTGGCATTCGAGCCAGCAAATGTCACCGTGCTGCCAGCGAGTTTATTGCGGCGCTTACGACCCCGCTTCCAAACAGGCGCCAGGGCGAAGTCATCATGGACCCCAATGGGCTGGAACTCCTAACTTATAACGATCCAGAGCTGTTACTCTTGTGTACTTCTGACCCCTCGTGCGAATCATCAGTGAACGCGCCCCACTCGAAGCCTCTTCATAAACTTTGGAATGACTGAGAGGATTAGGATTCCCAAAGAATGACGGAAGAAGAACTGCTGAACGTGCATGTATTCGCAGAGACAACCTGCAGGAGAGGGCTGCCTGCCCGTTTAGTCTCTAGCACAATCACAGCAGCAGATGGTACTGATAGCACACAAGTGTTGGGGAGGAGGGAATGTGAAAGGGTAAGACAAGGCTCATTATCACCTCTTTCTGCATCACATGGCACACCAACCCCCTTCCACCTCGTTTCTGCTACGATAACAGTGATTTGCAAGGATGGCACGGCCTCTGGGCTCTCAAGGTGAGCAAGAAAGACCAGCTATTGCGCTGACCGACACTTTCAGGAACACAACCATTAGTTAATTAAGTTACCATTTGGACCGGGTGAATTTGCATCGGGTACTGCTTAATCTCACAGCTGAGGACCCCAGCTGAAGAGTGTCTGCTCACTGTGACCTTGTTGGACGCTCACGTTCTCTGATTAAAAACAGGCCTGGGCTTGTCAATTCTGCCGGAGTCCAACGGTGTACTTAACCAGCTGCCCACATGATGTTTTACTGCGTCATGGCTGCTTTTCCTGCTTAACCCAACCACTTTCCGATTTCACTGGCAGTCGGACCAAAACCAGACCGCTGAAAAGCGGCGAGTTCAGAACATGCAGTGAAAATCCAGTTGGCTCGTCAGCAGCGTCTCTGTTGACCTTCCAGAGAAACACTAATTTCAGATCCTTTCATTGAGCAAATGCAATCATAACTGTTTAGAAATACTGAGGGGTACCTCAACCTCTGCTGGGTTGTAAACCCATAATGCAATTGAGGGCAGTTAGCAGCCAAGCGAGGCTGAATTTGATCCCTATCTGAGGTCGTGACTGCGCGGTTGAGTGTGAGGGAGACTGCGAGCGAGCCAGCAAAGCTATCAACGTTGTGGGGATGTGTGGTCTGGCCAAAGAGGATGAAGGGTTGGAAAGGAAATGAGGGTGAATGTGAGACTGCACAATACTAACTGCGCCCCAGTCCCAAGGGTCGGGTTGGCTCATCCTGCAAAGAATCAAGTTCAAATATTCTATACAACCAAAGCCCTAAAGTGCACCCTGAAAGTGTAGGTCGGATGAAGCAGCCGATAGTCCTTCAACACGGGAAAACTTCATGGGGGAAACGGCGATAACGTCAACTGTCACTGGCAACGCAAAAAAATAAGGATTTGGTCATGAAGCAACGTCTGAGAGTTTGAAAAGGGGTAAGATAAGAGATAAAATGTTAAATAAGACACCTCATCCTAGCACATGTACAGTGGATATAAACTGTCCACACACCTCTGTTGAAATGACGGTTTTTGTAAAACGAAATGATGCGACTAAATAATCTCTGATTGTTTTCCATAATTTGTGAGATTTATAACCTTCATAACAATATTGAAAACATAAAAATCCTTCAGGGCTGGACCCCTGATCGTGAAATAATATAGTTGTGTAAGCAAGCATAAACTTAATTGCATTCTTTATTGCAGCACCTTTGGGCTTAGATGTTTGGATAGACGTTGGCTTAGGAAAACTCTTGGGATGGTTCCCTTTTTCTTTGAGCACCTTTGTCTTTGTCAGATACTTGAAAGTGCTGCTGATGCTGAGCTAATCTAATGTTGACGTTGTTCATTCGCCGCGATAAGAGCGTCTACAACTTCCTCCCGATGTTAGACTAAATGCTCTTATCTTTAAAAGCCCCTTGTCAGGCAGGCCTCGTGCGCTCCCCATTGTTTCCCGGGTGTTTCTGGGTGTCAAGGGAAGGCGGGTGGGTTAAGCAAGCAGAAACTTAAGGGAATTGAGCAAAGGTGGGAGGAGTGTTTTTCCCTGGGATTCTTAGCAGTTCTTCCCCCTCAGATGCATCCCTGAAGACCTCCTTTCCCTTCTGGGTTCTTTGGGGTCTTAGGGATTTCATCAGGGAACACTTCGAGCCGAGACACATGATGGGAAGAATAAAAGTTGCAACGAAATGAATAGTTTCACGATAAAGTGCAGAGTAAGTGTTTATTTCCAGACTATTAAAAACACATTTCAAACAAGTAGTGACTCTTTAGCAAAGATTCGAGGAACAAGTAAGTCAATACTAGTTAAGTCTCCATTATCACACAACCAATGTTCTTCCTCCTGGCGCCAAACCTCCAACGGTAAGTGGCTTCTTTTGTGGCGCCTGCACCAGAGAATGGAGAGAGATAGCATCGGCTTGCGTCTGCAATCCGCGGCCAACTTTTGACTGATGCGCGGCATTATTAGCATGACACAGGCTGAGGAATGGGAGCTCCCAGATTACAATTTGCACATTATCTTCGAACGCTGCTCAAGTCAAGAGCCTGTCACAACAACAGGTACCCTGGGGATATCACACAGGCTCACTACCATACACACACACACCCAATGTAGGCACACAGGCAAGACGTGGGCTGTCAGAAAACAGCACAGAGAAACAGATGAAGAACACAAAACTGTGACATTTTTACTTACTTGGAAAATCAGAGAGGATTTTTTTTTTGAAGCGGAGGAAAACTTTCTTACCTGCAGAAACAAAGAGAGACAGAGGAAGACAATGTTTAGTGTGTTATTTCAGAGAGCATGTCAGTTTTCACCTATGTGGATTCATATTCCTGTTTCACAGGGCGAAACAGGGGACCGAATGTCCATATTTGGCCATGTGGGTGCTCGTCTTGTTGTTCTTTGTTTAATAACACAGCGCCTGGTTCCAGCTGGTTCAGCTGACAGGCAAAATTCCTCCGACTGCAGTTGACTCTTCTTCTCAACAGCACCATACACTCAAAAACTAAAGTCATTTCACTTACATAGAACCATTTAACACTAGCCATGAATGCCCCAAGAGTTTTACTCAATTAAAATAGGTAATCATAATTTGCATCAAATAAGAAAACAAGGAAAACAGTGAGCAGAAAGAACATAGGTATGGGAACTGTGCAAAAACTGTTGACCCCACTGTTCATATTAGAGATGCACCAAAATAAAGCAGCTGGTGAAAGTGGTTTGATTTTTTTTTTCAGCTTGACTGGTGGCCAGCTGGTCAGAAATGATAAAACTAAAAAAATCCTAGTGCTTTCCGACCACTGACATATTTTTGTGGTTCATTCAGGCTGAGCAACAGAGTGAGATTTTCAGCAGATGAGAGGAAGGCAATACAGAGCAGCAAAGTTGTTATGTTATCCTTTCATAACTTTTTTAAAAGTTACCCTTTTGAGCCATCAACCCCGTAGGGAACGTTTCAGATATAGAAATGGTGGTAGCCATTTGGAAACCTCAGAGTTATGGTAACAGTATACATTCTCTAAGGCACGGGTTCATAAACTTTTTCAGCCGTGCACCCCCTTCCGTGTCCCAACCGGGTTGACGCACCTCCAATCTTCAAAAAAAGAAAAAAAAAAATTGAGCTGTAACTGCAATATATATATATATATATATATATATATATATATATATATATATATATATATATATATATGACTGAAAGATCGGTCAATCCTCCACAACCTGAAATGGCTCTGAAGCAGAGACCAGGTGGATTCTCAGACTAAACTACTAAACTCTGATGATCTACCTGTGCGTGTTCTCACTTTATTTATTTCATGTACCAGTTTCTTAATCTGAGTCTGACTTGACTCACAATTTATGCCGCAAAATACAAACATGAAGAAGTTTGATTTGATTTGTGTCCAATGACGAGCGAGCGAGCTACACTTTGGTAGAGCAGCACAATAACAGAGCGCTCCATAAAGATGTTATTAATCAGAGGAATAAAAAGTTATTTTCTGATTGTTTCACATCGGTTACATCCAGCAGGTAAACACGTCCATATCAACACACCTCGGCTCTCCGCAGCCCCTCTGGTTTTCCTGTTTCTGTCTGAATATGCGCTAAAACCGCATCTTTAAGATGAACTGCGCCTGTCTGAATCACAATGAAAAGTATTACAGCTCCGTCCGTGAGCATAGTCAAGAAATCGCATTTATCCCTCGCCAGCACCAGCGGAGGCTGTAGCGGTGTGGGCCTGTCATGCGCGTCACAGCTTCTCCCAGGTTCAATCGCGGCCCCATGAGCAGCACTGTTTGTAGGCGCTGTGCGATCGATAGAGAGACAATCACTCAATTGAATCTATTTTGAATTTAGACGTCTTTATGGTGTGGGGGAAAAACACCGTCAGATCGCCATTACAGTTTTCAGCTCGCGCACCCCCTAGTGGCAGCTCGCGCACCCCCAGGGGTGCAACACACTTTGGAATCCCTGCTCTAAGGAATACACATAAAAAAATACAACTTTAGTAATGGCAGCTGCCTTAGCTGAGCTAAATTGATCAAAAATGAAATGTTACGTTTAATGCTAACCCTATAATTCTGTCTTTGTTTTGGTGAATCTCTGTTTTACATCAACTGCGCTCACACAGCGGTGTGATGTCACCGCTGCTTCTGATATAAATAATGACTACTCACTGCTGGAAGACAAGATAAAACATTTGGAATACTGCTATATCTTTATATCTTAAAGCCCAACTGTTTACGCTTTACACATTGGTGCAACATCTAGTGGTGCGCTTAATGAAATACAAACGACCTCGTCGTTAAGTGCGTAATAACTACAACAGAAGCCGCGGAGAGTCATAAATCTGACAATGTAAACATATCCTCCATGTATTTGCTACCAATCTACTGCCAATAGCTAATAGTCATCATTTGAAATGTTTTTTGGCACCCTTGCCGAGTCCGTTTTTTTTTTTTTCTAAAGTCGTTTGTAAATTCCGTGATTTACGGATTATTTGAGCTTGTTTCTGAACGTGTAGTCACTTATTTGGGCTCTAAATTTAGTGACTATAAATACAAGTAAAGAGACCCGCTTGCGCTGCGAACCTTCGGAAAAGAGTAAACCGGCTGATATCACTCTGCCCCTCCGCATACACTGAGAGTGAGAGGGAGACAAGACGAACAAACGAGCCGTCTCTGCTGGGAGGACAGAGTAGCTGCTGGACTACACTGCCCCGTTTCTAACATAATGGCAAAACAAACTTCACCGTTATACTGAATTAACTTCAGCCTGGATTCCATTTTATTTTCATGTTCCCTCATGAATTGTCTTCACTCCACCTGGTAATAGCTACGCCGATATAGACTCTCGTTTTCTCTCGGTTATTACTTTTTTTCTTTTCTTGGTTATTTTCTCTTTCCTCTCGCTGGGGAGAGTATGTATGGTCCTCCATTTCAACAGAAAACACCTCAAAGAATGATCTACGGTCGTCTTTGCTTGTTTTCTACTCCTCCAATGACAGCACGTCTCCAATAAGACTTATGTATTTATAAAAGCAATACTTGATTTTTGGTAATTAAAAGCCAAATTAGATACACACTGTCCCTTTAAAATAATGAAAAGAATAGGCTAAAATAAATGACAACAGAGAAAAGGTTTTAAAAAGCACAGATAGGAAATTGGCAAAAAATAATCTGATCAGTGAATCTCTAGTTCATATTGACTGAATTCCTGATTTTATATTGAGGTAATCGCTGAAATAACGTTACCTGCAGTTTTACTTCTATTCAACTACAAAAGTCAAATTGCTGCCACCACTAACCCTAACCACAAGATGCACCTGCAGACTGAACAAGGTTTCTCATGCATATAATAAACTTATAAAGCTGATTTGGTGCATCACTGACAAATTAGCCCATTCACAAAACATTTTAAGCCTAGAGTGAGCCCTTGTGGCCAGCTTAGTGTGATTAAAAAAAAAAAAAAAAAAGATTAAAGCAACATGTAGGGACTACAAATAAACCAATACTGTCACACCTCTGAGCTGCCTAGCTAGGTGGTGACAGCACTGAAATAGTCAAAATTTGAAATGCTAAGCCAACTTTGCAGTTTGATGTTATGATTTATAATGGGAGATCTCTGACACAGCCATTTAGCAAAACCGCTTAGTGAAAGACACCATAGAGCTAAAAGGCATTCAGATTAAACACATTAGTCTGAATCAGTTGTCAGTTGTTGCCCTTTTGGGCAGAGAAGTAATATTTTCCAATTATTCACATTGAATGCACACCCCTTACTTTGCTTAAAACACTGCAATGCAGAGCTGCACAGTATATCGAATGGCAACTGACATCTTATTAACAGTGTGTAAAATATGCAATTGATTGGTGGGATGAAATATTTAGTAGGGTACTATATTTCAAGTGTCAGGCATTCACTCTCTGCATGTCTATACTACATTTGACCAGTTGAATAGACGTCCCCTGCCCTTAAAGCCCACACGTGATCCATATTTTTAGTGGCTGAGAGGCCAACCCTCATGGAGGAGGGGGGCATTGTGAAATGGTGAAGAACGAATTGTGTTTAATCACAATCAATACTGTCATTATAATTGTCAACAATAGTATCACAATTAAATATTTTCCTGACATCACCCAGCCCTACTGGACATATTTAACACGTTTTGTGTGTTTTGAGTTTTTATTCTGAAGAACCAGAAGTGTCCTTGTAAGGATACTAGCCTAAAGGGCAGAAAGCAAGACGTAGAAGTAAGAAAAGTTTATTTTGTTCAGAGACAACCTAAAGTCACTTAGTACAGGGTTAGCTTTTATAGAGACAAGCATTTAGATACAAGCAAACATCATCAGGTGGAATTGAACCATGAACATCTATTATTAATAGGTCAAACATACCCTGAAAAAAAGAAGAATCTACTTGGCTCTGTGGTCTTTCTGTTCACAAGCTTCATGAAATATCTCTGAGTTTAATAATACCTACAAGTTACGGGTGTATCACCTATTGGTTGTCCCACATGTCAATCATTCGGATGCACTAATGCCATTGTGTGCTTGTTCCTTGTTAGATTCCACTTTCTGATGCACACTTCTAGTGTTTATGTATATGGTTAGCTTTGTGGTTAATTTAATAGTTAGCTTCGGTGTTAGCTGTTCACTGTAGCTCCACTGCTCTCACTGTATACTTTGAACATGGCTGAGAGTTGCAAGAAGCAAACTGCGCAGAAGTTTATGAGAAGAAGAGGAAGGCGTCAGTAGAAAGAAATAAGCCCAGAGTGGATTTGGGAGATTTTATTTCACATGATCCCCCTAAAGAGCAGAAGAGCTTGTAAAATGGTCTTGTACATGAGCAGTTATTCAAAAAGGGACATGGGGACACTTCTGGAAAAATAGGCGACTCTACCTTTAATCTCAACTCAAGTCCAAGCTGTAGACTGGAGTCCCCATCTCTGATGTGGGGTCCAGTTATTAGAAACAGCCTAAAGCCAAGATATTCCTGGTTCCATTTCTATTCCCTGCACCACCCTAGTTTTCCAATGTGGGGCTGTAAAGCAGCAACATTACAGCAAACTTACAGTTCATGAGGGAGACATGAGAGAGGGGCCGGGCTTCCTCTTAATTCCCTGCCTAATTACTCGTCCTGCCTCACCCCGGGTCAAAGACCCTGTAGGTTCCACTCTAATCCATCTCCTCTGCCCACTTCAAAGAGCGCTGATTACAGGGAGGAGAAGACTGAAGCAAGAGGAAGAGAAAACGAGAGACAAGTCAAGATGGGAAAGACGGCGAGATAAAAAGGAGAAAGGGAGGGAAAGAAGGTGGACTTAGCCAGAATTGAATCATATCTTGTCTGTCTCTGCGCTGTCTGGCTTGTGTGGTCTGTTCAGATCCCCGCTGACGGTTCCTGCCTATGGCTCAGCACTGAAGGGTACAAACCATATGGGGCTCTGCTTACATGAGCTGCAGCTGAGAGTGGGAAGCACACCCAGGAGTATACACTAAAAGCCATTTTCCTCCTATTCTTTTGTCACATAAACGGTAGGCTTATTCTCAGAGTGGCAATAAAAGCAAACAGACATATGTGGCACAAAGGCAGCTCTGTTTCAGCAAACATCTGCGATTTTGAGCATTTCCATTCTGAAACTGAGGCCAAATGAACTATCTATTACAAAATTTGTGAGGCAAATTCTTTCAGAGACGAGATGAGAGCAGACTGTGAAAGAACATCAGCAAGAGTGAATCAACTTTCCAGAACCACACACTGCTGTTATCATAACTCCAGACCAGTATGTCCACTACAATCAAACTGTTCACCTGGGGTTTATGTTAATATCCGAAATACGAGCCAAATAGTTGATGACCTGCAGAGTAACTATCAACCCTTCTCTTTTGAGAATTGCTGTCTTGATGCCAAAGAGAGCCCGGTAGACTTTACTTTCACAAGTGGAGCATTACTGCTCCATTTGTGCTCTGCTTGATTTATATATATGCAAAAAGTTTTATCCGATTTTATTTTATTGGACAAAATGCTAAAAGGGAGAAAGCGTGGAAAAAATTGAGGAGAGGAAAAGGAGAAAACAAGATAACATCCAAGGAGTCTGCTTCTTCACCAGCTAAGAGAGGTATAAAAAGAACAGCAAAACAAACTGATCAAGTATTAGAGGTAAAAACAACCACTGCCTTGATACCATCACTGAAAAATCCACAGTGTTATTTAATACAAGATGAACAGTTAAAGCTAATAATAGGGATTTTCTGTACAGAAGTGAATCTGTAAGCACCTGGATCCAAGCACCTGTAGGTGTTTGCGAGAATGCACTTGTGTATGTGTGGTTTATCCATAAGATAAATGCTTAATAGTGGTTGTGAGGAGCCAAAGACCCGCCCCCCAGAGCGCTGAGGAAGACGCCGGGGAAACCAGAACCCCAGATGCCCAAAAGGAACCCCAGAGCAAAGGGGCCAAAGATGGACCAACACAGGGATAGCTGCCTTCCCATCCCAAGAAAGAGCAGAGGAGATCCCCAGGAACCCCCCCCCCCCCTGCTTCCTCATAAACCCATCGTCTACACGTTTTCTTTGTTAAGGGGGGAGGTGGGGGTTCTTGATTCCTGACAGCATGCTATAAGTCACCTCAACCGTTCTCTAAGTACTCTAAAATACATTGTTTTACGCCCTCAAATGGAGGGCCTGGAAGCTGATGAAGTTGTAAAGAGCAATTTCAAAGTCAAAGTTCGAAGAAGCGGCGAGGGAGAAAACAGATGAGGGGAACTGAGCGAGTAGGACAGACTTAAAAGGCCGGGGCAGGCAGGCTGTTTCTCTTTCTACGTACCGTGGATGATCCGGGCCTGGAATGAGGCCGCCCACTGGCTAGACTTGTCTGTCTGCAGGTTTAAATTTAGGTCGGATCAGGCGCCTAGACCAGCCGACGAGCAGCTTCGCTGACCACCTTATTGTTGTCTTACTTTTACCTCTCGCAGTGAAAGACCCGACCACCCAAAAAGTGGTCGGGTCTTGATGCGTGCTCATGCTTAGGAATTAAGAGGTCCATCCATATTTGATAAAACTACAAGTGCACATGACAAACCACAAACCTTTATGTATTCATTGGGGATTACAATGATTACATAATTGTATTCATTGTAACCAACACAAAGTAAAGCATGTTAGAGTGGAAGGAAAATGATTCCTAGTTTTCAAACTACCCCAGGAGCATTCTACAGTCTCCCGGTTTAAAACTTTAGAGAAGCTTTACAGAAGTCTTTTGAAGTATGTCTCCACTAGCTCGGAGCATTGTTATTGTTGTTGGTTGTTATTGGCGAAGAAATGTTAAGACAATATTGATTTTTACATGATGTTTGGGATTTGTACCAAGTTTTTACTGCTGGGTCTTGAGAACAGGAAAAAAAATCCATTAGCTTTAAAAAAAAAAAATAGGATTAAATGCAGTTATTGTATGGTGTTTATTATAAAATTACACTACTTAATGTAACACATGTCCTGAAGTAGCTTCTTCAATAACACTATGCTCTTTGTGGATTTTTTTTTATTAGCAGTAATTTTGACTTTACCTGCAATTATATGCAGTCACAGCCATGAAATCAACTCAATGGATTTCCAAAGAAGTTTTATCATAACTTTTTCCGTTATCACAATAAATAACAGAAAATACTGCGATAAACCCCACGATAAAAGTCTGTGCCACCAATCTCGGATTCAGATTATCATTAATTTCGAAGACTTCGTTTAACTTCACAGTTTTGCACCACCTACCTAGTGGCTTGTCAATAAAGGGTGCTAGGGTGTTGCCCCCATCAAAATTGCAGGAAAAAAAACATAGACACAGTACACATAAATTACAAAGACAAAGAGTAATTATCCCATCTGTTATCTCATAAAATGTGTCTGCCTTCTCCATTCCATTTTGGGTTTGTCTGAGATTATTTTTTGTGTAGCTCATCTAAGTTTAATGTTTCAACTCCGTGGGATGCTGGACAAATGAGTCTGTATGTATGTTCGTAACCTTTTGGCTTCCATGTGACTTCTTCTGGTCTCTAATTGATTACTTACAGATTCCCCTTGAGGCACAGCTCTCTGCGTCCTTGGCCCATCAGTGCTTTTTGTGTCATTCTTCATCCAATCAGATTAACTAATCTTACCTGTAAATCAAAGTCATACCCCTGACAGCTCAGATGGGCAGGCGCGAATGAAAAACATACAAATGCAAGACGGAAAAATGGCAACAGCAAAGGGAATTTCTGTCATTTATTTACAAAATAATCATTTCATGAGGCTTTTCACTGGGGAAGAAGATAAAAGAACTTTGACCGGACGGACGAGATTTAAAAATCCAGCAGCAGGCAAGTGACCGTGGACAGATTTACGTTTAAGTAGAGTTTATTGTTGCGTGGTAATTTCCGACATGGAAATCGTTTTGAAAGGTACTGAACTTTTGTTTTCTTTATTTCCTTTTATTTGGTTTACTGTAAAAACAAATACATTTCACAGGATGAACCAAATCCTCAGTCTGACAGCAGTAAAAAAAAACAAAAAGTAAGAGAGCTTTGCAGTCGTCCAGCGAACAGTTTGCTCTCTGGCTTCAGCAGCGTGCCAACAGCAGTTCAGAAGCGGTAATGATCATGGCGAGACGCCTTATCAGCGCCTGTGATGTGGAAATTTTGACAGACATTCAAATTTGCAAATAACGCATAATTGTGGTGGTGGTGGATTGGTGGGGGGAGGGGGCTCATTCACGTCCCCTCCCATCAAAGAGCAGCAACCCTGAGACTTTCTGTTTACCAGCCATTACTCGCTTCCCCTTGCCGCCTGCTTGTTGTGCCACGTTGTACTATCTTTTTCTGTAATTGGGCTTATTTTGTCGGCGCGATAAGGGAATGATGAAACGGGGGACACCGCCTGCTGTATAAACATTTGAATGCCATTTTTGCTCCCACGGTATCTTTGCTGTTTTCTGTCCAAGTGTCTGTGTTGGGTTTGGGAGAGAGGTGTGGGGGTGTAGTAGCTCGAGAGGAGACGAGCTGCAACCTTTTTCGACAGCGACTAAGGAAAACAGACGCCGTGGAGTCAGTGCAGCTGTTCTGCCGTAGCCGCAGTCAGAGAGCTTGCAACTGAACGTGAGTGCATGGGCTTTTAAGTTGGTTTTGGCCTGTGACACACACACACACACACACACACACACACACACGCGTGCGCAAATACAAACGCACAGGGTGGTTTGTGTAGGTTAAAGGGAGGTGGAGAGGAAGACAGCCCCCTGCCTCATCCCCTCCATCACCTCTCTCCCTCCTGCTCCTCCTCTTCAGCCGGCACATCACACGCCTCTAATTACAAGCCATGGGAAAGCAGGGAAAACAACAACATTTTACAACAAGAGATTGTGATGAGCTCAGATCACGCTGCAACATCCACTGAGCTTGAAATCAAATTAGGGAGCACAAGCGAGAGTAAAGAAAAAAAAAACAAGGCAAGAAAAGAGCAAAGGGGGGGGGGGGGGGGAAACCAGAGGCTTGGCTGTGTAATGAGCAGTGGGGACGGACACGTGAGGCCGGCGCTCGGTGTGCGCCAGCTACATAACAAGGCCTGCGTATGCATTCAAACAGCTGTAACCATGTGATAACTGCCGGCTGGATGAGGAAAACGTCACCGTTTTCCTCATTCCCCCCCACCCCCTCTAACTGTCCACAGAAGGGGCTCAGTGGAAACCATTGCATGAGGAGTGGATGGAAATCTGAGCACAGGGTCATTTTTTGATTCACTAACTCGGAATGTGTCTCTGCGAGTGGCATATGGCTTTCATTTCAGCACTGCTGTAGGTAACCAGGGAGGGGGGAAGACAAAGGGAGGCGGGGGAGCGCTGAGATAACTCTGCTTCCATCAATGACTTTCATTCTGGATCTAATGAGCTCGTGGGAAGGATGCCTCCTAAAACTACTCAGCTGACTTGCATGGGCTGGTAACGAGCGCACGCAACGCAGCAACAACCATTGGTGCGCGCTTCCTTCCTGAAAATGTGGGACTGTTTAATGCCACGATGAGACCAGTTTGTTGTTGTAGCAACCCCACCCCCTCCGTGCACATGTGCACACAGACACACATGCACTTAACAACACAAACACAAGCAAAAAGGCAGCGGGAATGCGAGTTTTGTGTACCCATCCGTGAAAGGCACACACAGTCGGCGCTTCTCCACACTGCCGGGCCCTGAAACAGAGGGCCTTTTTTTTTTCAACAGACAGCACTAACTCATGGGTCTGCCGTGAAACCACCCCAGACCGTGGCGGCGGTGTGAGGGCCAAAGGCATGTAAACACCAGACGACAATGAGGAGACTGACCAGAGTGCACGCTTTGTGTCATTCAAACCATCTTTACGACTCTGTTCCCACAAGTCGCAGAGCAAAGCTGGAAAGCAATACTTTCTGTTCAGTAGGCATGGGCCGAACTGGTATCAAGGTAAGGCAAGGTTCAAAGTAAAGTTCCTGTTCCGAAACACCCACATTGTCCTACCTTCCCTGTGGTTTAAAGTCCCATTTAAAGATACCAGAGAAAGTGCCTGGAATAACCTGTTTTCTCTGGCCGTTTGGATCAGATGTTAAGGCAGCACTTCCCCTCCCCCACCTGTTGCTAATATAAAGACGATTACTAAACATTTCCCCTGTTTTCAAGAAAAACACATTTGTCTGCTTGGAAATACTCCTGGTCACAGAAAACCCAGAAAATGGTACAGACACTAAAAATCTTCTTACCAGGGGAATGCAAGAGAATCGAGTTAGAAATCGTCTGGTTATCCAACTCTGCTCGACTGGCCCTGATTGGTGACAAGCTAGTTGAAAACTTAAGAAAACAAGAAGATATTTTTTTCAGTCAGTGAAAACACCATCTCAGTGTATTTTGGTAAGAGCTACCAGGCCCTAATACTGATAATTCACTTCTCAAAGGTGAAGCTGTAACTGAGTGAAGAACTATGTCAGAAGAACCCTAAAAGCTGTAAGAAGTTGAGGCAAGTCTGCAGATCATTCAGTCTGCAGTAGAATGAGAGTAAGAGAGAGCAAGATGTGAAACAGATAACAGGAAGACTAAGTGGAGTACAGCAAAAAAACATACACATTTTGTACTATTGAGCTTTCAGCCTGTCATAGAACATCCTGGGTTTTGGAACCTCCGAGTTAAGGTAGGGATTACCATTGTCTGGTACATGCCCGGTTGCTTCACGTTTTAGTAATGCTAAGAGCACCAAGTGTGCTAATAGCTAACGCGAGATGCTGTCTTCTGTTTTAAAATACAAACAAAATCCTCTTTTACAGGGACTGCTCGTTCACACATTGTGACTTTGCCTTTGTGATTATATAAATAATTAATCTAAAATATTTAAGTGTTGTCCTTGAATCTGGTATTAAGGATATTGAAGAGAAATCAGAATTGACTAAAGTCTATATCCAAAGGTCAAAGCTTTACAAAACCCAGATATGAAAAACTGGCCAACGTTTTAGGTCGGTGCACATGTGTTAGCCAACCATCTGCGGCCTGGTTATCTCAGCAAAGAGCCCGACTTACAACCCAGCAAATATAAATGTATTAAATTTGTGCCACTGTGGCAATCTTGAGTAAAAATAATAAAAATGTAAACAAACATAACCTGACCTTCATGCTTCTATTACAAACAGCTTGCTGGTAGTTTTGGGGTTACCTTAATAAAAATAGCGGGAAGAGGTCCTGTACTTTCAACACCTTTGCGCTCCGTGTTTTTCTCGACAGGAAATATTTTCAAATAGCGAACTTTGTCTTGCTGTTAAAAAAGAGGAAACAGTAGCGGCCTTTTTTTCTGCCAGCTGACAGCAGTGCACTGCAGCAAGTATGGGGAAGAGCAGTGATAACCTGGCAAGATTGATAATGTGTAGCCTTGTCTGTTGTAGACATTATCAGTCTGGGCCTGCTCCCACTGAATCCATGTTCATTTTGGTTCGGCTGTGGGCTCGGTCGGCACCTCTCAGGTTCGTCACAGCTGTATGTCCCGCCTTAGACCATAATACTGCAACGGATTGGTCTAAGCCGTTTTTGGTACGGTCCCTAATGGTTGAGGTGGGAGCGGGACTAGAGGGATTCTTGTGTGTTTGTGAACGCACACATACTGCCAGACTTCAGCTTGCAGCCAAGGTTAGAGCAGTGATGGAATGCTGAATACTTAAAATAGCAGCAGAAGTGTTCAATCACTTCGACACGTCCTCAGGCACCTCAGTCGATGGACTTTAAACAGTGAGAAGACCAATAATGTTGCTGGTTTTGAAATTAAACGTAATTTTTTTTTAACACATCTGTAAACCTAAACATCAGTAACAGGTCTATGCCCGTTGTGATCATAAACATATTGAATATCATTTCAGCTGCAGCAGAGATTTTATTTGTGTAAATGCCGTTATACTATGGTCAGAATCGATAACCTGCCAATGTCTACTTTCAAGATAGCTTCTCTTAGCACAAGCTAGCTTCAAACCAGACAGTAAGAACTCAGAAGAATGCGGTTCTGATCGATCAAGACATGGCTTTAAAGAAACTGGGAGTTTTTTCAAACTGTCAAGAAAATGGAGAAAAAAAACTTCAAAAGCTGTTTCTAAAACACGACGCATTACCCTGCTCCAGAGAGAGAAAGAGAACTATCATATCGTAGGCCTCGCGAGGTATTTATTTGGATCAGTTTCAAATTCCATCTGGAGATGTTTAAATGTCATTAAAATATGAGCTGGCTGAACAACTCTGGCTCAAATTACAGCGTCTGAAATGGCTAAAGAAACAAGCAGTTTCAGCACTGCTTAACATCCACCCCCACTGCCGTTGCAATGGGGAGCCGGAGCCGGTGTGCGCGGCTTTATCAGTCGACCATTTAGGACTTGGTGGTGTGAAGGCTGCTCTGGTGGGAAGAGCGATAGAGGCCTTGCTTCCTTGTAAATTTAGTCAGATGAGAGCAAAAGGGAACAGAAAGGGAGCGACCAGGATGGTGGGTGGAAATGGTTAGAAGCCTCGGTTCTGTGCCTGTGTCTGTGTGCGGCCCGTGCCAAAGAAAACAAGGCCTGAACGTTGGGATCTGATTTCAGCACAGCGCCGAGGCAGGAAACGGGTTTCTCTTGGAGCGAGGCGGAGCAGGGGGGGTGGAAGGGAGACAGGGAAATTTTAATGTCCTTACCGACTCTCCCCACCTCCCGTCAACCTGCGCTACCTTATGTGTTGTCAGCATTTGCGTAGGTGGTGCGTCTTCACCTAGATGGTCCCGTAACCCAAACCTTCATGTCCGCAGTGATCACAGAATGGGGCTCGAGTCCTCGTCGCACATCCGTATGCCACAGCGAGGTCATCTAAGTTCAGAGCCTTGTATCTACATCTGGATCACAACCCCACTGCTGTGGAGCCGGAGGGGGGATACTCGGCACATGTGCAGGGAATTAGTTCTGGCTACACAGTGTTAGGAGCCTTAAAAACGCTTGTTACTCAGCCCTTATGCAACACACTACTCTGCATGTGAACAGCGGTCTTTATCTTATTTGTCACCAGCTTTGCTGTTTACTGCCGCTAGGCAGCCTCCCCGATGAAGGCAACTACAACAGCGCTCTACGGTAAACAGCAAGTTTGCTGGCACTTCGCCACGGGGGCCCTGAGTTCAACTACAAGTGTACACAAGATGGAAGGGAGAGGATACGGAGATGGTGGAAAATAGAGCTCCTGTGTCGCAACAAGTGAGAGGCATGATGAGGTTTTCTTAGAAGTGAAAGAACTCTTGTGAGAGAAGACGTCCATGTCAAGGGAAAGCCATTTCCTACATAAAAGCACCTCACCTAGTCTTTGGTACGGTTTTTGGTTTAGGAAGTTACTTGCAATTTATTTATTTACAATTTATTGCACATAATTAAGACAAGGATATGGTGCCTTACGACATATTCATACCCCTTGATCCTTTTATGTTCTGTAACAACCACAGATTTCAATGTTATTTTGTTGAGACTTTATGCAACACACCTGGACTAAGGAGTACGTCTTTGTGAAGCAAAAGAGAAAGAAATATGAAAAGTGTGACATGCATTTGTATTTGGTCCCTTTACTCTAAAAGCCCTACATAAAATCAAGTTCAAACAATTGCTTAATCAGCAGCTGTACCTTCAACTGCACTTACAGCTACAAGTCCTTTGGATATTTCTCTAAGGACCTTGCACATCTGAAGAGGGAAATGTATACCCATTCCTTGCTTAAATTCTGTCAGATTGAGGGGCGATCTTCTATGTACAACAATTTATAAGTCTTGCCACAATTCCTCAATCCTTGGACTTTAGCTTGGCCTTAAGATCACATTAATACTCTGATTGAACCATTCTTTTTCGCGCAGTTTTTTCATTCTTATAAATACTGTGTTCGTGATTTTAAATGCATAAATGTACATTAATGTTTTACAGATTTCTTAATATCACTCATCAATTTCTTTAATTTCTTAAGCAAGCTTTTTCAAATAACTGTACAGTATTTTTTCTAATGCTGTTAATTTCCTCTTTACCGCAGGTACACCTGAATTTTCCCCCTGTGGGACTGGTGCCGGACGACAATTCAATAACAATACATATCAATCGATACACGTGTGGTGCAATAGAAAAAATGGGGGGAATAAAACGTTCAATAGAAGAACAGTTTTCCTTCCATTTGCATTCAAGACGATCATGTAGATTAATAGTACAGTCATGACATCCTCCCAACCAATCAGAGACGCAGACCCAGGAACGCTCCGTCACCAAGCTCCGCCCCTTCAAAAAGTTCAAAGAGCAAGAGTTTTTTTACTTGTCGTTTGCTAAAAAGTTGGTTGGATATAGGGTTGTGCTTTAGTTCAGTGTTTTTGTGTTCTTTATCTAAAAAAAGACCATGAAGCAACAGCATAAAATGGCCAGGGCTGCACTTGAATTTTTTGACAATTATTAATATCGATCAATATGATTTCTCTTTTTATCGATATGCTTTTTTTTCTATATCATCCAGCACTATGTGGGGCAATAAATGATCTATTGTATTTTATTGTAGCTCTGGCTGGATGTTTAGTCATTGTCCAGATGGAGGGGGAACCTCTGTTCAAAGTGCTGGCTGACGTCTTTTGCAGCCTCTAACAGATTTTCTTCAAGGGTTGTCTTGTACTGAGCAAGACCATCTTCACATAAACGCAGGCCAGTTTAGCTGTTCCAGCAGAAGAAATGCATCCCCACAGCATCCCCACCAGCATGTGGCATCATGGGGATGCCAGGTGTGTTCTGGGTGATGTGCCTACCATAGCATTTTGCATGTAAGCCAAAAAGTTCACAGTAGTCACGTTTCCGTTAACGTTTTTTAATGCACATTTTGAAGAATCGAAATTGGAAGGGCTTGAAACGGCAAAATTCAAATTAACTCACTGAATTTCGCAAAAATGTTTTTGTGGTTTTTGACTTTCTTGAAAAACGGTAAATGCGCTAAAGAGGAGATGGAAACACATTTGTCGAATCACTTCTGACGTAGCGAACGTTTACCTCACATGAATGATCAGCTGTTTCTGCTGCCGGTGTCTTCTAGGATATTTCCATAACGCTCGAAAACAGGGCTGGAAGCAAAAACATGTATGTGTGGACCGACAAAGAGACGCGAGCATTTCTAAGTCCGTAAAAATAAAAACAAAATTTGGAATATTTGTTAAAGCCTCGTTCTATTACTGATCTGTGGTCCGTGCTCCTTAGCAACATCTACTTCCTCTTTATTACAGCCAACGTCAATGTATGACCACGTTAGGCGGTGCATCTCCTGGTTAAATCACTACAAACCAGTAAATTGGAAACACATCTCATGCGCATTTTCTTTTTTGCGATATTTTAAAGGTTCGCTCAAAATTCACATGAGAACTGGACTGAAACAAAGCTACTGACTTTCTTCTTTGCACTATTCCCTGAAGGCCGGTTTTGAGGAATGTAGTACTGATTGTTCTGCTGTTGACAGATTCTCCCACCAGAGCTGTATCGCTCTGAAGTCCCTCCAGAGGTGCTGTCGACGAGCCAGTTTTTGGAGGGTTTGCAGTCGTGCCATACTCCGTGCTCCAGGTATTATCATATGTGGGTTTTAGAATCTAATCTTAGAATCTGTATTCCTTGGTTGTTGTTCTGTGGCTTATTAATATTCTCTTAAATAACCCCCCGAGGCCTTCACAGAACAGCAAAATGTATAAAAAAATTGAAATACCACAGCGATGGACTGTTTACTTATTAGATGACTTCTAATGTTGGGGGGTATTAGGTATATTAGGAAAAGGGGCAAAATGCATGGGCATACCACACTTTTCAGATTTTCTTTTTAAACAGGGCTGAAAACCCTTTATCTTGTACCACAGATTTCACTATTCTAATTTACTTTGTGTGGATTTATCCAATGAAATCCCACAAAAATACTGAAAATTATGGTTTTAACCAGGGAAGGTATGAATATTTGATAATTTTCTTCATTGAAAGTTATTTTGGTGCAATATAGATGTTCACATTGTGGGACAATGACTATCATGGTCTGATATTAGCGTCAGCCCTGTGATTTATCAGTCAACAGGCTGAACAACTGGCAGCTTTCCCTCCAAACTGTGTATGCCGAGTACAGGAAAAGATACAAGAAGCAGGATTGCACTAACAACAAACCTTTGGCTCAGCGTGACGAAAGCCCTCGAGGGCACAGACAAGAAAAACAAACAGGGCGGTGCAGACGGCAAACACAAACGGAGCTGTGTTGCTTCTAGATCACTGGTCTTCAGGACCCACTGTCCTCCATAATTTAGATGAGTCTCTGCTCCAGCACAACTGAATCAAATAACTGCATTACCTCCTCAGCTGCACATCCAGTGCTGCAGAAGCCTGTTAATCCCAGTCAGGCACGACGAGGCAGTGAAAAGCCTAAAACATGCAGAACGGTGAGTCGTGAGGACCAGGATAGAAAACCTCTGGTCAGGAAGAACCCTCTCAGTACCTGCCTGCTTCTTAGCCCACCAGTGTCCTGACTCTGTTCTCCTATCTCTGCAGCCAACCAGACAACCCGAAGGTAGTAGTAATGACACCAGATGTGACCAATGTAGCCGATAAAGAGCAGGGTGTGCTGTGGGCCGCTGCACAGCTGTGGTTGCAGCTTTTCTCAGGCCAGTTCCAAGAGGCCAGACACAGATGAAGGAGAGAAACAACCAGAATAATAGAGAGGAGGGGAGATGAAACAGAAGCGCCGTCCTAAAATTATCTGCCGAGATCAAAGCAGCAACATCTCCATCTGATTCATCTTCCTCACTCTTGTCACTTTAAACCCCCCAAAAAGAATGCGGCCGTCCAGTTCTTCATGCATTTTGTTCCCTTTCTGTTTCCCTCTGCCTGCTAGACACATTAGCTTAATGCCTCGCTCTGACAGCAGCTTCAGCACAAATCCAGCCATCAGGAAGAGTTACGCCACAGACCCGAGGTGTGGATTTGGGAGATCTAACACGAATCGAATCTAGAGAGAGCAGCTGGAAAAACAGCAGGAAAGGCAGAAAAGTGTAAGAATGCGAATTCAGAGGCAGCACGTTTGACAGTTTGCTGACTGCGTTCGTCTGCATTCAGATTGCTTGATCGTCAGTCTGATTAAGGATTGAGGCATCGCTGTTCTGAATAATGCAGACGTTTGTGGAGATTATGGTTTGCGCCGCAATAATGTTTTGTATAATTAATGGCTTTTTATAGATGGGCAGGTTTCTTGCAGAATAAACGGCTGATCTTTCTCCTTTGACTTATTCAGCGCCACTTATTTCATGGAGTTTCTGCCACCAAGGATGCTCAAAACAAGGTAGAAACAGGAAAAATAGAGATTAAGGAGTTCTTTAAACAAGCCTGCAGTCAGGACCCTTTAGATGCAAACATTCCTGATTGTTTTTGACAGGAAAACTTTTAAAGCCTTCTTGCAGTGCACACATATGTGTCCCCTGCCAAAACAGAAAGTAGTGGACAGCTTGCTTACTTTTTTCTCTCGTGTTTATTTTCCCCTTGCATAAGTCCATCAACAACCCCCTCCACCCACCCCACCTTGGAGCTGGGATATACTTGTTTAAAAAAACGTTCCGCCCTAGTTATCCATGCAAAAAACATTGCTATCTATAAAAAACAGAGTTTAGAAGAAAGAAAAATGGGCTTAATCTAGAAAAGATTCTTTGTAAAGATGTTCAGTACCGGTTTGCCTCATATCAGAAGTGAATTTCAAGTGTAGCAGTAAAGAGCTATATTTTTTTCTTTAAATGATAAAATTAACTTTGTCTAGACCTCTCTGAACTCTGATTAAAGGCCCACGCCTTTGTTTGATGTTTTAGCATCTTATTTACAGAAAGGATGCTGATGTGCTTCTACTTCTAAGCAATAACACTGATTGTCATGGTGGTGCTTTAATCCAAGTCATTATCAGTGTAAACACACCCTGATTAAAAACCACTTGCTTTCAGTAGCAGCTTCTCAGAGCAAATGCTCAGATTTATTCAGCTTCTCGCTCATTAATGATAACACAATGAGTGGTTACAAGAAAGCTAGTGAAAAAAGGGTATCAATAACAAGCTTAGACCTATTTAAATTATGAAAAAAAAATTAAATAAGAACAAACAAACAGAAATTGTTCACTCTTAATGTAATCGGTCACAGTGATGACATCAATCGGGGCATGCAGCTATAATTAATCAGCTGTTTTTCCTCTCCTCCCACACAACAAAAAACTACAGGGTTCTTTAACCGAAACAATGGGGCATAAGCTGTTGGGACCCAAGCTGGGTAGTTTCAGGTACCGTTACCAACCAGTTTGTTGGGTTGGAGCAGAGACAAGGAGGACTACATCATTCCTCACAGGCAGCCATTTTGAACAATACAAAGTCCTTATCAGACTGCTCCCAACCTCTCCCCAAGAGTTAAATGGTGAGATGGTAAAACGTAAATCACTATAGTTCAAACAAGAGAAGTTCACATTAGATGTAGAAGTTCACTTAAGATAGCATTAGCATTTTAGTTTCTAAATAGTTAGCGCAAGCTAGTGCTAGCTATGTTAAATGCTCACACTTTGCAATAATACTTGAAGGACAAATACATGTTGATTATGTTGCCTTGACTAGTTCTTTAGTTGGACTAATTTAATAGTTATGTTCATACTGTTTGAGCTATATTCAACAATCAAACCTTGACCAAAAAAACTGCCCATAGTCAGTTTAGACAGGCAATGTTTTATTCTAGGCATGGTGCGGTTACCTTTCTCAGGATTTTAAATGGTTGGTCCCAAAACCGTGCCACAGAAAATGCTAAGGTAGCACTTCCAGTTGGCAAGGTAACACTATGTTGATGCTAAATATTGCAAGCTATGAGCAGCTGACTTCAGGCTGGCTACCTGTGCAGATGTCAGCTCATTATACTCCAAATGCTACTATTTTCTGAGGCATTAGAAATAATTGTTTTTTGTCTTAAGCAAGCTATTATGTTATACATGTTAGCATTATTTTTGTACAGTGACAGTTTAACTAAGACCATAGCACTTTTATTCAAAGTTGTAACATCAGAATCTCACAGCAGCCTATGTCTACTTTGTACACTTTTATAAGCTGGTTATGAATTACCTAGATGTCTTGTTATCCAATTTGAATTCTTGGTCAATATAAGTCTAATTGTTGTCAATTTCCTTTAATGTTATAACCTTTAACCTAGACTTTAAATAAAAATAAATCATCATTCATTTTAAAGTTAATTACTTGCTTTGTAATCCAGGTTATGGGTTATTGTTTTACACTGATGCTTTGGTAGCCTTAGTGTTAGAGATTAGTTCTTTTAAACCACTATTTATGCTGAACCAATGCCTTATAGTGACCCAGGAATAGGTTGGTAAAGTAACCAGAATTGTGTTGTTTTTAACATAGAAAATTGTAGAGTGTACGGTTGATGCAGATTGTGAGATGCTAAACCCTTCATTTCCTAGAAAAGACTTTGAAGTCAAATAGCACTATTTAGCTTGATGCTTTTAGCTAATTGATGTCAGTGCTATTCAGTGGAATCTATTGACTCATTCTATGATCCAGGTTCAGGACAAACTGTAAGCTGCCGACAAATCAGACACTCGACTGAAGCTTTTGTGCTGATGGCTTTGGAAGATTCAGACCAATCACACAACAGGCACTCTGTTCTACTCCTGGCGAGCTTCTAGCCACCGCTGGGCCTCCGTGGATGAATGTGGGCCTTTAAGGCCAAACTACACACACATTTATATGTGTATTCAAGCAGAAGTGAATGAATGATGGTACGGAGGAAACAGTATAAACGTCTTACAATTAAACGTTCGTGTCACAAGGAAGATTTCTGGATTTGACTATCGCCTGCGCAAGCAGCACATGATGAGACCTGAGCCGTGATCGGAAAGTGAAGTCAAACTCTGTTACCCTTTTAGCAAGCAACACGAAGGTAAATAATGTTCCATTTAGACAGAGGCCTCTCTCACCTTCAGACTTTCTGTTATAAGTAAGCCTCAAACGTGTAAGGATACACATGACCTTATCCAGGATAAACATAACGCTGGCCAGTAGAGTGGCTGGTGTATATGTCTGTGCTGCAGGACGAACAGCATGGCAGTGTTTAAAGGGACCAAACTACACAGACTCCCTCTTGGCTGATTCTCGTGCAAACAGAACACCAACATCTGAAAGCGGCAGCCATTAATACAGGCAGTTTACGAGCCTTTGCACTGCCGCTTGGTTATGTATGTATTTTCATGCTCTCAGCGCTGGTTTATGCTCCTAGTTAGCCGCTTAAATTTGGAGAGAGGCATGTAGACCTGGAGATAGAGTTACACGCCTGCATGCTCATCAGTGCTATTAGTTTCCAAAGATGTTGATTGCTTTGACACTTTGCTCCATCCAACCGTGGAGATAAATCAGATCCTTTTCTTGCATGCCAAATTAAAGACTGATACATAGCTCACCACTCAAGGCAAGGCCGCGATGCCAAGCTCGGAGCGTGCAAACTATCTGCAGATGGGTTTTCAGAGTCCCAAGGAGATGGTTGAGGTCTGAACAGGGCAAAAAGGACAATAAATAACTGAGTTCTGCAGTTACATGCAAGGCTGATTGTCATGGTACACCGCGTACACTGAATATCGCAGCGGTACTTGTTGCTAGGTGGGAATGAACCGTTGGACATGCAAGAATTGAGCAGCAGCCAAGCGTCACGTTAATATGACCCAAGCTGCCAAAAACTGGTATGATCCGATAGCACGATAGCCTTGACGAAAATCCAATCTAATTCAACTTTATTTAAAAAAAAAAAAACAATGTCCACATAAAAGCAAAAACATTGATAACACCAATAGAACCAATAACATTCAAAATTAATAACATAGGAAAATACAAGAACATAAAACCGCCATAAGATCGACATAAAAATAACACCCTACTAAGTGTTAAAAGCCAGAGAGAAAAGATCTGTTTTTACAAGAGCTTAGCCTAGGAGAATGCCTGGCTAATGTACAGCGGCAAATCATCCCCGCAGTTAGGAGCGGCTACAGGGAAGGCTCGGTTCCCTCTGAGCTGGTTTTCAGTACTCACAAGAGCCAAAGGTCAGCTGACCTAAGAGAATAAGGTGGCATGTAGGGCTGTAAAAGCTCATAGATGTAGGCCGAGGCGGGTCGGGGTGGGGTGGGTCGCGCTACAGTTACCCAGCAATGTGGTGACAAAGGAAAAAAAAATAAAGAAATGCTAAGGCTTACTGTTAATATAATATTAAGGAGAAATAAAAGTGTATAACACAATGTTATAACATTTATCCAAAAATGGAAAAGAAATAATTATTACTGTGGCCAAATTAATAATTATTTCTTTGGGTAGCATGCAGCCCACATTTCTATGTCCCGCACCAACAGGGACAGAAATATTCCCAGTCAGAGGGTGGTGCTAAACACACAGCAGATGTAAGGAAGGAGCTCACATACAATAAGACTGCAACAATCCCTCCTCATGAACAAGCACATAGTGGCAGGCGACAGAAATTTCTCTGTTTAAACACGAAGAAAGCTCCAGCAGAACCTCGTCCGCTTGAAGGGAGATATGCTGCGATCGACTGAGGATCGAATACTACAATTGTTTAAACCAGCACAGTGTAACTTTTAGCCACTAGGGGCGCTAGACCTGGAAGGTACAGTGTTTTGGAATCTGATAACAGAGCACTTTGGTCCAGCAGATTGAGAATTCATGGAGTTACTTGTAAAGACAAGGCCACATTCACCCCTCTAGATTAAATCCTACATCAGAGAACCAAAAATATGTCTGATCAGGTAAGTGTCACATCTGTTTTATTTTGTTGTCGTAACGTATAATGGGTCACGTGACCTAGAGCGGCACTCTAGGTCACATGACCCATTCAGAGACGGATCCGACCCTCTCAAGTTACATAGGCAATATTTTGAGAAGGGCAGCCCTCTGAAGGATCGATATGCGGCAAGTGTTGTATATTGATCTGAGAATCAGTTAATATATGTCTAATTGAGATATTATTTGGGTCAAAACTTACAGGGTGCTGCGTTAATGTAATAAAAAACACTATAGATTAAAATCATTGCTATAAGAGATCATCATAAAACATTAATTATCTTGGAGATCTAGTCCTTTGACAACTTTTTCTCATGTGGGACACATTCATCCTTAGCAAACCTAGACATAGGCACAAAACAAATCCACCAAATTCACAATTTATGATACTTTGAAGTGAAATTTTACTGTGAACGGACAGACATGACGTTCAGGAGTGAAACTTCTTTTCAGAGATTCATTGAGGAATTAGCTTATGAACGTAATCTGATGATTTCATGTTTGACTGGCCCCGATCAGCCCATGGGAAACAACAAATCAATATTCCCCATATCAGTGAATGCACCACAGACAAGCGGTACCAGGACTTGCTTAAAACTTTTAAAAAGTTGAAAGTTTCCCTGAGGGAAGAACGTCAAGAATGAGGTGTTTAAAATTCAAGTGAGAGGAAGAACTATGTGCTTGTTGGAGTCTTTTAGAAATCTCACAGCCAAGGTAAGGCCAAGCAACCCTACAGGAAGCAGACAGAGGCACTAGGAGTTTATACAGTTAAGCTGAAAATGAATCCCACCCCTGTCAGAATATTGCATCTTTAAAATGCTGAGCAGCTAATCGCATGTTTCCACAAGAGGCGATGAAGTCCATTTCTGTGAGGTTGGTAAATTAACCACTACAATGATTATAGTAAAGGGATGAATGAATGAACAATCTAAAAAATTAATGGCAAACCAGAGCTTGTCTTTCGTATGCAGTAAAAGACAGCAGTTATTTATTTTTCAATAATCTCGCAGGAACATTGCAACACAGTAAAAAAAAGATGAAAAAGTCAGGTACAATCTGTCTAGTAATGGCATAAGCAGTATTTATTGTAGGTCATTTAAGTTTTATTTGTCATATAAAATCCGTAACAGCAGATCAGAGCTTTACAAAACTAGCAAACAAAAACTCACTGATTGGCACATTTCTAACTGTTTTTGAGAGACCTAAAACAATTCAGTTCAATTTTTAAATTTGATGTGGATAATTCTGCTATATAAACTGCTGCATGTATTACTATATCAACAAATGTCTGAATGACAATGTTTAATATCAAATGTGGAAAGCACAGGGAGAAGTAACAACAACCTTTCCAGCTGCATGAGTCCTTTCAATCTTGGATAGTCTTTGCTAACTTTTTTGGCCCTAAATGTCTTCTTTCACTAACCCATTTTCTATTAGGAGCAGCAAACTGCTTTAAACCAAAGCACCACACCAAACGTACTGTAAGCTGCCTCGCCACACGGTAGAATAAGAAAACCCAGCAGTGAGTTGGTGCACCTGGCAGCTGTAAAGTCTCACTGAGGAGACTCTCAAAGCCTTAGAAAATATTTATACCAATTGACATTTTTTGTTATTTTTGTCGAATTACAACCACAAATCTAAATGTAGCTGACTGGGTTTTTATGTTATCAAACAACATTAACTGGTGAAGAATTGTGAAGTGGAAGGAAAAAGATGATTTTGAAAATGTTTTATGAATAAAATGTAAAAAGTGTAACACATATTTGTGTCCAGTCGCCTCAAATTAAATACCTCTAAATGAAATCCAACCAACTGCCTTCAGAGGTCACCTAATTTGTTAACAAACTCAACCTGCGTGTAATCTCTGAAGACCTCAGAGCTTGAAAAACGTTGATGACCAAACAACCTAGTGGACACCAAAGAACACAGCTGACAGGCCAGGGAAAAACGTGTGGCGTTTCAAGATGGATTATAAAACAAAACCTAATGCTTTGGACATCTCATGGAGCCCAATTAAACTTATCAGCGACAATATGGAGAACCTCTCCACTAAAAACCTACCAAGACATGGCTGTCCACCTAAACTGACAAGCCTGGCAAGGAGAGCAATATTTAGAGAAGCAGCCAAAAGCCCCATGATAACACTGGAGGAGCTGTAGAGATTCACAGCTACGGTGGAAGAATCTGTCGCCAGGGCAACTATTAGTCGCAAACAGCACATTTTCGCTTTTATAGAAGATTGATAAGAAGAAAGCTATACTTGAGTCACAAAACTGTACATGCAGTGAAAAACTAACATTGCAAAAAACCTCAGACACACCATCCCCACCATGAAAACATGGTGGTGACAGTATCATTCTGTGGGAATGTTTTCTTCCTTGAGCAGGTTCAGGGATGTTGGTCAGATCTGATGGAGAGATGGATGTAACTAAATAAATACACGGCAGTCCTGGAGGAAAGTCACATTCTTCAGCAGGGCGGCTATGCTAAACATATAGCTGAAGCTCCAACAGAATGGTTCATGACATGAGAATGGTCCAGTCATAGTCCAGACCCAAATCCAATTGAGAATCTAGGGCATGACCTGAAAACTGATGTTCACAGAGACTATCCAGCCAACCTGACTGCCTGTAACTGGAGCAAAAGGTGGTTCTATAAAAAACAAACACTTCTGCAATGTACTGTAAGAAGCTTGCTGAGAAACATGCCCTTGACTTCTCGTCCTCATTTACAAAAGCGCTGAATTATGTTTTTATTTTGTTCAGTTATGAACGTAATTCAAAGAGACAGTCTGATAAACACTTGAACAGATTCGGCTCACTATGCGAGCCGCTAATCATCACTCTCCTTGATTGGACTGATGACATCTGACTCCAGCTATTTGACCACAGGGCAGGCGAAATATTAATAAGGCCTGTGAATATACCTCTCGCTATTTGGAGCCCACACAGACTCGCACACAAACACATCATCTGTTTCTCCACTCAGCCCTGAGTCAGACCAGGGGGAATGAGCACAGCTCAAGCTTGATGCTGAGGCAAGCTTTACCTCAGGCATCCGTTCTCCCAGCACAGATCGGCGCTGCCAAGTTTAACATGGCTGCCTCCTGCAGCAGCTCCATCATAGCAGAACTGTTCTAAATCAGCAACACTCCTGAGATGGCCCAGTATATCATTTACGTATCAGTTTTAGCTAGGTTGGCCTGATCTGCAAACAGGGGCTGCATACGTAGTGTGGTAATAGAATCTGAATGGCCCATCTCAGCAGAAGCTGAGAGTTCATAGAGGTGCTGGCTGCCTTCTAACTGGACCGTCTTTAGGAAGATTTAGGGTCTCCTATGGGAGAACAGGGGGAAAGATTTTTTTTGTCCAGACCTAAATCATGACTGAAACTCTGAAGAGCTAATTGGGAGAGATGTGCAGCATCCGACTAGGGAACGTGACCGTGTACTCACAAGGCAAAAGGCTATTTTATTGCTACGGCTACTAGCAGAAAGATATAATACGCAGAAAACAGTGTTGCTTTGTAACTTATCCGTTGAGTCACCTCCACCGAAGCAGCCAACTGGGCAGCCTTCAGGAGGCACAGAGACTGCAGAGCAGCTAGCCGCTCACTGTTTTGACAAATGTGGGATGTGCATTGGGACTCATACCTACGTAATGCATAATAATAGCAGTGGACCTCTCCTGAGTTCTGCTATTCTACCGAGGGGAGGAGAAAAGGGCTTTTGACAGCACTGCAGCACATCTGACTTTTAAAGAATGAGTTATTAGGCTTTAATCTGACCTTTTTAGGGCAAAGCCAAATGAAAGAAGCAAAAGACTAAGCAATGGGGAAAAAATACATTCATCACGTCTGGTGGAAGAAATAAATAGAAAATCTTAATTTACAGGGCCTTGCAATGATCTTTCTAAGCCTTGACCCCCCCCCCCCCCCATCCACACACACACACCTTTTATTACACTTCTACCACAAACAGCATTGTAATTTGTGTGATAGAGCATAATTGTGAATTTTATTAAGGTGTGGCATGCATATGTAGTCAGCCCCACTGAGTTAATACTTTGTAAAGTATTTTGGGGTAAGTCTCTTTCAGCTTTGCATAACTAGAGACTGAAACAATGATAGACCCTCAAGCTCAGTCCGATTGGATGGGGGGTGTTTGTGGACGACCATTTTCAAGTCTTGCCACTGATTCTCAGTAGGATTTCAGTCAGGACTTTGACTGGGACATTCTAACACATGAAGGTACTTTGATCTGAACCATTCCATAGTTTTTCTGGCTGTATATTTAGACTGTCCAGCTGGAAAATGAACCTCCATGCCTAACATATTTTCTTCCAGGGTTGCCCTGTATTTAACTTCATTTATCATCCAATTAAGTCTGACCAGCTTACCCGTTTATGCTGTACAAAAGCATCCCCAGAGCCTGATGCTGCCACCACCATGTTTCAGCAAGGGGCAGTTTGCTTAAATGTCAGTTTGCACACATAGTTTTTTGCATAACCCCCCTTAAAACTTTAAACCTGGTCTCATCTGACCAGAGCACCTTCATCCATGTTTGCTGTGTTCCCTATGGCTTGAGCCAAACTACAAGGAGGACCACTTATGCATTTCATGTAACAATGGCGTTCTTCTTGGCAATCTTCCACGAAGGCCAGATTTGTGGAGTGCACAACTGAGATGATTTTCCCACCTGAGCTGTGGCTCTGTGCAGCTCCACGGGACTTCCCAGTGGGTTTGTTGGGTGCTCGCCTGCTCTGCTTGTTTGCATGTTAGCACGATAAGCTTCCCATTTTAGAATAATGGATTGGTTAGTGCTCAGTGTGATGTTGAAAGTTTGGGATATTGTTTCATAACCTAACCGTGTTGTAAAATGTTTCTATTCCAGATTTACTGTATTTTTAGATGAAACTAAACACTGGTGTATCTTATTTTGGGAGTCAGGGAAAAGGAGGCTATATTGAAATGCATGCCACACTTTTTAGATTTTTTTAAAGTAAAACGGCTGACTTCCAAATGGTGGATTAAATTTGGGGTATTTGTTTAATGGCGTGAATGCAAGTGTACACCACCGTTGTCTGATTTCTCTTTAAACGGTTCAGTTCTGAAGGGTGCACTGGATTTTATTTAGGGTTACTGGAGTAAACGCCGCTGTATTCACATTAATGACACACTTCTCAGATTTGAACTTTCTCCAATGGATAGTGTTCCTGCCACCTCACAATCTATCACTACTTTGAGCTGCTCTATCACATAAAGTCCCAATGAAACACATTGAAGCTCGTGGTGTTGAGCTGACAAAATGTCAAGAAGTTCAAGGGATCTAAAAGCTTTTCTTCCAGGATATTTGTGCTTGTTTTACATGTTTAATTACTCTAATAACAGTGAGGTATCTGAGACTATCTGAATGTATTTATTTTTTTGCAAATAAGTGTCGATAATTAAAACAAATGGATAAAGACAGTTCATTTATTCACATCCGTCAGTCGTCATTTGCAGCATCAAACACCAGCCCACACCCTACGCTGCTAACCAGGCAGCATGTGTGGGTAATTTGCAAGCAGTCGATGTTGATTAGCTGGGTTATGACACTCTGCGACCTTGGCTACAGTTTACTACATAGACATGCGTTCTCCAATTAGCCCTGTGGCATAAAGGCCATCAGGCTTTATGGAGCTGCGAGACCAGAGTTGTGAAAAGTCCATGGGCCTCTACTCACAGCGTTGCGCACACATAGCGGCACATACATACGCACACATCTCCGTGGGCTGTCATGCTAAAATTCCCATGAATTAGAAACATGGCTGTGTTGCATTGCGTTGCACGCTGAATAATCCATGAAAGAGGGCATTTTTAGCGAAACGCAAGCTTCACCCGAAACTCCGCGAGCATCCACACAACTAATGATAGGCGCAGCTCGCAGAGTTCACAGTGTTCTTCTTTCATTACATGTTTCACAGCTCCCAGCTGAACCGCTCTTATACCCTATGTGAATGAAATATGAACTCATAACAGCAAAATTGCTCTTTGGGAACTTTGTTTTTTCAGGCACACTGTTGCTGGGAGGGTGAAGTAATTTAATCTGCCATTCAAGGCAGCAGAGTGAGACAACACGAGCGCATGGCCCAGCACCACCTGATAGCACAGCTTCATTTCACTCCCAACTACACTCCATGGGATCACTTTCAGATAATAATATACGATTATTTGCAATGCTATGCTTTAATGTTTCATAATCATAGCGCAATGTAAATGTGTTCATCGGAACTGTGGTGGGGAATTATTAGTACACATTTTCTTTTCAAAATACGTTATTGCTCCGGTTTTAACTTAAAGGAGCATTGCGCAAGTTTGACAGTTGTTATTATTTTTTCCTTTCCCATACATGCCCTTACAGTTGCCCGACGTGTAAAATGAGTTATCCTCTGTTTACCACGGCTGCCGCTATAGGCTGGGTTAGTCGGTTCATGGGAGAGTGATTCAGGCAGAACCCTCTGGGCGTGCACGTGGGTGTGACGCCCTGCGCGCTCTCATTCACCTGGTTACTTTGTTGAGTCTCCGCCGTAATCAATGCCTTAGCGAGAGACCACAGGCTACCTTCAATATTTATAGCTTTCTCCTAATGGGGCATCGGCCATTTGCTGTAGTACAATACTGTCACTCAGGTCAAGTTTTCTTTTAATTGGAAATTCATTCACAAATGTAGAACTGTGCAGGAAATAGTTTTCTAATTGCAGACCACAACATGACTTGAGGTCACTCAACAACATCTTCTGTGACAAATGGAAAAAACCTGCCCCTGACTTAAAGAAATAATATTTTAGGCACACAATCCAAAGTTCAGCCATTTAGGTCTTTTTTGTGCCATGTCTGTGTTTATCTCTACCACAAAACACAAACCCAAAAAGAAACTATCAACATGAAAAACTGGATGAACATCCAAGAAGTGTGATGTTGCATGTTTTTGCCAGAATCTGTCCTTCATGAAGAATGACACACAAAGTAAAAGCCGATCACACATGAAGACATGCAAGAAAAAGCAAAAAAACAAAAAAGAAAAACAGCCAAATCTGGCTGGCTAATCAAACCCACGGTGTTTAGGCCAACGGCACTTTTCCTGCCTTGAATCACATCCTTTGAATGACTCAGTGACTGGGGAACAAGGCAATAATTCGTCCAAGAGAGCTCAGTGCTTTCTTGGCATCTAATGCAGGCAAGCGACAAATTTAAAGCTGATCTTATGAGGCTGAAATAACTTAATGGAGTGAAGCTGACATTTTGAGTACCCGAGTGAAAACGTGAGGCTGAGAGGTTAAAGCGGGGATCGCGGCTCCTGATCTACAACGGCACATGCAATAACTGTCTGGATCCATATTTTACTGCAAAGGGACACAAGCTTCCAATGAGCTACTATGGAGACGATCTCAGCTACTGCAGCAGCTATAAAGGACTTCATGGTCGGGAAGTGAAGAGCGGCTGAAAGATGAGACGGTTATCCAAAAGCGCCCCCTCAGTAATTCTGGATCTCAAATATATATTGTGTTGCACCTTTTCTGAGTTAACATTCCACCTAACAACGACTAGGTGTTTGACTTGTAAATGACACCAGCCAGTTTCCTGCTCATGCAGTTGAACTCCTAAAGTGATGGCTCAGCACTAAGAGGAACCCCTAATGCAGGCTGTTCTAATGCTTTTAGCTCTTTAAATAAGAATAATTCTTATGCAACCTCTTAAATATGGTATTATCTGCATTTGGTTCTGCTGACGTAGTTTTTAAAAATCAGATGAACACTGGAGGATCATCCTGCAGCTCTGCTGTTTGCGCCTGAAGTCTGCGCTGCTGCCGTCTTTGCTCTGTATTGTATCAGTATGTCACACGTTCTTACCTCAATCCTGTCTAACCCTCGCGGCTCAGTCGCCACGGCTGTGTGACTATGCGTCCCGATGGATCAGAGGCGTCTTATTGGAGGATTGTGTTTGGCCCGTCATTCTGTGTTAGGAGCTTTCAACTAAATGTGAGGTTCAGAGGAACTGAGGGGATGATCTAAAAGGGGCTTTTGAGTTTCCTTTCATTAGTATCAACTTCCACAATGAAGACTGGTATTGTAAAAGCAACCTGAGAGCATTTGCGTGGTGCATTTACTAACCTGAAAAGGTCGGATTTCTGACTTTTTGCCTTTCTGGTCAGAGGTCAGAGCATATCGAGACAAAAACTGCCCAAATCCTATCACCTTCTGACCTCTTGGTGCGTCCCAAATAGAAGGCAAGAGGACGTTTCACCTCTCATCTAAAAGTCATCTTCCATTCTTAGCATGGTTGAAAGTAAAACACCTATAAGTTGTAGTCAGAAAAATCACACTAATAGGGCTATAGGACCACTGTGTGTATGAATGTGTGTGCCCCTGTGTAAAAAAACCCAGTCCACCCCCACCACCATCACTCTCTCCCTCCTCGACATGCTTGGATGGAGAGATAAGTTGAAGGTCATTCAAAGAGAGCAGAGCCTCTACTGAGGAATGTGTGGAATGGCACTCTCTTGTTCTGCGAACATACAGCACATCACAGGCTGGTCTGGTGTCATATAGGCCCATGTCATCACCAGGCTCAGTAGGAGCCTACGGATGATGGCTTGATTTAGGAGAGCCAGTCAGCACATAGCAAAAAAAACCAAAACGCTTGTTTTCTTTGATCAACCCATTTTGGGATGTTTTACCATGAGAGCAACTCCAACAAATAAGCAGGATAAGGGACGATTTGAGGGTAATTTTGCAAGACTGGTAAACCTTCAACCCAAAACACTAATTGCTCCAATACAATCTCTTGTGTGCAGCTGTTATTCCAACCAAAGCATTCACCCTGGTGCTAAAAGGCTATGAAAAGCTGTAGGACGCAGACTAGTAAATAAAACTGGAGAGAAAAATGAGACGCACTTCTGGAAAGCAGAGCTCCTTTAAAAATTCCTTTTAAATCCTTTTGCTTCATGCCAAACCATTTATCCACCCCCCCCCACCCCCGAAAAGAAAGAATGTGTTTTTTTTTATCCTGATATCACATGAACTTATCAAGACACATGGACATCAAATACATGAAATATGACCAGCTTATCTAGAGAAAACTGGTGTTTGGATAAGCAACAGAACGTACTCCCCCCCCCCCCCATATCCATTAGTCCTAGGCTCATTTCTCAAAACTATAAAGAGATCCAGCTGATTCCCGAAGGATACGGACGCGGCGATAACCGAGATCTAAACTGGCAACGCAAGTCGTGCTCTGCTCAAACACATTAATAATGTGCCTGGGACATGCAAGCCTCCCAGCTGCTTCGCTTCCAGAGCCGCAGAGGCTGGATGAGTCAGCATACGCACTGGAGGAAAATGAATATGGCTACAGATCTGCTGTAAAGCATGGGAGTATACCATCGCCAAGTTCACTGCTGACATATTAGGATCCAATAACCACTGAAACACACATGGACCTTTACATAAAAAGGTTTTATTATTATGGAAATCAAGAGTGGATGGGTCCAGGCTTAGGAAGGAAAAACATGATATGTCACAGATAATCTTCAGCTTTTCCATTAGCAGGGGAGATATACTTTTTTTCCTCATCCTGGAAAGCCTGGTTTGATTTATGATGAAGGTGGTTTATTTTAATGACTTTTTAATAGTCTCTAGTGTGCCTTAAAGGAACCCTGAAGAATTTTTGCAGGCCTGTTTATTGCATACATCCTATTGAATGCAGGAAACAATAAAGCTAAATTAACTTTACCTTGACAGACTTCAACTTTTAGGAGATCTCGTCTGTCGGTTTAACAACACCAGACGTGTATGACGCCAAACAACCCTGTGACGTATGGGGCATAAAGCATAAACAAACCCCAAAAACGCTACGGTGTGTTCAGCTGTAACTCGTTACATGTTGAAGTTACCTAGCGCAACATGTTACACGCATCAAAATGTCCACACACATTCACACAGGACTGATCCGAGGATCGGTTTTCTTGGCCTGCAGCTGCCAAAACCTAAAAACACCTATAACAAGCCTTGTCTGTGCAAATGAATACAGGAAATAATAATGCAGTGGTCACTGCCTGGGAGGTACGGTGCTGTGTAAAAGGATACATTTGCCATGAACCGTTTCTTTTTTTGCAAGATATTTACATAATAGGGATTTAGTGTATTATAACAACACAAAATAGGGCATATTTCTGATCTTCCAATCAGCTCGGACCAGCCTCTCTCGTCCTGCTAAATAAAAGTGTCCAAACACCAAGTTTTGTTAAAGGAAAAGTCCGGTCAAAATCACAATTCAAACGGCTGAAAGTACTTTAAATATAAAACTATTACATACTGTTCAATAAATTATACGTTTTTTTAATTAATAGTAATTTTCATTTAATCATGTTTATGTGGAGGCGTCCATCTTGGTCAAGAATAGTACTGTCACCTCCCAGTTTGTGACGTCACATCGCGGGACCGGCTGTTGAGCAAGTCCCAAGGCTCTATTTGTTGTGTGTCACTACGCGCTATTATCCAAGATGGCGACGACCAGTTCATTGTTATTGTTTTGATCCCGTTTTTTCGCGCATGCATGCCGGACTGGTAGGCAAAAGGCGAACACAATGGCGGACGAAAACAAAGAAACTGACGAGTTCTCGACGTATTTTTATTCTTTAGATAACGTATCACAAGATGGTTATAAGACTAAGTTGGTGGCTGATAGATTCAGATAGCCAGATCCACACAGCAAAAGCCTGAAGGGACGGAGCGAGTCTGTGAAATGCTGGCCAAGTGTTCCGTACGGCGACATATACAGCTGCCTTATCAACACGCCAGGCCAGTACAGACGAGAGAGCATGAAAGCCATGAAATCACTTGGCGGCTACAATTATTTCATATCGGGACATGTTCAGACATGTTTGTGTAACATCCGAAAGCGGAGTCGGACACAGACAGCGCCTCAGCAAAGAGGAAGACCCGCCACCGGTAGGTTAAAAAAAACATTGTTCACAAAGGATTATTTTGGTGTTTTTGTCTTATTAATCCTTTTCACAGACTCATGCCAGAGGGTTTGCATACATTGTACATGTATGTATATTATTACGAAACAAATGTTTACATCTTGGCTTAAGTATATATCCTATTTTTTATTTATATAATTATTCAAGTAGAACATTGACCAGTGCAAAATTAAGTTGTATTTACCGGAGTGTAGACTGCAAATTCTGTCGTGGTATGATGACTCCCACAGTCGATTGGGATTGTCTGCCTGCATCCTTTTCATTGAAAATATCCATTTCTTTCTTCTTTCTTCGTCCTTCGGTAAACGAAAGAAACGTACATCCGACGATTTGGAATGCCTCTATGTGCAACCGGGAGCACAACAAGTCGTAGGCATTGTTTAGATTCCAAAAATAAACTAACAGTACGCTCTAATTCACCCGTTTTGTCACGGTGGTTGGCGAGAACAGTCCTGTTTTTGCCTACCCGCGGGACCCGGATGTAGCGCGGACGTAGCTCGTGACGTCACGCGTGAACTGGTCTATACCAGTGGTTTTCAATAGGTGAGGCGCGCCTCCCTTGGGGGGCGCCAAAGAGTCACAGGGGAGGCGCGAGCAGACAGAGAAGACAGAAGAAGACAGAACTGCCGCTCAGCTCTGTAGTGATAGTTGTGCCTTCTGTATGAGCGCGCAGGAACCAATCAAGCGCGCAGTGAGACAACTCTCAACGCTCAAAACCGGTCTGTCGCACGCTCGACTCTGAAAAACTCTTCTCAACCCTCTGTCCTCGAGCGCACCTGCTCATTCCATGCTCAACACCAGCTGTGCACTCGCTCGGCTGTTTCCGCCCTCGCGACTTCAAAAACTGTCCACTCCAGCAGCCAATCACAGACAGGTTTTTTTCCTATCCAATCAGAGTATAGCTTGCAAATACTGCATTCAGATGGATTAAATCGAAATGCTGCAGCTTTTGGCAGAAAGTACTAAACATTACGGTGGGATTGAAGAAAAAAAAAGAAAAACAAATAAAAAGTTTAATATTTTAGCCTAAAACATTTAGTCTAAAATATTTAGACTAAAATATTAGAGTTACTAAGAGTTACTACGTGAGGTGTGAAAAATATTTTTTTCTCTTCTTTCCAGCTTCTGGGAGGTGATGCAAAGTTTATTCTGATCATAATCATCATCATTGTCATCATTATTTAAAGAGCACTTTAACACGAGGTAAAACAAAGTGCCAAACATCAGAAATCAGAAATACATCAGATAAGAGATAACATCTAATAAAATGTTTGGTTGTTAAAATAGCAATAGGTTTAAATTGTGTATAATTAGCCTAAAAAGTAAATCGGATTATGGAATATGTTGACGTATATTTTGATGGATATCTTATGAATAGGCCTTTTTTATGAATGTACTTTGTTAAAATAAATACAATAAAAAAACCTTTATCGGGCTATCAGATGTTTTTGAAACACTGCATTCCAGGAACACAAAAGAAAGATGCATTTACTGCAGGGACTTGTGGTTGGGGGGGGGGGCTCACATTCAATGAATTTGAAAACCCCTGCTCTATACGAAGCAGAGAGTGATGAATTAATTAGTGACAGCGATGGGAGTTCCGTGGAGCGATATGGATTTTTTAGAAGAGTTTCTTGACAGCAACCGGACTTTTGACGGAATCCATCCGTACCAGTTTGAGCCAAGGAGACCAAAAAGGGACGATGTGAGTTGAATCTGTCTGCTGCGGCACCACAGCCGTCTCCTTATTTTTGTGTTATTCTTCTCAGTTTGTTCTTCTTGCCGATGATTATCTCAGTGTCAATATCAATTAAAATGAGTGCTGTCAGTTTTAACGCGTTAACGTGTTAACTTTGTTTGACCATAATGGCGCCTTTTTAACGCACGTTAACAGCATTATTGTTTTTTCCCCCACCACGCCCTCCGAACTGTGATCCAGACAACAATTTATGTTTTTATTGCTTTACTGATTAACGCTAAATTCCTTAAATCACCATGAACGTATTAGTTTTAGTTATAGCTAATGATCCACTGATTTTTTCTTGTTGACCGGACTTCCCCTTTAAAAAGGATGTGCTGGTTTTCTTGCAGACACTGCATTTTAAATGCAGTAGTAAAAAAAAAACAACAACAAAAAAACAACTTGTGTCCCATCTGATCAGAGCACAGTCTTGCACATGCCTGCCGTTTCCCCATTGAGAACTTCTCAAGGCGTTCATTCAACGCTGGCTTTCTTCTCGTCACTCTTCCATGAAGGCCAGATTTGTTGAGCGAATTTCCCACCACAGTCGTGGATCTCTGCAGCTCCTCTAAACTGACGCAGGTTATTCAATGTTGACCAGGGTTTAAAAGATATAAATATTTTTGCAGAGCTGAGGGACCTCCAGCAAGCCATTGTAAGTACCGATGGCCCTGTGCTGCTCTGATCTGCTGGTCGGTGACCCACCCCTGCAAAAACCCACAAATGATCCAGAGTTTTCTCAGCAAGAAGCATAGTATGAGCCGATATGACGAGTGAATTTCTCCATTGTGAGATCAATAAAGACTATCTTATCTTATCTTATAGTCAGCAGGAACCCTGGTGTACTCGTCATATCCCTTTAAACACCCGGCTGTGTCTATCAGCTGGAAAGCAGGCTTCTTGGCATCTGTCGGTCTCATACCTGGCTAGATTAAAGCTCTAACCCTAGCAACAGAGCACAGCCCTGAAAAGTAGTGCCTCAAAGGAAGGCCCCTGCTTGCGGTTTAAGATACATCCAAGTGAAATCCAATAGCACCTTGATGCGCTTACTTTCTATAAGCAACCGTGTTCCCATAACTAATCTCCCTAATCTAACCATGGCAGTGTTAGTTTTCCCAGAACAGGAGCTAAAAAGTGGATACCCGTGATCCGGTGTGAGAGAAAGAAAGTGCCTTTTATGTTTCCTGGTTCTATTAACACGCGATATGAGATACTTTAATTTCTGCCTGAGACAGAGGTGTAAATGGAATGAACATGTTCTGTAGATAAATGTGAGTGAGTGAAGAGGGAAGCTCTCCTGGGGATCTTTGAAGCCACAGGGTACTAATGAAAAACCTACTCCTTCACTGACAGAAGATGGGGGGGGGGGGGGGTGCTAAGTACTGTTGTGTTTAGTTGCTGCTGCAGTCCTACATTACTTTGGTGGTCCCTGAGCTGGAAGTCTTTGACCACTCTCACAATGGACCACACATTCAGAGGAAATATCAGGGCTGAAAGTGAGCATTGGGTGAAAAAGTGCACCACACCGGATGTGCTTAGATTAGTGGAAACTGGAGGGATCTGCCCCTTGGAGCAAGGCACCAGGCAGGCCCCTGGGGCACTGCAGCTTTCCAACAAACCAGCAGGAACAGGGACTTTTAATTCCACTCCTTTCTTTGTCTCCTTCATTTTTTTTCACCTACGTGGCTCTGTTGCCTTTTTTTCCAGATGGGAATCCGAATAGGAAGGTTTTCTCTTGGCTTCTACAAAGTGGTGGCTCACAGGCGACCCTCGTCTTTGTGTGTTTCTGTTTTACAGCAGACAAACGTTCTTTCAGCAAAGCAACAAAATCTCTCTGAAAAGCTGGTGATGTCACACTTGCTAATCATCGTGCAACTTGCGCATTTAACACAATAGTTCACAGCAGAAATGTTGCACCTAAAAAGATCCCAAAAAAAAGCTATTCCTGTTCTTCCTGACAAACAGTCACCATCTTCAGCCAACATCTTACGCCCCTCAGGAGTTAGAAGATTTCACTTTCTTTGCATCCTCTTTTAAACCACTTCATCTTACTTTGAATATTTTAACAAAAAACAAGCATCTTAACAACTTGGCTCTCTGTAATTTGCACACAAACCTTTCACTTCAGTTTTCCTGTTAATGGAGAGCGAGAAAGAAATATTTATAGTCTTCATGGAAAAGGAAGCAGGAGAGCAGGGCCCTTAAAGCAGGTCAGGAACATCGTTTCAGGAAACAAAGATTCCTAGCTCCAATATAAAAAAAATGTCTTTTTGGTCTATGACTAGAAATATTAGAGCACAGTTAATGAGTAGCCTACAAAGCTAGTTCATTTTTTCAGACTACATACAGTATATTGTCATGAGTAGACTGGTTACCGGTTTCACTGTACACCACAATATTCAAATTCACATATACTTTAGTGATCCCAAAGGGAAAGTAAATGTTGTTGGAACTCCTATGCAAATCCTTCAAAGACTTATTGTAGATAGTGATGACTGATGGCAGGAAAGGTCTCTCGTAGCGGTCTGTATTGCAGCAAATTTGAAGAAGCCTCTGGCTGAAGACACAGTCTCATGAAGAGGACGGTCAGGGTTGTCTATAATTTTCTTGGTTTTATAAAGAATCATTGTCTGATGTTCCACAGTCGTCTCCAGAACAGAACCAGCCTTCTTTATCAGGTTGTTGAGCCTTTTTAGGTCCTGGCTCTGATGGACAGAAGAGATGACACTCTCAACAACAGACTTATACCTTATACGGCAAGAACCTATGAAAAAGTCACGGTCTCAAAACCACTAAAAATCTCCATCATAAGTGTTTTTATGTCTCATTCAAAGAGAAAGTGGAGGCGAAATTAATACGGTCTTGAAACGAACGAGCTGCCACTAACGCCAGGCCTTTACCTGGGACAGTCCCCATTTTGGACGACCACTCCCCGGCAAAAGCTGTCCCCGGAAAAGTTCTCGATTTCAGTTTTACGAACGAGAAAAAAGGTTGCATGCAACAAGAGCTATTATGTGACCTGGTCGAGCTGCTGTTAGCGTGCCGAGAGCACCGCCGATCCCTGGAAACGCAGTTATCCTATTAGTTGCAAGCGCTAATATTGTTCTAGATTTCTAAACGTGTTTTTGTTATTTTATCGATATACCTTTGAGTCAGGCGTTAGGAAAGAGACATTTTCGGCACGACGTCTGTGATCTATAAACAGCTTCTGCCAACAATTAGCATCGACTATGACAGCATGTTTATGACTGCATTTATTTGAATTTATTTTGAATTTTTTTAAAGAATTCCATTATCATTACTAACTTTAAATACATAATTATGTTCCACGTTTTATAGATTGTTTAAAAATAAACACATTTGATTTATTGTTTTTAAATTTAGACATTTCAAAATAACACATTTGGAGGTGCAATCATAACACTGATGTAGTGAAACTGTGATATTTTTGATATTTAATACCAGCCCATCAGAATCAGAATGACACATACTTTAATAATCCCAGAGGGAAATTACTTTTGTTACATGCTCCAGATATACACACATTTTTATATATATATTTACAACAATCCACACAAGTAATATAAATATATACATATATAAGTCAATATATATATATATATATATATATATATATATATATATATATATATATATATATATATATATATATATATATATATATATATATATACACACACACACACACACATATGTTTAACTATAAATCTAAGTAAAGTGATAGTGACTTGTGCAAGAACAAGAACAGTGAAAAGAATTAATAAATGTCAATTACAGTGGGGGGGGGGGGGGTCTGAATCACTGTGTTGTAGAGATTGATGACCACAGGCAGGAATGATTTCCTGTGGAGCTCTGTGGTGCATCTGGGTAAGAGGAGTCTTCTGCTGAATGAGCTCCTCTGCTGGGCCAGTGTGTCATGGAGAGGGTGTGAGACATTGTCTAAGATGGACTGGAGCCTGGACATCATCCTCCTCTCTGCCACGGTGGTCAGCGTGTCCAGCTCCTCCCCCACAACATCACCGGCCCTCCTGATCAGGTTGTTCAGTCTGTTGTTGTCAGCGACCCTCAGCCCGGTGCCCCAGCATGTAACAGCAAAGAAGATCGTACTGGCAAAAACAGACTCATAAAACATCCTCAGCATCGTCCCACGGATGTTAAAGGACCTCAGCCTCCTCAGGAAAAAGAGTCGGCTTTGACCCTTTTTGTATACCGCCTCGGTGTTTCTAGTCCAGTCCAGCTTATTGTTAAAGTACACTCCCAGGTACTTATACTCCTCCACAGTGTCAACAGGGACCCCCAGGACGGAAACAGGGGTCAGAGGTGTTTTTGTCCTCCTCAGATCCACTATTAGCTCCTTAGTCTTTGTCACGTTGAGCTGCAGATGGTTCAGCTCACTCCAAGTGACAAAGTTGCCCACCACAGTCCTATATTCACTCTCATGTCCTTATATAGGACATTTTGACCAATCTGTATAATCTGACCCAATCTGTATAATATGATTGAACTTGATTTTGTAAAGTGCCTTGAGATGACATGTTTCATGATTTGGCGCTATATAAATAAAATTGAATTGAATTGAATTGAATTTTCAACGCAGGCAACTATTGCTGAGTCATCAGAAAACTTCAACAATAGTTGAAGTCTGAGGTGAAAAGGGTGAAGAGGAAGGGGGAGAGGACAGTCCCCTGAGGGGCCCCAGTGTTGCCAAGTCCTGAGCTACATGTATCATGCAGCCGTATTATGCAGACCTGGAAACTTAGTTCAACTTTTCACATTTCATAATCACACAAATCCCAAACTTTCTGTGTACATCATGATCCAGAGTTGTTTTAACGTACCCAGGCTGATTTTACCTGACCAATTTCAACTCAGCCAGCTGTCCCTGGCAACAATATTCAGCATCTGATCCGAAGAATGAATGTTGGGCTAAAATTTGCACATTTCATCCAAAACATTTCCTATGTTTTCCTCTTTCCTGGTGTATACTGAGTGCTGTCAGCGAGATCACGCTGTTCCATAATAGACTCTGATCTGGGTTTCACACCTGATAGTCTGGTAGATTCGGTTCGGTGTAATGAATTGTGTGGGTTAATACCTCCAAACACCGAACATTTTCACTTATCCACTTGTAGCTTCGGCATACTTGAGCTTGGACTACAAAATCTGGAAAAACCGAAAAAATAAAAATGGCGGATTCGCCAAATCAGTTAGGTGGAAGTTTATGACCTTGTTTAACAGCCCCACTGAAACGCCGCAAGGTAATTTTTCAAAATAAATGTAACGGAGAAAAAAGAAAACTAAACAGCTTGAAAAATATGACCCAAACAGAATATAAAGAGACTCCATTCAAATGTTCTGCATTCCTGGAGACTCAAAGTACACAACTAAATGTATTTAAGGCTAAAGAAAAGTGGCTTTTGCATGATATATCCCCTTTAACTTTTTACTGACCATTTTGCCCATATCGCCTAAATAATTTATATATTGTCTTTAAAGTCGAGCATTTGCAGCATTATGCTACCGGCAAAATGAAAGGAAGACGAAAAACTAACCTTAATAGGCTGCTCTTGAGCACAATTTTGGATTCGGTTGCTCATTAACAAAAAAGTTTGAATTAATTTTAGAAAGAACAACTTTATTTTCAATCCAGCCACATTGAGATGCAGCATTTGTGAACCACAGAAAAAAAGAAACAGATGTTTGTCATGATTTTTGTTCCTGGTGACTTTGTGTCATAACAACTTGATAAACATGAAACAAACCAGCAAATTTGGGTGCAGGGGATTTAGCTTCAAAAGTGTCAGCATTGAACTATAAACATCCCATAATTCACCTTTTATCTTTGAGAATTGAGCTGGCTCTTGTCAAAAGTGAACTTTCCACAACATTGATTAATCTTGAACTTGGTGCAAGATGAAGTCAGTTGATATTTAGCTTGATATGTGAGGATTTGACCTATTTTAACTTATTTTATAGGTCCAACACAGAAAACGTTTGGAAAAAAATTTGGATGTTAAGTTCATAGACTCCAGATGAGCTTGGATCCTCCCCCCCACTTTCTTGAGCTGCTTTTTTACCTTCTTCTAACATCCCTCAGGCCCTCAACCATTTCCTCCAACAATACACTTACTTGTAGTTTGCAGCCGGAGCTCTGGAACGAACAGCACAACAGCGGGGTAGTTTTGAGGTTGTATAAAAAGCTTTTGTTGAGCGGACGCGCTAATTGACTAAAGTGAATCATGTGTTTGTGGCGAGCGTTGGTCCTCTGGTTCCAGTTGGATGATTCTTGTTTCTTGTGGGGAGAGCAGTTTTGCTTTGCGTGCCGAGCTTTTCCTTTCTAATGTGCAGGAGCGGGACAAGCAGCTCAGTCAGCTGTGAAAAATGTCCATTCTATGGTTGCCTCGTGAGACGTCAAAGCAGCAGGAGACTGGTGGAAGGCAGCTCCAACCAGGTGGTGTAAGCGAAGAAAACAATAACCAGTGTTTGAGGGAAGTTAAAGCCACGTAGATCATGAGCAGTCGCACAAAAATGAATGAAGTGTTAGTTTCCCAATGTGCCCAACGGTGAAGTCTAAAGAGAGTCTTGAGGTGTTTGACAAGCACATGGCATGCAAGTTAAAAATACACCCAGCTAATGAAGTGCAGCATAGTGATTCTGATATTCTTCCTTTTCGTTCACTCGATGTATGTCTGGTCTAACTCCCACCCTAGGCTCTTAGTTTGGATTTTCTGATTTACTCTCACTAGCCAGCGTTGTCTTATAGACCCTTTTAGAAAACGGTTCTGCAACATGATCATAAAGACCAGCAACCTGCAATAAGTGCTTACATAAGTGCAGCAGGCAGCGCTAAAAGGATCAAGTGACAGAATGGTTGTTGTTTACTCACAATGCCACCCACTTCACACCTACTCTCCAACTCACCTCAAACCTCTGTGACTGAACAACTAAAAGTAGTTGATATTTGTGAAGAAAGAGATGAAAAAGTAAGTAATAATAGTAATAGTTATATCATCTTTATTGATCTTTATTGATTACAATGAAATTTATACATTACAACGAAAATTTGTTCTCTGCTTTTAACCCATCACCCTAGGGGAGCAGTGGGCTGCCATGTGCGGCGCCCGGGGAGCAATCTGGGTTTAAGGGTCTTGCTCAGGGACCCAGAGTGCAGGCGCTGGGGATCGAACCGGGTACTTGCATCCTTCTCTGGGTGCAAGCACGCTGCTCTAACCACTCGGCCAACACTCCACGTAAGGTTATTTAGAATTCAAAATGGTTGGATTTTTTTGAACGATTTTTCAGCAAATACCCCTAAATAAAATCCAGTTCATCTCTTAATCTACCAAGAATATGGCCGGTGACCAAAATTGACAGGACGGACAAGGAGAGCCATAATAATAAGAAAGAGTCAAGAGGTCCATGGTAACACTGCAGAAGCCGTGGAAATCCGCTGTGCAGGTGGGACTATCTCGACAGTATTAGTTGTACACACTACACATCTAGCCCTTATCGAAAAGGAACATTAAAAAAGCCAAGGGTACTGCTTGCAGTTTACCATAAGTCATGTAGGGGACACAGAAAACATGTAAAGGAGCGCTTACACCGAACGCAAACGAGACTCTTGGAGTTGGAGTTCTTGTAATCCCTATGTAAAAGGTGCTTTCATTATGCTGTGGAGATGCTTTTCCTCAGAAGGAGCAGGAAAGTTGTTCAGGGTTGATGTGAAGACGAATGTGGCTAGATAAAGTGACTTCTGCTGCTATCACCACCTGAATATATGTCTATATATATATATATGTCTATATATATATATGTATATATATATATATATATATATATATATATATATATATATATATATATATATATATATATATATATATATATGTATATATATATATATATATGTCTATATATGTATATATATATATATGTCTATATATATATATATATATATCTATATCTATATATATATATATATATATATATATATATCTATATCTATATCTATATATATATATATATATATCTATATCTATATATATATATCTATATATATATATATCTATATATATATATCTATATATATATCTATATATATATCTATATATATATATCTATATATATATATATATATATATATATATATATATATATATATATATATATATATATATATATATATATATATATATATATATATATATATGCATATCACCGTGAATATAAATAAGACATCATCTGCCCATCCCTATTTCTTTTTGTATTTTTATTCTTATTTTTCTCTTTTTCTTTGATCCACTGTATATATGAAGATACACTGTATATAACTGATGCACCTTTCCTACTTTTGCACCTTCTTCTGATTATTGACTAATGAGCCGATGTGGCAAGTGAATTTCTCCAATGTGAGATCAATAAAGCCTATCTTATCTTATCTTATCTTATAAAAGGGCATGAGATCCCACATGACATACCTTGTTTGGAAATTTTGAAAAGTTCAAAAAGTGTAAATACTTCTGCGAGGTACTGTAACCTCTCATAGCTCAGAGGCAGCTCAGCCTCTCATTCCAAATAGATTCTTACACATCAAGCATCGGTCAGATTCAGCTTGCTAAGCCTCTCTTCAAAGAGGATATGATTGCAACAACAGCAGTCACGAAATTTGCACCGAGGTGACGACACTTCGACCCCCCCTGAAGTCCTGACTTAGTATTTAGCCACGAACTCACCATATTTGGACCCACTGACGATAAAACAGTGGATCAAATTGACTAAGGTGCATTTTTTCCTAGGAGAGTCATGCTTATTTAATCAGAGGCTCGGCGGAGAGAAGAGAATAAATGCGTAGTCAAGATGAGGAGAGAACCATCTGAGAAAACACTGGAAGAGGAAGAGAAGGCAGGGAGAGAGACGGCTCTCAAAGTCAGGAGTGTCTCCTCGTCATGTCAACACGATGGCACAGAATCCTTGTGGAAGAGACAAACCAGGAGAGCCATTTCACCGCTCTTCATCGCTGTGTGAGTGGAGCCTCCAGTCTGGCCCCCTAGAGTTTCAGCATCGTGTAATTTAATTCACGGGCTGCAAAACAGAACCGAGAGAGGCTCAAGCAGGACAGAGAGAGAGAGAGAGAGACAGACAGAGAGACTCACATAACCACAGCAGCCGTTCAAGGATGACGGAGGATTTTCTGCTTTTACTGCCAGACAATTGAGAGCAAAAACATCTGAAAAAACATTCTAATGGTTGCGTTAATCCCTTTTCTAGTCTGTAAACAAGCAGGTTATGGAAGAAAACTTGCAGTGAGATCCTATATTCAGCCATTGCCATAGCGCTACCAGCGGTGGCCGGTTTACAGGCCTTGACTTCATAGTATTGATATGCTCTTTTGAAAACAAAAGGTGAGGTTTTCCTCACCTTGCAGTATGGGTTAGCAGGGCTTCTAAGAGAGGGGATTGAGCAGATTGCCACAGGGGTCAAAAAAGACAAACTGTTTTACAACATTAAGATGTTGCATCAGAAATGAGTCATAATCTTGTTGAATAATTGATTTAAAAAGATTTTCACAGTCACATGGACAATTGCAGTTTAGAACGGGAAGAGAATCGCATGTCTTCAGTAGATGTCTACCATTTTGGCCCTCCATTCAACTTTGGGCACGGCAGTTTTATAGGGTAAGGTGACAATCAGGCATCCCCGTATTAAGCTGCACTTAGATCGGCAACGAACAGGCGAATCAAAGAAAGATTACCCCCAGAATTCTTTGAGGCTTTGTACGAGTCGAGTCAGAGAAAGATCACGCATGAAAGAAACGTTTGATCAGAGCTGCCGTCAGCCTACCGCGAATGTATGTACTTTTATATATATATATATATATATATATATATATATATATATATATATATATATATATATGACCAAGGAGTACAGAGATAGCAAAGTAGTTATCCTTGGAGCTTTGAACAAGTTTGAAAAGCGTTGACGTCCACCACTTGGCAATTAATCTCCTTTTAGCGATCCCATGAGAATGAACAGTGTTTGCTCACTTTGGATGCTGTAGATTTGCTTGTTACAAACCTGCTGAGCTCAGCATTTCTAATGCTTCTTCAGGGGAGATGAGAAACTAACAGACTTGATGCCTGTGAATGGATGGTAATCTATGAGAAAGCCATTTGTCTGGACAGATTTTCAAAAATCTGTCTAACGATCTGCTCCAGTAAGGATTTGTGTATTTCTTTAAAAAGCTGCCCAGTGACTCCCTGACAATCTCCCTGAGCAAGCAAAAACGAGCTCATTACCTGGCCCACTCTTGGTTTTGGAGTTGTTAAAAAGAAAGGGGGTCAATACCGGAGTCCTTTACGTTTGTTTGTTGAAGAATAAAATTCTGCACTTTTTCAGAACCAAATTTGCAGATTTCTCTTAGAATTTTGGTACATTTCAAAAGTTTGACAACATGCCCTTACTGGGAAATGGACGGATGGAGGTAAAACACATTAGCAGATGAATGGATATGGGTAGATAAATGGACATTGGATACATGGATGGATGGATGAATGGAAGGTGATGAAAAACAGGATGAATGGATGTCTGAGTAATTTTAACTCTTAGTAAATTCTGAATCACCTGGCCAATGCCTACAAATGAAATCCTAATGGTGCATTTGGACTGACCATGAAACTTCTGCCTGCACCGAGCAGTGTTCACCACTGTACATTTCGCACGTACAGTGGTGAAAACCGGCTTCACCGTGTCATCAAATTAGAGGAGCTTCTATCAGCTTGACTGCTCAACTCCACATGGTGGACCGGGATTTTACCAAGTGAGTCACGGTGCTGCATCTAGGGAAAGCAGAACAACGTGCTGGCGTCCCTGCTATGGAGCTCAGACAGAAGCACCGGGACAGAGCAGAGCAAGAGACCAAGAGACAGCACCCAACTCGGCTGAAGAAGCGACGGCTGTCCTTGTAACGGCTAAATTAAAACGGCTTTTTTCAAAGCCGCCCACAAACCTCCAAAGAGCATTCCTTGATTTTTTTATTTTGATTGAAAAAAGCTTTGACCGCACCACGGGCCATTTTACCACTCCTGACCGTGCAGTTTGCATAGGGATAATACGTAAATCCACCGTTCACGCTGCAGACACCGCGGTCCCAACGCTTAGTGGTGTGTAAGCTTGTCTTAATCATGTGATTTTTAAGTCAGCACATCCAAAAAAAAAAAAGATAACTGCCTAAAACCATGAAGTCTAGACCTGCAATAGATAAAAAAACAGCTAACATTATGGGAACCATGTACACCTTTTATACAAACTAATGGCGCTCTGTTTGAAGCAGGTTATATTTTAGAAATTCAGATCAAGTAGACAACAGGACAGAAGTTAAAGTTTTATTTTCCAGATCTGATAAAATGCTTACATCCAATTCTGGACTTTTCTGGACTGTAGGAATCCTGGCAACTGGAGAGTGGCTGTAGGGGGGAAAAAAGCGCCTGCTCACACTCATCCACTTCTCAGACTAAATCTTTCAACAAAGGTCATAAAGTGCAGGACATTTGGTTCAGATCACTGAGGTTATGACCCGTGCTGGGTTTATTTGGACCTTTGCGCTAAAATAATCACAGAGCTCCAACTTCTGCTGAGACAGACATTAGCAGTCTGGAATCACTTCAGTCTCTGACCGCCTTACCTGAAACAAGAACTCGGAGGGCGAGTCGTTTCCATGTGCGTTTCCTAATTATAGTTTGAATTATGAGGGCTTTGGACATGCTTCTTATAGGAGGTGAAGTGCTTTCTGTTGGAAGCAAAGCATTAGAGTCTGTCTTTGTGGTTTGTCTGCAGGAGCGACTCGGCTGTTCAGAGGTAAGCGACTGGGAGGTGGGCCAGATGAAGACAGAGCTTGCTTTCTTTTTTCATTTTTTTACATGGAGACCGACAAGCAGCTGTTATTTTCACAGCAATTTTAGCGCACAGTGATAATGTTTTAAGAAACCACAAGCGTCAAATCCAGTTAAATAAAGTAAAAAAAAAAGCGGATCGCAAAATCCAGACAGCTGAGCTGAAATGTTCCAGGATGTGTCCTGGGTGGCCATCTCTCTGCATGTTGTGCAATGCTCTTGTCTCTGAACAGAGCAGACTGCAGCCATGCGGTTCCAACAAACCCTCCAAAAATCTGATAAAAGACCTTGTCTTGATGTGCCAAGGGACAGCTGCGAGAGTGCTTACAGTTCTTTGGCTCCAGTTCAAGGAATTTGAGCTGCAGAGTGAAAGCCTTTACCTGAGCCTTGACCTTGTTTAGGTCTCCAAAGTTAAGCCAGCAGCCATGTAGCAAAGAAACTACTATCTAGATCCTTGCAGTTTAATGGCACAATTCAATAAACATTTAGATTTCTTCCAAGACGAGCTTTCCACTTTTTTTAATCAAGGCCATGAGCCCAAAAATAAAGGGCCTTGTGTAAGATCCGGTGCGTGTGTAGAAGCCAAGCCCCAGCAGTCAACATGCCTTTGCTGAGAGAGACAGCAGCTGTTGGCCTGATATGGCATGGCTAAGGAGCAGAGGGGCCACAGTGTTAAAGATGGGCCCCTCTCTCTCCAAGAATGACTCCCGAGAGTTCTTGCTGAACATGCCTGAGGAAAATCAGAGAAATTCATGCTAACGTTTTCATTAGATCAGAACTTCCACGCGAGCGTTTAGAAGCCAAACTGAGCGGTGCCTTGTGCCTTTCCCCAAGGCCCAATTGTGCCTTTATCTGCATCATTCTCGCTTCAGCTAGCTGGATTCCGGCGCTTTCATATATTCCATGATGTTTTTTGATCTGTTATCGCCAAAAGTGCATGTCGTGGCAGAAGGAGGCTGGTGATTTTGTGTGATATGGAAACCAAAGACAAGTGGATATCTGCTATAAATCTGGGTTGTGTCTAAGTGACGACGGCAACCTGGTGCTTGGCAGGTCAACCTAAATAGCCCTTCACAGTCTGCACAACTAGACCGAGGGATGACCTTCCTAATGGTTTCTATGTGACAAAATGCCCTAAACAACATGTAATTAGATATAAACAAAACATGTATCAGTCAATCGTCTGGAGATCAGATTGGGAAGGACTTTTCCATTATCCAGCTAGAATAGGCATGATGTTTGAGGGATTAGATGTTTTTTTGCGCTTCTTTTTCTAATCTTTGTCAACTTAAACCTTCTGCTTTTGGGACTACCGTTCTCACATGGGAGAAAGAAAACACATTAGCCTGGCATACGTTAGCTGGGAACCTTTTCTCAGGGGTCATATCTATTACCACCTGCCCATATCAATCACCCTCCTGCTCTGCATGAACATAGAAGAAAATCTGCTCGGTCAAGGCAAAATGGCTTCCACCGGCATACCTCTCTGATTAACAGCCATTTAGTCTTGCTGAGGCTCTGATCAAAGCAGCCCTCTGTTAACGAGGAAAAAAGGGGATCTTTATTGACACCTTGGCGTTGGCCTTGGCACCGCTCAGTGTCCAATCAGCTGGTGGTCTTGGGGTTTTTCTCGCAGACTTGCCAGTTATTTTCTCTGCATGAGCACTATCGTATGCCTATAATCTGCAGGAATTTTGTGGACACAACCGGCTGACCCCTGGCTACAAGGTGTAAGCTTTGGCAGAGTGGATGGAGGTTTTAATTTTTTAGTTTTTTCCTACTCTGCGAGCTATTCACCTGACTCTGAACATGTAAACTCTTTTAATCTAAGCCCTTCAAATATTTACAAAAGGGGGTAAGGAAAACAATTTCTTTTTCATCTCAGTAGCTCAAAACATGCTGCATTTATCACAGACTATGCACAGGTGGAATAAGAGTACAGAGAAAGACAAGAGCACCTGTATTTTCTCAGAGACAGCGGAGCTTGAAAGAAAGAGAGCACACTATACTTCCCAACAAAGAATAATTCATTTACTGCAGAGAGGAAGGAAAAACAAAGACATAAGGTCTGAGGAAGGCACTCTTTTCTCACAATCCCCAAAATGTTTGCTCATTGAGCCGACTCCAACCGTTCCCTCAGGCTGTTTGTCCAAGGGAGCAGGTTATGATTGAGACACAGAGGTAACACTTGAAGTAGAACATCTCTCTCAGGCCAACAAGAGCAAAGGCCAGAGATGGAGGAAGCATGCTGATGAGAGGCGCCCCCTATTTGCACAATTTTGCAGGAAAAAAAAAGGGAGGGGAGGGAGGGAGCCGACAGTTTGGCAAATTGGCTGCCAACCCAACAGGATTTTAACAGCGTCTCAGGAGAGGCCAGGCGAAGAGGGAGAGCCGCGGGATTAGTTGATAGAGTGAGCAAAACATTTTGATAGGGGATGCCAGGCTTCCACTGCTTGTTGCTGTGGCAGATCACTGCTGGTCCAATTGTGCTGCTACACTGAACCCAACCGCAGAAGACAACTAGCAGCGAATGCTATTCCCCACCCAGAGGTGATTAAAAAGGAAAGGGTTCAGGTGTACCAATTGTCTACTGTGCTTCAATATGGTAAGTCATTGCACGCATGTGATAGATGTTCTGAGTCGGCGTGTGTCGATTGCCTTCCAATTAGTCCGGATGTTACCGAACATCTGCCATTTACAGAAGGGACAATTATGTCTGGTGAAGTCAACCCTGCGTGTTGAGCATCTGTTGAAGTCCTAATGGAGTCCCAGCAAATGAAACTTAACATCTGCTGGCAGCAGAACGAGCCAAGGCCACAGTGCTGCAGTCTTCTCTGTCTGATTAGGCAGCATCACCCCCGCTGTGAGGCTACACTGGCACAGAGGTGACACTTTTTGGAAATGTTAGTATTTCTTCATAGTATGCTTTGTAGCCAAGCTTATGTGAAGATGAAGTCTCCTGGGGAGGCTTAGGGCAAATGCAATTCATTTATAACTTTAAAATGGACACTTACTTTTCACATACATGCTCCGTTAATAAAGCACCTTTAAAGCGTGTTTATGATGACGACTATTAAATATCAATAACTATGCAGCATCCCAAGAAAGACCAAATGATATACACCAATCAGATTTAACATTTTGACCACTTGCCTAATAGTGTGACACCTCCAAATCCATTTTATGCCTAAACAGTTCTCACCCGTTGAGGAATGGACTCCACTAAACCATTGAAGACGTGATGTAGGGTCCACCAACAATATGTCAGCAGCAGACCTAACTCCTGTTGGTTGTCAGGTGGGACTTCCACGGATTGGACTTGTTTATGCAGCACATTCCACACATCCTTGAGAAGCTCGAGATCTGGGGAACTATAAAACCGTGTCAACACCTCAAATTCATTATTGTGTGTCTTAAGTTATCCTTAAGCCATTTATGCTTTGTGGCAGGGAACATTATCCTGATGAAAGAGACCACAGACATCAATGAACATTGTGTCCTTAAAAAGGTATAGATGGTCTGCAACGATGCATAAGTAAATGGTAAGGCCAAAGCAACATCCCCATTGTTGACAGGATTCAAGGTTTACAAGCAGGACAAAGCCCAAAACATCACACTGCGTACAGTGGCGAGCCTTTTTCCCCATAGTGAGTCCTGGCAGCATGTTTCTCCCCAAACCTTGCTGTCTACCTGATGCAAGAAAGAAATGATTCATCAGACATCAGGTCACCTTCTTCCTTTGCTTTATGGCCAATGCTGGTGCTTTTACTGGTGGATAGGGGTCAGAATCAGTACCCAACTAGTCTTTTGCCATGTCTTTTCCCACATGATACAACTCCTAGACACTTCAGCTTCCGACCTTACAATCAAAACCGGCATAAACGCTTTCAGCGATTTGAGCTAAAGTAGCTAATCTGCTGGAACGGATCACCTGAGCCGGCCTTCGCTCATCATCTGCATCAGTAAGTGTGAGCTCACCACGACCCCGTCTGTCACCACGGTTCCTTCCTTGAACCACTGTCATACATACTGAGGCGCTGCAGAATGGGAGATCAGTCACAAGTACTGCAGACGTGGAGGTCCTCTGACCCAGTTGCCTAGCCATCCAAATCAAAGTAAAAGTCAATAGTTTCGAAAAGTCCTTAGCAATATAAAAACTTAAATTGCGATAAAGGGCAACTGACTGCGACAAAGTGATGAATAAGGTCCTCTTAAACTGCCCTAATGCGATGATGTTGTCACTCCACAAAATAAAGAGCCATACCTAAAGCACATGATTAACAGCTAGTACATATTAAAGTCAGGCGGAGCTGTGGGCGAGGAGAAAAGAAAGTCTGCTTCATCATCTCTCTGAAGCAACAACTGCAGTTGTTCCATATGAGAGGAAGACAGGGGCACTCCTTTAGCTTTGATTGATGAGCAGAATGTGTAGCCTATAATCTGCCGCAAGACCAATGTTGGATGGTGCCACATGGTTAAAGTACTGTTAGCATAGCACGTGTCGGGGTGTCTGCTGCCGCCAAGCAGGACGTGGATTTTCTGCTGCAGAACAGGAAAGTCCCTCCGTGTTTAATCACAGTGTTGCAAATGGTCTTAAAAGGCTCTCATGAGGATCTCAGGCAAGATACAACCGCACGCCTTGTCCAGCTGACTTTTTTTTTTTATTTGACAAAAATGTCAGAAATAACTCCTCACCAAACCACATGCATGTCAACATCTCGTGATTTATATTTGAGCTGGCAGCCAGTTTCTGCCTTTAAGTGATTTCCCCGCCTGAATTGTCCACTTACTCACCACTCCCAATTTTGGGTTTTTGTTGGCCATGTCTATCCGCTCTAACTGAATTCCCTCCTCCTACTCAGGCTCTATGTTAAACATGATGACATATTTTACTTGTTTAGGTTGTTTCTGCTTTTTGCCCGGAAAGTTAACAGAAATGAACAGGATGAATCTTTGGCTCTTATAAAGCTGAAACTGACAAATTTACAGCCTCTAACATCCAGTAGCACAACATCTCTAACCGTGGTCTACGCAGCAGAAGAAGAATGTGGAGAACACTGTCATCACTCTCATTAGGCCGATCGCTCCTTGCCTTTGCCACCGTTTCTGGTTTCGTCTGTTTTTCCTCGTGTGATTCCCCGCTGTTTAATCTCAAAAATTGATATGTTGGGTTATTTTTGGAGATGTTACTCAGAGTAACATAGAAGAATGGTAGCTGTTGCTCTGCCCATGTTAAAGACTGGTCCTCCTGTTGAGTTTAATAGGATGTAATCAATTAGGCAAGAAGATCATTTCAAATACAATCTTGTCAGAAGCTTTAACAAAATGTAACAAATTTAGCAAAACCTTTTCATTCCAAGAGTGGATTGACAAACTATCCACAATCCCTTGCTTTGCTAGCACTTTGTCATCCTACAGCCACCAGTTTCAACATATTTTATTGGGATTTAAGGTTATGAAGAAATACAAAATAGTACATTACTGTGAAGTGGAAACAATAATTTTTTTTAAACCTTTTTCACAAAGAACATTCTTCCAGAAACATCTAGAGACCGACATGTTAGCCCACCTTTCTCACCTCCACCTCTGTCTCAAGTCTTTGGAGCCTCTAGCTGGTTTTCTTGCAGGACTGCCATGTATCAAGTTGCATCCATCTTCTCACCAATGGTAGCAAGCATCCCTCGCTGCCCGCAGCATGATACTGCCACTACGCTGTAAGGTGCAGTGCTAAGAGTTCTTTCTCACGCTTCATTTTGCATGTAGGCCCAACATGTCAGTTCATCTGCGAGTTTGCTATGGCCCCAATATGGCTGGTGGCAAACTGCTAATAGGAATTATTTTGAGTTTCTCTCAGCAATCTGTCTTGCCACCATTCCATAAAGGCCATAAAATAAAATGCTCTTCTTGCCCTGCCTGTCTGTTTAGGTTGATATTGGTTTAGGTGGCAGGTTTGGGGTTAAGGTGTTTTATGTTCTAACCCTGATTGGAATTTCTCCCTGAACTATGATGTTCACCAACAAACCTCTGAGGGCTTCACAGACCAGCTGGTCCTTTACTGAGATTAAATTAAACATAAGGCCATTCTATTTACTGAATAGGTAACTTCTGAAGCAGTTGAACGTACTTAGATTTCATCTAGGGATCCCTGACTAAAGAGGGCTGAATTGCCACACCTTTGACATTTTTCTTTTTTTTACCGTGTGTTTCCTTATACTGCTTTATATTGGTGTTTTACATAAAATGGCCAAACAAATCCATTGAATTTGTGGCTGCAATGACACAAAATGGGAAAAAGTTCAAAGCTTTGTTCTACAAGGGAAGAAAAGAGATTAAAAAACAAAGAAAAATGTCAAAATTTCCATGACTTTAGGTTTTGCAACAAGAACGTTGTGAAAGCCTGTGAAAATAATCTATGTCCTGCTAGTAAAAGAGAGACTGAGTAGGCAGTGATTAGCAAGCTATAGCCAAGATGCATGTCTGAGGAGTGCTGGGAGGAAACAACGGGCCATTACAGCACAACTAAGTGTCTGTTAATCAGCCTATTAGGGTTTAATTGAGGGTAGTTAATTAGGAGCCAGTGGGCAGTCTGTGCTCCGGGGTCAGAGGCTGCTATGACAAGCAACCTGAGCCGATCGTTGCTGAACCACTGGGCCAATGACTGATTGGCAGGAAAATTGTTCTTAATTATACTTGTCTATTTCTGCCTGTTTTGGGCCTTTTTTAGGGGCAGTAAATTAAGCCAGCAGCTCCAATGAACAAGAAGCCGAAAGGGACGGTGCTGGAGCAGAGCAAACACATTTACAGTAAGCCCAGACTGGATGGCTCCACCAAAATCATCAAGCGTCGGCTCGCCTTTGAGCTGCCCAGCCATTTAAACTGAGTGGAAAAAACAATAAAAAAAATAATAAAGAAAACCAGGAACGCGCAGACAAGAGCGGCCTTCTAACCGAGGCCAGAGTCACACCATCTCCACGCTGAGACAACTTCACATCCTGGAACCCCCACCACCACCACCACCACCTCACATATGGTGCGGGGGAAAACAAAGATGTGCTTGTCTTCGATGCCTAAAAGCTGCTCTGCATAGGGCAGCGGCTACTACCAGAAGCTGATTATGGACCCTTTAAAGTTAGATTTGATTTAATGTCCCACTCCAGCCTCAGCTGGACCACGGGGCACAGGAATGTGACTCGCTGCAAGGATTGGCCCACTTAGCCTGGGGTTTGGATTCATCCCCGTCTACGGGCCAGTCAGGGGCAACAGAGAAGGGGCCACATTCGGCTCTCCCATCAGGGGAATAAACACGCTACATGCACAGGGGCCAAAATCCAATAAAGGGCCAGACAAAGGCCTGTTTCTTCCCTCAGAATGAGAAACAACATGTGATCCCCCTTAGGGTTAATAACTCCGATGTCTGTTCCCCAAAGCATTTGGCATCCCAAAAAATGCCTTGGCAACTTTTGGCGCATGTCCTGCTGAGGATGCGCTGCCACACAATATTAGTGTCCATTTTATTAAGCCAATCCAGCCATTGTATTACACAGATGAGACTTGTTTCCAACACGTAAAACATGCTAAAAACCATTTTAGACAGAATGGCACAAAAAACTACAGGTAACTAAATGTTAAATGTAATTGTTACATCTAACTACACTTTAACTACATTTATCATTTTCTGCTGTAGGCAGGAAGTTATGAAAATTCCAGTTTTGAATTTGACCATATTTATGCAACCAAGTTATGCCAGTTGGACTACACTTCTTCTCGTATAACCTTTCGAAAGACTGGAGCATCAAGAGAAACTGATTCTTGACCATTGCTCCTACCACAATCTATTTAGACCGTCCTGGGGACTCTCTTTTAAACGCTCTTCACTTCAGCTCACCCCACTGGTTTTCTAGAGGGTTTAGCTGCGCGAGTAGAGTTTGGCAAAGTCGACACGTTTAAGTCAGTGACGATAGGATGTGTCCAAGATGTCACTGCTTGCTGCAGTGAGTTTTGGGAACTGTATTCACTTTTTCTTCACCATTCAGTTTATTATGTGGTGGAAGATTAATATGGGTCCTCATCCTGCCTAGTGAACAGTTGCATAAACAAAATTGACCTTTGTGTCACATCATATTTATACCCATTTTCTAGACTTTCTAAAACAATTTTAAGGGTAACTATACTTGTCCCATCCATGATTATCAAATACAGGGTGGAGTTTTTAACAATTTTTAGTATGAGATTATGCAACTGGAATAAAAGATTAAATTATTTTAGCACTTTTTACACATTTTTCTATAGATGAAAATACATGTGGCTGAGGCTACAATTTACTCCATCCAAACCTCGCTGTAGAGGTCACATAAATGAAGTTGATGTAGGCCTCTCGAGTCATCTTCTTCATAACAATTGATATTAATCAAAAAGTAGCAGTATTTTAAACTTTGCTTCTGCTTTTCATCCACATCTGACTGAGAAGCCTGGTATCTTCCCATGACCTCTTCCTGCTGCACCCGACACGTTTTGAGTTTCTGCAGCAGGTAAGATGCCAAAGGTCTTCTAAAAATGTGCTGTCACAGAGAGCGCCTGCGATTACTCGTCTACGCTGTCACACGGAAAAGCTGGTTTAGAACGAGAAGTCTGTTTTGTTGAAGAGTCCTTCGAAACCTACGTTTTCAAAAGCCTTCAGTTTGCAGGTTTACGTGGAGCTCGGACGCATTCTCCAGAGTCTCTAAACGCTCGTATAGCCGTGGCATCTCCGCGGGTTGGTTTATTTAAAGGCAGTTGTTGCTGTTCAACCTCCACGACTTAAGAATGTTTGCTGAGGATTTACAGGGCGACATTTACAACAGCAACACAGGCGTCTCTGTTCTTATCCCATTTTCACTCCTAGAAGGCCACACAGAATACATCCCCATCGCCCAGGGAGCTCAGGCACCGACCATCTGGGACCCTAGGTGTACGCAACATGTACAAATAAAAAAGGCTTATTGACCTTTTTTGGTTTTGCTGGAATCTGAGTTATATGGTAATGAAAAAAAAATCTAGTTAATAAATCATTTGGGTATGCGAATACATGCTTGGAAAACCAATCTGTGCATAAGAGCAGAGCTAAAACCGAACTTTTTCAAGAAGCCACAAAGTAAACAGTGGCAGCTCCTGACTTACGAGGCGAGAGCGAAAGCAAACACAGCTCGAGCATTTATGAGCAAAAAAAAACTGTCTGTCTGAACAAGGCGGTATTCATGTGCTGATTCATACCAGCCTGTAGCTCAGTTAGGGGACGGCCATCTGCTATCACACCCCCCACAGAGAGTCTGTCACAGAAGGACGGGCGAGTTGGGAATCCTCATGTCCATGTTAGAGCCACGTAGACTTGCTGGAACTAACACTTCTGCTACATGAAGGGAAAACAGCTCAGTAGTTGTTGAGAACATGATAGATTTTTTTTGCTGCTGCTCGGTTCTCTGATGAATGAGTATTACACTCTCGTAGTGATTAACCTCTCACACAACGTTCTCAATTTACATGACTCCAGTGACTCTTCATGAACACCAGACTACAGTTAAGTCATCTGAAACTCTGGATCACGGGTCTGAAACGTCAGTCCTACAGAACTGTTCAAATGCATGAAATCCTTGCCGTCCAATCATCTTCTAGAGATGATCAAGGAAAAAAAATTGAGGTGCTCATTTGCGCTCTGGATAGCCAAGTCCCCCAGGGTGTTGGAAACCTGAAATTTCTGTGTGTACATTAACCCCGACATTAAAAATGTGTGCCAATCTATCATTTGATTCCTATCTCAAAGTGTGGTTTGTTCTTGTTTTCAACTGAGAAGTATTAGCAAACTAAGTCCTATTATATGCATAGAGATGGTTATACATGCTTTAATTTCCTCTCCTATGGGATATTGTTATTTTACGTATACTTGCTTTAGTGAAATCTCCCTTGACTGCAGTCAGATCTTCTCTGGCTGCCTGTGACCCACAGGACCCTGAGGTCAAACAATCAAGGGTTGCTATCTGTTCCTAAATCAAGGCTGAAAACTAAAGGCGGCGCAGCCTTTGCACGTTGAGGCCCATATGCACTTAAACTGTTTGCCAGAGCATGACATTGTGTGGCCTCAGATTTAATCAAGCACCAGCATTTTATCCTATTTCATATTACTTTGGAAACTTTTCTTCTTTATTGCTTTTATCTTTGTCAGATTTGTTTTTCACTTTTTGTCTGTCAAATTATTTTGGTAGGAAGCACATTATGATTGGTAATTGTAAAACTTACAATATAGGTAACATTTACTCACGTAATTTTAGGTAAAAAGGCTCAGTTGATCAAAACGTATAAATCAAAGAATTGAGCAAATCTCCAGCTGCTTCAAAGATCGGTTCAACATTTTCTTGTTTTAAATCAGAACTAACACCAGAAACAGCCTTTTAGCCTTTTTTCAGCACTTTTTTTTGTTCTCCAGCTGCTAACTCAAGGCTTTTCAGCAACCTTATTTGTAGTAGCAGAAGGCAGCAGTTTATCGCTAAATAGAAACTGTGAATTGTTAATGAACACAACAGAGCATTCAGAGTCTACCAAGCCAGATGTGCCAGAGTGAATCTCAGACCTCTGTTCTTGACAGGGTGGGTACAAACATAACACCATATAAAAGCCAAAGCTTGTCAGCATCAACTGGATATAGAAACAAAATTATGAGGTGACAAAGCTTCATTATTGTATTTTTAGGACATCGAATTTGCCCTCAGAGAGTGGAAAATAATGCTACTGTTGATTTATCACTTTTTACAATTAGGGTAAATGTTTCTGGCAATCATCTGGTCAACTATTTTGGCTACATTTGAAAATAATCAATATATGATGTCTCTTTGGGTTTCTAGGAAGGCAGGAGTCAAATAGGAAATTAAATAGAAATTTCCTTAGATAGGATTTTTTTTTACCAATCTGTATAATCTGACCCAATCTTTATAATCTGATTGAATTTGATTTTGGACTCATATGTCACTTGCAATTTAAACCATATTATTTTGGGAGATTTTATATTACACCTCATTTTACATGACAATGGTTCCTTCTAGGCTGGTCAGCTCTTATCTGATCAATAAAAAGTCCAGTTCCTAACAGAAGAACCAGGAACATATCGAGGAAAATTATTTCATCTTAAAGCAGGACAAAGCCTCGGCAGGTACAAAATGATAAATGGTCAACGCTAAGAGTAAGAGTAAGATCGCTCACTTCTGTAGCCAAAATACAAAGTGATGCTACTTTGGGGGCAGGGATCATCCCTAAATTATGATTAAAAGTCTACATGAAACTTTAACTGCTCTTTATCAGCATTTAAGGGCTTTGTTCCAATTACCGAATTAGAATTGCATAAAAATATGTGATTACTATAACAGATTGAGTATCATTCATCATTATAATGGCAAGTCATGATTCAATAATTTATGAAGTGAATTAAAAAGTCAGAAAAGCATTGAATAGGCAGCAATTGGCTGTATTACAAAGTGGGGTGTGTAGGGTAAGTGAGTGGTAAAGGGCGTTCATGTGTGAAACTCACACAGCTGTAAACGGTGTAATAACATGGCCTTCCTGACCAGGAAAAAAACCCTTCTAAGCAGACAGGTTTGCTACATCTATTCATCACAGTTAAATTAGTTAGAGGCCGGATAACTCTTGACAGGCCATCAGTCATGTTTGCATCATGATTTCAGAGATTCATTATTTGATCACAAATTTCACTTTTGCTTTATTGACATTTATACTGAGTTGGATTACAAACTGAACTGTTACACATAGGACTAATATAAATCTGTTTTCAGGCTGATTCAAAGCGAGAGGGGAAAAAAAAAACTTTCTAGAAGGCAGGATGAAAAAGAAGATTTTTCAAGCCTTTTGTGTTTCTGCTGCGCTGCGCCTCACATCCAGTGTTAAGCGTTGAAACTAACAGTCTAAAACTGCGTCCTGTTTAAGTTCAAAACAGGAACACAAAGCTACCTTTCGCTGCCTGGGATCCACTTCCTTTGATTCAGATCTGCAAACCACAAGCTTCACAGGCCCAATCACCTAAGGTTAAAGATGCAATCTACACAACTGCAAACGGTGTCATGACATGGCATTTCTAACCGCGAAGAACTGCTTCAAGCTGTCAACAAAGAACACTTAGAATTACAAACTCGAGTTTCCCCTGCAAACAGGAAAAACACAATGCAGAATACAACAACTCTGAGCCCTTTGTGTATTTCCATTTCAGCTGAGAGACGATTTATCTTGTTATGTTTTTGTCTAATAACCCCTAACCTCTTCATCGTACACTTGTCGGGGAGCTTTGCTACCTCCTCGGGCTCTCCGTGTTCTCTCGACACTCTACTTCTCCTCCTCTGGAAAGGTTTGTGGCTTACCCAACAATAGATTTAACAAGACAAACATGAGCACAGCATCATCTTACAGCAAAATCTACACTTGTTTCTCAACACAGCAAAGGGGTGAATGGCTCCTTCAGCAGGAGGCCTTCTCAAATAACATCTGGAACATTAACATGAACCTTGCTGAACTTACAAGCACAAACGCTCATAGAAAGGAGACAAAGAACCTGCATGTAATAAATTTACAGTTGTACACCGTCAAACTAATCTCTTATCCGCTAAGGTTACCTGTTCATCCTACAATGCATTTCAGTACATTTCCACATTACAGGGAAACCCAAATAAGTCCCATTTTCATCGGGATGTTACGTAATAGACATGCATAACGAAGTGAAAGCAAAATAATATAGGCTTTTCCAAACTTTTTGCAAAAAGGAGTCAGACCACCGTGGTAGGCATTTGTATTCGGTCCTCGCTCTAAATCAATATTTTGCAGAGGGACCAAAATGCTTTCATCTAAGTCATCCACTGCATGCTAGAGAAGCAGTTTAGCCATTTGACTCAGGTGTGGAGGGCAAGGGCTATAGTATCTAAAAGTTTTGGCCCTCGAGAATTTGAGTTGCAGACCACATTTCAATGTGATTGTTTTTTTACAAAGAAGGACGTGGCAAAACTTCCTATTGCTTCCTTTCCCAAATGAAATTGTCTTTTCACTCTTCCATTAAGGTCATATCTTCCCATGAAGCAGATTATATCCTCCCCTGAGCAGATTATCTCTTTTCAGAAGGAAAGCACTCCCACAGCATGATGCCACCCACATCATGTTTCACCATGGGGTGGCTGTGTTCAGGAATATGTGCAGCGGTAGTTTTTTGCCACTCCGTTCCATTTCATGATGATGGATTGAACAATGATCCATGAGATGGCCAAAGCATAGGATGCCGTTTTAGAGCCAACCCTGCTCTAAAAACCTCTCCACAACTTTCTTCCAGGCCTGTCTGCTGTGTTCCCTGGTCTTCATGATGCTGTTTGTTTACTAAGGTTCATCCTTCACAGAACAGCGGGATTTGTATGGGGATGGAATTACATGCATGTTAATGAATAGACTGACTTCTGAGGCCAGTTAGTGACACTGACTTTTACTTAGGGGTTTTGAAATAAAGGTGACTTTATTTATAAGTTACCTTTATTTATAAAGGTGACTGAACACAAATGCGCACTACAAGTTTTAATTACATTTTATTTTAATATTTTAAAAATCAAGTATCCTTTTTCTTCCTCTTCACAATTATACACCAATTTGTGTTGTTTTATCACATAAAAGCCCAATGAATTGGATTAGGATTTGTGACTGTCCTGCCACAAAATGCAAAAGATGTCAATCAGTAAAATATTTTATAATTTACTGTACATTAGAAAACATCTGTTACCATCCAAAAATAAAAGTTCAGCATGAACCTTTTTCACTCTCATCTTACTCCTCTGAGAGTCTCCTTAGGGAGACTAAAGAGGACATGGGTGGGCAACCTTTACTGATAATCTGATTTCAAACTGTTGCACCCAATTTTATTTAGGAGTATCCGAGTAAAGGCACATTTTTCACATTTTTATTGGTTAAAGTAAAAAAATCATCCTTTAACTGTTGCCCTACTTTGCATAGGACTGTCGCACCAAATCCCAATTTACTCATTTGACTAAATTTCGAAAACTTCAAGAGGAGTGATTACTTTTGCAAGGCACTGCATTTCTTTGCTGTGATTTCTGCAGCATTACTTAAAGCCATGCAGTGAGCCCTGCAGCAGAGAAACTGTGGCTTTTTCTTTGTATGTAGAACAACAGGATAGAGCGATCAACACAGTCCAGATGTTCTCTTTTCTCGTAAACACTTTCCACAAACAACTCTGTGAGCAATGTGCCGTTCGAAACGCTCTGGGGCAGTTTCACTGAGGTTTGACAATAAAGCCAGCGACAAACCATATTTGTCATCCTGTGGCACGCGGTTCTACACATTAACGATCCTTGCAGACCCCCTCATTTCAATGCAGGCATTGTGTAGGAGAGTGGCTTTTCTGTAAAAGCAACCTTTGTGATGCTGAGTTGTTCAAATCATCCCCGAAGTGGACCTCGGGGTAAGCCGTCCCTTCCACACAAGATTCTGTTTAGAGGCGGAGAGGAAGATGCGACACAGCGGCTCTGTCAGAAGGAATTTGCCGACTGGGAAGCAAAACACAGAGCTCTCTCTCACTCAGTGAGACCACAGGCAGATAGCTCTCGCCTCAGGTTTATCTACGGCCGTCTGGAACGATGCTCCACTTAACGGCGCCTCCAGCTGACAAAAGATTTCTGCAGAATTCACTTTCTCAAACAGAAAAAGGCCCTGGAAATGAAAATCACCGTTTAATGTATCACCTCACCTGCCGCCAGCTGGAATTCGAGAGGTCGCCAGTATGTTCCTGACAGACATTTAGAGCACATCACCCCTTTCCCATGAAGCTCCACAGCATTAGACACATACCTCAATTATTCTGTCGTGGATTTGAAGGCCTCCCTCTTTGTCCGCTGGACCTTTCTCAACAATCTTGGACACAAAGATTCCTTCATTTGAGGTGCCGTCGTTGTCGTCCTGTGGAATAGATTGCTGTTATTTCTCCTAGAACAATAGAACACAGTTCTCACTTTGACTGAGAAGGTCAATTGCATTCAAGAAATCATTCAAAACTTTGAAACAGTTCCTTAAGGATTTCTTTTTTTTTATGCCTTGCAGAAGAATTGGAAGGAAAACCATCCCATCAGTTTGTGGGACAAGTTTGATTTTTTTAGGGCTGGTGACATAACCACATTTTCCATAGACACCGTTTGGCCAAGCAATTTTAGCTGTTTGATGATGTAAAGGAATGGTTTATATTTCTTGATATTAGGGGAGAAACCAGAACTTAAGGTGAAACTAAAATGGGCAGATTATTCTCATCAAAGTAAAGTCTGTCTCACAAAGCTCTATATTATTGCTGTGGCATATTCTTATCTGTGGCTACAGATAAAATGAGTACAATGCTTGACATTTATGGCTAATTTTGAGATTTATTTTGAAATAAGAACAGAAGTAGTTATTGAGTTGACTCATGTGTTGATGGAGCTGGTAAATGAAGACATCTTCATCTGGCCATCAGGCTGGTCAATAACGCTTGAGTACGAAAGCTTTTCAGTCTGACCAGTTTTTTTTACATTACTTACCTGGCATATTTTTGGGTACTCAGAGGAAAAAAGAAACTGACAGAGTTGTGTTCTCCGGGTGTCCACTGTCATCTCCACTGTCTTGAGCAGGTTAAACTCCAGGTTTGCAGACCATTTCTAAAAAACATCTGTCAAAGAATCGGTAGCTCCTATGCCTTGTACACACCCAGGGTACAAGGCTCAAATCACCACTTTGGTCGGAGTTTTTAGAAAGTATCGTTTTTAGTGATGTAAAAATTGAGTTTTGATGTGGCTGAATAGCCAAAACGTACAAAAATTAATTTGCTTACCAGATACCTGGTTGCGTGTGGACAAGGCCTCAGGAGCTCAGTGAATTGCAGCATGGTTCTGTGGTAGGATGCCACCTGTGCTACAAGTCCAGTCGAGAAATTTCTTCCTTCCTTAATATTCCACAGTCAGCTGTCAGGGGTATTATAATTAAGTGAGAGTGATTGGGAACAACAGCAACACGTAAACTGATAAACTGATGGAGCGGGGGCAGTGGATGATAAGGCACAGAGTGTAGAGGTGTCCAGCGTTCTGCAGAGTAAATCGCTACAGACATCCAAACTTGTGGTCTGCGGCCTTCGGGTTTCCAAAGGCTGAGTAGCTGCATCCAAGTCATAGATCATTAAGTGCAATGGAAAGTGTCGAATGCCGTGGTGTAAAGCACGCCACCACTGGAGCGGTAGAGGCGCATTCTCTGGAGTAACGGATTGCGCTTTTCCATTTGACAATCTCATGGAAAAGTCTGGGTTTGGCAGTTGCCAGGATAACGGTACTTGTCAGACTGTATTGTGCGAAGTGTAAAGTTTGGTGGATGGGGGTGGGGGGTTCTGGTGTGGGATTGTATTTCAGAATCTGTGCTTGGCCTCTTAGTTCCAGTGAAAGGAACTCTGAACAGTTAAGCTTACCAAGAGATTTGGAACAGTTCCATGCTCCAAACGTTGTGGAAACTGTTTGGATCCCCTTCCTCTTCCAACATGACTGTGCACCAGTACACAATCAAGGTCCATGAAAACATGGGTGAGAGAGTTTTGGTGTGAATAATCTTGACTGGTTTGAACACAATCCTGACCTCGACCTGATAGAACACCTTTGGGGTAAGCTAGAGCAGAGACCAAGAGCTAGGCCTTCTCACCCAACATCAGTGTATGACCTCACAAATACGCTTCTGGAAAAATGATCAAAAAATGTCCATAAACATGCTCCAGAACCATGTGGACAGCCTTCTCAAAAGAGTTGAAGCTGTTATAGCTGCTATACTGGACCAACATCATGTTGAACTCTATTGCTTAAGAATGGGACATCACTTATATTCTTATGCAAGTCAAGCCAGGTGAGCAAATACCGTTGGCAATATACAGTGTATATACATATACACACACAAACATATCTATATCATAATGAGTTATACAGAATATACAATGTTTGCATGCTGCAAACCAAGCGTACATTAGTTGGCTAATTAGAAAGGCAATCTGCTCAGGAAGCTAGACTGCAGTCAGCAGCTTAACATACATCTAGCTTAAAGCTTGCTGTGGATATTTATTTATCTAACCTTTATTTATACAGATATTCCCATTGAGATCTAATATTTCATTTTCAAGAGAGACCTGTTTGATAAAACAAAACAAGACAAAAAAAAATATATGGGGTAAATTAGCATAACAAGCCAGCAACTCCAACTGGGAAGGTTCTTACCTTGTCAAAATTGAATGAATTACCATTTAAAATTGATATATAAGTCGCACCTGAATATAAGGCGCAGGATCGGCCAAACTATTTAAAAAAGTGCGACTTATAGTCCAGAAAATACGGTACTTTGTGTGGTTCAAAACCTATGTAAGCCTTTGATTACATTCAATTATTTTCATATCAAGCAATGTTATGAGGTCAGTATGTTGATGAAGATTCTCTGTCATTCAGGTCATGATCACTACAAAATGGTTAAAAAATAAAACAACTGGACTTTTATTCTGAAGCTGAGGTTTCGCTTCCCATCAAGGAAGCTTTCTCAATTCAAAATGTCTGGAGTAGTGTGGTGTTCCAAGCTTTATTGACCCTTTATTATTTGAGCCTGGATTCGCATGTAGATTCACCTGGATCTGATCGCCCCTCACAACAGAGAGTTGTTAGGCTCATCGTTTGCCTGGCTCACAGCAGAAATGGTGTGGTCACATGCATGGAGGTGTGAATTGGGGTGAAACATGGCTGGAATCAAACCTATAGCTATGTTGTAGGTTTTTGATAGTTGAATCCTGAGCCCTCCTCCTCCGTTTAATGTTCCTGGATAGGAAGCGAAACATCTTCAGCTTCAGAATAAAAGTCCAGTTGTTTCATTTTTTAACCTTTTTTGTAGTGATCATCAACATACTGACCTCATAACATTGCTTGATATGAAAATCATTGAATGTAATCAAATGCTTACATGGGTTTTGAACCACACAAAGTACCGTATTTTTTGGACTATAAGTCACGCTTTTTTTTAATAGTTTGGCCGATCCTGCGCCTTATATTCAGGTGCGACTTATATATAAATTTTAAATGGTAATTCATTTGATTTTGACAAGTCAGTTTATTTCTTACTTTTTAGTTTTCCTTCCAGTGTATCGACCCTTTAACCCCGCTTTTCAACATACACATTTATTTTAGCATTAGCTACTTTGTTGCCCTAAAGGATGACCCCAGACCACTACAGCACTGACAAAGTATGTGTAGGGGTCATAAGGAAGGACGGTTGCATACAGCACAGCTGCCCTGATCCCCCCTCCACACACACCCCAAAGTCAGATCTAAATCTGATCTTCCAGCCTCTCATAGCAGTCTCTCTGAAAACACATGAAACGTGTCCCACACACCTGCTGAGCTGTGCAGCATGACCACACGTTAATGAGTTAACTAAAGAAACCTCAGGGCAGGCAGTAATTAATAGTAATTGGTCTTCAGGAAATGCACAGTTTTATTCTACAAGGGTTCGTCGTGCATTTTTAAACAGTCTCCTCACCACTAGTTATCCAAGAAACTATGAACAAACTACAGGGGTATGCAAAAAGTTTTCCTACCCCCTTGACTTCCTCACATTTGATCACATTAAACCCACAAACCTCAGTGTCTACTGGTTAATGTGGTAGACCAGGCAAAGTAGTGCATACCTGTGAAGCGGAAGGGAAATTAAACATGGTTGTCATTTTTTCGTTTTTTTGTTTCGTAGTCAACTAATTAGTAATTAGAGTCCACCTCTAGGTAAATAAGTCTTAATATAAACGCAGCTATTGTATGAAGACTTCAGGGCTTGTTCAGAAAACATTACAGAAAAAAACAATATCATAAAGACTAACACACATTGCAGACAGGTCAAAGAGAAAGTTCTCTATTAGTTAGGTTGCATGGTTAGTTTGTAAAAATAATTTCTTGGCCATCTTGAACATATTTTTCTTTATACAATAAACTGAAAATCATATAACACTTTCATTAAAAAATATGACCTACTTTGTGTTGGTCTACCATTAAAAAAATCTTAATAAAATACATTGAAGTTGTAACGTCAAAATATGAATTTCAAGAGAAGTGAATAGTTTTGCAAGACACTCTTAGTTTGAAGACCAAATAGCCAGGATACTGATTAAAATTGCCAAGCAAAAGCAAGGTAATGGACACATAAAATATACACAACTTGAATGGTGATCTCCCTACCGGAACCTTTTAAAAACAATAACATTGAGAGTAGCTGAGAAAATAAAAGTCAAATACCATACTACATGACAACAGGAAATCAGCTGTACAATAAACGCTCTATGTGTGGAAGTTAAAGCTGAGAAATGTTCAACCCTTTACTCAGCAGAGCGTGTGGCATGCCTTTTACCTCATAGCCTGGAGGTAGGAAACACAGTGGCTGTGAAAATTTCAGGCAGGGATAACAAGACCCTTTTTCCCCTGTGTTTACCTCACCACCGAAATCCCCTCAATTAAAGACAAAACAACTGCGGTCATAACCGTAACCCCAGATTTAACTCACATAAATGTAATTAGACTTCTTTTTTTTTTTTTCTTTTTTTTTTTTTTTTTATCCGCTAAACCAGACTGACAGATAAACACAATAAAGCTTGGTGGTGCGGTCTCACTGTTCACCAGCTACAACACACTGTGCTCGGCCAAACATCTGAACAGTGTCAGTCAGTGCTGTCAGAGAACGCTTGGGATTCTTCCAGCCGACTGCTCATTCCTGGGTTGCTACATGACACTGGCATGGCCACGAAGGAGGAGGAAGCATCTAAGACGCTCAGCTTTCAACCTACCGCGCATGGCCTTCCTCCCACGATGTTAAAACCCAGAGATCCGCCATCGCGAAGAAGGACCGCTGTCACACTTTTAGTGTTGTCTTCCTACAGAAAGACAGAGGAGAGACGTATGAGCAAATCAATTTCTGGAACAGGACATCAACAGACTATTTACTCCATGTAAGAAACAGTTTGGTTTCTTCCAAAGAAAGTATATGACAACCTGATTAACTCAATGGCATTGAAATATTTTGGTCTTTTTCAGTATATATATATATATATATATATATATATATATATATATATATATATATATATATATATATATATATATATATATATCCATCCATTACGCTTATCCCTGTTGGGGTCACGAGGGGTGCTGGTGCCTATCTCCAGCTGTTAATGGGCGAGAGGCGGGTACATATATATGTGTGTGTGTGTGTTCACTTGAAGACTTTCAGAGCTACATGGCATCGACAGTGGCCAAGAGTTCGTTCTGTAACCGGCGGGTTTCCGGTTCGAACCCCCACTCTGACCATCTCAGTCATTCTTGACTGATTGTCTGGCAGTCTCAGTTCTGTCAGTCTGCCTCAGGGCAGCTGTGGCTACAATGTAGCTCACCACCGTCAGTGAGGGAATGGCTGAATGTAGTATAAAGCACTTTAGGACTTGATAAGGTGCTGGTCATTTAATAGCTTTCAACTATCATTGCTGGGTTCAACATAAGTTTTGAAGGGCACGTTGCAAAGTCTATCAATCCATTCTCTTTACCCGCTTTTCCATGCAGGGTCTTGGGGAGCTGTTGCCCATCTCCAGCAGTCACTAGGCGAGAAGCAGGGTACACCCTGCAGAAAGACCCCAGGTCGAACCCAGGACGTTTTTGCAGCAAGGCAACAATGCACCAACAGCACCACTATGGCAAAGTGAGGCTGACTGCAATGTGCAGACATAACTGGACAAATATGCAAGATTTGCCCAATATTGGTGTTCTTGACTGCAGTTTTTTAAGGGAGTAGATTTGCATAGTTTGTAGTGTCAAACCTCGGATTCATTTACATTTGGTATAAGGACGGCATCAGTATGAGACGGTCAAAGAATAGGGGTTTCATATCATTAGAGGTGTAAAATATAACAAATCGCAATCATTACAGCAGCATCAATGTGTGCAAAAATCCCAATCACGAAGCACTGATTGATTGGATTATATTCAAAGTAAAATGCATGCAAATTTCTGCATTCCAATAGTTGCTCTGTTGGATGGTGACACTATATTTTTTTATTGGTCAAGATGATAGAGCTCTTCTATCTTATTCTGATGAGGAATAAGATATGAAAAAAATATTCAGGGAGAGGGGGTTTGATCTAAACCAAAATATTTATGACAATATTCAACAAAAGTGTCAGAATTTAATTTTAACCAGCTAGCCAGCAGCACTTTACACTTATAAACATGTATTATTGCTGTCTTTATTATTAGAAACACGTTAACAGCTCTATCCAGTGCTTTGCCTTACAATCAAAACCTTCAATGCATTTTCTTGGGGATTTCCTGTGTAATCTATCGGTTAAAGAGCGTGAAATACTTAAAATTGAAGCTGACAATCACCTTCCAACAGGAAAATGGCATTAAACATACACCCATAACTACAATGGAAAGGTTGAAGACCAACATGTTTCAGAGTTGCCCAATCAAAGTCATGTCCTAAATCCAATTTGGGATCAGTGGCAGAATTTGAAAATTACCATTCACAGACATTCTCCATCCAATCTGACTGAGTCTGATATATTTAGTAAAGAACAACTTCAGTCTCTGCAAAGCTGGTAGAAACATACCCCCATAAGATTTGCAGCTGTAAAAGCAGTGAAAGCTGAGACTAAATAAGCATGTATGATTCCTCCTTCCACTTCATATTTACGCACTACTTTGCTCTGGTCTATTACAAAAAATCCACCCAGAAATACATGACATTTCGAATTGTAATGTGACAAAATGTGAAGACGTTAAAGGGTTATAATCACTTTTCCAAGGTTCTGTAAATGGATAAGAGAGGGAGGGCATATTGAGTTTGAACATTTACAAACACCTATTTTCACACTAAAATGAATGAGCAAATATAAGATAGGTGAAACTAATCCAGGTTTAATGTCACTCTGTGTAGCAGTAAGCCATGACAGAGATCCAGAGTGCACAGCCACAGGCTTCCCTCAACTATCTCTTCTAAATTAAATACAGTTCTGCTTAAATGTCAGGAATAAAAAGCTAAAATGTCTGCTGTAAAAAGCATCTGTGGAAATATGACACCTTTTTTATTATATAGAAGAGTCTGCGTGGGGCGTCATGTTGATGGGACTGCCAGGCCTTCACAGACAGAAGACGCATAAATACAAATCAGACTCTCCGTTCCTCTGTAAACACTTTAATAGTACAGAAAGTACAACATATCTCGAATCTCATGCTTTTTTTGTTCTAATTTTATTGTCATCCGGAGCTCACAAGGTCTTAAAATGATGGATCAAAACATTTTGATGATTAATTTGACAAAAATCAAGTCTAATTGCCAAAGCAGTGCAAAAATCTTGTGTACACAATAAGCCATAACAACTTGAAGACACCATGTCGTATTTAACCTTCTAAAACTCTGACACTGTTGTGAGGCAATTGTGGGAGTTCATGATGTTTTACACAGGCCCAAGTTCTATATTTTCATTTTATTGCAGTCTAGTCTAGGGACGGGTCATTACAACAGCCTGATCCAATCCATTTTTAGCCTGTCGGAGTATAGCATTAGGGCTTGTAATCGTCGTCCTGTTTCGTGACCTAATCTTGCTAAAACTCTAGCTGCCAGACAAATGCTCTCACATTTGGCCCGGGTGTCCACATCATGTGGCTGCAGAACAAGTCCAAATCATCACCCTTCCATTACCATGCCTGACAGCAGGAATTACATGTTCATGCTGCAAATGTCATGTTTGGTTACCTCCAAATGTGGGGCTGTGCCTGGCGGTTGTACATCTCAACTCTTGTCTTATTTGTCCAAAACACACTGTACCAGGAATCTCTGTGTTTGTTCTGATCCAATTTTGCACATAATCAATGTTTTCATGCTTTCCTTGACTTTAAAATCAGCCAAGCTTGTTCAGCCTGTTCCTCCTCCTAGTCTCATGAACTTCAAAATTTAACATGCTATCTTGGGTCTATTAGCGACATTGATTTGATCATTTCCCCCCGATCATTAGACAATCTGAACTAGGGCTAGGCAATATATCAACCTTTTAAAAATATCAAGATTTTTTTAAAAAGTGATATAAGATGAGACTACATTGTTTATATCGAGATGGTCTATGATGCATTAGAATTATACATTAGGTCATTTTTCAGAAGTTTCTCGTGTTCATCTTCAGCTGTTTGTTAAAAAATGTGCCTGTGAAACATTTGGGATAAAGCTTAGATTCAGAGATGGCCTTTTTATAATTACTTTATTAAACCTAAAAACATATAGGGATAATCAGAATCAGAAATACTTTAATAATACCAGAGGGCAATTACAGAAATAAATATTGTGTATTCAGCCTCAAAATATAGAGACATAATTTTTGGTCCATATTGTCCAGCCCTAATCTGAACCCAAGGTAAAAAAGCAAGGCCAAACCATCCGAGTGTGCAAAGAATGGCCAGAGGCTAAATTTCTAATTTTATAGTTAAAAAAAATGTTAAATACATTCAAATTGTTTCTGTTTACTTTCTTAATAACTATGAAAATGTGTGAGATGGACATCCAGTTGCTGCATCCCAGATCAGTTCTGAACAGGGCACATGTATTGGGATCAATGGTAGGGAATTCAGTGCTCTGCTGTGACCAGACCGGGGACTTCCTTTCGCCATGATGTTACCGTTACATTTTATGAAACTTTGTATTTAAGGAGCTTTTTACCTCCAGGGAATGGCATTTCGATTCCTAATGAGTACCCCCAAAGGGTTAGATTAATATTAGTTAAATTAATCAGAATCCAGTATCCAGCATACTGAGGCGAGTGAAATATGAGCAGCAAATCTGTGGCAGCTTGGTTTATCTAGTGAACAAAACTCTACATGCTACAGTGTCAAACATTTAGAGGATTATTTGCCTGCAGCATGATGAAACAGTGCAAACATGCAACACTGTGACAGGGATAATGAGTAGATTTAGCAATTTTGGCAGTTTTGTTAATATTCCAGTGAAGATACCGTTGTGATTAGACACGGTTTCCCTCAGTCCCCCCACCCCCTTTCATCATGATGTCCCCATTTTTCTAAAACTTTAGCATCTTGGTCACAAAATGTTACATCAGGCGTGGACCTAAACTGAAGGAGAAGCCTATCCAACTGGCCAGATATATTTTTGTATTTGCATATGATGATTGGGATTCAGTATACTTGGCAGCTACAATCAAAACATTTTTCAAACATTTAAATATTCTACTTTTTTATATTTAATAGGTCACTTTCTTAAGAACTGAACCAAAACCCATTTTCTGGTCTTAAGTTAGTTAAAAACAAGGGATTTATTCTCACAACTTGTTGTTCACTATGAACTAAAACATTAGTGGACCTCTTTTTCTGCAAATATGACATGAAAACCTCTGAGAAACTCATACAGCCAGCCTCTAATCTGCAGGACTTTGAAGGGAGTTAGAAGGTAACATATTTCCAGCTGCCACCAAGCATGCTGTTACACAGACACACTAAATATAAAGCAGATATTATTGCCATATACATTGGCCTAACAGCCATGACGGCTAGAAAGGCCATCATGTGCATGTCGGGCCATGGTGGAATGTGCGCTCCGGCACAATTTCACATCACCATTAGTGACACATGCTTCCAAATTACAGACATTACTGTCAACAGGATAACAGCTGGCCATCACATTGACTTCAGTTTGACACATAAAAAAAACAAGAAGGTAACAGGCTAGTCTTATTTACTGGAATTACTAAACATATCAAGTAGATAAACAATCCTTGTTTAAAGAAAATATGTTAATCATATGAACATCATCTACAGCTGCTGGTCCCATAATTAGAATATAATAAAAAAGAAAGCAGATTTTTCAGTAATTCCATTCAAAAAGTGAAACTTGTATATTAAATTCATTCATTACACACAGATTGATACATTTCAAGTGTTTATTTCTTTGAATTTTGATGATTATAACTGGCAACTAATGAAAACCTGTCCTGTTGGAAAATTAAATCTGCATATCCATAAAGTTGATCAGCAGCAAGGGACCATGAAGTGCTCTAAAACTTCCTGGTGGATGGCTGCGTTGACCTTGGACCTCAGTAAACACAGTGGATGACATGGCTCCCCAAACCATCATTGACTGTGGAAACCTTACACTGGACCTCAAGCCACATAGATTCTGTGCCTCTCTTCTCTTCCACTAGGCTCTGGGATCTTGACTTCAAAAGGAAAGTTAAATTTCATCAGAGAACATAACTTTGGGCCACTCAGCAGCAGTCAAGTCCTTTCTGTCTTTTGCAATGACCTTTTGTGTCTTGCCCTCCTTCGTCTAGATTTGTAGACCTGTGATGGCCACTTGTTTTCCAGGATAGAGAGGGACTGCATGAATCAAGCAAAAATACCTCTTTGGGCATGATTATTGAAGGAATAGCATCATACAAGTTGGCAGCAACCTGTAAATGGCAGTTGTATTGTCAACACAATCACAAAGATCTGGGCTGCACACAACCACAGAAAGTCCTGTTGGAAGTCAGTACAGATGCTGAACAGGATTTATGGCAGAGCGGACAGAGAGCCATGAATTTGGCCAAAAAAGTTCCAAGTTTGTTGCAAGGGACACAGCAAACACATAGAAAACACTTCCCATTACCCAGTAATAGGTATGGGCCAATTATTTACCTCTACCAAGATTTGTTATTGTTATAAAAAGGCTAAACTTTCAAAACCAATTAAAAATTTCCATTATACCACATCTATGGTTTAAAATCATTTTGATGAAATGCAAGAAAAAGTAAGCGGACGTTGGAGTGTAGTTGGTCCTTCCTTAGTTTACAAAAAAGCTGGCCAACTCCTTGGGAAATTGTGCCATTGAAACTTTAAAGGATGCCACGTATTTTCACTTAGTTAATATGTAGTAAAGTAACATTGTCATGCTATAATACTACAGGAACTTGTCTGTTAAACAGACTGCAGGCTAGCTGACCGAGCCAATGACTCTGCTAATTATTAGCTTTTATGAAGACCAGAACAGCAAGAAGTCAAAATACTTTGAGCAACGACAATGTTTATTTACGGAGCTCCACTAAACTGATTAGGTGTTTATTCCATATAGTGTTTTAGTCTTCTACCACCATCTACATCTGTAAAAAATAAATATATAAAAATCCTAATGTTCTAGCTAACACCAACTATAATTTTAAGTTACTTCTTGTGACTGAAGTAGAATTCCATTTTCTTTACCAAATGGTATTGTATCAGTAATAATCAATATACTATTTTAACATATTTTGTTAATTTGTTTGGGTTTTAAAAAAAACTGGACCATGCTATAGATTTTGTTTGAATTTTTTTGTGACAATACGGTGATACGATAAATTGCGGCAGTTTCACTGAATGTCACCATACTGTCAGAATGTCATATTGGCTCATGCCTATCCTGTACACCCCTCCCAGGGAAGCATTGTGGTGGCAGACTCATGCTGTGGGGTTGCTGTTCTTCACCAGAGACCAGGTCAATTAGAGTCAATAGGAAGCTGTAACTTAGCTAAACATGGAAAATTAAAGCTGGGAGAAGAAACTGTCAAAGTGGTGGCCTAGTGGTTATAACTGGGTGCTTGCATCCAAGAAAGGCTGCAAATCCACGGTTCAAATCCCACAGACTGCCTCTCTGGGTCCCTAACCAAGACCCTTAGTCCCAAACCATGACCCTTAGTCCCAGAATGTTCCCCGCAGTGGCAGCCCACTCCTCCCTAAGGGATGGGTTAAATGCCCAGGACAAATTTCACGGGAATGTATGTTGCAACAACAACAAAAAATTATGATAATTTTTATGATTATGAAAAAATAATTCCCCAAGGAATCTGAAATGGGAGTGTGTCAAGCCAAGCAAACATTTAGAGTTAACCACAAAATCATTTCTACCCGCGACACATTTACATTTAAAGTAAGAATTTAATTTGACCAACATGTTTCCTCTGACTGGAAGTAATAATATTTAGGATTGGTCCAGCAGCAGTCCTTACCTGAATCTAAGAGAATCTGTCTGAAGATTAGGGTGATGGCACCAATGGCCTTCCAACCTCAAAATTAGTGGACACATTAAAAAAACAGGTTAGCAGTTATAAGAAGGGTTGATAGCCATTATGCTAGTTAAGACTTATCCAGAGTATAAATCATTTTTGACCTGTGTTTTTTTTTTCTTCCAAACATCGTGCTCCTTGGACATTGTCTTCAATTCAATTCAATTTTATTTATATAGTGCCAATTCATGAAACATGTCATCTCAAGGCACTTTACAAAGTCAAATTCAATCATATTATACAGATTGGTCAAAACTTTCCTATATAAGGAAACCCAGTCGATTGCATCAAAGTCCTGACAAGCAGCATTCACTCCTGGAGAAGCGTAGAGCCGCAGGGAGAGTCGTCTGCATTGTCCGTGGCTTTGCAGCAATCCCTCATACTGAGCAAGCATGAAGCGACAGTGGAAAGAAAACCTCCCCATTAACGGGAAGGAAAAACCTCCAGCAGAACCGGGCGCAGTATGAACGGTCATCTGCCTCGACCAACTGGGGGTTACAGAAGACAGAGCAGAGACACAACAAGACAGACAAAAAGCACAGAAGCACACATTGATCCAGTAATCTGTTCTACATTAGATGGTAATGGCGGGTGATCTGTCTTCCCTGGATGATGTCACAGCTAACAGAACACCAGACCAGGTGTACCTACTATGAAGAAAAAAGAGAGAGAGCAAAAAGTTAAAAGCTGAAATGACAACAGTCATTTAAATGTAATGCAATGCAAAACAGGAGAACAGTAGAAATCAGTAGAGTGAGAAAAATAGGCCCTGATGTCCTCCAGTAGCCTAAGCCTATAGACCAGTTCACGCGTGACGTCCGCGCTACATCCGGGTCACGGTGGTTGGCAAAAACAGTACTGTTCTCGTCTACTACTGTGACAAAACGGGTGATTTAGAGCGTATTTTTAGTTAGTTTATTTTTGGAATCTAAACAATGTCTACGACTTGTTGTGCTCCCGGTTGCACACAGAGGCATTCCAAATCGTTGGATGTACGTTTCTGTCGTTTACCGAAGGAGGAAGGACGAAGAAAGAAACGGATATTTTCAATGAAAAGAGCGCAGGCAGACACTCCCAATGGACTGGGGGAGCCATCATAACACGACAGAATGTGCAGTCTACACTTCATCTCCGGTAAATACAACTTAATTCTGCACTAGTCATTGTTCTACTTAAATAGCGACGGAGGGCGATCGCTAGACGGGGCCAGGAGAAGCGGAGTCGATGCGCTGCAGCAGCAGCACGCCGCATCATTTTAGTTTTCTTCGTGCAATCAGTGTACAATAATGTGCTCCAGACAGCGGTTGCATTACACCCCTGTTCACGCGCGCTAGTACGTCTGTGTTTACACTGCAACGTCGCCGACACCCCCCACCCATTTTAACAAGACATAAACACCAAAATAATCCGTAGTGAATAATGTTTTTTTTTTAACCTACCAGTGGCGGGTCTTCCTCTCTGCTAAGGCGTGGTCTGTGTCAGACTCCGCTTTATGTTACACAAACATGTCTGAACATCCATCCATCCATTTTCTGACCCGCTTAATGTCCCGATATAAAATAATTGTAGCCGTCCAATGGTTTCATGGCTTCCATGCTCTCTCGTCTGTACTGGCCTGCCGTGTTTATAAGGCAGCTGTATATGTCGGGTTACGGAACCCTTGGCCAGAATTTCACAGACTCGCTCCGTCCCTTCAGGCTTTTGCTATGTGGATCTGGCAATCTGATACCATCAACCATCAACTTACTCTTAAAACGATCTTGTGATACGTTATCTAAAGAAGAAAAATACGCGGAGAACTCGTCAGTTTCTCTGTTTGCGTCCGCCATTGTGTTCGCTTTTTGCCAACCAGTCCGGCGCGCATGCGCGAAAAACCCGCATCAAAACAATAACAATGAACTGGTCTATAGCAGCATAACTATAGAGGTAGCTCAGGGTAACATGAGCCACTCTAACTATAAGCTTTGTCAAAGAGGAAAGTTTTAAGATTAGTCTTAAAAGTTGACAGGGTGTCTGCCTCACGGGCCAAAACTGGGAGTTGGTTCCACAGGAGAGGAGCCTGATAGCTAAAGGATCTGCCTCCCATTCTACTTTTAGAGACTCTAGGAACCACCAGCAGACCTGCAGTCTGAGAGCGAAGTGCTCTGTTAGGAACATACGGGGTAATCAGAGCTCTGATATATGATGGAGCTTGATTATTAAGCGCTTTATACTTTAGAAGAAGAATTTTAAATTCTATTCTTGATTTAACAGGAAGCCAATGAAGGGAAGCTAAAATTGGAGAAATATGATCCCTCTTGTTGATTTTCATCAGAACTCTTGCTGCAGCATTTTGGATCAGCTGAAGACTTTGAACTGCATTTTGTGGACTTCCTGATAGTAAAGAATTACAATAGTCCAGCCTTGAAGTAACAAATGCATGGACTAGTTTTTCAGCATCACCCCTGGACAGAATGTTTCTAATTTTGGCGATATTCCTGAGGTGAAAAAAGGAAACTCTGGAAACCTGTTTAATATGGGATTTAAATGACATGTCTTGGTCAAAAATAACACCAACATTTTTTACTTTATTACCAGAGGCCAAGTTAATGCCATCCAGATTAAGTGATTGATTAAGAATTTTATTTTTTGAGGACTCTGGTCCAAAGATTACAACTTCTGTCTTGTCAGAATTTAAGTGCAGGAAATTTAAAGTCATCCAGCTTTTGATGTCATCAAGACATGACTGCAGTCGAAGTAATTGATTGGATTCATCAGGATTTATGGATAAATATAGCTGTGTCATCAGCATAACAGTGGAAATTAATTCCATGCTGTCTGATAATTTTGCCAATCGGAAGCATATATATAGTAAAGAGAATTGGTCCAAGGACTGAACCCTGTGGTACTCCACAAGTGACCCTAGAGTTTGAGGAAGATTTATTATTAACATGAACAAACTGGAATCTGTCCGATAGATAAGATTTAAACCAGCCTAATGCTTTCCCCTTAATCCCTACAGTATGCTCAAGTCTTTGTAGGAGAATATTGTGATCAACTGTATCAAATGCAGCACTGAGATCTAACAGGACAAGTACAGACACAAGTCCATTATCTGAGGCCATGAGAATATCATTAGTGACCTTCACCAGAGCTGTTTCAATGCTATGATGAGCTCTGAAGCCTGACTGAAACTCCTCAAGTAGGTCATTACTTTATAAATGTTCACAAAGTTGATTAGCAACTACTTTCTCAAGAATTTTTGATAAGAAAAGAAGATTAGATATAGGTCTGTAATTTACTAACTCATCTTGATCAATTCCCATTTGGGGGGGGGGGGGGGTGCATATCTCATTTCCTACCAGAAACAAGCTTCTTGGTTGAACAGGAATCATTTTTGGCTTCACTATAGGTTCAACAGAAAAAGAAGGAAACAGTCTGTGACAAGAAACTTTCGCCTGCCACTTCTTGGTGAGCTTTCACCTCAACACGTGTCACACTTTCCGAGTCTGTCCACCATCAAGCTTCCTTTGCCCCGTATACCTCTCAGCGTAGTAGTTCTAATTATACAGGGGCACTGTCATACAGAACAAAAAGGAACATATTGATTTACAAAGCGCTGACACATAGGCAAGAGCAAGACATACTCCACAACCTTGTAATCTAGGGCATTTAAGCTCGCTAAACATAGATTTTGGAACAGTTTAAGCAATTGTGACTGTGAGACATTTAAAAGAAGCAGCAGTCTGATATATTTATTTCTTTACTCTAATGAAACAAGTATTTTTATTAAAGCGTTGTAAGTCTTCATTATTTTTATCTCTGTCATAATTAAAGGACAATCAAGCATATAAATTCCTAACAGGCTACAAAATTTAATTAAATCATCCCATAGAGACATGTAGTGAAATTAGTCTACAATTAGCCTAATTAGATTGAAGCCCATGATTACTCTCATCATATTAAGTGGACGCTAAGTAAGTTTGAAGCTTTGTGATTTTTAAAAGATGCGTATAGATTCACAACAGTCCATGAAGGGCTGGGTTCAGACAGAAAGCAGAGCGGAAAATGTGACAGCACTCCTCCTAGCGCTGAAGAGAGCCAGAAAAAGAAAAGATCAGAGCCTTTTTTGTTTGTTTTTGCTTTGTTTTATTGCTCAAGCTGGCTCACTGAAGGAGTGTAGTACGGAGCACTGTCATAGGAAACTGCAGTCAGTTATTCCACATACCCGGGTCAGCTCGACTTCACTCAGTTTCCCTGACTGGTTTATTAAAAGAAGACATTTAAATCCTCCATCTGGGGCAAGAAAGCCTAAGCCGAGCAGTGATGGGAGTCTCATAAACAGCACCCAAACGCTGCATGCAGTGACGAGTGTGTAGCCACTCTCTGACGGTGAGTGAAAGAACTGATGTCATAACGAATCTCCACTTGTGTTGCTCTTTTCTATTCTGCCGTTCATTCGGTGAGGTTCACAAACCGAACCATCCCATTTACTGCCTGACTGCTTTCAATGAAAGCCTTTCTAAGTGTCGAGAAAGTCTAACATCATCATCTGCTGAGCGTTCATTCTTCTGATTCTAGCCTGTAGCTCTTGGCTTAAAGCGGGAGCTGCAATGAAACCAACAATATGGAGAGCCAAGTATGTGCGGTTATTGGAACTAAATGAGATTTAAGTTGGACAGTAGGATGAAAATAGATCAAATTGGTTAAATAGATCAATCGCCCGATTTGTACTTGTAGGGTGGAGTTTCTGCGTCCCGTACCGGAAAACATCTGGATGCACAATGCATTCCTGAGCCAACCCAAGCTCAATATCTAATGCTGCCGCCGCCTTTTTCAAACAAGTAAATATGGAAGGAATTCGTGTATCCACACTTCTGACAGTTTGTGTCATATTAACTGAGACAAACCATTTTAATAATAATAACAGTGTTACCACTGCAAAAAGGGAACTAAAAGTAAGTCAAATCTTCTTGAAATTAGTGTATTTGTCCTTAATGTGAACAGGTAAATAAGATTATCTGCCAATGGAATTAGTATTTTGACCCATAAAATAAGATAATTAGATATACTGCATTGAAATAAAAAAATCTTATTCCATTGACATATCATTTAAACTTGCCTGCTCAAATAACGGAAAAATTTCAAGAATAATTAACTTATTTTTAGTTCCTTTTTTGCAGAGTGTGAACATGTTTCTTAGTGTTTGACTACCTAAAATGGATAGAAATAGGCTGTTAACAGTCTGTGGCACTAATACTGATTAATTATCAATCCACTATTAATTAGCCAAAACCCAGCTTTCTGACCTGACTGCACGTGTGACATGTGCTCTTTCTGAAGCCCTGAAAAACGAATCTCTCACATCTAACAGCACATCACAAGAGGACAGTGATCTGAAGAACTAATGTGTCACAACAAATCAACATCTCTTTCTCTACACCTGTACGTTGATTTGAGAAACACACCCAGCAACGGATGATTTAATGGCTACAGGTCCGTGGCGCTGTGAGTGACGGCTAACAAGAAGGCCTTTAAAGAGGGAATAGCGAGCACACATATTGTAGCCTGGGCTTTCCCCACCACCATGAGTCAAAATATTCCCAACGACGGATGATTAATGAGACACAGATGTAACCATAGGTGATAAGAATTCATCTCTGAGATCACGAAGGGGAGATAAGACTGACAAACCGGCCCCAGAGCCAATCCAACATGTGTTCCTGGCTTTCACAATGCCATTTGTGCAGCGAGGTTCACACACTAAACTACCGAGTTCACGTCTCCATTTGATCCAGTGAAAACCTTTCTGAGAGGAAAAACGCTTTTAGACTAACTGCGCTGTTGTCAAAGTTTTTTTTTCCCCCCCTCTCATTCCAGCCTCGACTTTCTCCTTCCTCCTTTGATGGTGACCTCTAAAACAACTCCAGGGGCTTTTATGGATATTCGAGACGTCGCCTCAAGAGCTGATTTCCTGTTTATGTAACAATGAAAAAAACAAGACCGACGGACAACATATCGGCGGCAGGACTGATGTGCTGCTGGAATGTAAATTATAACTACGTATTAATAAAGGCCCAGTGAGCTTGGCTATATCACTGTGAGCAAATTTACCCGCATCGGTGCTTCAGATACACAATTCACCAGTCTACTGGAAGACATCTGGCTTGGACAGAGTCCACACAATGAGCACATGAAGCCAACAAGCAAAGCAAATGAGGAATGGAATGGATATAGGAGAAATCCAACATAAAAATGTCTACGGCGATGTAAAAAAAAAATCAAAGGGACAATTTGAAAGCATTGATGTAACTGGGTCAGTTGCCTGTATGAATTCCTTCCCGTCTCAGCTAGAGGCCGCTCATATTCTGACCGCACCTCTCAGCTGTTCAGAGCAGCAACGGCAGCCATCAAACAGCCACCCAGGTCAACAATCAGCAATGTTTGCATCTTTCATCATCGAAAGCATTAACCTTTTCAAACATCCAAAGGCAAAGGCTTGGCAATTGCGTTTGGATTTAAAGAGATGACTCCAGATTTCTAGTCAGGTTTTGCTGACAGGCTATAAGCAGTTACTCCTCCTGAGTAACATCCCACTGAATGAATAGAAGAAACGAGGCGTTGCCTTTAATCTAAAGAGCATGACAATGTGCTTGAAAGGCGACTGAGGTCTAAATGTTGCAGGAAGGTGGTTTGGGCTGACCAAGCCTGATTTCTAACGTCTTTGTTGGGGCTAAATTTGGACGGGACCTGCGGGCTAAACAGAAATAAGGGCTGCATTGCATGGGCTAAATAAGACACGGTCTGGCCAAGCTGAAATAGTCAGTCAGAATAATGTACTCATGAAAGTTCAACATTTAGAATAACATTTTATCTGCTGAAGATACATTTTTTTGTACTTAGTATAAATATAGGTTATATTATGATGTTTAGGTACAGACCTAGAGGGGCCAAGACCAAAGCAGATTTCCACAAGCTTTAAACAACCCCAATTTTCAAAACGTTAGGCTATCTTATTCATTTTTACACCTCCTTCATTTTATACGGGAAGAATTACTGACTAGAACCTCTTTAAATGTCCCATTCTCTGTGCATGTTTCACAAGGAACATCCTTTGTGGTGAACCACCTCCTCTATCTGTTTGCAATCTAAATAACTGTTGGCTTCAGCTTAATTAACCGTCGCTGCTCAGACGATGGTTTGACGATGGTTTGAAGGTTCATGAAATAACTGATAGATTTCTACGCAGATTAGGGCCGGACGATAATTCAATAACAATATATATCAATCGACAGACGTGTGGTGTGATGGGAAATAAAATGGGTTGATAAAAACTTTAATAGAAGAACAGTTTTCTTTCCTTTTGCATTCTAGCGTATGGTTATATCCCCCCCAGCCAATCACAAACGCAGACCCAGGAACGGTCCGTCACCAAGCCCCGCCCCCTTCAAAGAGTTCAGTGAGCACGTGTGCTTCTTTTTTTTAAAACTTGTTTGAATAAAGGGTCAAAGCATTGAGGATCAGGGTGTAGAAAGTGAAGACAGTCTAAGGAGACACTGTTTAAATACCACAACTGGCAACAGTTAAGACAGGCCTCTCATCCGAGGACACAGCCTTACTGCTTTACCAGCTTACATGCAGAACCCAGTGCGTGGTGCAAAACTAGCACTTCACATCATCATGAATACACCTTCACCCTGGTGAAACATGGCAGTGGGAGCATCATGCTGTAGGAATGCTGTATGGTTTTGATCAAAACATACAAATCCAGTTAAAGGACTTTTGGCAAGATAACAAAATCTAAGTAGTTAACACGCTCTCCATCCTAGTTTCACTGAGCTTGAGCGACGTTCTGAAGAAGAACGAGAAAACGGTTCGGTCAATAATTGTCATAGGTTGAAGGGACAACCACAAAAAGACACACGGATGAAGGAGGCTCAATACAAATGTATGCCACACTTTTCAGATTTTCATAGCTCCAGCTTTCTGAAAAAAAGTAAAAAACAAAGCAACTGGACTTGTTTTCCGAAGTTGCTTTGTTTTTTACTTTTTTTTCGGAATGACCATGACCTGGATGACTGAGAATCTTCACCACCATAGCTCCAGCTTGTGTTTGTAATGTCAGACTGTGGAAAAATTCATAGGTGGAACCCAGCTCTTGGTGTTTATGACACTGCAGTAAATATCCCCCCCCACCACAAACACACGCACACTTGACAGGGGAACAGCTGACATTCATGTCTCAGAGCAGACAGCCAAGGAACAAACTTCCCTACAGCCCTGAAAGCTGGAACATTCAGAACCACCTTCACCTTGACCATTCTCAGCAGAGATGGAGAGCAACAGAAAAGCAGCAACTCACTAACAGAGAGGTCCAATAAGAAGGACACACCAGGTCCAAGGATGCACACTTCCTCTGAAATAGCTTTTACAGTAAAGGGGGCTGTGAAACCAGTGCAGGGATGCAGGTCAACAGGGGACAGAGTCACACGATTTTGGGTCTTAACGTGCCTGCTCAATGGCAGAGCTGACTGAAACTGCCTCCACAATACTTGGTGGGTTTGATAAGACAAAAGAAAGTTGCCTTCAGCGGGGAGTAGTGACGCAACTGTCCAGGCGGAAACTTTTTACCTTGCAGGAGAAAGCCACGGTCCTGGTGAGCGCGTCGATCCTCTCGCTGTACTCGGTGAATTTCTTCTGGTACTTCAGCGCTGTCATCTGCAGCTCACTGTGCACGGCGGAGAGCTGCGCCAGGAGCGCCTTCTCCCGCTGGTTGGACTTGATGGCCTGCTTCTTGAGCTCCCTGTCCAGGATGAGCAGCTTGCACTGCAGCGCGCCGTTGTGCGCCTTCAGGGCTCTCACGCAGCAGTGGCTCTTCAGCTTCTGCTCCCTGTGCGTGAGCGTCAGCCCGCAGCCGTCCTCGCAGATCCCCGCCGCTCTGTGCTCGCACGCGTCCCGCATGTGCGCGTCCAGATCCCGCACGCACAGCACCTCCTCGCAGCCTTTATTCCGGCACTTGGCCGGGGAGAAGTCGCACATCTCGGCGTGCTCGGCCAGATGCTGCAGCGTCACCACGGCATCGCAGCCTCTGGCGTGGTTGTCGCATTTGATCTCCAGCTTCAAGATGAGGTTCTTCAGCGGCAGGACGTGGTTCAGCTCCTTGGCGGAGATGCGCTGGCACTTGACGGGACAGCTGCTCTGCTGGACGACCCAGGGCAGCACGCAGCCGGAGCAGAAGACGTGGCCGCACGGAGTAGTGAGCGGGTCCTCCAGGACTTTGTTGCACAAGTTGCATTTGAAGTCCGGGTCCACGGTCCCCTTGAAGCGGTCCAGCTCAAATCCCATGGTGCTTTCGGAAAACCGAACTCAAACTTGTGGATCCCCACCCCCGCTGGTCTGTGTCGGAGCAGTGGGGCGTTCAGTTGGTCATTGGCGGAGCGCTCCCACAGACCGACTACCAGCACTGTTCACTCACAGCCTAAACTCTGCTAATTGAGTGAGACTTTTGGTGCCTTTAGGTGCGCCTCGGAAATCAAAAGTTAGCAGAGTTTTGGAGCGTGGAAAAAAAGTAATGTCGTTACTTTATTGAGTAGAAACACACTTGTTGCTTCTCCGAAGACTGAGAAAAGTTTAATGTAAATTGAGTCGTTTGTTTTTGAAGCAATTTTAAAGTAGTACGACTTCAGCTACGAACAGCCAAAGTTCTGATAAACCACAAAGGTAACACTCAACAGGGCGTGAGTGAGTAAAAACCTTTTTTTTAACCGTAATCAACCAAATAAAAGCGCACAGACTACTTATTGTCTGGGATAAAACACTTGTCCTGAAATGAAATCATAGTTTATGAAGGCGTTATCATTTGTTAACCCTTAAAGTCTGATGACAAATAAATCTTACATATAAAGAAATCCTATTACACTTTTTATTGCATTATCAAAAAAAAAAAAAAAAAAAAAAACACGAACATTGTACAATTGCTTGGGTTTCATTTTTTTGTATCAGGAAACATTCAGGTTTTGAACCAAAGTAATTATGAATTTTTATGTACTTAAAAAACATACTATAAACACTTCTAAAACTTACTTTTTCCATTTTTACTGCTACTGTGGATCTCAGAAATCTCTCCAGGTCTGATAAAATGATATCGGTTATTGTGAACCTTTTTTATGTTTAATGCGACAACTATCCAGTGAAATTCTTCCGAAAAAGCAAACAAATCTGTTTGAGGTAAAAATATGAAAACAAAAATACTGGAAGTACCTATTTGCATAAATTACACACCCTTGAACTAATATTTTGCTGATGCACATTTTGAATCCATGTGAGCATTCATTCTTCTACGAGTTCACACCTGCTATTAAATATAATTTTCATCATTTAGATAAATCCCTTGCAGAGAGGTTACAAAAGATCAAACAGCAGTCACAGTGCAAAGGTAGCAGAAGGATACAAAACATTAACAAGGTTATAGACGTGTACCATGTTGTGGTGAAGAAAGCTATAAGAATAGAAAAAAAAATGTAATGACAGAGAGAAGAACTGGACATTTCTCCTAAATATATGACAAAATTGATCAGGAAGGCTGCCAAGAGGCTGACAGCCATATTGAAAGAAAATCTGCTTAGCAAGGGTTGTCTACTATGTGTGACAAAAAAAAATCCATATATGGAGTATTGAAAAATAAAAAATAAAAGCATTTTCATTCCAAAGATAACATTCAATCTCGGCTAAAATCTCCCCAAAACCATATAGAAGAATGTCTTGTGGCCTAAAGAAACCACACTTGAACCTTTGGCCACAATTATAAGAAAGGTATAGTATTCTTGAAGCAAACACTGCACTATGCACAGTGAAGTATAGTGGGGGCAGCATCACGCTCTGGAGTTGCTTTTTTTCCATTGATGCCAGGCTTTTTTCAGGGGGATCAAATCCTGAACGGCTCTGAACACCAGTCACTTTTGACCTGATACTTTCAGGTCTCTGCCAGAAAGCAAAATGTACGTAATTTGTCAATAGAATTGAGATAAGTATGTACTGTAAGTAAAGTTTATTTCCATAGCACCTTTCTCAGACAGGACCTGTCTCCCCTCGTCCTAAAATGGTTTTGAGGGGCCATTAACAGGTTCTGTTCAGAAGGTCTCAGACTGCAAGCAGAAGGGTATGGTTGAATCAAGTCACAGATATAAGAGGGAGCCTGTCCATGCAGGGCTCTAAAGGTCAGTACCAAAATTTGAAACTTTACGCGGTATACAACGGGAAGCCAGTCTAGAGCTTTGATGATAGGAGTTATGTGACCTCTTCTGCTTATACATGTCAAAATCCTTGCCGCAGAATTTTGCACTAGTTGCAATCGAGCCAGGACTTTTTTGTTCAGACAAGTGAACAGGCTGTTGCAATAGCCCAAACGTGATGACACAAATGCATGGATCAGCATCTCAAGGTTGTTTTTTGAAACTGAATTTCTGAGTTTTGCGATGTTACGCAGTGAGCGAAACAGTTTTTTAAACAGTTGTTTTGTGTGATGCTCCAGGGACATGCCTCATCAAATACAACTCTTAGGTTTCTCAAACTATGTTTTGTCACCTGGTTTAAGACATCTAAGCGCTGCTTAATGGCAGGAATAGCTTTGTGTGGGGCAATAATGAGCGTCTCAGTTTTTTCTGAGTTTAGTTGTAGACTATTGTCACTTAGCCACTGCTTTATTTGGGACAAACATTCGATCAGAGAGTTCAATTTGTGGGCCTTAGATGTCGTGAAGGAGCAGTAGAGCTGAATGTTGTCCGCAAACAGGTGATATGAGACATTCTAATACTGCTGGATAATCCTACCTAAAGGGAGCACATAAGAGATGACGGCTTTGGCTCGTAAACTGGAAGATGGTGGAACACTACTGGAACTGCTGCTGAGCTGCATGGTGATGTACAGTAACAAGGAGTAGATGCTTTTTCTCTAGGGGAAACAGAGGAAAGCGTTGGACAGCAGGAAGGCAGGTATGGACCAGTAGGAGCGGAGCTGCAGTGTACAGGTTGGATTTCTGAATAAGCTACTTACTGGAGAGGCAGTGACTCGAGAGGACCAGGGTTGTCTTGGAATCCAAATGATCTCTGATCTGAGAGACACACAGAGCCAAAATCAACACTTTTTTTAACACAGAAACTTGCAGCTACCCACATGGACTAGCCATATGACAATGGAGGACTACATGCCAACTCTTCAGCTGCACCTAGAATCCCCAGCTAGACAGTTGAACTTCTACAAAGCAGAGTGGTCCGACAACCTCAAACACATTAAAACTGATTTTGGAGTAGATAGAGAAGGCAACAGTTCTGGAAAGGTTCTTACATGGCTTTTCCAAAGCTCTAAACTCCATCCTCTTTAAAATTAATAGACCGTACCGAAAAATCAGGTCCATGCCAACAAGCCAAACAATTTAAATTAGGGTCAGATATCTTAACAGAATTACACCTGAAGTATTTTTATGACTATAAAAAAGTAATATGTGGGGTCTTGGCAGCAGCCTAAGGGAAATTTATCCAAATAAGTGCTAGTTGGAGTGCATGTTTTTATTTGAACTTAAGTGTCAAATTTTGACATTTCTACACCTAATTCTTCAAAAATCATTAAAGTTTTAGATTATGAGAATGTTGTATGTTACCCTGAAGAAAAGAATGAAACAAATAATTTAAAGTGCAAAAGTAAAATGACATGCATGCCAATGACGGGCAAGTCTTCTTCAGATGATGATTTTTCTTCTTCTTTTACATCCACATAAAATATTTTTTATTTAAATCTGCATAGAAAAGCGTTAAGACTTGCACAACACTGGTAAAAACAAGCAGTCTTGGAAAGACATTAAAAGGATAACCACAGGTGAGACTTTCATGTTCAAACAGACTTTGAGCGAGGAGCAGATCGTGTAAAAGTTCTGAAAATCAGCGGGGATTACAGCATGTGGTATGAAAATGAGAATTCAGGGCACCTCTGCGGAATTCATGTTTGAACACACCTGTCACCGCACTCCTTATGCACAGAAGCTATTCTGTGACACTGTTTTAACAACTGCACACGCTGGTGTGAATGTATTCATCTTAGCAGGCTAGGAAGAGAGTATTTGAATTGGAAATGAAACTCCATTGGACCTGCTGGATGTGCTCAATGAAGGAAAAGAGAAGCTGCTCGAGCAGAAAACACAAAGCCCGTGTTGGGGCCGACCCTGCCTCGTCCAGAAAGCCGTTCCTACTGGTTACCTCCTCTTTTGGAAATCCAGCTTTATGCAATACCATGCTCAATCAAACCGTTCCATGTGTGCATTATCCTGAAGTAAAAACAGGGGCTTATGAAAGACTTCATACAAAAACTGTGACTGAGGGAGAATGAGTTTGTGTGTGTGTGCATACAGTATCTTGAAAAGTAGTCACATTTAAAAAATATCCACATTATATTGTATTACAGCCGCAAACCTGAAATCATTTTAGGTTGCCTGTAAAAACTGCCTGATTTGCAAATAGAGTCCACTTCTGTGTAATTTAATCTCAGTATTTTCCAGCTGTTTTTGAAGGCCTCAGGAGTTTGTTAGAGAACATAAGTGAACAAACAGCATCATAAAGTACAAGGAACTCGGCAGACATGTCAGGGAGAAAGTGGGGGTTCCGTTTTAAAACAATAAGCCAAGCTTTGAAAACCCCATGGAGCACCACTCGCTCCTTTACCTGACGATTAAAACTGCACGGCACCACTGCAGACAAGAGAAGCACGTTACCTAAAGCTCGTGTGCGAGATTCTGTTGGCAGGGCCACTGTGAGTCATGCATTCCATAAATCTAGTCTGTGTGGAGGGGTGATGAGGATAAAGCAGCTGTTGAAAGAGAGCCACGAGACAGTTTACAGGTTGTCACAAGGAGACACAGCGAACGTATAGGAGGAACACTCACACATCGCCCCGGGACAAAACTTCCACCTCAGCGTATTACCCTGTGGCACATTGTAGTGGCAGCATCATGCTTTTCTTCAGTGGGGACAGGGAGTCTGGTAGCTAAATACATATTAGTCCCAGAAGGAAACCTGTTAGCGACACATTTTCGGTTGGGGAGGAGGTTTACCTTCCAGTAGGACAACAAACATAAACATAGAGCCAGAGCTGCAATAATATGGCTTTAATGGATCAAAGCATAACCATGTGTTCGAATGGCCTAGTTATAGTCCAGACTTAAATCAAATTAGGAATCTGTGGCAAGACTTGAAAATTGATGTTTACAGTCTCTCCGTCCAGTCTGACTGAGCTTAAGCTAAGGGTGGGCAATATGCCTAAAGTCATCTTTTTACAGTAGTATTACACCTAATGTTTTATCACAATTTCCCCATGTAAAAAAAAGCCGTTGGATCTTTTATGACCAGTTTGTGATATTTTGCTAACTTGTACCAAGTACTACAAGACTGAATACGTCATACTTGAAGTACACCCAGTCCCAGACTGTTTTTCCAAACTGAAAAACAATTTTAAAGTAAATGACAGCTCTCAGGTAAAGGGCGCTATTACCACATACTTTATGAAGCTAAAGGAAAAGGAGCAGTTTGCCTAAGAGGCAGAAGGATCACATCAAACAGATGGACAGCAGCCATTAGAGTGTCTCTTTCACTGCAAACATCAGTTTTGTGATGTCCAGTGTTTCACAGTGGATTCCACATTGTCTGTCGTATTCCACGACTCTGTGTTTTAGACCACATGTAACTCACAGGCTTCGTCGTATAGACGACAGGCCAATCTCACTGCTTGGGAAGACCATCAACACCTTTACAATCAACATCATTATGTCTCCCACACCTAGCTTAGGTATCAATTCCAAGGGGCCAGACAGAAATGAACACCACACTTTTACTTTGTAAAACAAGTTGGAGATGACACATGTACAACCTTAGCCTTCTGCTTCCCAATAATGCAGTATTTTGCATTGATGCATCACATGAAAAAGTTACAGGAATACCTGTGGTAAGGCCTGGTACTGTACATCCTCATTTCTCGCCTGAATGCTTATAAACCAGAGTGGGTCAGGGAATAGTCAGCATGCATGAAAACTCTTACAGGTGAATGATCTGATTCGTGATGCTGCCCACAAGTTTTAGACGATACTGTTATTTGTCAGAGCGGAGTTTCAGGTTGCCATCAGATCTATGCTTTTGTTCTGGATACGACAGAGTCCTGTGAAGGGATTTCATCTGAAGCACCACAGAACCAATCCAGCATCCCTCAGCCTCTCGACCTCTGAACCAACCTGCCGCCTTTGATTTATTATTTCAGTTCGGGAACAAACAGCCCACATGTCTGTGTATGACTGTTTACTGTGAGCTGGAGCTGTTTGGTCTCCTTCAGATGGAGGAATGTTTGCTCCCAATGTGGAGACAGAATAAATAAAGAGTTGTTTTTATAGGCTGTGCTGGAGACAGAGTAAACAAGAGGCCATGGCTGAAGTTTTTGAAAATTTCATGACATGTTTTGTTGTAGAAGCCGACATGTACAGCACCGGACTGCCAAGGAATGTTTTGTGAACTCCGAGAGGCGGCTGGGGCAACTTAAACAAGTCCATACTGGGTCTGGCTGAAAGACAGACCAGGTCCCAGTTAAGATAAGAGTTAATCCCACTCCTCCAAACTAAACTGTGAGTGAAGGATCAGGACAGACTGGACTTAAGGGCTCCAACCAGATTTGCTGCTCCAAACAGAAGTAGAAAACAAACCTCGAAGCAAAAATGCAATCCTACGGCTTGTTGGCTGTGTGCTGTAGCCAGGGGTGTTGCTAGACTTTGAGCTCTGCTGGAGACATTCTCCTTTCAGACCCCAGCAGCCTTTTTTTTGGTTTATTTTCTGCAAGATATGTGCAATGTACTTTGGTATAACTCACTGCTGAATGTTGCCATGCTGCATCAGCAGAAGCTAAAAAGGCATGACTAATGTCAAGATGTCATGACCTGAACTTTTCTACTACTAAGATCTGACCCACAACAAACCAGTGAGTCTTTAGGTATCCAATATATGTAGGTTTACAAAGCACCTAAAAAGTGGGATGTGCATACTTGAATCCAGCCACCTAATAAGAAAACACAATGCACCTGTGTGTAATATAATCACAATATAAATCTGGCTGTTCTGTGGAGGACTCAGAGGTTTGTTTGAGGACATTAGTGAACAAATGGCATCACAGGGACCCAGGAGCACAGCGGACAGACAGGTCAGGGAGGAAGGTTAAGATTGAAGCAGGGTTAACTTTAATTTTAAGTGGCTCGTTGGGCAAGAATCGAGGCACACCCTGGACAGGTCGCCAGTCCATCACAGTCTTCCAGTCTCTGGGACCTTGATTTCCCAATGAAACAAAACTGAGCAACAGTCCAGTTCCTCCCCTTAGCCCAGGTAAGATGCTTCTGATGTTGTCTCTGGTTCAATAGTGGCTGGACACGTGGAATGTAACATGTGTAGCCCATGACTAATATTAGTCTGTTCGCAGTGGCTCTTGATGCTCTAGCTCCAGCCTCAGTCCACTCTCTGTGGAGCTCCGCCAAATACATGAACATATTTTGCTTGACAATCCTCACAAAACTTGCAGTTTTCCCTGTTGCATACGCACCTTTTCCTACCACACTTTTCCCTTCCGCTCAAGAGTCTATGAATGTACTTGGATACAGAACTCTGTGAACAACCAGCTTCTTTAGAAAAGACCTTTTGTCGCTTCCCCTCCTTGTGAAGGGTGTCGATGACAGCAGTCTTCCCCTTCAGAGCCAGAGTGAGAGACCGTTTAGTCCAACTCCAGTCCTCGAGGGCCAGTCTTCTGCATGTTTTGGATCTGTCTTTGATCCAGCACATCTGATTGAACTGGTTGTCCGTCTGTCATCAAGGTCTGCACAGGCCCACAAATTAGCACTCATTAGGTTCAGCTGTGGTGAACCAGGACAACACCTAAAACATGCAGGATTTTGGACACCGCTGATCTAAAGCGACAGAGCGATGTAGGTTTCATGTGCAATGAGGGCGTCTGGAATTCAGCCATTCAGTAGTCATCGCCACTCTTCTCTTGATGTGTCGGAGATATGAGGGATATGGGCGGGCGGGGCTGTGAAGATGCTTTTTCATGTCTAGTTGAAGCACCATGTTATCACAAAGGGAATGCGTAATCCATCTCCTCGTGGTTTCCCATGTCCATCCAGCTCCCTCGGGAGTCAGTAATATTTTCAAAACTGGGCTTTACGCCCAAATGATTTATACATCAATAGCGTGCTTTGTTTTTCCTCCAAACATTAATGACTTTTTATGTTTTTACACAGTCTCAGATGAGGTTTTGCATGTCTTGTGTCAGAAGGGAGAGAACTCGGTCTGCTCAGGGCATGACCTTGTAAAAAAGGCTTGGCTTGTGGCTGACAGTTTGAAGCTTTGACCTTGTTGATTTGTTATGACAGAGAACATCAGCCCAACCGTCAAATACCCACATAGGCAAAGGCGTATAATTGAGCGACTGGTAATGATTGCGCTACAAAGGTGTCAGCAGTGTTGTTAAAATCACCTCCTAATAGTAGGATACTCCACAACTGATTATTAGCAAGCTGAACTGCAGGAGCAACTTCTCACTTAACATAACTGATAATCAAATGGAGACAGTTAAAAATATCTATGGTGCCAAATGCAGTGTTATGTTAAGTTCCTACATTTTGCAGACATCTTTATCATAGCTGGCTTAGTGTAAATGAAAAAAAAGGTCTAATAATGCTTGGCTGCGCTTCTCACTGCTGCCTGATCTAAGTACCTGGGGAGGCTGGAGGCTGGAGGCTGGATGTGTGTCAGTGCGTCCCAGATTTACCCAATGACAAACAGAGTGCAGTGGAGAAAAACTCCATTTTATATGATATTCTTAAACGTCTTGGAACAATATCTGACCTAAATCTACAGTCATATACAGAAACTAATTAAATGTTCAAGACAGAGACCTGGAGACATAATACATAGACTGTGTCAATGCCCTTTGTGGGAGAACTTTGTGTGGACTCAGAAAATGATGATTGCCATCAGGTTGAATTGGCTGCTCCTGTGAGTATTAAAATGTTCAATGCACCAATCAGGCCTTCTTACTCTTCGTCTGTGCTTGAAGAAACAAGACTTGTTACCAGCTTGTAGAGACGATTCCGGCTTGCTGTGGCTGGTTTATGTATTTTTCTGTGGCTCAATTTGTAGTTATGAAGGATTACTTAAAAATATGATCTTTTTTCTAAGTTATTCCAGACTAAGGAAAACTCTTCTTTCAATAGGAAATATTTGGTTCAACACAAAGTATTCATATTTTAATAACAGCAATTTTTGCATTCTCTTTGATTTCATAGTTACTAGAAATACATCTGTCAAGTAACTTTTATTTAGAAGCAAGCTGACTTTAGTGCACTCAAATCTGCTTTTAAATTATATCTATTATGCTTCCTTTTATACATTTAGGATAGGTGTATGGACTATACAAAACATGTTCATTACATTTTTTTGCACAAGTTCTGAGAGATAATGAGATTTTACCGACTCAGTTTGGCCTATTTTTAGCTCCTTTCAGAAGGAACTGTTTTTAGGGCTCTGCCTGTCACGATCTCCAGGGATTTGCTGTAAATTAGTTCTTAATGTTCCTGGGATAGTGTATCTGTCTGCTTTTTCACCCGTTAGTATTTGTTTTAATTAGTTTGTTTTGTTCTGTATTAGTTTGCTTCTGTTCGATCCCCTGTCATTATTCTCCCTCGTGTCCTTCATGTTGTTCACCTGTTGTTTGTCCTGTTAATTACTTTCACTACTCTAAAAGAAAATATGTTCTTGTAGAGAGGAAACTATAGCAAGCATACACTCAGTATATTAAAAAAAGAAAAAAAATGAACAGCTTAAAAAGAAAATACCAGATATTGCCAGATATAGCACTTGCAAAAATAAATAAAATCATACTCCCTAAACTCATCCACATTGTTTCACATTACAACAATTAAAATCAAGGCATTCTGTTTCATTCTTATGTGATAAACCACCACCAGTCACGACTAAATATTTTTTTGTAGCTCACCTATTGCAGTTTAGTCTAAATGATTTTATAGTCTGCAGAGTGGCAACATTTCAATTCAGTCCCCTTTACTCTCAGTCCCCTAAATGAAACCGAGTTAAACCAATTGGATTTAAGAAGTGCCCGAATTAGTAAGTAAAGTCCACCTGTGTGTAATTTCTTCACAGTATAAAATCAGCTGTTCTGTGAGGGCCTCAGAGAACATTATTAGGGGACTATTAGTGAAAAAGCAGCATCACAGGGACCAAGGAACACAGAAGGCAGGCCAGGGATAAAACTGTGGAAAAGTTTAAAGTAAGGATAGATTAACATCCCACACTTTGAACACCTCACAGAGCTCTGTTTAATCCCTTGTCTGAAAATGGAGAGTGTATGGCACACCTACAAACCTACCAAGACATGGCCATGCACATAAACTGACATGGAGGGCAAGGAGAGCATTAATCAGAGAAGCAGTCAAGAGGACCATGGGACCTGTTGGAAGTCGGAGAATTTAAAGGCACATGAGGACGGGGCATCTATCAATAGTGCTCTCCACACACCTTGCCTTTTACAAGAAATGAGTATTGCTGACAGAAATTCGCAAGAAGTCTTCTCTTACAATTTGCAACCAGGCATGTAAGGCAGTGGTTCTCAATCCTGATCCTCAAGTACCCCTGCCATGCATATTTTAGATATTTTAGTCTCTCTGTTGCGGCACACCTGATTCAAAAGATTGCATGAGCTCTTCAGCAGCCATCAGGTGCTGCAGTAGCCTTTTATTCATTAATATAAGTCAGGTGAGTGGCAGCAAGGAGACACCTAAAACACACAGGGCAGTGCTACTTGAGGACCAGGATTGAGAACCACTGATGATGGGGACACAGCAATCATGTGGAAGAATTTGCTTGATTCAAATGACACCAAAATTCAACTTTTTAGATTCCACACAAAACATGAAATATGGAAGAAAACCAACACCTAAACAGAGGTTTGTATCTGTGGCAAGACCTAAATGTTGTTCACAGGCGTTCTCCAACCCTTCTGACTGATTTTGAGCTAATTTAGAAAATAAACAAGGAGAAAAATAGCAGTCTGTAGATGTGCAAAGCAGATAGAGACATTCCCTGTAATACTTGCAGCGTTAATTATGACTAAAGGTGGTTGTGCAACATGTTTTCTTATGAGAGCCGAAAACAGATGTACGCCACTCATTTCTCATTGTTTAATAATGAAAACCATAATTTTATTTCCACTTCGCAATCACAAAAATGTTTGCTGAACCAATTAAATGAAATAAGACACATTGAATTTGTGGTTGTATCACAAAATGGGAAAACGTTCAAGGGGGTGTAAAATACTCCTGTCAGACCCTGCAGACCTGCTATCAGAAACTCTCTTTGCACAGTGACTCAAAGCAACTGTAGAGTTTCTGGTTGAAAACCTGCTCCATCTTAGCTGTGAAGAAAAAGGACACTGGCTGGAAGGCTTTGTGATTACGTCAACAGATGACTTTAGTCTACTGGGTGTGTGTGTGTGTGTGTGTTCTGGTACCTGCCGCTGAGCGAGAACCTTTTTTGCTCATTTTAACAGTAAAGTGAGGACCGAAAAAAGGTCCCTTTTTTCTGGGCTAGGGCTTAGGTATAGGACTAAGGTGTCAATTAGGTTTAGGTATAAACCGGTAAGAATTAGGTTTAGGGTGAGAGTTAGCCATAGAAAGACTTAAATGAATGGAAGTCTATGGTAGTGAAGTTACGGTCCTCACTATGCACATTAAACAAGGATGGGTGTGTGTGTGTGCTTCTTGCTTGGATGACCCTAAATTCTGATGGATTGTGAACCCAGGTGGATACAATGTTTACTTGTGAAGCAGCAGACAAATCAAACAGTGGCCCATTGGTGCTGCTGTAAAACAGGTCTGCTGCTCTGATGAAAGTTTGAACTCTTTATTTCACATTTTAAGAAAAAAAAACCTCTTTTCAAAACAAACAACTTTTTAACATAGCTCAATACATTCCCTGTCAGGAAAAAGCAGGTGGATGGAAGAAGGGGGGGGGGGGAGCAGAGTGAAGCCAGTGGGGGAGTCAGGAAGCGGATGGATGTGGAACCAAGGAGTTTTATATATATTAAAAAAAAAGAATCAGAAGTTGTGCAGAAGCAGGTACAACTAAATTAACGCTACAAATAGAACTGGGGTAAGCATGATCATTATCATGTTCTTAACTTAGGCCTAAAGTACATCAACAACACAAGGAACAGGAAAGGAACAAAAGGGACGAAAGCATACACCCACCAGCAACTTTATTAGAAGTACCGGTTAAATTATTTATTACCTTAAATAGCAAATTATAGGTACAGGTGATAGATGTTTAAAGCAAGTGTGTGAATGATGAAGCAAGGATAATTTAACAAAGACTAGGAATGGGGATTGTCGGAGAATTTCAGAAATTGGAGATCTGCTGAGATCCTTCTGTATACAAACATCTCTTGGATTTACAGAAAATGGTTAGAAAAACAGAAAATATCCAGCATGGGGCGGCTGTGAGGACAAAAGTCCTTATTGATGTCCGAGGTCAGTCATCAACTCCCTGCCTCACTCTCTGCTTAACAGCCTCACCTGCTCCATGTAAAGGCTGAGTTATACCCAGTTGTTGGGGTGTTGCACTGGTACAAGTGCAGATGGGCGCGAGCGCATTAAAGCGCTGTAGATGTTTATACTTGACGCAGACATCGGTGCAGTATTCTCCAAAAACAAAGGGAGACAGTACTCAACACAACCAGTGGAAATGCAATAAACAAAGGAAGAAACAGTTCATGTCACACACCCAAAATGGCCAAGGGTAGTGTCATAAACAATTATGAAGAATAGTTGGTGCGTTTATTGCAGTTAAACAGAAATAAACGAAGCGTTAGAGACGTAGAAGAAGACGGTATGTTTACCTGTTGCATACAGGAAGACATTGCAAACATGAAAATGTGGGTAAAAAGCCTGTCTGTATAGCCCATAGGGGTCTTTTTGTAAATGAAAGGTTTTAAAGAACACTATGCTTTACTAAATACAAGCATATGGCTTTACATGCTGTGGAATGTTGTTCTAGACTTGATTCATGCTGCAAGTGTTGGAAACTGAAGTCAAAATCCTTGTTTGGATAAACTTGGCCAATAAACTCACCTCTGAAAGTAAGCCAATAATTTGTGTATACTGTGTTCATTCACAGAACAGTGTCAACATAGCCTTTAACATAGTTGTGCTGCTTGAAGCTTCTTTGCCATTTGATATCAGTACAGGCAAACTTGCTTGGTGAGGGCTCCTGGGAATTCACCCATTTTGTCTGTGCTGACTTACAAAAAATTCGAAGGTGTACGACCTCGCAGCGTGACAATGCGCTGGGACAGCACAATGTGAGTCAAGTTCAATATAAACTTAAAAAAAAAAGAAGAATATAAACTTCACCTGCATTCAGTGTCATTCTCCACTTCTCCCTCAGTGTATAGGTTTACTGTTTGTCACTGTTTTTTGCTGAAACTCCCCTTTACACAGTTTGACTCTGTCCTCATGCGTCATGTCCTGCTCTCCTTGCACTACTCCTTTCTAATTTTATTATTCAGTTCTTCACCATGCTCATCCATCTGCGTTTTGGTCCAGCTCTAAACCCACAAAACATGACAGCCACAAAAACTTAGACCAAAAACTTTGGATAAACATCTGTGTCACTGCTTAACGTTTAACCATGACTGTAGATGGTAGCTTAGCCAAATCCCAGATCAGCATAATCAATACTCAACCTCAATGCAAAATAGTGTAGTGTGATCACAGGTGTATTTTATAATTTAAATGTGGTATCCAAAATATGAAATGGATCTAAAGTTTTAAATTAAAACTAGAACTGCAAGCAGTTATTAACGCGTCCCAAGCCTACCCACGCCCCGCCCCTTTGAGCATGCTCCTGGACTCCAGTTCAGCGTTCAAAACCATCATCTCACTAACCTGACAACAGCCAGCTGTATGTCGCTCCGCCTAGCTCCACTCACATACATCTGGGACACCGCCGATAGAGAATGATTTCTCCAACCAAATTTATGGTCTGGCCAATCAGGACGCAGGGCTGGAGTTTCATATATGTGACGTAGTGGAGACGCGACCATGACGTGAGACTGTTTTGATAGCAATGGCGGCTCGTCGAGGAAGCAAGCGTTAGCATTGATGCTGCTATTTCTACCGTGTTGTCCAATCTACCTAATATTGTTTCATTAAAAGAACATCAGAGAACGCCTCTGAAGGCTTTTGTTGGTGGAAACCATGTTTTCGCCCTTCTCCCGACCGGATTTGGCAAGTTTTGTTTTCCGGGGCCAGCGGACGTGCAGACGCGGACGCGCCCCGGAACGGTTAGCGGTTAGCGCTAACCATGTTAGGAGGCCTTTAGTCCTCAACGCGGTCGGCCCGGAATCGACTCCGACCCGCGGCGCTTTGCCGCCTGTCTTCCCCCCTCTTCCTGTCAGCTCACTGTCAATAAAACGCGTGCCACTAGAGCCGCAAACACATTATTATTATTATTTTATTTTTTTTCCTGCGTCGCTATCATCAGCGTCACGGGTTAGCTTCGGTGTGAGTGGTTGAAATAGCACGTCAATAAAGATGACAGACAAGTGGCTTATCCAATCATATGCAAGAATTTTTGATAAGGCCCAGCCTTCTGTAAATGCAATTCCTATGGCGGAGTCCCAGATGTATGTGAGTGGAGCTAGGCGGAGCGACATACAGCTGGCTTTTGTCAGGTTATCATCCCACAGCATCTGGTAGGAAAACTGGAACATCTGGGCTTCAGCACACCCCTTCGCAACTGTCTGCTAGACTTCCTCACCAACAGACCTCAGTCGGTCCGGGTCGGACAGAACACTTCTGATGTCATCACCCTCAGCACGGGCTCCCCTCAGGGCTGCGTCCTGAGCCCCCTGCTGTTCACTCTGATGACACACGACTGCGTCCCCAGGTTCACCACCAATCACATCGTGAAGTTTGCAGACGACACAACGGTGGTGGGCCTGATCAGAGACGACAACGACCGGCACTACAGAGAGGAGGTGGAGCAGCTGGTGGGCCGGTGCAGAGACAACAGCCTGATCCTGAACGTGGAGAAGACGAAGGAGATCATCGTCGACTTCAGGAAGAACTGGCCTCGACACGCTCCACTGCTCATTAACAGCTCAGCTGTGGAGGTGGTCAACAGCACCAAATTCCTCAGGGTGCACATCACAGACAACCTCACCGGGTCTGTGAACACCACGTCACTGGTGAAGAGGGCACAGAAGCACTTGTACTTCCTGCGGAGGATGAGGAGAGCCCACCTGTCCCCGCCCATCCTCACGACCTTCTACAGAAGCACCATAGAGAGCATTGTGACTAGCTGTCTCTCTGTGTGGTGTGGAGGCTGCAGCGCCTCTGACTGGAACGTGAGGAGAGTGGTGAGGACAGCAGAAGGGATCATCGAGGCTCCTCTCCCCTCCATTAAGGACATTTCATCCCAGCGCTGCATGTCCCGAGCCCATAACATCATCAGAGACTCCTCACACCCCCACCATGGACTGTTCTCCCTGCTGTCCACTGGGAAAAGGTTCCGCAGCATCCGCTGCATAAAATATGTGTGTGCAGTGCCCGAAATTAACTTTGTGATTCACCGGCCAAGTTGGCCAGGCATATTTTTTACCGGCCAAAATATTAATCCTGACCAGATCTCTCAACCATTATCAAAAATTAAGAGTGAGATTATTTTTATTTTCGGGCCACGTGGTTGGGGGAGTGGCTGACTGGACCCTGGAAGAGAAATCTTTGTTTCCTGACTTTGATAAGAAAATATTGTAGTTGATTATAAAAGGCACAATATGAATGATCAGATTCACATCCAGGCAATAAAAAAACACTACAGATTATCATTATTCTATCCATGTTGGTCTTATTTGTGAATGATGCAGAGTTTCATCAAGCCTATACGGTCCAACATTTATCCCTCAGCTGCCACACTTAAAGCACGCAGGGGTTCACGCTGCCTGCTTTACGCTGATCCAGTTGCTCGATTTTATCCTCGTGCGCTGCGCGTAAGGGATAAACAGTGGGGAAAATGCATAAATGAAGACTGTAAAGGGCTACTTTAGAGGGGAGAGATCTGAGCTGAAGCCCCTGATGTTACAAGTTCCTTAAAATTACCCTTAAAAGTGCGCACCTAAATTACATGTAATGTAATTTTGCGCACCTGAATTCAAGCGCAAGGCAGCAGCCCACCGAGGCACCGCTGGTTCTGTGTCGTTAAAAACAAAAGAGCATGAAACACAGCTACTGGTAGTGATTCACGTTTTGAAGGCTGGCCGCTGATAAAAGCACCTGGCTCCGAGGGAAGGGAGAAGAGATGCGCACTAGTGGCTTTTAAGCACAGAAACACAGCGCACGCAATAAAAAAATGCAGAATAAATAAGAATGAATCTTATAAACAAACTAATTGGCGTTTTAGACTGTATCTGGTTAGCAGAACTGTTTTCTGATCCAGCGGGCATGACTGGGTCTGAATGAAGTCTTTATCTGGGAGCGGCTCTGCCCCGTGTGTCCTGCTTCGCACCTTAACCGCTGCAGCAGAAACAAGGCGTGAAGGAAAGCTGAACCAGCTCCGCAGAAGGCGGGTCTAGACTGAGCTCTGGATGGTCAGAGCTGTGAAAAGATCATCCGCAGCCCAGATGGGCTTCGTTATGTTTATGTTATTTTTAATTTATTTGGTACAAAGATTTACTCGCCATGTGGCAGCTAGCCCTCTGAAATTCACTAATTTCGGTTAATTTCGGACCCTGCGTGTGTGTGTGTGTGTGTGTGGGGGGGGGGGGGGGGGGGGGGGCTGCACAACGCGTTTCAGCGGAGATTTGGAGGAAGAATAAATAATGAAAAAACACACGAAAAACAATAGGGTTCTCTGCTCACAGAGCAGACGTTCGCCTGCACTGCGGGCTTGGAACCCTAATAATGCGACTGTTTACTTAAGTTTTTCTAAATGCAACACCGAAATAAATCTGTATTTAGTGTAATAATTTTAGTCAAGTGCAAGCACTGGAAGCTCTGGTCCAGGTACCTGTGGGATGCTGATCTTTTTTATAATAGCATTTTTTGCATGCAAGCATACGTACCTTAGCTTGTAACAATATTCCAAAGAAATACACTGAACACCCTGGACATTATTTCACAAAATACAAAAACGTTAAAGGGGTCATAATGCTTGTGCAAGGCACTACAAGAAAGTAGCTATATATATAAAAATATCTGAGTTTTTTCTTTTTTTACAAACTTTGTTTATTTGGTTTTTAACAGGAATTGCATAGCCATACATTTACAATATGATACATATAAAACAAACCATACAATTCCCTTAAGTCATAAGAACAAGACAAAAAACACAACAAAATGACCTCCAATCACTCCCAGGCAGTAAGAAAAAGTCATAAGAAAAAGGACACACACACACACACAAAAAAAAAAAAAAAAGGGACACAGGATGAGCAGATAAATATATACACGAAGGACTAGACTGGGACAGAATGGAAATTAACCTGACCAACCAATCGTAGTAATGGCTGCCAGATTTCTGCAAATTTGTCAGAGGAACCCCGTAGTGACATCCTAATTTTTTCGAGTTTAAGAAAATAAACAATATCCCTCAACCAAAGTATGAAAGAAGGAGGTTGTGGTGATTTCCATTTAAGAAGAATTATCCTCCTTGCAATAATGGTCATAAAGGACTAAGAATTTTCAAAGGAGATGGCCCCGAAAACACCCCAAACAAAGCACTCTTGGGGTTCGGATCAATTTTTCTGCCAACCACGTCTGATATAACAACAAATATCTCTGTCCAAAAACTCTTCAGCTGGGGGCACAACGAAAACATGTGTATAAGGTTTGCAGGAGACTGTTGGCACCTATCACAAACTGGGGAAACCGTGCTACAAAATTTAGACAGACAAGCCCTGGTATAGTAAACGCGGTGCACAAGCTTGCATTGAATAAGACAGTGCCTAGCACATATAGAAGACTTATGTACCCGTATTAAGATACGTGACCAAAGCTCGTCAGGGATAGACTTTCCTATATCCTCCTCCCAGAGGGCCTTGATTGATCCCAAAGACTCAGAGCGGATCGAAGCTATGCGGGTATAAAGAATTGAAATAGATCCTTTCAGCCTAGGAATGGGCAAAAGCAAGGAGTCAAGGTCAGAGTTCTCAGGCAGCCTAGGAAAAGTGGGAAAATTACTATGAACAAAGCTGCGCACCTGTAAAAATCTGAAAAAATCTCGAGATGGAAGAGTAAATTTGGCAGAGAGTTGTTGAAAGGTAGCGAAGATACCATCTATAAATAAATCCCTAAAGGTCTGAATGCCAAGGTTTGACCAAATCACAAAAGTTTTTTCTGTGAGAGGGGGAGAAAAGACATGATTGTTCGCGATAGGAGCAAATGGAGAAAGGAGTTGTAGACCAAAATAACGCCGAAATTGAGTCCAAATCTTAAGAGAGGTTTTAACTACGCTATTCTTTGTGTAAGCAACAGTCGAAGATTTGATTGGTGAATACAATAGAGCTGCGAGAGACACAGGTTTTGCCGAATTCGTCTCCATTACAAGCCAGTCAGGAGAGGATGGGCCACACCGAAGCCAGGCTGTCAAAACCCCAATATTGGAAGCCCAATAGTAAGCTAGTACCTGAAGTTCGGTAGGGCCATCCCCCCAAGTGGCTTAGGTCTCTGTAAATATTGTCTGGACAATCTAGGGACCCTCCCCTCCCAGAGAAAATCTGAAACAAGAGAATCTACCCGACCAAAAAAGGAATTGGTTAAAAAAATTGGGACACATTGATGAGTTTTTTTGTTTTTAAAGACTAAAGCATGTGTCAAGATGTGCCAAAACTCACATGCAGCATCAGAGCTCATACACTCAAGTAATGATTATACTCAATCACTGTTTTCTGCCTGATACATTATCTGCGCAGAGTACTCTCTTACAGAACTCTTATAAAGCCCTCGGCAATTTTTCAGGTGGACTAGCATAATGCATTAGCTCCAGAGGTTTCCACTGCATAAGTGTGCAATATTAGGAACAGATGAGTTGCTCAGCAGATGGGGTGAGGAGGGGAGGAAAGGGGCCCGGGAATCTCCAATCAAAAGTTTCTTTCTGAAGCCTGGGAAGCACTGCTGATTTTCTGGAAGCTCTGTTCCCACTGAGTCCATAAATAACACTCAAAGTACACTTGGCACATCTTATCTCTGCGGCTTGTTAAAGCGAAAGCTCTTGAAGAAAGAGGATCAAATAAACCGTGCATGGTTTAAATGGTTTGATTTCACACTTATATTGAGCACATTTAACACTCAATACCTTTGATTTGGTTTGGACAAAGCAGGGCTTAATGGCAGAAAAAAACAAATCCTTCCTTTAGCTTGTGTTGTCTGTCCATCAATTTAATCCGAAGCAGGATCTGCCAAGGATCCACAAGGATGGGAAGAATCTCGGTGCTGATTACTTCATTGCATCTGTATAACTAAAAGGACAAGGTCCTAAAGAGTTTAATGGGGTAAACATGTTTTTTGACACTTTAAATAACCAATTGTATGCTAACATGCATATTCTGGTTCTGTATCACAGCTGCTGCTGTGTTTCCCAGGCCTCGACATGTGGTGTAGGAAAAGCTGTTCTCGTCCAACACCTGAAGCGGGGCGACGGTGGAGCTGGAGCCACAGATAAAAGCAGCGGCGCTGAAAGCTTGTTGAGAACGAGAGCAGCCACTATGAGCCTGCGAGCCGGGGCTGCAGTGATGACAGGTCAACATGCAGCTTTCACACTTTAGCACAAAGTGAGCGTTTCTTTCAGGGACCATGAGAACCATGTGAAGACAAATGTTAGTTATTTTTAACAGATCCAGATCTGACCATTTTTGACATTTTTAGTCAATACAACCACAAACGTTAATATATATTTTTTTATTGTTTAGTTCATATAAAAGTGAAGTGGAACCCTTTCTCACTGCATTACTGCTGCAATACTTTTGGGGTATGTCTCCACCAGGTTTGCACATAAACTGACATCTGCAGAACTGATCAAGCTTAGGCGGATTGGATGGAGAATGTCTGAACAATAATTTTGAGGTCTTGCCACAGATTTCCCACAGTATGATGCTACCATCCCCATGTTTTATGTGACAAGAAGTTCCATTTTGCTCTCACCTGGCCAGAGAACCATTTCCCGTACTGGAATTTTCAAGTCTTGCCATTAATTCATAATGACTCCAATCATCTTTCAACTCTGGCCAGGTTTTCTGTCCATGTTGAAGAAACGTATGTCCCCAGCATGATGCTAACTCCACCGTATTACATCAAAGGGATGGTGTTTTCAGGGTCATACGCAGTTGCTAAAGTAGATTTATATGTAAATTTAAATAACTTTTCTTTGCAGTTTTGTGTCTGAAAAGTAACAAAAAATATTACAAATAGATAGCAATATTTTTATAAGGTACTCAAATGGGTTATTATACAGAAAACTCTCATGCCAATATTTCATTGACGTGATGTAAAGCAATCAAAGGACTGAAAAGTGCTTACATTCAGTCACTTCAGCTGGCCCACTACAGGTTTAACAAGTTTCTGCAGAAAGACAAGCCAGATTTGAACTCATCTCACACTGATGGCGAAGGAGAAAGCCACATGTCAGTGGGACTCTTTTCAGTGGCCTCTCTGCCTCTTTTCTGTCACATTATACAGTATGCGAGGACCAGCCTTTGATCATGACAGCACATCTTGTCCACAGAGCAGGCCTCTGACATAAGAATCAAGACACAAACAGACAGAGTTCACTTCGGGAAAGAATGAAACTTTAGTTGCACCTTCAACAGACTTTGACAGTTCGTAATTTTTTTTTTCTGTGTCCCGTTGATACTTCTGCTCCTAATTGTGCAGGTCTTAAAAAAGCTTATTGGATTTGTTGTGTTTGAAGTGCAAATTTAATAAGACAAAAACTCTGAATATAGACACTAACTCCAAGTTTCTGTTTATAAATGTTCTAGATATAAATCCCCGGTGGCATTCTCCTGCGCTGGTAAGTAATATTGTCTCACAGCAGGAAGAATCTGGGATTTATCTTGCTGCTCAGGTCAGTTCTTTCCATGTAGACTTTACATGCTTTGTACAGCTGCTAAGCTAACTCACGTGACTTGGATGGATGTACTGTGAGGTGTATTACACCAGTCCAGGATGCAGCAGGAAGAGGCTTAAGCCCCCTGCGACACTACAGGAAAAAACAAGTGCCAGCTCTCCCTTAGCCTGAAAAAAGAACATTAATTATTTTCTGTATATTAAAAGCATGTTTTGGCTTCACATTTTTCTTATCTCCCCCATGTAAAAAAGCAATGATGCTCAAAATAGGTCAGCAGGAGATTAATATTTGGATCACAATACAGAATGGTTTCTGCAAAGCTGTAAAAGCAAAGGAGGATCTAAGCCTGCTGGGATCTTTGGCTCTATGAGATTCAAAGATATGTTTAAAATTTATCCATAAGAGTAATTCAACTTGGCTTCTGGTCCTAGATGAATACTTCACAGTTCTAAGATGAGAACCACACTCACCAGAAAAAAGCTAAACATTTGTTGTTAATTCACTTAAATGGCTAAAACAACCAATTTTACCATCTCGTTAGATGAATGCTTACGAAGTAAATGAGAATTTAATAGAAGCTAAGTGAATTAAAGGTTAACAATGAGAATGTTTGCCATCTAATAGATTTTTTTAAGTTTTTGATTTTACCGGGCCCTGTGCACCACCAGCGATCCATTAAAAGCAGGATTGCTTTTCCATTTCTGTAATTAACACATCTACACGACATTTTAATTGATATTTCTGTGCACATTAAACTAGTAGAAACGCTAAAACAGTGTAATTAGCTAAACAAGAAAGGCTAGAATTTTTTTCTACACTATGAAGCCATGTTTGACTAAAACTGAAGAATATTGGAAGCCTAGAGTAAAACTTTCATTCAAAAGATTTAATCAACACTTTTTTTCAAAAATTATTTGAAAGCAGGACTTAATTGCAGACAGGTGTTTGGAGCCACATTAAAAAAAATAGATTTGATAAGAAAACTGAGCAAACTTACAGAAATTACACAAAAGGAGCAGGACATGGAACCAGGGGGGATCATGGAATAATCTAGCAAGGAATAATGAAAACTAGGAAGCTGAAATACATAGGTCTGATTAGTGACATCTGGGCCTCCCTACTGAAGCTGCTACACCCGCGACCCGACCCCGGATAAGTGGATGGATGGATGATTAGTGACATAAAACCAGGGGTCTCATTTATAAAACATGGTATAGGATCTAAACTAAAAGTGTATGTACCGTACAACCAAATAAGAAAAAAGGAGTATAAAAAAAAAATCCAGATTCATAAAAACTTCCCTTTATAAATCACAGCTGTACCTGAGCGTTTGAGTACCAGGTTCTGCCTCATGTTCTGCCATCTACACCCCCACATTTAACCATAAATGGTCAATGCAAAGCACCTCATGTATGTTAATGGATATTTAGATGAGCCATCTGATCAATTTATGGCAACCACTGAGAAGAGAGCAAAAAACGCAATTTCACAGAAAGGCCTTTATTAAATGTTTGAATCAAAGATAAAAGCACATTGGGCTAATGTGCTCTCCTCTTGAATCTGCAGGTGGCGAGAAGGATCATACTAAAGAGAATCTGGGCGAGGGGGCAATGGGCACCGAGGGTCTGGCTGTGCACCCCAAGTGCACTGGTGTGTCTGGAGGAGGACGTGTGCTAACGAATGCTGTTCTGCAAAATCAGAGAAAAACAATTGATGAATTGAAGCAAATAAAAACAGTATTGAGTAATTTGTGTGACATTATGTCTGACATGTCAAACACTAAAATAGATTGTTAAAAAGTGAACGTTATTGCTGTCTTAAACATCGCATGGCATCCTCAAGGAGTTGTGCTCGGTGTTGAAATTCCTCTTGTCAGGAAGGGGGCTGTGGATCAGGGTCGTCATTCTGAGGAGGGAGGCCAGGAGTGAGATGGATACCATCTCTCAGTGCCAGATTGTGCAACACACCACTCACCTTGACAGTCTTACACACCTTCCTTGGATGATATAAAGGTTTCTTCCCCGATGCATCCAAACACTGCCACTGGCATTTCAGGAGGCCGATGACATGCTCCATATTTAAGCATGCCTGCTCCACGCTCTGGGGGTTTGGAAAGGCGGTTAGGAGCCAACGCCTGATTGGTTAGCCACTCTACCCTGTAGGTTTTAGTGAAATGCAATGCTCTAGGCTTAGGGCCGGGAAATCTGGTGAGCTCTAAAAAAAGTGTTCCATCCTAATTCGTTTATTTGCAAGGTCACCAGTGCCGCATCCATCATGCAACATTGTGCTTGTGTCACCATAGTATTTAAATGTTTACAACAATCGGTGTGACTGCCTCACACCTTATCACAATCTGTGATCACCCTGGTGATTATCAAGGAGAAGAATACCATGGTAGAAAACTAATAAAATGCTGTTCCGACTTTGATTTACGTTGGCTTATAGACCTTTTTAAATTTTATTTTAAAGGTCCTTATCTGTAGTTGTGGCTCACCAGCACAAGCAAAAACACTGCAGTTTTGAATGCTTATGGTAAGGTCACTCTATGATTAAAGTTTGATATTGTTGTGCCATTACACACTGTTCTAACTTATTTAATGTTTAATAAATAACTCTTAGTCTGTTAGGTATTTGGTATTTGGTAGGTGTTTCAACACATTCACAATGCAAATCCTGAGTTAAACGAAACATTATTTGATAAAAATAATTTTAAAGAATAATTTGCTCAGTGAAAATCAATGCCTTTAGGACACAATTTTCTTAATGCAATTATTCCTCCGGGAAGCTAGGGGCGCTTTAGTGATTGGTCGCTTGATAGGTTACTCCTAAAATTATACAAAACACCATTAAATCGACATTAATGTTCCATCATATACATGATGAGAGCGCATAAACAAACAATCATACAGATGTCTCCCGGTCAAACAAGATCTGGGTCACGTGTTGAGGAACCAGGGCACTTTGATGACAAATGGCCTACTGGAACATGAAGGCAATAAAGAACTATAGTAACCCTAGTCAACGAGGCTACATGAAAAGATTGTGGGAAACATGGATGCTTCGATACCCGCAGTCTAGACCAACAGCTTAACAACTAGTAACTCAGTGTTCCAACATCCACAAATGGCAGCTACTTTCACGACTAGAGATAGTTTCAAAACTAGAGAAGGGGGAACCAAGACACATAGTCAGATAGGGGGAATTAACATCAACCCATCAGAGATTGGGTACCAAGCTCCAATGATGAGAGAACAACTGAATGTGAGAATGTCTGAGATAAGATCATGGCTAACTTAAGAGCCTGTCAACCCCAACATTGACTTGTGAAGCTGAGTGAAATGCCTCTCAAGGATCTCCTTGCTGATGTGAATACAGCACTAAGTACAATCCCTACTGCGACCATCACAGAGACCAATGAGCTAATATACAGTACAGCACTGGTGATCATTGAGATGGTTGGCAAAGGTACCGTTAAGAGCGGCCATATTGGATAATGTCTACCATGAAAGAGAGGGTTGGAAGCCCAAATCAAGGCAACACAGAGAGAAGTAAGCCAATTGTCAGAACTCCAGAGGGGTGCATCCTGAAAGGGAATCCCCCAGAAATACAAACAGATGCCCATACTTGAGGCCCAGGAAACTGCCAAACAAAGACTGCAAGCCAGGCTGCCAGGCTGAAGAGATACACAAAGGAGATAGAAGCTAGTAGAATAAACAGGCTGTTCTCCACTGAACCAGCTAACATTTACTCCCAGTGGCAGTGTAATAACGTACACGAGCCAACCCACCAAGGCAAGGGACTGAGCACTACTGGAAAGGTGTATGGGACATAACAATGATGCACAGTGGCTAATAGACCTAAGAGCAGACCACAATAATCTCCCTGAACAAAGTCCAGTGAATGTAACAATGGCAGACATCCAACAAAGAAGAACTGGACAGCACCAGGCCCAGATATGATCCACACCTACTGGCTGAAAAACCTGACTTCTCTCCATGAATGCCTAGCGGCACAAATTAACCTACTGCTGACGAATGGTACCCACCCTGAAGGGCTGACAGAGGGCAGAACAGTCCTGATAATGAAAGACCCCTAGAAGGGGACAGCCCCTACCAACTATGAGCCAATAACCTGTCTCTCCACAATATGGAAGCTCCTGTCAGGCATTATAGCGGCTAAGATAAGTGGGCACATGGATAAACATATGACTTAGGCCCAGAAAGGCATAGGTAAAAACACCAGAGGAGCCAAACACTAGCTACTGGTTTACAGAATAGTCACCGTAGACTGCAAAAGCAGATAAACAAACCTGTGCACTGCATGGATTGATTACAAGAAAACCAATGATTCAATGCCACACACATGAATCATGGAATGCCTGAAACTGTACAAAGTCAACAGCTCTTTGACAGTCTTCATTGCCAACTCCATGAGGCTGTGGAAGAAGACCACCCTTGAGGTCAACTTCAAGCCAATTGCACAAACCTCCACCAAATGTTGAATAAACCAAGGAGATGCTCTGTCCCCTCTACTGTTCTGCTCAGGCCTGAACCCCCTCAGCCAGTCAATTAGTCTGGATATGGAAACCAACTAAGAAATAGGGTCACTATCAGCCACCTCCTGTACATGGATGACATAAAGCTGTATGCTAAGAGTGAGGGAGACATTGACTCACTGAATCACACCACCAGGATCTACAGCAGGGACATTGGAATGTCATTTGAGTTGGAGAAATGTGGCTGGATGGTGACAAAGAGAGGGAAAGTAACACACACGAAGGGGATTGCACTCGCAGAAGGGATAATAGCAGATGTTGAAGAGAGCTATAAGTATCCTGGAATACCACAAGCAAATGCCAACCACGAAGAGGCCACAAGGAAAGCAGCAAAAGCCAAATACCTGCAACGAGTAAGGCAAGTTCTGAGAAGTCAGCCCAATGACAAGAACAAAGTCTGGGCAATCAACAGCTATGCCTTGCCAGTAATCAGATACCCTGCTGGGGTAATAAGTTGCCCAAAGGAGGGAATCCAGACCACTGATGTTAAAACACGAAAGCTACTCACCATGCACGGTGGATTCCACCCCAAATCCAGTTTCCACAGACTATATACACGAAGTGCAAAAAAAGGCAGAGGCCTAGTGAGCATCAGAGCCACCATTGAAGACCAAACATCCAGGGTTCACCTACCGGGTCCGGGTACTGGGTACCCCTTTGGGGTGCCAGTGCCTGGACCTAGGAATATAGGATGTGTGTGGTAAGTGCGAGTGTGTGTACTGCGTCCTTTTTTAGGAAGGTTTGCATGTGGGGGCACTAGGGTGGGAACAAGTGAATAAGACTGTATGTAGTTTTATATTTGTTTATTTGTCAGGTTGGGTTTGTACTGCCCCCTCTCCCTGGACATCTCAAGTCTCCACTAAGTGTGGAGAACCCCCCCCCCCCGTCCTGCTCCCCTCCGCTGGCTGTCGCCTTGGCCCGCTGGTGCATTGGTGGTACTCAGTGTCCCGGGATGGGTGCCCGGGTGGGTTCAGTGAATTACTCAGAATATACTGTGCATACACAATCTGTTTTTCCCAGCATTCAATACATTTCTCTGACTCCCTTTTCAAAGAAATGTACAGTAAGTCTCTCCATACCATAGATTTAATTTTTATTTTTTTTTATAAATCCATGCCATTTGTAATGGGGTCAAATCACAGCCATTTTCAGGTTATAGAATTTCTGCTAATTGCTAAAAGAATCTTATGGAGATCTTTGTCTTTATAAAGGACTTTTCAGGTATGATAATGTCATGAATCAAAAATTTAGCTCCATATCCATTATTTTGTTAATCTCTGAGACTACCATCCTCAAAAATTATTGGATTTTTGGACAAGCCCAAGAGATATAATAATGGTTTGTCTTGTTGCTTCCACACTGTCTCCAACAAAAGCTATGACTCTGGCAAGGCAAGGCAAATTTATTTATATAGCACAATTCAGTACAGGGACAATGCAAAGTGCTTTACATGATTAAAATATAGCAAATTAAAACAGAATAAAAGCAAGCAGGAATAAAATGTAGATAGAAAATAGAACAAAAAAGTGGTGATTCAGTTAACTAGAACAGTTGAAGGCAATCCTAAACAAATGTGTTTTTAATCTTGATTTAAAGGAACTCAGGCTTTCCGCACCTTTACAATTTTCTGGAAGTTTGTTCCAGATCAGTGGAGCATAGGAACTAAATGCTGCTTCTCCATGTTTGGTTCTAGTTCTAGGTATGCAGAGTAGGCTGGAGCCAGAAGACCTTAATGGTCTGGAGGGTTGATACACTGATAACAAGTCTGTGATGTATTTAGGTGCTAAGCCATTCAGGGATTTATAGACTAACAGAAGTATTTTAAAGTCTATTCTCTGAGATACAGGGAGCCAGTGTAAGGACTTTAGAACTGGGGTGATGTGCTCTACTTTCTTAGTCTTAGTGAGGACGCGGGCAGCAGCGTTCTGGATCAGCTGCAGCTGTCTGATCCACTTTTTAGGCAGACCTGTGAAAACACCGTTGCAGTAATCTATTCGACTAAAAATAAAAAAATGAACTGAATACCTGCTCGCAGAGCTGTAATGTTAGGAGATATAAAGGATCTAATAACATTCTTCCAGCCAAAAGTTGTTTTAGTTGGAGTTTTTTTTATAGTAATAGTCTTTGACTTACAAGTATTACAGAAATCTTGCTTTTTCAAGCCAAAAATGTCTGAAATTATGTATTACAGTATTTTATGCATAAAAGCATGAAGTGTTCATCTGGTCTTGCAATTCTTGTAATATGTGGTTTTGTACTTTGTGTGAAACATGTTCTAAATAAATGCTTGGTTTGAAAAACAACCATGCTTTTTTTGCAATTGCAGTTTGGCTGGATAAGAATTGTCTATTTTATGATATGAAATCTAGAGACAAAAGAAAAACCAATTTTAATAATATAAAAAGAACCCAAATGAAGCAAGATTGTTACTATGCAAATAAAAGCAAGAAAGATGGAAAAGACCAACCATTGTCCAGGAGTAGACACTTTCCAAGCCAAAAGTGTCTGAAACAGACTTATCACTCAGAGTTGATATGTACCGTATTTGTCAGACTACAAATCGCTCCGGAATATAAATCGCATCAGTCAAAAAATGGGCTATAAAGAGGAAAAAACATATATAAGTCGCACCAGACTATAAGTCGCATTTATTTAGAAACTTATTTCACACAATTCAAGACTAAAAACTGACATTTAATCTGGTAAGGCAACTTATTCAATTGCACAGCTGCATCCACAATCGGCTGAATAATATGGAACATACCTGGGAGAATGAATGGGGTAAATTAGCACAACAGGCCACCAACTCCAACTGGGAAAGTTCTCGACAGCGCATTTCGGTCTAATTATGCTGAAATTAGACCGTGAGCGCAACGGTGCTAAGTGCTAAGCTAACAATATGACACGGATGTTTCAGAGCAAAATAAAGCTTACGTGCATCAGCGAAGTTGCACCTGACTATAAGTCGCAGGATCGGCCCAACTACGAAAAAAAGTGTGACTTATAGTCCGAAAAATACGGTATATGGAACTGAAAGTGACCGCATGATCCTGTCTCCCTAGGAGAATGTCAAATGTACAAACATTCTGGGAAAAAAGACAAGAGTTTTGTAACAACATCTCAACAATGTTAGAAAACTGATTGGACAAAACAAAAGAGCGAGAAGTAGAAAATTAATAATCACAGTATATACTTTTTGAGCCAGCTGGGGGACTTCAACGCTCATGTGGGCAATGACAATGAGACCTGGAGGGACGTGGTTGGGAGGAATGATCTGATCTGAACTCGAGTGGTGTTCTGTTGTTGGACTTCTGTGCTCGTCATGGATTGTCCATAGCGAACACCATGTTCAGGCATAAGGGGGTCCATATGTGCTCTTGGCACCAGGACACCCTAGGCCATAGTTCAATAATCGACTTTGTTGTTGTTTCATCTGAGCTGCGGCCACATGTCTTGGACACTCGGGTGAAGAGAGGGGTGGAGCTCTGCACCGACCACTACCTGGTGGTGAGCTGGCTCTGATGGTGGGGGAGGAAGCCGGTCAGACCTGGTAGGCCCAAACGTATTGTGAGGGTTTGCTGGGAACATCTGGCAGAGTCCCCCGTGAGACGGAGCTTTAACTCCCACCTCCGGGAGAGCTCTGAACATGTTCCCGAGGGAGGTTGGGGACATTGAGTCTTAGTGGACCATGTTCCGTGCCTCTATTGTTGAGGCAGTTAGTTGGAGCTGTGACCGCAAGGTTGTCGGTGCATGTTGCGGCGGCAACCCTCGAACATGCTGGTGGACACCAGTGGTGAGGGAAGCTGTCAAGCTGAAGGAGTCCTATCAGGCTTTATTGGCCTGTGGGACTCCGGAAGCAGCTGATGTGTACCGGCAGTCCAAGCGGCAGGCGGCTCGGCTGGTCGCTGAGGCAAAAACTCGGGTGTTGGAAGAGTTCAGAAGGGCCATGGAGATAGACTTCCGTACAGCTTCGAGGCGATTCTGGTCCACTATCACGTGTCTCAGGAGGGGGAAGCAGTGCAGTACCAACACTGTTTATAGTGGGGGTGGTGTGCTGCTGACCTCGACTCGGGACGTCTTGTGTCGGTGGGCGGAATACCTCGAAGACCTCCCTAATCCCACCAACACGTCTTCCATTGAGGAAGCAGAGCCTGGGGACTCCGGGTCGTGTCCTCCCATCTCTGGTGCTGAGGTCACCGAGGTGGTTAAAAAGCTCCTCGGTGGCAAGGCCCCGGGGGTGGATGAGATTCTCCCTGAGTACCTTAAGGCTCTGGATGTTGTGGGGTTTTGTTGGTTAACACGACTCTGCAACATTGCGTGGATATCGGGGGCAGTTCCCCTGGATTGTAGACTGGGGTGGTGGTCCCCCTATTTAAAAATGGGGACCGGAGGGTGTGTTCCACCTACAGAGGAATCACACTCTTAAGCCTCCCTGGTAAGGTCTATATAAGGAGGGTCCATCGGATAGTTGAATCTCGGATTCAGGAGGAGCAGTGTGTTTTTTGTCCTGGCCGTGGAACACCGGATCAGCTCTACACCCTCAGTAGGATCCTGATGGGTGCATGGGAGTTTGCCCAACCAGTCTACGTGTGCTTTGTGGATCTGGAGAAAGCATTCGACCATGTCCCTCGGGGGGTGTCCTGTGGGGGGTACTCCGGGAGTATGGAGTACCGGGCCCTTTAATAAGGGCTGTTAGGTCTCTGTATGACCGGTGTCAGAGCCTGGTCCGCATCGCCGGCAGTAAGTCGGACTCATTTCCGGTGACAGTTGGACTCCGCCAAGGTTGCCCTTTGTCACGATTCTGTTCATAACTTTTATGGCCAGAATTTCTAGGCGCAGCCAAGGTTGAGGAGATCCATTTTGGTGGCCTTAGGATTGCGTCTCTGCTATTCCTGGATGACGTGGTTCTGTTGGCTTCATCAGGGCGTGATCTACAGCTCTCACTAGAGCGGTTCGCAGCCGAGTGTGAAGCGGCCGGGATGAGAATCAGTGCCTCCAAATCCGAGAACCATGGTTTTGAGCCGGAAAAGGGTAGAGTGCCTTCTCCGGGTTGGGGAGGATGTACTGCTCTTAGTGGAGGAGTTTAAGTATCTTGGGGTCTTGTTCACGAATGAGGGGGAGATGGAGCGGGAGATCGACAGGCGAATTGGTGCTGTGTCTGCTGTGAAGCGGGCGCTGTACCGGTCCGTTGTGGTAAAGAGAGAGCTGAGCCAAAAGGCAAAGCTCTCGATTTACGGTCGATCTACGTTCCTACCCTCATATACGGTCATGAGCTTTGGGTCATGACCGAAAAAAGAAATATCCCGGATAGAAGCGGCCGAAATTATTTTTCTCCGTAGTGTGTCTGGGGGACTCAGAATAGAGCCGCTGCTCCTCCACGTCGAGAGGAGCCAGTTGAGGTGGCTCGGGCGTCTGGTTAGGATGCCTCCTGGATGCCTCCCTGGTGAGGTGTCCGGGCACGTCCCACCGGGAGGAGACCCAGGGGGAGACCCAGGACACGCTGGACTATCTTTCTCGGCTGGGAACGCCTTGGGATTCCACCCCAGGAGCTGGTCCAGGTTGCTGGGGAGAGGGACGTCTGGGCCTCCCTACTGAAGCTGCTACCCCCGCGACCCGACCCTGGATAAGCGTAAGAGGATGGATGGATGGATGGATGGATGGATGGATGGATGGATGTACTTTTTGATGTATAAAGAAAGTTATGTTCTATCAGCTATTCATCAGGTATTGTAATTTTTTTAATATATGTTTTTTGTGGAAAAGGTCCTAAATAAATGCTTAAATATTTTTGTAACCCTTTTACCACCCGGCTTGTTGTAGTGAAGTCTATTTAGTATAGGACCCCTTTAAACTCCAAATATCACTGTGGTAAAAGAGACATTCCGATGTATGTAAACTATGTCTAGGGTAAAATATGATCCTCATAGCTCATGAGCTCATATAGAAAAGAAAATGATTTGAGTAGAGAGAGCAAAGATGAGCAGGCACCATGAATCCCCTCTCCTGGATCATCCCCAATACAGGTGAGAGCGGATCTCCAGTGGCCACACCATCTCTCCCCCGTCTGAGTGTGAGGTAAGCAGCATGAACACGGTGATAGCTACTTTAGCTTAGCAACCTTGGCTCAGCTTTTTCGGCCACGTCCTGGTAGGGCTGGACTAAAAAAAGCTTATCGATAAAAAAAATGCATATTGATCGACATAGATAATTATTGAAAATATTTAAAATCATATTTTATGTGCAGCTCTGCCTGGACATTTTATGATATTGCTAAATGATTTAATTTTAATAAAGAACACAAACACATAATTCCAATTAAATCTTTATTTAACCAACTTTTTTAACCATAACAGAATTTTTTTAAAGAAAAATAACTTAAGAGACCTGAGTTATGTTATTAAATAATGACAAAGAATAAACTAAAGTGACCAGTAAAATGACCAAAATAAATATACCAAATAATTAAATAAAATAGCCTATTTAGGTGGGAATAGTACACTAGTTACTTCTCAGGTTTCATAATTGAGAGGCTGACGCAGGGCTGAGGTCCGAGGTTGTGGCGTGGGAAGATTGCAGCTCATTTTGCACTGATTCCCTGCACTCGTTGCACAATTTAGGGAGTGCTGTTAGAGAAAAACTTGCAGCCCAGAACTTTATATCGCGGATCAAGAGTGGCGAGTAATTGTTTGAAGCCAGGTTTTTCAGCTGCAGACAACAGCGGCATATCCATCACTGTGAAGCATTTTACTGCATGCGTGATCTCCTTATGCCGCTTGGACGCTTTTTCATTTTATCACAAAGAAGAGAGCCCAGTTTAGCTGCTATACCTGCTTTGTTTTGGAAGAATTTCCAGAAGATTCCAACGAAGACACGCAGCGCACAGGGCTGTCACAGCTCGCGCTGCCGCTGTAGTGAGCGGCTGAGCGGCTTACGTGATGAAACAAGTTGGTTGCGTTACCAGACTTTGTTTTTACCGGTTTCTTGCAAGTTTTACAAATCACTGTGGTTTATTTCTGTCAGACTGGCGAACTAGTAAAACCCCGTTTTGGGACCGTTTCCTCCGCCGCTCCTTGCTGCGACATATTCACATGCTCTGTGTTGTGGTTTGAGAGGGTGGCGCTTTGTGACGGCGTGCCTGGGTCCGTGATTACGATTGGTCGAGAGGAACTAGTGACTGTAGCATCAACTAATATGATAGGCTGAAAGGAAGGAAGGAAATCTCTCTATCAAACTTTTATCAACCCTATTTTTTCCTATCGCACCACACGTCTATCGATCGATATATATTGTTATTGAATTATCGTCCAGCCCTACGTCCTGGAGTAATGCTGTAAACTCAACCCCTCGGTCGTCCACGAGTCTTCCGCAGCGAGGGGAAATTATCCAGCTCGGCTGAAGCGCAGCTCTAAGTGCCTTAAAAGTTTTAATGCAAGCACACCTCTGCTGCAAGCGTCACTATAGCAGTTCATTGTCTCCTACTCCTCGTGCCTTTTTCCCGCTCTGCTCTATGGGTGCCCTGCATCACAGCTGTGCGTGGTAGACGTCAGTGCAAAGCTTAACTACACAGCAGGGTTTTGTTTTCCTCTTTCTTTAGTATGTAACCCAACATCGGATTTCCCTGCATTTCTAACATTTGTTAACATTATTCAAAATGCATATTTTAACATATCTAACCTTTTAACAGAATATGCATTTCTCACAGAAAATGAAATTACAAATGCCTGAACGTACCTTAGCATCAAAATGAAAATTCTTGTTATAAATTAAATAAAGACATATCCTGATACAGTAAATAATCAGGTTATTACATTTTAAACAAAAAATGCAGTTAGACTTGATAGGATGGGCTATGTTGTACGTTATTAAATGTAGAATAGCATTAGCATAACTATACTTGGGCCACAAAGCCATTACTCTGAGCTTTAGCTCACAAGTACATTATCATGTTCAACAGGGCTGTGACATGTTTTTCCAACAGATAGTTTCCAAAAACTAAGCGCACAGAGAAATGTCAGTAAAGAATGAAGATCAATGGAGAAATCTTGCTGATCAATGTTAATATTACTGTAAAAAAGCTCTTTACAGACACTGGAAAAAAAGAAGAGTCAGAGAAAAAATACAGAGGATCAGAGAAAAATACAGAGAAGCAGAGGAAAAAACAAACAAAAGTCCATTATGTTACCTGTGCTGGGTACTGAGTACTAATGACAATAGATTTATTTTAGCTACCTTCAACTCTTGGTGAAAGTGGGGCTTCACTTTTGCTAAGTAAAGAGTTGGAAAAAAAGAGCTAAAAAATAAAATAGTGAAACATGTTTTGGTGAAAAATTATGTAAGTTTGTTGTTTTTTAAAATAGGCTCTTATGGTTGTGATGAAGAAATTTCAATCAAATCTAGAATATAACTGAAATCATTTAGTCATTAAATGAACAGAGAGAATAGAGAAGTATTCTATTGGTAAACCAGACCAAGGACCATGGCCAATGTACTTCTCTGATGAGCAATTTCATTATCAGCAGTTCGTTCTCTTGGAAGTTCTTCTCTCATTTTTCTGAGAAGCAACCATGAAAGATCACTGAATTAGGTAACACATTCAGAAATGGAAAACCCCAGAATAAATGACAGTTGTTGTTGTGTTCGTTTTCAAGGACAAAACCAAACAAGCTGATTGGAAGTTTAGCATCAGCTATTTGTGCACAGCGGCAGTGAAAGAGGCCTCACTGAGGAATAACTCAATATTCACAGAAACAACGCAATGGTCTATGTAAGTGACATAACGGGCTAATCTGAAACAAGCCCCCACTAATTAGCCATTACCAAAATAACACACTGAGGTCATAGTTATTGCATTTTGTGACAGTGGACAGTGGTCTGGGTTTTACTGCAGGATTTAAGCAGTTTTAGATTTTAATGTTTCCATAATTGATTCATTGGTGTCATTTTTTCATGAGTTGAAATCATGAGAATTTAATTTTCAGTACTTTTGCCTCTTTTCCTCAGCCTTTCCCTAACTCATGTTAAATGTTTGGTATGTGATGCTGGTAAAATGTTCTGTTGAAAATGCAACTTTTTTATTACATTTTATGAAAATGTAATAAAAAAGGTTTCTCTCTTTAACCCTAGTATCAAGTCGCTTTTGCTAATGTTGTAAAGCATTTACAGGACGCACATCTACCCATTCACAAGATGTATCTCAAGAGAGAATCTCCATTCGGGTGTAACATGTGTAAATGCTTCATAATAAATCACATTTAATGATTGCCTTACGTTTTTCTGATTGGCAACGTGTTCATGCTGCCAAAGAAAAGGCTTGATTGCCGGAGCTGCTCACACAGCTGCACTCACAACCACACTTAACATGCCTGAGAGGCAAATACCTCAACCCGATTTAGTCCAAAGGAGTCTTTGCCTGCCAACAGCGCAGCTCTACCTGGCCAGATCAGATAGAGAATGTAGATAGCGTCTCTGCTTATATTCTTTGGAACAGTGTGAAAACAAACACACCTCCACTACCCAGCTGAAGACAGCCTTCTTGTAAACACTGTCCAACAGAGGGAAAAAAGACCACATCCTTTATTTGACAATATTACCAGTAGCTGCTGTCTACATCACTATGCATGCAACATGAAGAAGTAGTGTAGGCCTGTTCAAAAATAAGAACTTACTGCTTTGCCTTGGTCAGAAATTATGCAAAAAAAAAGAAAAAAGTGAATTCTTTGTATAAGACAAAAATATCTGACGTTCTGGTTTCTGACCTACTTGGTACAAACACACTGAGCTTGAAAGACTTCTGCTTTTTCTGGAGGAATGTGAAAAAAACTAACCCTGAGGTCGTTCTGTTTTGTGCCTATGAACACAGGATGCATCGTTTTAGATATATTGAATATAAAATAGATACGTCTGCAGTGCAGGCAGAGTAAACATGTTAATGAGAGGAAACACTGATGGTCAAATAATATTTATAGTCTTTTTGAATAGGACTCAAACTCTTTTACAAGCTGGATGTATTCATAAAAAACTCATCTATAAAAAAACACATAAAAAAGACTGTAGAACTTAGAAATGAAGCCTAAAAAGGTCATATTTGTGGGTGTTCATAAGAAAATATTAAGAAGCTATCCATTATGATAACATATTGTCTGCAAGTAACAATAGAATGCTCATGAAAATAAATAGATGTCTGATTCTAATTTTAGTAACTTGATGTTAACAGGAGCGAAAACAAAAACACAAAAGCAATATTAGTGTCAAAAAGTTAAACAGCTAAACAGATTCTTTTTCTCATCAATAACTTCTCATTCGCCCAGTTCATGATGTGTCAGCACTACAGCTCAGTTTTATGTAAACATTTTATTTCAGGGCTCTTATTGTCTTATTATCCCATTTCACCGTTCAAAAGTGGTCATCTAAATCCCCAGTTCAGCTTAATATTTATACAGACACAGGACAAAAAGGTACAATGTACCAACATCACCATCAAGTAAATTTCTTCCAAAACTGTCTATTAATTTCACATATTTACAAAAAAAACCTTGTATATACTCTGATATCGAAAAGTCGTAAATTTGGGGGGAAGAATTTCCATGATCAAAGGCATAAATACATGATATTAAAACTAGGATATTATCTGACATATGTTCAGAATTTAATATCAGTTAACTCTAAGTATTTTTGTTTTAAAATAGTAGCACATGTTTCATGTTAGAGTTCTGAAAGTCCTTTTTGTAAAATAAAAATAACTTCAGTTTCATATGTTTGTATAGCTTAATGCACAACATGTTTTTTAACTTGTGCATAATAATGGGGATCAAGGTCCTCTTTTTGTGTTATTATATGACAGATATTTTGTTCCTGTCTTATATCCTTGACATTCTTCTTTGCTCCAAAACCTTTTGTTTTCCAAAGCTGCTATTAATTTCAAACAACATGTCACCTAAAACATGTAAAGCCTTTTTATTTGGTCCTGCACATCTCGCTTAGCTTGGATTCTCTGCTGAGGGTAGGCTAACGCTAGCTTGTTTCCTCCATGTGATGATGTTCTCTAAGTGAGAATTTGAAGCAGAACTTGTTTTCTCTTTAGTTCCAGTTATTAGCGTGTGGACAGAACTTATTGCCAAAGTCACTCACCTGCTTCCTACACAAAGCACTTTGATTTTTGTTATGGAACTCTGTTTCCTTGTGCACCTTCTCCCTCAGCTGTTGATATGATCTGGTTTTCCCAAAAGTTTTAGAAAGTTGCTTGCTAGTGTCTGACAGTGTTTTAGTGTCACGTTGTCACCTTGGTTAAACAAGTCAGGTTTACAAGCCCAGTATGGCTCCAAATACCATGTCGATCATTGGCAAAATTACAATAAATCCCAACAATATAATTTGCAGAGAGCCTGTGAGCCAAGGGTGCCGCACATAGTTGACTGAAAGTGGCAGAGGAATCCTTTTTCTGGTTAGGACAGACTCGCTAGCTTCAGAGTTGGTCACCTTTCTTAAAGATGTCAATTTTTTCTTGAAAAGTACATCCTGAAAATAAATTTGCCAATAAATCTGCAAACAAATCCATTTCTTCTCCTTCGGCCATTCTGAGTTGACAAAAGAACTATAAAAACAACACAACTTTATTTTTGCTGGTGCAGCTTGCTACAGATGCTAGCTAAATGGTGTGAATACGCTGACATTACCGTACGTCTGGTGTCACCAACTTAACATCTGATTGGTTGATGCAACAGCTTGATCGATACTTTACACTGGAGGGAATGCAGAACTGATAAGAAAGGCCTCCCGGCAGATTTCTTTGACCTTGGCAACAAATGATGCCAGAAAGGTAATTGGTAAAATGCTTTAATGTGAAACTACGTGTCTAGAAGCAGCAACCTGCAGAAAAGAAAGGAAGCAGACAGGCCATTTGGAATTGTTTAGTATTTAATAAAGTATCTAAGGACGAAATCTAATTAACATCAGTGTGTGATTCAGATATTTCTCAGGCCTGCACAGATGACCTTGCAGACCCTGATGGCTCACCACTGCTGGAAATACACATGGCTTTACTAAGATATATCTGACTCGACACAAAAAGCTTCTCTAAAACTCATGTCTTTCTCTCACAAATGTATTTACATTCAGAGCAGTTTATTGGAGTGCTAGTTGAGCATATTGGCATGCTTGGTGTTTACTCTGATGTGTCTCATTGATGTTTTACTTGTAAGATGTTTCAGTTGCAGTTATTTGTGTGTTGGCAAAAATTGCGAAAACTGGTTTTCTTGCTTCACAATCTTTGCTTAAAACATTATAAAAGGCAACAAATAGAGCTTTTTTGGTCACTGAACATCTGTGGAAATCACAATCAGTTACATCACACAGACAGACCATGTGCTAGAGCAGCCAATACATTCTCTCTTTTACCATGAACCTCATTTTAAAGTGTGAAAACACATAGTTTTAGAAGAAGAAGAAAAATCACCCAGGTCAATAAAATAACCCTTCTGGCTGAGGATATTCTCCCACAAAAATACTCAATAAAAAAGTAAAAAGAGTAAAAAAGAAAAAAAAAAGAAAAAAGGTCAGTCTAAATGGGTATCCATAGGTGTGACCCTAACAACAGGAATGCAGTGACTGAGATCATATTTTTATGTCCAGAATCGGATCTGGTCATTCCTGGTGTCTAGGAAATTACATCTTATTTTGCAAGGTTGTGTAGATTTGCTTTGTGTTCTAATAATCCGTGTAGATGAGTGTCATGATCTAAGTCACTAATATCTGTTGATGTATATTCAACATATACCAGAGATCATACTGGCAGCTTTGCTGCTGTACAGTTGCAGAATATATTTAGCTAATTTACATGCTAAATACCTAATTTTATATGTTTGTGCAATGTTCAGATTTACTTAATTGTTACACAACTAATGTATGAAGCGCCAAAGCGGCCAATAGCTGGACGTACAGAGCCTTAGGTTGGAGCACGAGGCTTTGTACGTCCAGCTATTGGTCACTTTGATGCTTCATACAATTCTCCTGGGGCGCTCAGAGCTGCTGTGGGTCGGCAGCACCCATCAGTTGCTGCTGAGAGGGACAAAACAGTTGTAGACAAAAAAAAGTTTGGTAATTATCCATCCAGGGCATTGTACTATCACAAGAGTAATAACTGAAAGCATCTCAAACTACTAACTAATACGACCAGAAGTGGTTCACACCAGACCAGCGAAATAAAGAAGTCCCCAGAAACAGCAGCAGCACAACTTTTATTAACATTTTCAGTTTGACAGGTAAGAGTAAAGACGAAAGCTCGTTGTCCTGATCTGCTGGAGTTATATGATGAGACAGCTTTAATGCTGAGCTCAGCTCAAGCAGAACTAACGCTGCTCACAGAACCATGAGTCCATCGGGACATCATTAGTGACTTTGACAAAGGCAGCTAGAGCAACTGTGATGCTTATTAGAACCAGACTTTTTTAAACGATGTGCTCAGCACTAAATCAGTACCACATTTTTCCATAACACTTTCAGATATATGACACCTTTTTGGACACATTTCTTCAGAGTAACTGTTCAAAAAAAATGGGGCAGTGAGGGGGGGGGGGGAACATGGACATATTTGGAGGTTGACAATGATCAGAAATGTAAGATTTCACATAATTTTCAAAATGACTTTTTGATATAGTGGTGTTGTCCATACATTCAATTTACGTCTTCGTAAGGGTTGTAATACAGAGTAGTAAATCTTTGTAGTTGAAATCTTTCATGCACAGTTGGATGTTTCATTAGGTCATTGCTTGTCTGAGTGAGCTGTCCATGTGGCTGCCCCTGATGCCCTCCGGGTCAAATGTTGACTCTGCAGCGGGTCCAAATTCAGGAATCTTCAAGGATGTCTAAATAAAGCCTTGTGCTGCAATCCTTTCATGCCACATGTAATAAAGCTATGAGGCTGCATGCACAGTCCTCGCACCAGATGGGGCTTAAATGACTCGCATATCCTGCCACTTTTATCAGGACGTTCTCCAGCGAAGCTTTGAGTTAGCCCACTACATCATGCTTCCTGGTGTTTTGGCCAAACACAGAACTTTTATTGCACAGAAGTATTATTGCTCCAGATTCCACAGTGAAATAATAAAATTGGAATGCTTTGGACGAAAAAAGTTTCGTTTTTTTTCAAAGTAGAACAGCTACCCTGTGCTTTAAAATAAGTTAAGACTGCTTGAATCTTTTTCACGTAGCGGGGAGTCAGAACCTTAAAGTTCAAACCTGTCATGTAAAAAAGTTGAAAACCTTCTTACTTCTCAACAATATGTTGGAGACCATAGTTAAGGGAATAGCGCTGTCGTATACCATGGGCTGTGTGCAAGGGTGTCAGTAGCAGGTTTCCCATTTTGCACGTCATAACCGTTTTACCCGACATGGGAAACTGCACTTTGAGAACAGTTGAGCATTGTAGGTTTACAAGGCAAGGGGTATCAAAAGAAAGAAACTATTGATTAGAAGACCAGAGTTAAGAGTCTGAACATGGAACAAAGCTCTATTATATGAGTCCTACTCTCAGTATGGAAGGCTGGTCTGCCACTTCGGTGAACACAGAAACATTTTGTCAATACTCATTTATGGTTTTTAGACCAGCCTTACCTTCAGTGTGGTAAATAAATTTGAATATTATCGAAAAGTAAATTTATTTCAATTACTCAGTAAACTAAATGAAACATGATATATAGGCTTTTCACGCCTTTATTGCTATTAAGATAATTTTCTGCTTACATCTAATGAAATCCCTACATTTAAAATTATATAATTTCATCAGACTAATAAAAAAGCATTGCAATACAGATGTCTTTAGGAAATTTTTTGACCAATCTGTATAATCTGATCCAATCTGTATAATCTGATTGAATTTGATTTTGGAAAGTGCCTTGAGATGACATGGTGAGGCGGTGAGGAGCGGTGAGGAGCGGTGAGGAGCCGTGAGGAGCCGTGAGGAGCCTTGAGGAGCCTTGAGGAGCCGTGAGGAGCCGTGAGGAGCCGTGAGGAGCCGTGAGGAGCCTTGAGGAGCCGTGAGGAGCCGTGAGGAGCCTTGAGGAGCCGTGAGGAGCCTTGAGGAGCCGTGAGGAGCCGTGAGGAGCCGTGAGGAGCCGTGAGGAGCCGTGAGGAGCCGTGAGGAGCCGTGCATCAACTCTGATGGCGCTGTGTGACACATACTGACTGATACCAACAGTTGGTGCATGCCCGTTGTTGTCTCTCTTTATATTGCCAGTACAAATGTTAGATTATACATACAGAATACCACACATGCTGATGTTGCCCAGTCTGACTTATATATTTAATGAATGTGTGTGACATATTTGGTCTTTTTAATCATGCTAAATAAATGCTGAGTGAAAGTGTACAGGGTGCGGCAAAAAGTACTCATCTGCACTGATAGGGTGTACTGCGTGCTCTTCTATGCACCAAGAAATGTAACCATACACTAATCACACAGTAATTGGAATTATTTCCAATAAAATGGTAGATTACGTTTCAAAATTCAAGGATTTTTCGAAACTGGATTTTAAGTGAAACAGACTCTGGAGCTGAAATATCTACTTCAAACGAGTGGGAGAAAGTTAACCAGCTCTTCTCCACAAAAATGGTAGGAGGGTTAGATTGGCTGTGTGGTTGTGCTATAGGATGACCCCTTGTTTGCTTTCCATGCTTTGTATTTTCAAAATGTGACAACGGCTGGCCTAACCCCGGATATTGTGATGTACTTTACCTAGGAGCCTCAGCAAACATGAAAGAACAGCTACTCACATTCAAAGCCAGATATTGTTGAAAAATTTGGAGCTGTCCAGATCGACACAGATTGGCACTGGACGAGCAGCACAGACTGAACATCAGCATCAACAACACAAAGGTGAGGAAATACCAGAAGATTTTAAGAGACATTATTAATGCAACCTTCTTCCATGCCAAACAGTTAGCATTTGGCAAAGATGAAACTGCAAGCTCTTCCAAACGTGGCAACTACTACATGCTTTTGCTGAGAAAGATTAAACGTTAGCTAGACGTTTGAAGACATCCACTGTGTTTTCCGGCCTGTCAAACAGAATACAGAATGACTTAATTGAAGCAGCTGGTGGGATAAATGTTACTAAGGAAGAATTAATGCAGCCACATTAATTGCCATAAACGTGGACGATACAGCTGATATCACAAGTGAAATGCATATTTCTGTCGTTTTGCACTGTCTAAAGGTGAAGTGAACTGTGATATGAAAACAGCTTTTTTGAGAGATGTAAGTGATAATGAGTATCTCCTGCTATGGCTAATTATGAAGTGGGAGTTTTGGATGAATTTAACTGTGTGGAAAAGCTTGTAGCTCAGATCTAATGGGAAGCTGGTCATAATGAACGAACAGGTGCCAGAGGCCATGCTTACCCACTGTTACTTGCACAAATTGAACTTAGAACCTTTTGTAAACACCTGAGGGGCTTGGTTCCCTCTTTAGTCCACATAGTGCACTGTGAAGCAGCGTTTACCAAGAGCAGCACCAACCACATTAGAGCTCCAACTCTTGCCTGTTGTAAACAATAAGGACATATAAATCTGAAGTGCACGCTGTATTTGGCATTGTGAGTGAAAATCCTGACAGCTGGGATATTGACATGATGGGTGACAGGCATGAACGACGGATGTCAAAAGCGTCAACATGCTGGCATATAAGAACATTTCCAGTGAAACTTATGCATTTTCTCGAGTGCAACAAAACAGTTGTTGAACGCAACACTGGTATTGTTCACCAGTTTGACATCTATCAGCTGTTTAAACGGAAATGCACCACACTTGGCCTGACAAATAATGGAGGTAAACATTCTGGTAGAGATGAGAGAAAAATGACATATTACAACATTAGGGACATCAGTGTTCCGGTGAAGACTCCTTTCAGTCATTTTGATTAGCTAACTTTCCTTGGTCGGTTAGAAGTCCCGTTATACACCGTTTGCTGTGTATAACGGAGAAAAGGTCGTTCTCCACATTGAAAAAACTGAAAACATACAGTCGGAATAGGACCGAGGCAGGACGACTCTCCTCTCTGGTGATTATCTACATCAAATTAAAAATTAAGGCAAACAAGGATGGTTTTTACAACAGATTGACATCAATATTCATGGAGGATACGCACATGGATTTTATATAGAAATCCAGGTGCGATCAGACACAATCTTTCACTTTAATAAAAGAAAGAGAGATCGGTGCCCCCAAAATTTTCAATTTAAAAGATCAAATTTGAATTTATAGTTTATTAAATATTCTTATGTTTTTCTTGTATTGTTTTGTTGAACAGAATGGGATTGACTAAAGGATAATTAAAAAGTTTTAAAATCACTAAATGTCAAAATTAAGGTAATTATTGAAATAAGATAAGATTTCCTTTATTGTCCTTACCTGACTCTCGCCAGATGGATTTCATTCTGCAGAGCTCCACACATCCATCTGGTATCGTTGCATTGGAGATGGATTTCAGAATGAGGGGCCTTATCAAAAATCCTTGCATATGATTTGATAAACCACTTGCCCATCATCTTTACTGACGTGCTACTTCAACCACTCAGCTGTCACACACACATTCACACCGTCAGGGTGTGAATGTGTGTGTGAATGACTAACTGCAGTGTAAAGTGCTTTGGGGTCGTCAGACTAGTTAAAGCGCTATACAATTACAAGCCATTTACCATTTACTCCACCCTTGAGGTGGACAGTTTTTCTTACTGCACACAATCCTCAATAAGCCCTGAGAAATCAGAGAAGAACTGGGTCTGTTGGGGGACCCGAGAAAGTAAAGCGCAGGTAAATTAAATTAGTCGGGTGAATGTGTATGGAAACGCTACCTGTCATTTACAATGGAAAAGGGACCACTGTTGCAACTTGCTTCCTCGCTGTGAGCCTCCATTGTTGTCTGAATCCAAACGGTCTTCTCTGATACGTCACATGTACGAAAATCTTGCCTGGCGATCCTGATTGGCTCGTCAATTTTATGTGGTATTGAAATCCGTCCCAATGGCAGCGATTCCAGATGGAAGTGTTGAGCCGTGTGGAGCTCTGTGGAACTACATCCATCTGGCGAGAGTCAGGTTATTATTGTCCCACAATGGGGGAATTCAGGTATAAGCATATATATATATATATATATATATATATATATATATATATATATATATATATATATATATATATATATATATATAATATTCATATAAGCATTAATTTTGGGTTTTGGATTTCAGTTTGGGGTCTTGTTCACGAATGAGGGGAAGATGGAGCAGGAGATCGACAGGCGGATTGGTGCTGCGTCTGCTGTGAAGCGGGCGCTGTACCGGTCCGTTGTGGTAAAGAGAGAGCTGAGCCAAAAGGCAAAGCTCTCCATTTACCGGTCAATCTACGTTCCTACCCTCATCTATGGTCATGAGCTTTGGGTCGTGAACGAAAGAACGAGATCCCGTATACAAGAGGCTTGAGGTGGCTCGGGCATCTGGTTAGGATGCCTCCTGGACGCCTCCCTGGTGAGGTGTTCCGAGCACGTCCCACCGGGAGGAGACTCAGAGGGAGACCCAGGACACGCTGGAGGTACTATGTTTCTCGGCTGGCCTGGGAACGCCTTGGGATTCCCCCGGAGGAGCTGGCTCAAATGGCTGGGGAGAGGGATGTCTGGGCCTCCCCACTGAAGCTGCTACCCCCGCTACCCGACCCCGGATAAGCGGAAGACGATGGATGGATGGATTTTGGGTTCATATATTTATATATATATATATATATATATATATATATATATATATATATATATATATATATACATCTAACTCCAGAGGCATCGGTGTCTCACCAGTCATGAATCTCACTCAGGTATTTTGTATGTGGTTGAAATGTCTCTGCAATTTGTTTTTGACCTTCATTTAAGCAACTATTTTAATGTAAACTACCTTGAAAAGTGTTCATACCCCACAAACCAACCTTTTCATGTTTTGCCACTTTACAGCCACAAAATTCAATATCTACTTCTTAACAGGAAGTCTTGTTCAGTTGGAAACCCTGTTTATTTCCCCTTAAATGGTGCAACCTTTCACAGAGCTACCACAAGCTACCAACACACACGAAATTATTGACTTGAGAGAAAAGGGTGGCTAGGATTGCTGGGCATCATCCCCCACATCAGTGAGTGATCAAGTTGATGACCGGCATAATGAGGAGGTGCCAGTTTACTGTGTCCGTATGCAGTTCTCATACACACTATTTAGGTCACTGTTTATTAAATTGATAAATTGTTGAATGGCCAACATGTCTAGTTCTTCAAACTTCAAGCATCTAATCCAGTAAACGTCACTAAAAATGAGTCAGTAGCAGAAAAAGCTGTTTGCTGAATAAGGTGAGAGTGACAGCCATTTGTTAGCAGCTAGCGTTAGCTTCCTCAAATTTACTTGTTAATCTTCATTTAAACGGCTGCAAAGCTAATATTTTTGTGTGCGCGGAATATGAGTTTGCGAAGCTAACTTTTTGGTTAGCTATGCCCACCACTGCTGAGAGGGTTAGCAAGGTTTGCCGCTCAGCCTACAAATGCCTTTTTATACAAAGGAGGCAGCATTTAAAGGGAATAAATAGGCGTTCCAACACGGTTAGCTTTGTTGCCCAGAACCATTGTTACAACAAAGAAATGATCAAAACACAGATTGCCTTAATGTTTTTTTGGTGATGTATTTTACTTTATTGGGATTTTATGTTCAGTTCATAATTGTGAAAAGAAAAGGACACATGGTTAAAAATTTAGTTTTTACAAATTTGAAAATTGTGATTTACATATGCAGTAAGAGGCCTTTTTTGAACACACCATTCCTACTGTGAGACATGTTGGTTGACGCATCCTGCTGTAGGCATGCGATTGTCAGACGGGACAGGTAAGCTGTCTAATGGCAAGATTTGAAAAAGCCCTCAGATGAGAATTTGAGGGATTTCAACACTAGAACACCTTTGTGACAAAATTAGGGCTGGGCAAGTTAACGCGTTAATTTCGCGTTAATTCATTAGACTATTCATTAGGCGATATTTACTTTAACGCGCATTAACGCATGTTGCTCACATGCTTGTATTTTGTGAAGATCTGTTGCTGCGGTGTAGGGGTTTGAATCAGAACAGTAGGTGGCGATAATGTGCCAATAACCTCGCTGTCAGCCAAGCCTCGGATTCAAAGAGGAAGAAAGGTGCTGGCCGGAAAAAAACAGCCGACATGGGGAAGGCGGTGTTTCCCGCAGGAATTTGCTTGGTGAGGCAGTGAGTTGGCGGCCGGAACAAGTTTTGTGCGGAGCGGAGCGGGGTCTGCATCCACGCCGTCGGTGAAGTCGCTTCTCGTTTCAAAGTATCCATGTGTTTTTGCCTGTTTTTCCCCTGCCATTCACTATATGCACGCGAGAAAGCAACAACAAAAAAACGCGTGTTAACGTCAAATAAACATGCAAGCATATCGAGTTAGCAAGCATTTCAGTTTAAAGTTCTTCCAGCAACGAATATGACAGAAACAAGTTAGTTGTAACCACTGCCAAGTTAAACTTTCTTATCACCGGAGCACCTTGAGCTTAACATATCACTTAAATGCCAAACATAGTGTAGACATCACCAAACAATTCAATGACTCAGAGAAGCTAACCAAAGTAATGGCGAAGTGGATAGCTACTGTAGACCTTTTTTGTGCTTCACACTTTGGTATTGAACATAAAATGGTAATGCTGCTCCCTGCTGTTACCTCAGAAATTGTCTGTTTTTTGTAGATTTTTTCCCCATAAAGAGAATTTCCTGTCAGTGGCAATAAGCTTTAATTTATTATTATTGCTATTTTTTGTTTTACATGTTTAAGTTGAGCTTTACACTAAATAACTTATGTGTTACTGATAAGTGCTACAAATGTTACAACACTTTTGTTCATATGGCAGCAGAACATTAAAATAAAATTGCTCTTTATACTACTTTTGAATTCATTCTTGGAGTTTGTAAATACAATGCGATTAATCATGATTAATCAGGCAAATTATGCGATTAATCGCGATTAAATATTTTAATCGTTGCTCAGCCCTAGACAAAATATATCTCCAGAGACAGACCCTAGGAAATACTTAAAAACGGTTGTACAAAGTATAACATACTGCGCAGTAACAAAATGTTGAAAACCTGACAAGATATGAATACTTTTTGCAAGGCACTGCACCGTGTACCAGTCTAGCACTGTGATTAAATACAGCACATTGTTCAAATTGTGAAATGTGTGTTGATGAAAACATAAATTTTAACATATGAAGTCCAAAATAAAAGCAGGAATTAATCTAAGAACAGTCCAGAACACTTTTTAAAACAAATAATATTTCTGAGCACGGGTATGGTTATTCCACCAGTAATTCTCTTTTCCTGTGCCTCTTTGACCAAGTCAATATGATAGATGAGCAAGCCAAATATAAAGAAGGGCCACATCTGCACATGAAAGTCTCCCTTGGTGAGCGAACAAAATTAGATATCTTGTGGTGTTTGAATTATTGATGCCACTTCTAAAGTACTCATTGTAATTCCAAGCCTGTGGCTTTCACTGATTCAGTATGTGGGGGGTTTCCTGGCTGTGGACATTCATGACCATCTTTTTATTGGAATAAAATATGAATTTTAAGGGTTTTATTATGTTATAACAACAGCTTGTTTCCAAAGATATCTTTGGATTTCTGTCATATTGCATCACATTGTAACAGCAACAGCTCAGAAGCCACATCAAAAACACAGCAATAAAGTCAGATGGGAACTTAGGTTCCCATCCTAGAGAGGACATGCCAAGCATGTCCTCTCTTCCTTTGTCCAAATAATTATGTTTCATACTCGTCCAGAAATACGGTGCCCGTACTCACAAAGAGTCCTAAGACTGAAAAGTAGCAATTTTTTCCCCGTCATTTTTAGAAAAATATAAGAATATCTTGAATTCTAAGATTTTTCTTAAAATTTTACCTCAGTAAGATAAAAGTTATTCACAAAGCACCGTAGGCCTTAAGAGGGCTCCTAAATTGAAAAAATGTTAGGAGTGGTGAGGAGAACTTTTAGCGAGCCTCACAGTGTCTTAAGCAGGAAAGATGATGGATACAGAGAGACCTGATTGGCTGATCCACCATCTAAACATTGAAGGAAATAAGCACATAAACTTCTTTTACAATACATTATTTATATGTAGATAAGATCAACTTTATCATCCCCATAGGAGGGAAAATAATTAGTTTCAGTGTCCTGACGGGTTAAAGGCACGGCTATATAGTCATATAATTTTATTGATGGAAAATCAATAATAGGAAACATATTGGATCATAAATAAAAAGTGGAAAAATTTACAAAGAATATAGAGAAAATGTTATATTGTTGACTAAAAATTTTCTCAATACTAAACATTTTAGAAGAATTGGAAAAAGTTGCTTGCAGATAAATGTATACCGTGTTTTTCGGACTATATGTCACTGTTTTCAAAGTTTAGCCGATCCTGCGACTTACATTTGGGTGCGGCTTATATATCAAATTTAAATGGTAATTCATATTAACCAGTAAGAACCAAGGAGTAAACATTACCGTCTATCGCCACAAGAGGGCTCACAACACTTTGTGAACTATTGTGTAACTATTCTACTCCTGTACAACCTAAAAATGAATTGAAACATAAACTTATAGACAACAAAAATCTGAACACGTTTGTATGTTGTTTCGCTGTTTCCGTATGCATTCATGCAGCATAGCGCTGCATGGTGCAGCACGAAGGACCCAGACCGTGACAGAACCCTGTTATTAGGCTGTCTGTGAAGCTAATAACAGCTAGCGCTAGCTTACAGGTCTGTTGTCCAGGCGGTTTACAACTTCGCTGATGCACGTGAGCTCTATGTTGCTCTTAAACATCCGTGTCATAGCTGATTAGCATGTATCACCGTTACGCTCACGATCTAATTTAGGCGCAAGTTTGACAACTTTCAGCGTAATGGCCCATTACACCGAAATGCGCAGGATAAAGCCATGCTGGTTGGAGTTAATAATTTGCCCCATTCACCCTTCATGGTATGTTCCATGTTATTCAGCCAGTTGTGGAGGCAGCTGTGTACTTTAATAAATTGTCTTAGCAGATTAAATGTCAGTTTTTATGAATTGAGATTTTGTAAAATCTATCTTGAGATTTATGAAACTTTCATCCTGTTTAGAATAAAGATCAGTATAAACATCTATGTACTGATTTTTTACAAATCCCTATAACATTGAGCAGATGAAGCATTTTTTTAATGTTTCTAATAAGTTGACGATTAACTTTCTCCAAGATGGGCCTCTTCAGGTGTGTGTATGTGTGTCTGTGCGCATGCGTGTGCATGTGTGTGTGTGTGTGTGTGTGTGTGTGTGTGTGTGTTAGCCTGCAGGATGCAAATAAATGTTCTCTCATTACATAGAAAACGTACTTATTGGACTTATAATGAGGATGGTGAAATTATTTAGATGTATCCATGGACATTCACAGACTAAATCAGACTGGAGGTAATAAATGCAAATTCTACAAAAATGTCACACCTCATTAAGCCATTACAAAGGTTACTTTAAGGGAACTGGAATCACATTGGTCCATTTTAAAAATGCCAATGGAATTAGGCATCAACCCTTATTACAGAGATGTCAAAACCTCATCCAGAAGAAGAGAAAATTTACATTCCTGGTTAGTTTACCATGAGTTTGAATTTAAAGCAGGAGAAAAGCATTCTGTTCTTCAACATGGAGGCAGACCTGCAAGTAGTGTTTGAGATTTGGCAGCTCAACGCTTCAGTGCTCACCCCCTTCCTTCTTTTGTTTGCTTGTGCACACTAAAATTACCTCAGCCTTAAACCAGAGTGGACATGCAGGAAAGATGCTGACTCCCCCGGGGCTAAAACCTCATCATTAACCTTCTAGAACGGCCCCAGTGACCAAGAACAGAGGGTTGCTGTTAATAGCCCACTGTTGCTTAGTGATGTATGATTTTCTACACATAACAGATACAGATCTACCAAGATGGACCGGTTTTGGTTTGGAGCCAGTGGAGTTTTTGATTCATCTGGCGGGAAGATGAGGAGCTCAGGGAAATATGTGTCATGTGAGGGCTTAAAAAGCATAAACATTTGAAACCAATCGCTCTAAATAAAGGGCAGTTAAGGCACGGTAACGGGCACTTTGCTAATTGCATCTTCCACCGAGCTGATTTGTTTGTGTTAGCGCAACTTCTCCAGCGGTGTCTGGATTGTCTTTGAGAAATACCGGGGGTTAACCAGACTGGTGGCAGCACCAAACCTCCAGCCCAAGAGTTTGTAAACTATCAAAACCACACATGAAGATCCAGGCTTCTTTTGCTAAAATGCAGGCCCCGTCCGCTAAGCCCCAGAATGAAAGTATAATTAAAAGGGCCCTGATAAACATATGACACAGGTTCAAAAAATATTATCAGCAAATCCACTGGAAAAACATGCTCATTGGATGAGGTTCAGCGTTTTTTCTCTTCGCTTAATGTCTCACATTCGGGCTGCTTGCTGGTGGGGCTCCCAGGGAACCTCTGCTGCATGACATATGTGTTCTATTACTCCTCAATCTCAAACGACTTGTGGCTTCACAGTCTCCTAGAAAAGGAGGATTAGTCCATTCTGAAATTGATTTATGCAGGGCTCTAACTGTTTATTAAATATAATTGACCATCAAGTTGTCAGGGCAAAGCGAGGGAGAAAAGAGCTGCTATGAAGACCACAAGAAGGGGAGCTTTCTTTGAAAAGCCATTAATCTAAAGAATGTCTCAGTTAAAGGCCGGAGAAGCAGGGAGAAAATAGATCATATTTCAACCACTTGTACTACCTCACGTAGGAACTGCTGGATTAATAGGAGCTCAAGTCGATGAAAGTGATTAGTAGGCTCTAAAAGGTCTACACACCCTTGTTAAAGTGCCAACTTTTTGTGATGCCCAAAAAATTGGACTTTAGTGAATCATTTAATTTTATTCAATATTTAATGTGATATTTATCCTGCATGATTTAAGGGAACCCTCTGTGTTGTCAGAAGAAAAGACCCAATAATCAGGTTGACTTAATGTGCAGATCCTTAAACCAATGCTTTGTTGAAGCACATTTAGATTCGGTTTCAGCATTCGGTCTTCTAGAGCTCACACATGCCATGAATTACAGAAAATCTAATCTAAATCTGAAATAAAGTTCAGCTGTCCTGGTGGAATCAAAACAATGTAATTTTATAAAGGTATTAGCCATGAGGAAGGCACAAAAAAGTCCACATTATATTACATGTAGACTATGATAGACGGAAGGCAGTCACCATTAAAGGGAGAGTCTACGATTTGTCCAAAATGTAAGTATGTCCATTTTTGAATAACTGCGAATGCGCAAGACTATCTTACCTGCTCTTCTGCTCCTCAAGGGGATGCCATGAAAAAATCTCCCAAATCCACTCTGGTCTTATTTCTTTCTACTGAGGGGTTCCTCTTCTTTTCATAAACTTGTTTGTTTCTTTTTTTTTAAAGGCATACTATGCAACATTTTTCAGTTAATTAATGTGTTCCATACCGTTTTGGATGATTAAATGAGTCATTTCAGGTTGAACAAAGGTTTTCTTGGCCGCCCTGGTGGTCTGTGGGGGAAATACCGCACTTGTAACTGCAGGAGCCCTCGGCCCGCGCCCACAGGCTCAGAATCTCGTGCAAGATCGCGAGAGTCGGTCTTGCTTTACGGCGAGAACATGTTTGTTGCTAGCGCAGTGGCGATATCTGTGCAGTTATCATGGCGGAACCGGCAATAAAACAGCGAAAGCCCATGTCGGAGCAGGCAAGAAAGAGGACAAGGGCTCTGGACAGAAAGAGGAGTCGTACACGGGTGAACATCGGGCAAGCTTTTTCCGAATGGCGAGAGCTAAAAGAGAAGAGAAGGCTGCAAGGCTGACACGGACCTCACGTTTCTGCTGATGCGATTGTAAGTAACATTGGAGGGTTTCCCTCACGCTACCGCCTCCCAACATTCAAAAAAAAAAAAAAAAAACTAACTCGATATGCGCGCAAAGCTTGTCTCCCCCCCCGCTCCGCCGGACATCGGCGCAAAGCTTGTCTCTCCCCCCCCTCGCTCCGCCGGTCGTCCGGTAAGCTAATTCCTAGGGGAAACACTGCATTGGAATGGTTTCTCTCTCTCTCTGTGCATGTTCATACTTTCACTGTGTTAGTCACTGTTTGTACTGCCGTTTTTTCGACTTTTGTATTCGTTGCGTTCGCCTGTCTGCTAAGCTCAAAACAACCGCGCCTGGCTTGACGGAGAAACCAGGAGAACAGCTGAGCATATTTACGACAGTGCACTTTTACTTTCGCCCTCTGGGGGGAGCCTCGCTGGAAAATCAATCCCGGTTGCATAGTATACCTTTAACCTAATTTTTCTGAATACATAATGTATTGAGCACAACATGCTGGAATAATGAGACAGATCATTTGTATGAATTTATTTAAATTCAGAAGTTTACAGACGCTGGAGTTACTATGCGTTTAAACAATTAGGGAAAGCCCAGCTGACAATGTCATGTTGTGAATGTCATGTCATTCACAACATTTGCTTTGAATGGAGACTCACCTCTGAATGTTTGTTAGGCCAACACCTCAAACACACTGCTCCCTTGTGTGAAATCATCCAAAAAATCTAAAATCAAAATAAAACTGCCAAGACACAAGAAAACCGTGAACCTCCACAAATCTGGTTCATCCTTGGGTGCTATTTCCAGATACCTGAAGGTACCACATTCATCCAATCCAAAGGTCCTTGTGCCCTTCGTAGCTGAAAAGTTGCATGAGCAAACTTGTTTGTTTCTTGTGACTCTCAGCCATTTTCAAAGTATACGGTGAGAGCAGCGGAGCTACAATGAACAGTTAACACCAAAGCTAACCGAATGCATAAACAGTAGAAGAGCACATGAGCAGCCAGCAAGTGGAAACTAACAAGGAGCGTACACGCACACTGGCGTTACATGAGGGCATCACAATAATTGGCAGTGATTGGTTAAAGTTTTTACAGGCCTGCAGCTTTCACAGAGATCCAATTTTTTAACCTCCTTTTTCTGAATATATAATGTATTGACTACTGTCAGGATGGAAGGACATTTTCACCAAGTATAACAAAAAGTGTTTCTGAACAGGATGACCAACTATAGGTTTAATTTGAGGAAGTATTGAACAACAGGGGCATTAAAAAATTGACTATTTCCTCAAAATTGATGAACAGAGAAAATAAAAACTTGTCAACAAGAGTGGCAAGACGCCAACAGCAACACTGATGGAGCTGCAGAAATTTCAAGAACCTGCAAGCATTTGTTCTGTTCTACAAGTGACAATCTCTTGTAATCTCTGTTTGTCTGGACTAAAAACAAGAAATGTGAAAACAATGACTGTACATCATTCTATTTAGAGTTCTCTGTTGAAATGGAGGACATTTCATACTCTTTGCCAGGCGAGAGGGAAGAGAAAGTCAACAAGAAAAAAAAAAGACGTAATTACCAGGAGAAACGTGTACATGGGGGGGGGGGGGGTGGAGGGATATTTGAGCTAGCCAGTTTAATGCTGTCTGCTCTCTTTATCGTGTTTATAGTCGCTTATTTTAAAGTCCAAATAAGCAACTGCACATTCAGAAACGGGCCCAACAAACCTCGACTCACGGAATTTACAAGCGACTTTAGCAAAAAAACAAGCGGACTTGGCAACAGTGCCGAAAACCTTTTCACACGATGAGTGTAGCTATTAGCAGTAGCTTGGTACCAAATACATGGATGACATACTTCTTGATATTGTCATATTTATGACATTCGTGGCTTCTGTAGTAATTGTGATGCGCTTGACAGCAAAGTAATTTGTAATTCATTCAGTGCACCACTAGATGGTGTGCCACTATGAAAATCTTACACACTGGGGCATTAAGATATGAATAATCCCAATTACTAATTTTGACCTTTTTTCTAGAAGTCTGGAAGCTGAAGATGAAGAGGGATTTTTATTTTTCATCACCACATTGAGTTCAAATCATTCTTCCAAACCAACAAAAGAAGGACTGCTTTACAGGAAAATCTCAGCTTTCGACTGGCCTAAAGTCAGCAGAAAATCACGACCTCAACAAAGTATTTATTTTTTTCTCCTTCAAAAAAATTTGCTTGTTTTTTTAGGATAAATGTCACATTGTGGGTAAATCTTTTAAAAAAATCTATACTGAAATCATTTTTACTTTAGAAAACGCTGATGTGTTTACTTTGTAGAGCCTCTGGTACTGGTTAGAAATCAGAGTTCTTGAAATAAGTCTCTATTCCTGCATTTGCTGGGGGATAATGTCAGGAAGCTTCATCTGTCGGTGTGATGGAGAGGGACTGTTTCCTTTAATGATGGCGATCAGAGCTGGGGCGGATCCCAACGGATTCATGTCAACCATGTGTGCATAAGACGTGTCACAGCCATGGTGGTCTGATCACCATTATCTGTGTGTTAAACAAAAGATGTGTCTGGTGTCTGTTAAAGACGAGGCAGATGTCAGACACAACACCCCCTGTCATGCTGTGACAGTTTAAAGACAAAGGCTCTTCTGCTTTATATCTTACAATGAAATGATTAAGGCTTATTGATGAAAGCTAAAACATATGTTATGCTTTTTGTGATAGACTGCTCTCTAGCTTTGGGTGTAACTTGTCCATCAGACTTTACCCTCCAGCTCCATCCCCCACTCGGGACCCTTAAAGTGAAAAGAATGTGGGGAAAAATGGATGATTATGATCTTATCTTCTGCAAAGACTTTTTGAAAATAAAAACAGCCCACCACTATTAAAAATAAAGGAAATTGCCTTTTTTTTACCCAATGTTAAATTTAGCATTACTACTTTTTTCTGTCATTCAAAGTTCTACTTTTGTGAACACTTACTTTATTTTTAATTTACCCAGATGCTCCAAACCTGTTTAGTTTTTCAGCAAATACACAATTTTAAGCTTTTTTGTTTAAAGTGCCAGAAATACATAAAGTAAGATACATTTTACAAAGCATTTCTAAATTGCTAAATTTTGAGTGTTTTAATGGATTATAAATAAACCAAAATCTATTCAGGATTAGAAATAGAAATGGACCGAAATCCAGAACCATTCGGGTTTGGACTGAAGAGGCGTGCTCAGCTTTACAGCACTTTAAATTGTCTTGTTGTTACTAAAATGTGCTATACAAATAAACTTGCCTTTCCTTACAGTACTGTTTTGAACACACAGACTGGGGATCAGGAGACAGACTGGCCTACAGCAGGGCTTGGAGTGAGCTGAACAAGGGCATCCAGAAGACAAAACGCAGATACAAGCAGGGCATAGTGGATAACTTCAACAGCAACATGTGGAGAGGCATCGGGACCATCATGGAATATAAGCACAGCAACCAGCAGCTCAGCAACAACCCACCTCTATCTGACACCTTAAACAGCTTCGTGGCATGCTCTAACTCTCCAAGCAGCAGAACATCTAAACATCCTCCTCAGTCAGGGGTGCAGCATCAGTCCCTCATCTTGCAGTTGCACCAAGTGACCTCCTCCTTAAGGAACATCAACAAGGCCACAGGCCCAGACATTGTGTCAGGTCAGGCACCAAAATCATGTGCCGATCAACTTTTTTCTGGACATCTTTGACCTCTCCCGGCAGCCCTCCATGGTCCCCATCTGCCTGAAATCATCCATCATTATGCCTGTGCCAAAGAAAACAACCATCCCCTGCCTCAGTGATTACTGCTCTGTTGCTCTGACCCCTGTCATCATGAAGTGCTTCAAGAGGATCTTCCTAAAGTGTATCAAGGATGCCATCTCTGCTGGCCTGGACAGCCTGCAGTTCATCTACATTGAGAATCGTTCTACAGAGGATGCTGTCTCATTGGCACTTCACGCAGATCTGACTCGTCTGCCGCATCCAAACAACTATGTCAGGATGCTATTTGTGGACTTCAACTCAGCCTTCAAAACTGTGCTTCCAGACATGCTAGCCCTGATGCTCCACACCCTGGGATTTTCTCCTGGATCAGTGACTTCCTCACCAACAGACCCCAGGTGATGAGGATTTGGAAACTCACATCTGCACCAGTGATACTCAACACTGGAACGCTGCAGTGTTGTGTCTTCAGCCCTGCCCTCTTCACACACACAACTGCTCCTGGGCATTCACATTTCCTCTGACCTCTCCTGGACTTCCCACCTGGTATAGAAGGCCTAACAATAGCTCTTCTTTCTCAGGAAACTGAAATGGACTGGACTTTCTGCTCACCTGCTAGAACTACAATCGAAAGCATCTTGTGTCTCAATGTGACATTGTGGTATGAAAGTTGCACAGCACGGTAGAGGTAGGATTTAGCATGGGTGCCCTGATACATCTCAATAATCCGGATAGAAAAATCATAAAAAGATGAGTAGGTCCTCTGGACGGGTTAAAGGTACTGGTTATTAGGCTAAGTTGGCCCGCAACTCCTCGGACTGAAGAAGTCTCTTGGAGAAGAGTTGAAACATTTCTACAAAAAAGAACTCTAGGACATATTCAACTATTTTGATTAAGGCTGAGGTTAGCAGAAGAGTTTGTGGGATGTCGTCTACAAGGTCTAGACACAGTTTATGCTACAAGAGACCAGAAAAGGGCCAGACGTGTCCCACACCCATCAGATAAACGATTCAGGAACAATAAATCAAAAACTAATAAACTTAAAAAACAGCTTTTTTCCCAAAGTTTTAAGGGCTATCACCCCCTGCTGAGAATCAAACAAACTACCAGCCCAGTTCACAGTCTGTTACATATTTACAAAAATGCTGCTGGTTTCACAGGTTCTTGATCCAATTGAGAATTATTTGAGCTTTTTCTCATATGCTAATCTCCATTTGCACACTTTTAGCTCAGGGAGTGTTTGTTTGGACATCCAAGCAAATTACATAGTGGCCATTCCAGTATGTTGTGTATGTATGGGATTTTCTAATGACTATTTGACCCCAGCCAAACAGACATCCCACCCTCCTTTGACCCACAGCTTTCCTGTCACACCTGAGTTGTTTTGTCCTCTACCTCAGTCATGGACTCTTCTGCTTCCACTTGTCTTCAGCCAAATCAGTAGATGCTGCTGCTCCCTTCCCCTCCCACTTTGCTGTTTCTAGAAGTCAGGTGAAGAAGCAGCTGAAGAGACTGAAACGGAACCGGAAGACTCAGGTGGTGGCCTCAACAATCGCCTGGATCAATGACTACCTGACAAACAGACCACAGTTTATGAGACTGAAGGACTGTGTATCTAACTAGGTGGTCAGCAGCACAGGAACTGTATTCTCACCATTCCTTTTCACTCTGTACACTTCAGACTTCCAGCACAAGTCTGACTCCTGTCATCTACATAAATACTCAGATGACTTTGCATTTGTCGGATGTATCAGAGATGGACAAGAAGCTGAGTACAGGGAGCTGGTGGACCGCTTTGTGGCATGTGTGGAAGAAATCATAGTCTTGAATGTGAACAAAACAAAGGAGATTGTAGGTTTCAGGAGAAACAGGATTCGATCAAACCCAATTTCCATCATGGGAGAAGAAGTGGAGGTGGTTGAGGAATATAAATACCTCGGTTTTCATCTAGACAACAGACTGCACAGGAGACCAGTGTTGTAGTCAAGTCACTATGCCTCGAGTCCGAGTCCAGGTTCGAGTCACCAGTGTTCAAGTCCGAGTCAAGTCCAAGTCATTAAAAAAAAAATCCGAGTCGAGTCCACTGCTCATCCGAGTCAAGTCCGAGTCGAGTCACTATTGATCCAAGTTCGTTGTAGGAACATGCCGTGACGTGTGATGTATGACATGAAGCAGTAACATTCCATTGCACTAATAACTCTTTCGCTGTAGTTACCCTTGGTTTTACTCGGTAAAACGACTGCTTTTTCCAAGTCTAAGACGTCTCCTAACCATGGTTTTTAAACATTGTTGTTATGGAACGTGCAACAGCGACTCGAGGTACGCTGGCAGGCCGCATATGAAGGATGTTAAAGCCGCAAGCGGCGTCGATTGGCCCTCTCAGCCAAGCGCACTCCGGCCTATTGGCCACCGTCGCGGTGCCGGCGGGCGGGCGGGGTTCGCACACCGCCGCGGCTCCGGCCGGCCGGCGGGGTTCGCGCACCGCCGGCCGCCCGCCACCGCAGATGCTGTCACGCATTTTCCTCGCCCGTCCACCGGGCGATTCCCACAAACGCGTTCCCTCATGACTCACAACAAATCTGGTGCAGATGCAGCGAGGAGATACAGCCGTTGGATAATGATAATGCATTTGGCCACCGGACCGGACTAAATTGTTCGGCGGGCCGGACAATTTATACCGATTCCTGGACGGTGACTACAAACAGAAAAAAACGGCCGCTGACGCCGTGAACGCCGAGCAGGAGAAAAACAACGACTTACCTTTCTATCAACTTGGCCCGTTTTCCAGGCTTTCTAAGCCCTCGACACTCAATCCATCGTTTGAGCTGAACGTTGGTATGTTGTTCCACAGTTCTACCAGTAAACTGGGCGCCTGGACATCCTCTTGTGAAAGTTTAACAGCTGTAAAGTCGGTCATACCGTTGTATCTGTTGCATGTGTAATGGCTGGTTGCTACGTGCGCTCTCACACTGTTTGCCCTACCTTAGCGGCAAGGGGCGTTGCTCATGAGATGGTGACGTCACGTGCGCGGTTGCGCCATTTAGATATTAAAATCATACACCAAATAATATTTTAATGACATATTAAAATTATAGCCTAATGATATAAAAAAGTCGATTCTTTTTCTCAATTTCCGAGTCAGAATGATCTGAATGTAGGAGTCCGAGTCCAAGTTCGAGTCATCAGTGCTCAAGTCCAAGTCAAGTCACGAGTCTCTAAATTTAGCTAATGACTCGGACTCGAGTTCGAGTCTCGGACTCGAGTACTACAACACTGCAGGAGACGCAACAGTGAAGCCATCTACAAGAAAGGTAGTAGGTAGGTAGGTGTAGACTACTTTTTGAGGAAGCTAATGTCCTTCAAGGTTTGCAGCAATATGCTGCAAATCTTCTGTAAGTATATTGTCGAGAGTGTGATCTCCTCTGCCATCATCTGTTGGAGCAGCAGCATCAGAGCCAGGGACCTAAAAAGGCTCAAACTGATAAAGAAGGTTGGTTCTGTTCTGGGGACGACTGTGGAACCTCTGGAGACAATGATGCAAAGAAGGATTTTGCATAAAATTAAGAAAACAGTCCTGAACATCCTCTTCATGACATTGGAAAACAGTCTCTTCAAAGGCTTTTTCACATTGGTTGTAAAACGTACAGGAGATCTTTCCTGCCCACAGCCATCACAATCTATAACAGGGGTCACCAACATGGTGCTCACAGGCTCCAGGTAGCCCCCAAGGACCATATGTGGTGCCCTCAACCTTGTTACAAAAAACAAATAAAAAAAAAATAGCACAACCTTGCAGCATTTAAAATGCTATTTTACGCAGTTGCTCTTCCTTTTTAATCATACTTGTATTTACATAGAATTAAACATGACAAAACATTTAAAACATTTATATTGCATAACGTTAAGGGGAGATTGGAGTCTTGTAGTTTAAAGGTCAGTACTGGTAGCCCTTCGTATGACACGGCACCAATGAAGTAGCTCTCAGTTTCAAAAAGGTTGGTGACAAAATCAGTTACATCAACATTTAATTTCCCTTTGGGATGAAAAAAGTATGTTTGAATTTTAGATTTAATTATTTGACTCCGTATTTAAATCTGTCAGATGATAAGGACTATTTGCACACTTAGCTTCCTGGGAAGTGTTGTCAGTACAAAAACAGTTTGAACATTATGTCTTGTTTGTGACTGTTATGTGTGAATTCTGAGTCGGTGTCACCAAAATTTCATTATGGTCACATAAATATTTTTTTTTTTATCATTTCCAATCTGAAAAACTCACATGGAAAGAAGAAACAATTAGAAGAATTGATTGATACAATATTTTAAGACTTTGGCGCTCAGACCTCAGCAGGAAACATTCACGCTGAATTATATACTTCAATATGCATAAGCAGGTGTATAAGAATAGGGATGATCCCCCAGGCCTGAAACTGGTGGTGGAGTGGAGATAGAAGTTTTGTTCAGTCCATAATATGATCTGTTTAAGCTAGATGTCCAACTTGATAAACACAGGTTTGCATGACTGTCCATGATGAGCAAGCTTGAAGCGACTGTGGAGAGGAAAAACTCCCCTTTGGGAAGAAACCTCTGGCAGAACTAGGCTCAACATGGCGGTCTTCTGCTGGACCAATTGATATGTGACAGCGAATTCTGTAAGAGTCCGGGAGGAATTATACTCTGATAGGAACAAGGTTGTAGGAGCACATAGGACAGCCAGATGGAGCTGCTATGATGGTGGAGAAGGGGATGGAGGTGGGTTGAATCCAGTCATCAGAGTCCAGATCAGACATCGCACAGCCATGAGTTTCAATCTGAAAAACTCACACGGAAAGAAGAGACAATTAGAAGAATTTATTGATACAATATTTTAAGAGGTCGAGGTCAGAGCATCTGTATGCTCATAAGGCAGGGTGACTAATAACAAAGGATAACAGGATGAGTAATTGAACTGCCAAGAAGGTTTGCAAACAGCTTACCAAGTCAGGCCGTAGTTATGAAGGCCTGCGAGCAGGCCGTTGCAGTGAAGGCTTACCCAGAGTACAGTAAGTTGAATGGGAGATGATGATTAAGTGAATGATAGGGTAAAAGGTGAAGTGATCAGGGATGCTGTCTTGCGGAAGATGCACATAGATAAACGAGTGATCATGAAGAGATGCAAGACAGGTGACAGGACACATAACAGGATGCAACGGAATGCATAACAGGATGCATGACGGTATGCATGAAAGGTACGCGACAGGGTGCATGATAGGATGAACACAGGTCTGCAAATAATATGAATGAGTTTTGAACCACCACCAGTATTTGTAGTTGAATTACCTTAAAGCTGAGAGGGCATTGAGCAGCTGAAATGAATGGATGCTCAGAACGATTTGTGAGGCATGATGATGATGACCATGGCCCATTGTTGGAGTGATCAGGAATCTGCGAACCAACAATTATAAAGAACCCCCCAAAACCTACGGATGGCAGCATCCGTAAAAATTTTTAAACATATCTGCGACAGAAAGACATTATAGAAATATATTTCCGATCCAGGCGAGAAGCAGACCAGACCAGAAGGTCAGAATGGCAGCTCTCTGCCAGAGTATCCTGTTCAAGAAGGAAGAAACGAAATTAGTGGACTCGAGCTACCTGGAAATAATGCGTGACTCTGGCAATGACGCATCTGCAAGATTTAGGTAACCGAGCGAGGAGGGCAGCTGACGGTTGGAAATAACTGATATGGAACGAGACTGATATCTTGTGAATTCGAGAGCTTAACTGCAGGCAGGAAGCCATGATGGAACTAGGTAGAGATCAATACTTAGAACTCGATTTGCAGGCTGACAGGTTTAATTTGAGAAAGGACAACTGGAAATAGTGAAAGGAAGATCTAGGAGAGGAAAGTGACCATAAGATGAATGAATGAAGATGGGTAACACTTCTTAAGACATAATTTATCAAATAACGTTTGCTTAACTCATGAATGTGTAGAATGCCGAACGCATACTAAATGCAGTGATGAATCGATCAAGCTTATTTAGCTCATTCCATGATGTTTGAAATGAATTTAATAGTTTAACTCAGATTCTGCACTTCCTTCTGATAAAACTGATCATCTTCATTGCTTATTAGCTTAATTAGCCTCACCAGTCTGCAGACAGGCTCCGTAATTGAAATACTATCACCAGACACAGCACCCACAATGATGCTCTCCAGATGTTCATCTTAAATAAATTCTTGAACCTGAAAAGAAAATTGTCATCGCCTAAAATACATGAGCAAAATTGCTGTTAAAAGATCGCCAATACTCAGATCATTCCCCAACAGCCATCCCGACGTCAGCTCCCAGCTGACATTCAGACAATACCTACAAACAAGAACATGAAATAACTTTAACATGTATAATTCACAGCACCTGAAGTAATTGATTGGCAAAACATTAAAATGACAGATGAAATGACAAGAGTGACAAAGTGGCCTGGTCAGCATGAATAAGAGGTCTGAATCCAGTACAGACCGGTCCAAACGGACGCCGAATTGCACCAGAGTTGCAGCGGTTTTAACAACAATTGGTATTAATTGCTGATTTAAAATGCACTTCTGAAATAAAATGGGGTAAGTATCACTCAACCCTACAGTCCGGTTAAACTGAACGTAAATGACATTGAAGGTGCTTAATGCAGAAAGGATTGCCAATAGTTAGTCTTTGAATGACAATTCAGAGATTTGAAAAATGCTGAGACATTTGCTAATACAGCCTACAGGTTGATGATAAAGGGAGACGTTACCGTATCAAAGATAGTAAGAGAACACAGAAATGGGAAAACAAATAGAAAAGAGGAGAGTGATAACAAGGTTAAGATTTAAGCCTACAAAACCTAATTTACACTTATGTTATCAAAGCATACTACGGGCAAGTAATTAGTATAGACAATATGACCAATGAGTTAAATTAAAATGATATATTTATGAAATAAGAGAAGATATATGGAGTCCATCACGAACCATACTCCAACCAGTAGGTGGCAGTAATGCTACTACAAACCTGTATCCAATCACCAAAACCGGAAGAAGAAAAAAAACGAAAACAAACATTAGAATGGATGGGATATGCTCTGCCTGAATAGACGGACAATTCAGAAGCATGATGAGCGAACGCATGCAATATGAATGAACATGAATGATACATGTTACCCTGGCTGCTCGGAGCGGGGATGAGAGAGGAGATCCGGCTGAAAAGTTGCGACAGTGACGAGACGGGAAGGTGGGCCCCGCAAAGCCGATCGAACCAGAGAAGGTCCCGTGGTGACGCGGAGCCGTCGACTGAAAGCCAGTGCCATGGAATCAGCTGAAAAAAGACCCGGCGCGCTACGAAGCGGAGCGGGACCGGAGCTGAGGCAGAGTTGGAATGGCGTCTGCGTCGCTTGGCGAGGAGGCAGAGGATTTGCAAGTTTATTGCGCCAGGAATGGGAGCTGATGGAAACAGAGGTTGGGTGACGGAATGAGACGCCACAGGTGGAATGAGGCCAGCTAAGAGAGCGAGTCCAGGTCAGCGCTGGTTAAAATATGCTGGAGCGAATACAGAGGTCGGAGAGGATGGATGCGCGGCTAGATGGCGTTCCTGTGAGCAGGAGTAGTGATGTTACGTGATGTGCCGAGGCTTCGAGGCGTGTGTCGAGTAATGGAGGGGGCGTTTCCGTAAAGCGCGTATCGAGGCTTGCTTCATTTAGGGGAGGAGCCGAAAACGATGACATCCGAAGCCTCGCTGCCCGGCTGTACCACGTGACTGCTTCGGGAAGTGGTTCAGATTTTGCCAGATGACCGGTTCATTCAGAACCAGTCATGGCTGCACGCTGGATCATAAAACAGTTCTGCTAACCAGATGCAGTTTAAAACGCCACTTAGTCTGTTTATAAGTTTCGTTTTTATTAATTCTGCATTTTTTAACTACATTAACTAATTACACACAGAGAATACATTCAAACAACATTTTATTATACACATATGTGTATACATAATTTATGTAGACAAATGATTTCGTCCTACACCTTTTGTGAAGTCATTCCCAAGAGCCATAATAGACAAAAAAATCAATGCATCACTGTTAAGATAATACAACATTCCACACAAAGTAATATAAATATATACATATATGAGTCAATATATATATATATATATATATATATATATATATACATGTATATATATATACATATGTTTAACTATAAATCCAAGTAAAGTGATAGTGACTTGTGCAAGAACAAGAACAGTGCAGAGAATGAATAAATGTCAGTTACAGTGGGGGGGGGGGGGGGGGTTCTGAATCAATGAGGGAGGCGTTGTTGAGATTGATGACCACAGGCAGGAATGATTTCCTGTGGAGCTCTGTGGTGCATCTGGGTAAGAGGAGTCTTCTGCTGAAGGAGCTCCTCTGCTGGGCCAGTGTGTCATGGAGAGGGTGTGAGACATTGTCTAAGATGGACTGGAGCCTGGACATCATCCTCCTCTCTGCCACGGTCGTCAGTGTGTCCAGCTCCTCCCCCACAACATCACCGGCCCTCCTGATCAGTTTGTTCAGTCTGTTGTTGTCAGCGACCCTCAGCCCACTGCCCCAGCATGAGACAGCAAAGAAGATCGTACTGGCAACAACAGACTCATAAAACATCCTCAGCATCGTCCCACGGATGTTAAAGGACCTCAGCCTCCTCAGGAAAAAGAGTCGGCTTTGACCCTTTTTGTATACCGCCTCAGTGTTTCTAGTCCAGTCCAGCTTATTGTTAAAGTACACTCCCAGGTACTTAAACTCCTCCACAGTGTCAACAGGGACCCCCAGGACGGAAACAGGGGTCAGAGGTGTTTTTGTCCTTCTCACTATTAGCTCCTTAGTCTTTGTCACGTTGAGCTGCAGATGGTTCAGCTCACTCCAAGTGACAAAGTTGTCCACCACAGTCCTATATTCACTCTCATCACCCTTTTCAATGCAGCCAACTATTGCTGAGTGAGGGGCCCCAGTGTTGCTGACCACCCTGTCAGACACACAGTTCTGTAGGCGTACATACTGTGGTCTACCCGTCAGGTAATCAACAACCCAGGACACGATGGGGGCCTCCACCTGCATCGCAGTCATCTTCTCACCCAGTAGAGCCGGACGGATGGTGTTGAAAGCACTGGAGAAATCAAAGAACATGATTCTCACAGTGCTCGCCGGCCTGTCCAGATGAGTGTAGACTCTGTTCAGCAGGAAGATGATGCTGTCCTCAACTCCCAGGCGGGGCTGGTAGGCGAACTGTAGTGGATCGGTGAAGGGCCTGACCATGGGCCTTAGCTGCTCCAGGACTAGCCTGGAGCACCGATGGTGTATTCCCCAGCCTGCAGCTTTGCTGGAGTGGAGTCTGGTCAGCTGTCTTCTCACCAGGTAGGGAGTGAAAGACACTGTAGAGGTAACAGTAGGGGGAGGGGTGAGGTCCTCAGGTTGTGGAGGACATGATATGAAGCAGGGGGGAGGGGTGGAGTCGGTGGATGTGGATTGAGGTGGTGAGGAGCAGACAGGGGGTCTGTAAGAAGCAGGAGTGGGGGAAGGTGGAGTGGTCGTTGTAGGGAAGCCAGCAGCAGAGAGTTGTGGGGGATGGGCCGCAGTATCAAACCTATTGAAAACCTATTGAAAAATAGGTTCAGTTCATTGGCCCGGTCCACGCGACCTTCCAATAATATACTGTCAAATATATTCTGATAATGACTAAGTGGGGTAACTGGCTTGTTTATTAGTTGCAACCTATTCGTTTCCAACTTTCTAATACCCCCCCCCCCCCCACACACACACACACACACATGTATAATGACTCAACAAAGGAGAGCTAATGTTACCACTCTTACATCATGTTTTAGGTGGAAACGGCATCAAGTAATCTTCCATTTCATTAGAGGCTGCTCTTAGAAAGAGAGCCATGCTTTCTCTTTAGTAGTTCCTTACCTCCTGAGTGAAGCCCACACTGCAGTGAGAAATAAAGGTGATACAATATATTCAAATGGTGGTATTCCATTAGCATTGCTTCTCCAGTTTGCAGGTAAAGTCACTTAATGGGCTGTTTTATTATTCTGACTGATGAAAGCTAATGTGCCTTTTGTTCACATTAACAGAAACACAGAGGAAGTGCTGTTTGACTAACACAGACACTATTAGCAACAAATAACAGCAGCAAAAGAGATGAATTGGCATATTAGGGGTTTGGATGTTGTTATGGGGCTTGTTTAGCCATCCATTCTGTCCAACACTATTGATTTCTCAGTGCAGAGGAGCGAAGTCTTCTGTTTTGCTGCCAGACTAAACTGCAAATTACAAGCAGAAAAATGGAGTTGCTCTCCAATGGTAATGTGGGAAGAATCGTTTCTGGTATCTGTGGCAGACTACAGGACGCTGTCTACTGCTTTGTTTTTCTTTGTTATAAGTTATAATTTGAGAAACGTTAAAGCCAAAACACTAAGATTGTCCCCAAGTTCAGATTCTCCCCTCAATGCTCCTTCTGCTTTACACTTGAGTTGTTGAGTTTCCTACACCTTCTAGGGTAAAAGGATAATACAGGCACATCTGGGATAACTGAAAAGTGACTATTATGATTTGTCACTTTTCCATTAACTTGAACAATAGTGGCTTACAGCTAACAAAAAACAAAATTCTCTGTGTCAGAAAATTAGAATACCACACAGTACCACTAAGAAACGGATAGACTGCTGACTTCCAGTGGACTGGGATGCTCTAAAAGGAAGGTAAACCACAATAGGTCACGGCTAAAAAAGATCTTTTCACAGAGATGTAGATCATTTTAGATCCCTTCCTGCTTCCTTTTCTTGACATTTACAGAGATACTGATTTTGTATTCAAGCAGGACTCGGTACTGGCCCACACTACTATTAAGGATTATAAGATTAAAGATGTTGGAGCTTCAGAAACCGGAAGAAAACAGATAACTCATGGACACTGAGGACTCAGAGGCTGACATACTTAGACTGGAGAAAATTAATGATTAAGGGGGAATGGGTCAACTTGGTCATGTTCAGAAACATAGTGTGATATTCTCCATCAATTTTATGCGAAGAACACTGATGTCATACGGTACAACCCCTTGCAGGGAATATATGCAACACTTGGTTCTATATAATGCTCACATAAGTGATGATTGTGGCTCTCTACTTCCTGTATTGTTTTATGTATGAGAGTCCAGTACTGAAGCTGTACCATCCCTCTGCCTGGTTAGATTAAATATCTTAAAATATGGTATTTTTTTCAAGCGTCGTTCCTTCAAAATCTTTTTACAACATGCGGAGTTTGCATGAGGGGAAAAGAGCTGGGGTTCACCAAAGCTGTTTAACCGCCGACAGGTTGCAGTAACTTTGAACACTACTAACAGGACCAACACCTTCTTTAATGATCATGGTATCCCTTTGCATGATTTGCCAGCAAAGTCTCATGACCTAAACCTAATTGGAAATCAATTAAGTATTGTAAAATGGAAGAAAAGAGAGAAAACTTATCCAACAATTAAGATCAGCTGCAGGCCACAAAAAACGCAAGCTGAGCTTCTTTAACATCTGAGCAGTTTTAATCTCAACATCCATAGGACTATGATAATGTGTGGTTGGGTTTAATTGTGGCCTTTAATGTTATGTTTAAGCTTGTTTTTACACTGTCGACTTAGTTCCTGTCTCATTTTGAAATCTGCTTTCCCTTAAGTTGCTGGTGAAGATTCTCAGTCATCCAGGTCATGGTCATTCCAAAAAAAGTAAAAAACAAAGCAACTGGACTTGTTTTCCGTAGTTTGAAGACGTTTCGCTTCCTATCCAGGAAGCTTTCTCAATTCAAAAAGTGTGGAGTAATGTGGATCCCTTCCCTTAAGTTCTGTGTTCCGTTTAGTTCCTGTTGTTTCTGGTTTGTCCAGTGCCCTGGGGCCCGTTCTTCGTACGTTGCTTAAAACATCCGAGATCAAATGAGACATCCAAGATGATTTCATCCGGCTAATCATGATCCGGCTAATTGGGTTCTTCGAACACACCTGTTGTTTATGATTAGTATCGCTGGATTATCTGAGATAACTGCGCGTTCATGCGTCGCTTTAAAAGGGGAAATGTGTCGATAGTAGAAACAATGATCAGCAACGCTGCTATTGGCTGTTCAGCATGGCCAATGAACGGAAGGTTATGCCGAATTTGAGTCATTAATTACAGGGGACACCTCAAAGTCTGCTAAAGCCAGGAGAGAGGGCTGGCAAAAAGTAGCAGACAAATTAAATGCGTAAGTAGTGTTCATGGTAGATGTTTCTATCACTTTCTACAGTATGTATTTTTGCATTTTAATAATTTCATATTTACTTTGTTCTTTTAAGTCAGAGCCTCCACGGGACCCACTAGAACATGCGGACAAGTAAAAGTGAAGTACAAAAATATTCTACAAAATGGTAGCCTTTAATGATTATACTGTATTTTAAAAAGCCACTTGTTATGGCAACAGATCCAATATCGGTGTCCTTAGACACTGGAAGTAAAAGACGCGTACAAACCGTGAATTTTAACAAAACACTTATTTATTTATAAAAAATGAAGAATTAATGCAAAGACAAAAATGACGATACATCCGTTTTAAAATTCTCCCTTTTTCCTTTTCCAAGTCATACACAGCTTACACGGTCAAAAACTGTATTGCTCCACGTCTAGATAATGCGTTAATACAATATACGGCTCAACAGGAAGCAAGCCTTTCAAAATAAAACTAAACTTCACAATAAAATTGCCTGAACAAACCTTACTGAATATGATAAAAATAAAAAGCAAACCATCATACAAATAACTTAAATATTTTCTATTTATGGCTCTAACACCACTTTTTCCTCTTTGAAAAACCACTGTTAAATGATGTCTGTCTGTTTATAACAGCCACAAAGAAAAATCTCTCTACAATTACACTGTCGCGCTGCACTAAAGGATCCTGTCTAATGCGCCACACGCGATTACTTCGAAAAGCTCTGCAAATTATTCTCTTGCACCTACCGCAACAGGTTGCTGTCGTAAAAACGGACAAGACATGGCTACGGCAGACTTCCCTATCTCCTCCACTTATAAAGCTGCGATCTAATCCTGTTTACATGAAATAAGCCTGCTCGCGAGCAGGTTTAAGCTTGCGCACATGTTGCTATGACAGCAAGTCCAGGATGACTTTCGAAGAACCAAACGATCCAAGATCATGCCAAATCGTCAACAATCAAATCCAGCTAACTGAGTTAGCGACGTACGAAGAACGGACCCCTGGTTTCTATTTGGTAGCTCCTTAGCTCCTGATTATTGTTTTCTGTTTATTGTTTGGTTTCTCCCAATCTCTCATAGTTCTGCTTCCCTTACAGCTGCCATGAATTCAGCAGATTAACTCACCTGTTTAGCATTACAGGAAGCACCTCCTCCTTGATATTGAGCAACTTGTTTCATTCTTTGCTTAATTCTGTGGCTCTCTCCACCCATGGTTCATCATCAGGTTATCTTATGTATTTGTAGTTATTTTTTAAATGTTAAATACGTTTTTGCAAAACATGACGGCCACAATCAGTCCTTTTTTAATTTTATTTAAAAAACATTTTTTTATTTGTATCCTAATATTACATTTAATTCTATTCATTTAATCAATTTAATTGATGAATGATTTATATCTGGGATCCATGGGGACATTGTTACTGGAAGCTTCTTGCGTCATCTCATTGAGCTCTGATGTGGTCAAAAATTGTTTTTGAAAGAATTGCTCTTGAAAGCCAGCTTCAGTGTTTGTTGGAGATGAACATCAATCACGCTCTGCAATCTGTAGACAGTTTGGAAGGATCTGTGTGATTTATCCTTATCAATCAATGCTGTTTATTTCAGCATTTTTCAGGCTTTTTAGTAGACAGCATCCACCATCGCCTTCCATACAGTAGTGGGTGAAGCTGTAATGATCTGTGTCATTGATGAAAGCTCCCTACATTGCTAAGCTGCGTGCCATTTCTCAGAACACTGACTTTCAATCATTTCTAACATCTGGAACAAGTATGGAATACATAAACAACACACTAAAGTGGGGGCTGGGGTTGGTTTCCATCATCATAGGATATTCAAAGACGAACTGGAAAGTTTGGGGGAGGGGGGGGGGGGGGTTACAAGATGAAACATAAACAGGGCTGATGGATGGGTCAGTGCAGCTCTCTGTTCTCCAGAGGAAGTCCGGTCAGGAGCCCCAGGACTCCCGCTAACGGGACCAGATTTGGTGGAAAAACGAGTCTCTGCTCTGGGGGGGGGGAGCATTCTTTTGCTCGTGCTGGTTCTTGCAGCATATCAAAGTCACATTTGAAGCACTCCCTGCTGATGCTCTTCCCTGGTGCTTTGACCCATCGCCTCGCTTGCCGCTAGGTTAGTAGATGGTACAAGTATTGTTAAAAAAGAGCATTCCACTTTACAAAACTTACCTTGCTTCGTCATGTTAAGGGCGGCTGCCAAGGGAAAAGACTCAAGTAATAAAAAACAGAGATTTCTTTATGTTTTTTTTTTGGTGGACAGGATTGAGTAGCAGCAGCAGACATACTACAGAAGATCAACAGAGCCTGAAAAAGTATTCCTACCCCATAGACCCTTTTAATGCTTGCAGTGTGGCAAGCATGTATCCTCATCCTCATGTAATGTAATACCCATAAATAAAATCCTGTGCAACCAGTTCCCTTCAGAAGTCTATCTTCTCTCACTATAAATCCAGCTCTTCTATGATAGACTCAGAGAGTTCTTAGAGAACATTGTAGAACAAACACCATAAAGACCAAGGAACACAGCAGATGGGTCAGGGATGCAGCTGTGAATAGGTTCAATAATTTAGCTTGTGATTTATTTGGATTTTAGGTGTTACACCTCAGAAACTAGTGTATGCTTGTGAAGTGGAGGAAAAAGGACACTTGATTTTAATTTTCGTTTTGTTACAAATAAAACTGTAAAAAGGGTGGAGTGCATTGTACAGTTTACTCCCCTTTACATTAAATCCCTAAATCAAATCCACTACAATCAATTGCCTGCAGAGGTTATCTATTCAGTAAACAGAGTCCACCTGATTGTATGCTATCAAACCATATAATTATTGTCTATACTTGCGCTTATCCCTGTTGCTGGGGCTGGTGCCCGTCTCCAACGTTGATGGGCAACTTGGACAGGTTGCCAATTCATCCCAGTGCTTTGTGTGTATTGCAATCTCATTATAAATCCAACTGTTCTGTAAAGACCTCAGAGGTGTGTTAGAGAATGTTAGTAAACAAACAGCATCATGATGACCAAGAAACACAGCAGATGTGTCAGGGATGAAACTGTGAGGAGCAGGGTTAGGTTATAAAACTATAACCAAGCATTTAAGTTTGCCAACATTTTTAGAGAATCCTTTAGTTGTACAACTATTTATTATGCTGTCCATAATTCTGGTCTTTGAGGGACAAGTATAAAACAACAACAACCCCACAGTGAAACATGTCATTGGCAGCATCATGCTCAGTGGAGGCTTTACTCTAGTCCAGAGAAGCTAGTCAGAGTAAATGGGAAAATGTATGGCGCTACTGTACATACAGGGTGAGAGTGGAAAAATAGTTAGGGGCTGAAAAACATCTGATAGGGGTGAAAGTTTTCCTCTCAGAAGAACAACAACCTTAAACAAACTATCATGATTTGGGGTTGTTTGTGTTTTTGGGACTGATTGATCTTACTGCATTTCAAGCTCCCCTCAGCCACCACTCTACCATAATTAGCTCCACCTGCTTCTGCCACTAATTATCACCAATCCATTCCACCTGGGACTCCACCTATTTATACCAGTCTCACTCACTGCTCCCTGCCAGAACGTCTATTCTCGTCTCACTGCCTACATGTGCCCCAGTGTTTGTGTCACTCAGCCCGCTGATCCTGTTGACCTGTTCTCACCCTACCCTCACTAGGTGACTTCAAAAGTGTTTGTGTTCATCGCCTCATTCAGGTTGCTCCTGGGGATCCTGTGTCTCGTTCTGCCCTTGCTGGGGACTCATCGGCACCATCGGGTCAATTCTGTCTCTGCCTGCATCTTCTGGACAAGTCTGTTTCTGCCTGCGTCATCTTGTGAAGCCTGTCTCTGCTTATGTCATCTGGTCAAGTCTGTCTCTGTATATATGGTAAAACGTATTCCAATCAAGAACATTTGAAAAGGCAATAACATTTGGAGCCTTATTCTATATTTCTGATTAAATATCAACACAACAAATGCTGTGTATAACATAATTATTGCTTTAAAATAATATATCACTTTGATTGTTACAATCTGTCCTTTGTTTTTGGAATAAAGGCAGTTGAATCACCCGACACATTTGTTTTAGATGTTTGTGTAAACTCCATGAAACCATAATAGTCTTACTCAAGACTATCAAAGCATGAGAATATCATGCCGGCCCATGCCTTTTTCGCCAGATCAGATACCGCATCAGAGAGCTGCTAGAACGGTGGTGAGCTCTGAATTCTTAGAACTTAATCCTATCTTTATAATGCATATTTTCAGAGAGAGAGAGAGAGAAAAATAGCTGAATTTCTCTTATGTTGACAGCATTTGATTCGCATTTTAAACTTATTATTTTGTCTGTGGCCGAACAGTCTCATTTTAGATCACTGAGTGAAAAACAGTTTCTCTGCCAGTCTGTCCTTGAGCTGCTGGTATTATTTACATACCCAGAATAAAAGCTTTCATGTTAAAAGCTAATTCCCTGTCAAGCTCCAAATCAGTTAGCGGAGTTATCTGAAGTCTAACCCTGAGGACAACATTTTTTTAAAGATCAAGCTTGTGAGAAATAAGCACACTGAAGAGAAATCTACATCAGATTCCCTTTTAAATCTGACTCTTTTAAAATCATACTGGATCCCTATTACAGTAGGATTTTTGGGAAACATCAACGCTCTATTGTTCCTAAGCCAGAAAATCAAAAAGCTTATCTGTCTGCTGACTGTATCATATTCATTCATAGATTGCAGAGAACTGAGGCACAACGTTGCTTGTCAGGTAAGAGACTATCACTCAGGCCCTGAGGCATTTAATGAGACATTTCTGCTCCAGAGAAATGTCACTGATATGAATGATGAAAAATGTTCAGTGTCAGTGCCCTATCTGGTCGGCCTTGTCAAAAAATGTTAAATGTGTGCTGGAGGAGATTCAGATTTACAACGGAGGGGTGTGCTCTTAGCTGAGCTGTGAACAACTCAAGATTTCACAATGAACATTATGGACACCGTTGATAACACCATGTTTGGGAGTTACAGTGAAAATGTGTTTCTGTGTGATAACGTCACGTTAGTCTTTGGAAAATACAACATCTTTATATTAGAAATTCAGCTTTTGCATATAGAATTCTGTTTTGTCTCATAGACACAGACAGCCTTTATTGTCATTCAACTGCACATTCACAATGTACATTTGAGTGAAATTTTGTTGCAAGGAAAAACCCTTATAAATGTAAGTATTTGTCATTTGTCAGGATTTTAGCGGCAAACCAAAGAAAAAAGACATTATACATGTGCAGATAAATTACCAGCCAACCATAATTTTTGCTGCCTTTCATCCAGAGCTACCCTATTTGTTTCAGTTTGTATGAAAGAATAGCATTGTAAATAGACTGAGTACGTGTCTAGTCATAGTATGTGACTCGGCACCTTAAAGCACATAAATGGAACCGGTCCTTCCATTCCTCTGCCCTGAGATAAGTTAGTGTTGAACCGGTGTTCTGCGCAACTGCTGCATGGACCAATCTGATCAAAGACTAGCCCTGGTGGCTAGACCACCACCACCATGCAACTTAAATTTCCCCATCGGAAGTTGTCCACTGGTCAACAGAAAAAGAGTACAATGAGAGGCTGTGTCTGGGAAGAGAAAATTAGTAAACCAATTTAACAATTTGAGTTTTCAAAGGCCACTGAGCCTCAATGCAGTGGAACTGGATCCCAGCTGCATTTTCCTATATTGCAGCACAGAGCTCTCTACGGTACCGTTGTGGAGCTGGCTCTGTACAGCTGCAGCGAGCTCCCCGCCACGCCGCGGTCTATGTGGCTTTTTATTTCAGTCCCACTGTGTGGAATCCAGTGTTGTAGTCAAGTCACTATGCCTCGAGTCCGAGTCCAGGTTCGAGTCTCCAGTGTTCAAGTCCGAGTCAAGTCCAAGTCATTAAAAAAAAATCCGAGTCAAGTCCACTACTCATCCGAGTCAAGTCCGAGTCGAGTCACTATTGATCCAAGTTCGTTGTAGGAACATGCTGTGACGTGTGATGTATGACATGAAGCAGTAACATTCCATTGCACTAATAATGGCGTTCCGCTAGCGAGCTATTTTTAGAACGTGACGTCATATCACGTACAGGTAGGGCAAATATGCATTTTCCTCCACTCTTTCGCTGTAGTTACCCTTGGTTTTACTCGGTAAAACGACTGCTTTTTCTAAGTCTAAGACGTCTCCTAACCATGGTTTTTAAACATTGTTGTTATGGAACGTGCAACAGCGACTCGAGGTACGCTGATAGGCCGCATATGAAGGATGTTAAAGCCGCAAGCGGCGTCGATCGGCCCTCGCAGCCAAGCGCGCTCCGGCCTATTGGCCACTGCCGCGGTGCCGGCCGGCCGGCGGAGTTCGTGCACCGCCGCGGTTCCGGCCGGCCGGCGGTGGCCGCCCGCCACCGCAGATGCTGTCACGCATTTTCCTCGCCCGTCCACCGGGCGAGGAAAATGCGTTCGGCAGCGTTCCCTCATGACTCACAAAAAATCTGGTGCAGATGCAGCGAGGAGATACAGCCGTTGGATAATGATAATGCATTTGTCCACCGGATCGGACTAAATTGTTCGGCGGGCCAGACAATTTATACCGATTCCTGGATGGTGACTACAAACAGAAAAAAACGGCCGATGACGCCATGAACGCCGAGCAGGAGAAAAACATCGACTTACCTTTCTATCAACTCTGCCCGTTTTCCAGGCTTTCTAAGACCTCGACACTCAAGCCATCGTTTGAGCTGAACGTTGGTATGTTGTTCCACAGTTCTACCAGTAAAATGGGCGCCTGGACATCCTCTTGTGAAAGTTTAACAGCGGAAAAGTCGGTCATATCCTTGTATCTGTTGCATGTGTAATGGCTGGTTGCTACGTGCGCTCTCACACTGTTTGCCCTACCTTAGCGGCAAGGGGCGTTGCTCATGAGATGGTGACGTCACGTGCGCGGTTGCGCCATTTAGATATTAAAATCATACACCAAATAATATTCTAATGACATATTAAAATTATAGCCTAATGATATAAAAAAGTCGAGTCTTTTTCTCAATTTCCGAGTCAGAATGATCAGAATGTAGGAGTCCGAGTCCAAGTTCGAGTCATCAGTGCTCAAGTCCAAGTCAAGTCACGAGTCTCTAAATTTAGTTAATGACTCGGACTCGAGTTCGAGTCTCGGACTCGAGTACTACAACACTGGTGGAATCCCACCACCTGTCATACTCTCAGGTCTAGGTACAGGTCTGGTTTCCTCCCTCTCTCTCCACAGCAGGGCGTGACGGGCAGGTGCATTCCATCAGGGCTAATTACAATCCTTCTTAAGGAGCTGGAACCAGGAGGAGGGCGTCAGTTCATTAACGCTTCAGCGTGGTCGAGATCAGCTTCTTGTCTAGCTCTTGTTACCTTGTGAACCTGATCCTAACCAAGCCCTGTTTTTATTCTTCCTAGCACCCTGGATCTTACCAAAGAGACACCTTGCCAAGAACCACAGACTCTGGACCCGTATCAGAGACACTCCCAGCAAACCAGCCAAGAACCCGAGAAGGACCTTGGACCATTCCTCTGCTCAGCCCTCCTGCCTGCGCTCACCTGCCTGTCCACCCTCCAACAAACCAACAGGAGAGAACTAACCGGACCTGTGCCGACAACCTGGACCTCTGGACAGCACTTCCCCAAGACCAGACCCTAGCCTCCTCCTCTGTGAGTTCTTCCTCCCTACACTATTTCCACCAGTCCAGCCCAAGTTATTCACCAGCCTCTTCATCTTTCCCAGCAGAGCCCGGAAGACCCTCAACCCACCGACACCTTTTTCTTGTTCAAACTACAACCTGACAATAAACACTTTAACTAAACTGTCTGCCTCTGTAACTGCTCTCATTCAGTCTTTCGTCCTAAACCATGACACCGCCAGATTAAAGCCTTTGGTCAGCTTGGCCTCGCCTGTCCGACATCCTGCAACATAAACATGTCCACCTGCCATAAAACCATGATAATGGATTTGTAATGGTGTGTTCAGTGTGCGATTTGCAAAAAAACCAGAGGGGGGGATAATTTCAAAAGTTGTATTAATGAATCAAAGTTTTATTAATAATGGTTAGCTAGCAGGTGTTCTTTCAGGTAGCTAGCTAGATCCAGTAGGTTAGACTATTGTTTTTAAACTTGCGCCATCTACTGTCGAGACTCAGGAGTAGGTATTAATTTACTTTAACCGCTTTGAGCAGAAAATGTAATACTTAAATACAAACAACAAAATTAATTTACAAATGTGAAGGACACAAGACATGTATTAATATCAATTTTGAAAAATCCATCATATTCAGGGGTTAAAGCAAAAGCAATCAATTTGACTGAAAACATTTTCTAGTCAGCCCATATATTCCCGGGCCGTGGACGTCATGCCACCTTAGTAACCTCATTTGCTTATTGTAACAAGTCCACTTTAACCAAATCTGACATTTCCATTGACAATTCATGTATCTCTCCCACCTTCCAGCTTCAGAGCCTTTGCACCATCAAGGACAGCCCTCTGCATAATCTCCTTCACTTTCCACATCCATAACATCACCTGGTTAACTTTCATATTTGCAGCATCAAGCAAGTTCTTCCTTCACACGTTTGCCAAACTGGTCCACAGACCACTCACCTTTCCACTTTACAATTTCAAAACCCTCCATAAACTGCAGCTAATTCAAAAGACAGCAGCTTGCATCATTACATCATCTTCTTCACACCTGTACATTAACTCTACTGTAACATTCAATATAAATCAATCCTATATACTCTGTGTCCCTACCTCTCGCTCATTGACTGCTGGAGATGGTCAACAGCCCCTCCACGACCTTCTTTGTTACAGAAAAGCGCAGGTGGAATAATATTTATGATTTTTTTTTTACTTTTTCCCGAATCAGACCCAGTGAAACCGGGACATCGTTTCACATTCCGACCCTCCTTCTTCTTCTTAAAAAAAAAGCGCGTCATGCTAAATTAGCCGAGCTACAGCGTTACTCTTTCAGTTTTAAATAAAACATAACAGTGACAGACACACTTACCGAGGGAAGTTGTTGTCAGCTGTTTTATGCACTGAACTTTCTGACTTGCTGGTTTACATAAATCCAAAGAAAACCTTTGACTACCGCTACTGTCATTCATGCATCTGTGGTCAGTTTGAGATTTTCTTTTAAAAGATAAAATGATTGAACACCGATAAACCTCAGACTGGTAGATTTCCGCTTTGCCAAGACCCACCCTACTCTCCTTCTGATTGGCTAATGTCCTAGCTCTGCCAGATTTCTTTGGTTAAGCGCAGCTTCTGTTTAAAATCTTGAAAAAAAAGTCTACACGGAGCATTTTGCGCTCATTTTCCAAATGACGAAAGTCCCTCACAGCGACGGAGAACATTAAACCCCTGATAATATTACTTATTCAAATCAGAAGGGGGAGGAATGTATCCCCCCCAGGGATAAAACACGAATGACCAGACGGGGGGACGTCACAACCAGAGGGGGGGGAAATCCCCCCCATCCCCCCCAGCAAATCGCACCCTGGGTGTGTTGCACCAAGAAGAGAGGTGTGGATGGAGGGGAAAGGAGTGTGGGGGTAGCACGTTTTGACCGGTTTTCCAAATATAGTTGTAGCCAATCAACTTGGTAGAGCTGCGTATCATTACCGCAACCAACCCTTTTACTGAGGAGGGACATTTAGCCTGACAAAACAACATGATGCTATTTTTTTTAAGTGATATTCTTTGGGGAATTTACATGTGTAACAATATCAACTACATGAAATGGTTTATACAGTGATGTCACGGCACCTTTAAAATGTTTTTATTTTCCCTTCTGCCTTGAATTGTCTGAACTCAAACCAATGGTTTTTATTTGGCTAATATATTGTTATAACAGGTGTTGCCCCAACTTTGTAATTTTGATTCAAATTAATAACTTTGTTAAAGGTATACTATGCAACCGGGGTTGATTTTCCAGCGAGGCTCCCCCCAGAGGGCGAAAGTAAAAGTGCACTGTCGTAAAGATGCTCAGCCAGGCGCGGTTGTTTTGAGCTTAGCAGACAGGCGAACGCAACGAAAAGTGGAAAAACGGCAGTACAAACAATGACTAACACAGTGAAGGTATGAACATCAAGCTTCCCGCAGCGCTATCTTGGCGAGGCGGCCGCCGCGGCCGCGGCCGCCTCGCCGCCTCGCCGCCTCGCCGCCTCGCCAAGCCGCCGCCGCCGCCTCGCCAAGCCGCAGCCGCCGCGGTAGCGTCTCGCCAACATAAAAAAAACAAATAATAATAATAATAATAATAATAATAATAAAAAAACTCGATATGCTTGCATGTTTATTTGACGTTAACACGCGGTTCTTTGTTGTTGCTTTCGCGCGTGCAAATAGTGAATGGCAGGGCAAAAACACACAGAAGTCTCGCCGTAAAGCGAGACTTCTGTGCAGTGTTGGGCAAGCTACTTGTCCAGTGTAGTGAGCTAAGCTATTAGCTACTCAACAATAAATTAAGCTTCACTACACAAAAGCTACCACCTATAGAAATATAGCAAGCTAAGTTACACAAATGTGTTAAAAGTAGCTTAACTACATCAGAAGCTACTTAACGTTGTACCAACCTAATGTCAGATCAATTCAAAATGAGTCTGATACACTGGTTAAAACATTTATTAAAGATCAGCCAATGAGCTAACACAGTGTAGACATTGCTTTATGAGCAGCATAATAAAATACAAACTGAAGTAATTACTGCTAGAAATAAAACGTGCGGTGGCGTTAATAACGTTTGGTGGCGTTTTTTGCATATTATATTATCAGGAGGTTGTCTTTTATGTGCTCAGCCACTAGATTTAAAGGTGTTTTACCCAATAAGAACACTGCAGCACCAGACACAACCAGGAGGTCCCTGATCGTTGGGGAAAGGCAGAAAGAAGATGCACCATAAGCTTTTTCATATTTCTTTTGTCATTTTAAACATGAAACTACCAAAGCACAAGCCAAGTAGTAGAACTAAATGTTGAAAAGAAATTAAAAGCTAAATAAAATAAACCAGGTCACTTAATAAAGCTGTATTTTCTGTATGCTTTGTATTTATATTCACATGATAATATTGTCAGAATTAATAACATTTCTGTTAAAGATTTCATTTATCTTCTGCACCAAGGGCATAAGTAGGGAGAACAAGCAGAGTGAGTTTTGTGTAATATCAGACTTTATTATGGAACTAAGCAGGATTTAGACAGGATCAGAAAGGAAGGTGCATCTTCTTTCTGCCTTTCCTCAACGATCAGGGACCTCCTAGTTGTGTCTGGTGCTGCAGTGTTCTTATTGGGTAAAACACCTTTAAATCTAGTGGCTGAGCACATAAAAGACAACCTCCTGATAATATAATATGCAAAAAAACGCCACCAAACGTTATTAATGCCACCGCACGTATTTTACGCGAGCGCGCGTTTTCTACGTCACCGCGCGTTCTGGCTGGAAACGCGCGGTGACGTAAAAAACGCGCGCTCGCGTAAAATACTGGTTGGAACTGCGCGTTATTGTACGGACGATAATTGGCCTCATTGGCTTGCCATAACAGACAGGAGAGGCAGAGTAGAAGCTCGCGCACGAACATGTCCAACCAACAACTCTGATTGATTGTTCACTCTGAATGTTGTTTCAAAATAGCAAACCTGGTTTCATTTCTTAGTTATGTCCTGGATTTTGTAGCGTTTGTGGACGCTACGTCGCTACTTGATAAAAAAATAACGTCATTACAGGAAAGTTACTTGATTCATAAAGCAGCGACGCTACGGTCAAGCTACTGGAAAATGTAGTTTAACTAATAGCTTCGCTACATGTAGCGGCGCTACTGCCCATCACTGCTTCTGTGTGTGCGGGCCAAGGGCTCTTGCAATTGCAAGTGCGGTATTTCCCCCACAGACCCCCAGGGCGGCCGAGAAAACCTTTGTTCGACCTGAAATGACTCATTTAATCATCCAAAACGGTATGGAACACATTAATTAACTGAAAAATGTTGCATAGTATGCCTTTAACTACTTTTGGTATATGGTAATAATTATTTATAGCCATACCAAACCTATTACTGCACAAAAATGTGTGCAGGTTCTTGTCCAGTGTTAATTTTCCACCGTACAGAGCATTTTGCATGTATCTTACCAGACCTCCTTCTTCAATAATATATTTGATGTGTGTCACCTAGATGGCTTGTGGTAAACTTTAAGACTTAGATGGGTTATGACTTTATTTCCACAATGGTTTGTGGCGTGCGTAACTTCCTACTCCCAGATTCTCACACCTAAGCTTGGAAAAACAAGGCACTATACATGCCGAGCCTAAAGCAACCTTTTTTAAAATTCACATTGCCCTGCCATATAGGTGACTTAGACTCAGATGATAACTCACAGTAAAACTCCTGTAATTTGACATTAGCCACCTGGTCGTTTCCAAATTCCATAACACACACAGCATGCAGCCTTACATCATAAAGAGAGCAAATGTCTGTGGAAGAAGAAAGAAAACAGTGAAGATGGGAAACATATGCAGGGAGATTTTTGGTGTGGTTGATGAGGTGGTTGACAGCAGCAATGCATCTTGCAAAGTTTTTTGTTTCCTTTCAAAAAAAATGCAGCCTTTTATAAGAAATGATAGGATTTATTTGATTTTCATTTTAATTGTAACTTAAAGCTATAGTTGGTTATCCTGTTCAGAAACACTTTTTGTTACACTGGGTAAAATGGTCCATCCATCCTGACAGTAGTAAATACATTATGTATTCAGAAAAAGGAGGTTTAAAAAAAATCCATCTCTGTGGGAGCTGCAGGCTTGTAAAAACTGCTGTTCGCACCGAATAACAGGGATTTATTAGAGTTGTGGTCCTGCTCTTACTCCCCTCTGTCTCTCAAGTTCCGGGGGTATCGTCTTATTTATTGGTTGTCCCACATGCTAGTTATTCTGACGCACTCACGTAATGCCAATGTGCGTGCACATTCCTAGTTTCCGCTTGCTGGCTGCGCATGTGCATTTCTAGTGTTCATGGCTATGTCTCATTCCGCCTACTTCCGTCAGTGCACTGCTGATGTGCACTGACCACTTACTGCCGTAGTGCCCACTTTCGACCGTTAGTAGTGTTCCAAAAGGAACACTTATGTTAAAACACTTACCGGAAATGACGGAATGACGTGACCGCCAAAAAATATATGCCGGCGTTTTTTTTAATAAAAACAACAATCGTTACATTCACAGCATGTTGAAATTACATCGCCTCCGACGTCAACGCAGGATCATCCAAATATTGGCTGAACATGAGGTATGTTCGTGTATTTTACAAACACCTATCGAGTACAATGCCTCGTATTACCACCATTACTTACATTTATATGATTGCGGTGTCGCAGCTCCGGCTGTCTCGGCTGAATTGTCCGCCATTATTTTCAAAATGGGAACATCTTCCCGACGTCCTTAGCCCCTCCCTTTCCGCTTTGTAGTCAAGATGGCGTCCGTTTAGTACGAGGGGGGTCCATCGTTACACACTGCATTTTGTGCCCGTTTTTAGGGGGTCATCCGGGTACTTTCAGTGCACTGACTTTTTGTGTTATCTACACTACCTACTTAAAACTAAGTGTTCGAAGTGTAGAAGTAGGCGGAATGAGACACAGCCTATGTATCTGATTAGCTTAGCGGTTAGCTTTGGTGTTAGCCGTTCATTGTAGCTCCGCTGCTCTTGTCTTATACTTTGAACATGGCTGAGAGTCAAAAGAAGCAAACCATGTACAAGTTTATGAAAAGAAGAGGAAGGCCTCAGTAGAAAGAAATAAGACCAGAGTGGATTTGGAAGATTTTTGTTTTCACACGATCCCCCCGATGAGTAGAAGAGCAGGTAAGACGAACATGCGCATGTTATTCAAAAAGGGAGTTGGGGAAATGTCCGTAAAAAAAATCGCAGACGCAACCCTTAACACTAGTAGTTGAATAGTGTACAAATCTGAAACTGGGCCAAGACTGTATTCCAGCAAGATTTACTGAGGTAAACATTAAATATACAATCTTAGTTATTCTAATCATATTTGATCACTGACTTTATGTAAGAAAAGGCACAATCAACCCTCCTGGGTTAGTGTTATTAAATATTAAAAGTTTGTTTTGGCATGTTAACAGAACTACAATAAAATAAAAAAGCCAGGAACCACTGTCAAAAAGTGGGCCTGGACATGGAGACATCTAAGGTCAATACTGCATTAAAATAAAAACTACAGATGTTGTGAAGTAAAAAAAAAAAAGGTCTACTTTTGTATTGTGTTCCACTTAATGAACTCGCCTATGACCTTCTGCATTTGAATGTTTGTTTTTTCTTGACGGTGACATATTTTTTACTAACCAAAGTGTTAGTAATCGTTTCTAGAAAAAAATATATATCTGATGTGACGCATACAGCTTCAGTCTTCAATTAACTCACATCTTGACCCGACTGACAATGATTTCATATGGACTAGTTTGTAGTTTAAGTGCTATTAGCATGTTTACTCTCTGTTTTGATGTAACTTGTTGATAATTGAGCTTGTAACATATTTCAGTGCAGTTCAATTAATTACATGCAGCACAAAATTAACATTTTCTGCTACATATAATTAGCAGTTTGCTTTCGGCATCCTAACGTTTAATGAGTGTAGCAGCAGCTCTCTAACTGTGCACCCATCCCAGGGACACCTGAGCAGATGCAGAACAGGTCACATGTAACTTGACGACAATAAACTAAGGCCCTGTCCACATGGAAACAAGATTTAGGTGTATCCGTAAAGATATTTTGTTGTTTAGGCTGTATGTCCACATGGCTCCAGCATTTGGGAAACTGTAAACAATCATTTTTGAAAACGGTTCCCAGAGTGGATAAATATCAAAATGGCAGTTTCATATTTCTGTTTGTACATGCGAGCCACATCTTTTCTGAAACCATGATGTCCTAGTTTCACCTCTCTCCATAACCTGCATGTGCCCCTCTCTCACAAACAACAAAGACAACGCTGTCCAGTGTTGCATTCAATCTATGGCAAGTATTGACTGTGTTGTGGCCGTTAGTAGCGTCTTTGGACTCTTCCTTTCTACTGGGCCCACTCTACATGGTGTGTCCCCTGCCAATCCAATCCACATACAATCACGTTAACCATCAGAATCAGAATGAACTTTTCTTTTTCAGAATTATGTGTAAATGTTTGTTTCTGTTACCCCACCGTGTTGCTGGCTGATAAAGTAGCAAAGATGTTGTCAATAAAGACTTTCTGCAACTGTAAAGGCCACTGTTTGGCTGACTCTCTTCAGAACACACTTATTTCACCTCAAGTGCACCAAATACGCAATCTCACAGCCCCAAAGAAAAAACAATAACAACTATATAGACCATAAAGCTCAATGACTTAACAACTGTTAAGGGAAATAATTTCACATCTTTTATCATGAATAGGTAATTTCCTTGCATTTAAGTATTAACTTCTTTCAATCTGTTTTAGAGTCTCCGCCAAATGTTTTAAAAACAATTTTTGTGTTAATCATTAATGTCTCAATTAAAATCTGATAAGAGGTGAAAATTGTTTTGCAAAGGCTGTCTGCTGAAGTATTTTCATCTCTCTACCACTTTTCTTTCAGGAGTTATAGAAGGGTCAACAAAACAGCACCCTCTAGAGTTACAGAATCAGTTAGATCAGTGGAAGTAGCTTAACATTTTCTTTTGCCATAGAAGTAGCCCAAACAAATTTGTTTTTCTGTATAATAACAGCAGTGTTTCCTATTTTGAGTCTGATGTGCTTCAGTTCCTCATAAGCCTCCATCAAAAGCTGTTGCTCGTTTAGTTTAAAGTATGCCGCACGCAACTCATCCACTGTAGCATCAGTGAATCTGATCGGCCTCATGGTCTCCTGCAAAAAGCTGTGGATGGGTATTTACCTGAATTACTTAAACCTGGCTTGACATATTGGCCTTTGTGAAACGGATAAATCCAGGATGCCCTGATCACGGTAGTTCAAGCCTGATTTATCTCTTATTCTGGATTTCTAAATTGTACTTTTGTGAAACAGCCATCAGGACAGCTGACAAAATTAGACAATAAACCAACAAGAACTGAGGTTGTGTTTAGACTTAGACTTAGACTTTCTTTATTGTCATTTTGTATACACAGAGTGCATACAGAACGTGTTTCTTCTGGGACAACAACACTGATTATTTAAAAAGCCTTGATTGAGATCCTGAGCTAACACTTGAGATTGGTTCAGGACATTGCTCTTAATGTTGAATTTTGAATATATTTGAGCATACAGCAACTTTTCAAGTGTCTATTATTTCTATGTATGCCAGAATCTAACATTTAACACATAAAAGATGCACTTTGCTATCCTTGTGATCAAGAAATGATTTGCCCAATAGAATCAAATGTCTTAGGAAAAAGGTTGGTCTGCTTACATAACATTGGTCAAAAGTGTGCAGTGATGCTAACACAATCCTTTTAAGTGCAATGACAATGTGACTAATCCCATTCACAGGCATTTGGTGTTATGGGATTTTATGTTCTTCAGCTCCAGCTAAATTTGCATTAATGGAAACGCATCCCATAGGTGCCCACTCTAAATCCTATTCATGGCTGCAACAGCGGTCAAAATGAACCTTTACTTTTATACTGACCAATTTTTCTCCCTGTTCTAACTGACTGCAGGCATTGCTGGTTTTAAAAAGTAACCAATAGAGAAATACACAACTGCCAGTAAAGACTTATTAGTTCGGTCAACACAATAATTGCTAATATAATTTTAATCTTTACATGCTAGTGTATTGAAATACCCCCAATTCTTTGTTTACAGTAATTATTTGTCATGGCTGGGTTTTCCATGACGACCCGGAAGCAAAAAGCACAGAGGCAGGAATAGAGCTCCAGGAGATGACGTCACGCAACCACCAGGCGCCATATTGGCAGGATAAGCCTGTACACCAACTAAGCGACTGATCAACAGTTCTTCAGTTTCACATCGATGGTTGACTCGTATTGTGCCTGTTGATGCACAAACCACAGAGACAGAGCATTTTATGGCATCCCTAAAGATCCTGTTAGAAGGGAAAAATGGATGCCTGCCATTATAAACGGGCTTAGAGCACGATGAAGAAAATCGAGCGCTGGATCCTGTCACTCAGTGGATTCCGTTTGTGCAATGAACATTTCATATTAGGTAACTTCAGGCGAACGTAATTTAATATTATCTTAATTTTATCTTTTACAACAGTATTGCTAGCTATTGCATTACATTTTTGTGTTTACAGTTTTCATGGTAGTGATTTGCCAATGCAAAGATTATTTTTCCTGCGGCAGAGCAACAGTACTGTAGCCAGAGCTATTTCCTAACACTGACAGGTAAATGTTTCCGTAGTATCAGAAAGGCCTGTATAGTAAACAACCAAAACTTTAGTGATCATAATGTTTTCTGTATATAATATTGGCTAAAATTTAAAATCAGCAGCCTGCATAGGCCTAAACCAAGTTTTACACCATGTATGATCCAGTACAGTGCAACTGATTGAATAGTCAATCCTACCGCTTCTCATTGTACAGTGTGCAGAAATATTAGTCAAGTGAGAATTTTGATCACGTCATTATTTTTTATATCACAAATTTTTAGTCTGTTGAGTTTAGTTGTGTATCGCTATGAGAAAGTTGACTGCTCCCATCCATTCCTCTCGTTAATTTCTATGCTTCCTGATCCTGCCAATATGGCCGTCTAAACCAAATTGGTCACGTGACGTCCGTAGCGCTATACGTAAAAAGTGTTTAGTGATGGGAATAATAACAGGGGGTTATGATACGGACTAAAGTCAGGTAGTGGTTGACTGGGGATGGTCTGGTCACAGACTGTGAGGTGAAAGAAAGCGAGAAAGTGAGCACTGGGAAACAACAGGTTAGGGATGTTGGGAGCAGAGGTTCACTTCCATCCACCTTGAAGCACTGTGCTGATCAGCTGTCTCCAGTGTTCACAGACATTTTTAACACCTCACTGGCGACATGTCACGTGCCAGCCTGCTTCAAATCCTCCATCATTATCCCTGTTCCCAAGAAGCCAAGGACCACAGGACTTAATGACTTTAGACCCGTCGCTCTGACCTCTGTGGTTATGAAGTCCTTTGAGCGCCTTGTGCTTTCACACCTTAAAGAAATCACTGATCCCCTTCTGGACCCCCTACAGTTTGCCTACACAGCCAACAGGTCTGCAGACGACGCTGTCAACTTGGCCCTTCACTATATCCTCCAGCACCTGGACTCTGCAGGAACCTACGCCAGGATCCCATTTGCGGATTTCAGCTCTGCCTTCAGTACAATCATCCCAGCTCTGCTTCAGCTTCAGCTCTCCCAGCTGAACGTGCCCGACTCCACCTGCAGGTGGATTACAGACTTCCTGTCTGACAGGAAGCAGCACGTAAAGCTGGGAAAACATGACTCTGACTCACAGCTCATCTGTGACTTAACTCAGCCTTGCTCCTAACCTGGCAAACCAGACTGTTAATGTGTAGCACTCTACATTCTACACATTTAATCTGGGCCTGCTCCCATCGAGTTTGTGGAATCTGACAAAACAGATGTGATAGCAGCAGCTATGTGTGCATCGTCCTTCACTATCGTGTTTATTTTGGTTCGGCTGTGGGCTCGGCAGCTCTTGCTTTCGTTACAGCTGTATGTCCTGCGTTAAACCATAACACTGCAATTCAATAAAAAAAATTTAATTTCAATTTTATTCATGTAGCACCAATTCAGAACACATGTCATCCCAAAGCACTTTACAAGTCAATTCAATCAAATCATACAGATTGGTCAAAAAATTTCCTATCTAAGAAACTCAGCAGGCATCGAGTCTTGACAAGCAGCGTTCACTCCTCATGAAAGAGTGTTTAGCCACAGGGACAGTTGTCTGCATTGCTTCGCAGCAATCCCTCATACTGAGCAAGCATGAAGCGATGGTGGAGAGGAAAACTCCCCTTTAACCTCCAGCAATACCAGACGGTCATCTGCCTCGACCGACTGGGGGTTAGAGAAGACAGAGCAGAGACACAAAAAGCACAGAAGCACACATTGATCCAGGAACTTGATTGGCCCAAACCGTTCTTGATTCAGGAAAGAATAGTTGAGATGGGAGGAGGACAAGATGGATTCTTATGATTTTATGATCACACAAATACCACAAGCATTGAACTTGCAGGCATGGGTAGCTTGCTCCAGTTGCATCCAGAAAAACCCTGGAATTAGCTAACTGTTTTGGTTGATAACCATGTTAACTGCTGTTAGCAATACAAGTTGATAACAGTATGTCTTGCATAGTTCAATGCTTTCTAACAGTCAAACTTTTTACAAATACAGTGCAAAAGGGAAACTCACATATTGTATAGATTCATTCCACAATGGGTGAAATTGTAATGATCCTGGCACTGGAGCTGATCCGTTTCTCAATTTGCTCACCTGTTCAGTCTCCACCTCTCTGCAATTAACCTTTACGGGCTCCACCTGTCTCCAGCTGCATATAAGCCCCGTCATTTTCAGTCTCCAGTACCAGATCGTCTCGAGCCTCACGGTGAGAACCTTCCAGCGTTATTTAATAAACCTGCCTGCCTGTCTGAAAACTTGACCCCGACCTGTTGCCTGTGTTTCTGAGCCTGCCTGTTCCTAGCCTGTATCTGCCTGCCCGGTCCCCTGTTTCCTGGAACCCCTACCCTTGGACTGCCTTCTCGTGTACCGGATTTGGATTTGGACCTGGACCTCCCACTCGGATTTTCCCCTTGTACTTCGTTTGGATTACTGGACTCCCCGTTACCGGACCTGGATTGGCCCTGAAAAAAACGCCTTTTGGAAAGCCCCGCTCTGACTGACTACCCCTCAGCCGCTCCACGGCTCAGTCTCGCCGGCGGACGGATCCAGCTCCCGTGGCAGCGCGTCTTTACTGCCCGTCTCTCCTTATTATAAGGGCAGTTCTCAGCAAACTCTCCGCTCACTTTGTTACTGAGTCTAAACCTGTGCCTTTACCTCCAGGAGGTTCCAGCCAGTCACCGCGAGCCGCGAGAGTCGACGCCTGCTTCTCCAGTTGTCAATAAACCTTTTAAGAACGTCACTGACCTGTTGTGGTGAATCTTGGGTCCAGCTTTCGGTTCATTACAGAAATAATGTAAACCTTTGATTCAATTTCAGTTTAGTTTATTTACCTCAAGGCACTTTACAAAGTCAATTTAATCAAGTCATATGTACAGTACAGATCAGCTAAAAATTTTTCTATCGAAGGAAACCCAGCGGACCACATTGAGTCATTGACTTGCAGCTGGATGAGCAGGTAGCAGCAATGGACAGTTGCTTGCATTGTGTTGTTGAATTTGCAGCAACCCCTTATTCCGTGCATGCAGTCATAGTGGAAAGGAAAACTCCCCTTTAACAGGAAGAACTCTTCAGTAGAACCAGGTATCTGCCTCGACTGATGGGGTTTCAGAAGCTAGAGCACACAAACAAAAATAACACAGAAGCACTAATCCAGAAGTACTCAAAATATTTGGGATGCTTCACAAGGAATGGACTGAGGCTGGAGTAAGCACATCAAGAGCCACTCACAGATGAATCCTACACGTCATATTCCTTATGTAAGTCCCTACTTAACCAGAGACAATGTCAGAAGCCTCTTACTTGGGGTAAGGAGAGAAAGAACTGGGGTCTCATTTATAAAGCCTGCGTGCGCACAAAAATGGGGTCTGAAACGTGTGTACGCCACATAAAAGTCCTATGGCAACTCTGACCCATGCATATGCTCATTTTGGAGACAGGGGAAATTGGTGACACAGATGGTAAAGTGATGAATTGCAGCTAAATGTTCAATTTCGCTCTATATCAGGCTTTGATCATAGATAAACTTCATCATAACCATTCAAACCCGCAGTGTTACTCATGCTTGCACATCCCTATACAAAAGGACCTTTCAAATAATAAAAAAAAATGCCCAAAAGCCATCTTAAATAAAAGTCTGCACAACATTTTATTGGGGTTTACTACCATTGCATTCCTCTCACCGATGATCACCAGGGTTATGTGTACCACAAATTAACAGATTATTGTGACAAGGTGTGTGGCAATTACTTTTATTGTATCTCGTGCGTAATGCGGTGGATGCAGTAGCACTGTTGGAATACCTTGCAGATGGGAGAATTAAGGCTGGTTCACACGTCTCCCCCCACCCTGGTCGCTTGTCTTCGCTTCTTTACCCAACGCCTTTTCTTTTTGTTTTGTTATGTCTTTTCTCCGTTAAAATTGGTCCACAAACTATCGCCATTAGTTTTCCCCATCGTTCATGTTTGTCTGAACTCATGTTTGATCTCAAGAGGATTCCCAAGATTTATCGTCTGACATCTGAATGATCTTAAGCAAAATCTGTTCGTGTGTGGTGTGTTGAGCTTGCCGTCTGACCGGACACCACACACTGTAAGGACAAACATGTTTTATAAGATTATTTTATCATTTCATATATATATATATATATATATATATATATATATATATATATATATATATATATATATATATATATACACACCGAAACCTATTTGTGTAAGATAGGGCCATGCAAACACAGGAGAAAATCTATTTTTTGCCAAATTTAAGTGTGGACAGGGCTTGATTCCTACTTCATGGTGAAATCCAGTAGATATTTTGGATGTGGAACTCAGAAATTCCAATTTCCAAGTTAAGACAAGATAAAAAATACCTCTATTGTCCCGCAATGCGAAAATGTGGTTGTGGCAGTGGTATAAAAAACTAACACTGTTGCAGCAAATGCACCATTAAACTGCAATTAGTCTGAGTTACAGTTTTACACCGATAACAGAACTTGAATTTAAATTGCTAAAGTGTACCAAGCCAGAACAGATTTTTTTGACCTCACCTGTGGATAATTTTATCTGAAGTGGCAACAATTCTGATTAGAAGTTAGAAAAGGATCACCGTGTGATAACCTTCTCTGCAAGCTGAATTCTCATGGTATTTGTGCGTTCACAAACACATGAGAATCCATCTTGTTGCGCTCCCATCTCAGTCGTTTGGGCCTGAACCAAAATGGGTTGGCCCTATCACGTTGCAGTATTATGGTTTAAAGTGGGACGTACAGCTGTGACTAAAAGCAAGACCTGCAGAGCCCACAGCCGAACCAAAATAAACATGGTAGTGTAGGAGGACGCACGAGTAGCTGCTGCTATCATATCCGTTATGTCAGAATACACAATTTCTTCTTTGAAAGAGGAACAACTTCTTGTGGTTTCTCATGGCGCCTGCTGCTTAAACAATTCGAATTTGTTACCATGTATGGCTAAATACATGGGGAGTCGTGGCCGAGTGGTTAGAGCAGCGCGTTTGCACTCAGAGAAGGATGCAAGTACTCGGTTCGATCCCTAGTGCCGGCACTCTGGGTCCCTGAGCAAGACCCTTAACCCCAGATTGCTCCCCGGGCGCCGCACATGGCAGCCCACTGCTCCCCAAGGGTGATGGGTTAAAAGCAGAGAACAAATTTCGTTGTAATGTATGTTTCAATGACAATAAAGATGATATTACTATTACTACTAAAACCAGTCTTTGGTAGCTGGGCACTAGGTGTCGCTTCGCCCAATCGGTTTGGAGAAATCTGCTGAAATCCACTCCTTTTCCCAAATGGAGCAGTCCCAGATTGATAATGTGCAGAACGTAGAGTGCTACACATTATCATCCTGGCTTGCCACGTTAGCAGTGTGTAGCGCTTGATGCATCACCCAATGACTGGATGGCAACAGTTTCGATTATCCATCAATCAATAATCTATACCCTCTTATCCATGCAGGGATTCCGGTGGATGGGGCGGGTCAGTAGTCCATCCCTGTTGACCCATCCAGGGTAAGCCTGGATGGGTCAACAAGCAGAGTACCCGGTGAGAACCCAGTTTGGATTATTTGAGAGAAAATAATAGGGATGCATTTTTTTTGGTACACTATAAATATGTTTTCCTCTGCCCCATCACACAATCTCCATCCTGCTGTGCTTTTGTCTCTTCAGCCTTATATTCTGAATGAATCCAACACTTCCATGATTTGAATATTGGATGGGTTGCCATGTCATTGCCGGAGTGACCTAACATCTTCCTGCTCTAATGTGAGATTGATATTTTTGGACTGTTGAAGGGAGCTGAAGTACGTAGACAAAAGAGGGGACACATAAACCCCATGCAGAAAGGCCGCGGTCTGGATTCGAACCCTTGACCTTAAAGCTGCAAGACAACATTGCTACATTCTCCCACATCATGTAGCCAGAAAGTTATTTCCTTACATTTGTAGCTTTGATTCTGTTGGACAAAACAAACTGATTAGAATAGACCTCTAAATGTCCTTTTAATAGTTGTTTTAATGTGGTGCCATTCTCAGAATGAAGCAGCCTCATTTTTTAAACATCTGAAGCCAGATGGTGAGTGTGTTGATGTTCCCCAGGCCGGCTTACTAGTGCAAGGTGATGTGATCCCCAAGAGCTTAACACCAGCATGACTCTGCTTCCTGTGTCAGCACCTTAAGACCTTTCAAGACAGCATCTGTTCCTGTTTATCCTCTACACTTGCAGAGGCTTCCCCTGGCTCTATGAAACTGAGGTGTGGACGATGCTTCTTTATGAAACATAAAGGCACAGGCAGCTTAATGCTCAAATTCTTCTTCATGTATTGTGATGAAGTGTAGGTGACTGAAGAGACCTAGGAGAGATGGGAAGACACACCACCCATGGCCCCAAAATGCCTCTTTCTGTTAGTCTGACCTGCTATATTTCACTGCAGGTCATCGTGCTGATGAATTGAAGACAGCAGGAGCTGAAAAGAGCATGAGAGATGGGTCAGAAAATTAATACGCCCTTGACTTTTGGGACTCTGTCAGCACTGATTCACTCTGTCATGTTAGCTAGTCTCACAGCGCGATTCTCCAAAGGACAGATATGGCAGCTGTGCTTTCTGCAGCACCACCTGGCCAATGACCTCTGGCTCAAATTGCTGCCGAGAAATGGATAGCCACTGCTGCATTTAAGGCTGTTCACAAGATCTCGTATCACCAGCTCTCGCGATAATATTTCTTGTCAAAGGGAAGACTTTTGGAGAACTATCTGGTTGCTGTTAGCACGTGATTTCAGACAGAGAAGTAAGTCTAAATTAATACTTTCAGCCCTGGATATGAATATAAGTGCTCGAAGCACACACAAGGGTCTGTCTCTGACAAATGTGGACATTCAGAAACTGAAGGTTTTGCTCAATGTTCTTTGCAAAATAGCTCAAGTTATGTCAGAATGCATGAAGGTACCATATATGTGCATATTCATTTTCAATCTCTACAGATTCTCAACTCGATTTAGGTCTAGTCTTGTATAATTTGAGCACATAAATACTGATCAATACATTTCAAAATTAGATCCAAGAGGTACCATTGTAGCTCTGGCTGTATGTTGAGCTTCAGCCATAGTCCCATCAATTCTTCCTAGGTTCCCCGTTGTAATATAAAAACTACCCAAAGCATGACACTGACACCACCATGTGTGACCAAGGTGTTGATCAGGGTGATGTGCAGTTTTATGCCACATTTAGTGCTTTTTATTGAGGACAAAAAGTTACATTTTGGTTTGAAAAGATCAGAGGTTCTTCTTCTACGTTTGTTTCCTGTATTCCCCATATGACCTGTGCAAACAGAAGTTAAAATTGCTTTCTTTCAGCAATTGCTCCCTTCTTGTCTCTCCTCCATAAAGGGCGGATTTGTGCAGTACAAGACTAACAGTTGTTCTGTCCCCAGATTCTCCCACTTGGTACTCGCCGCAGCTCTAAAAATGGTTCTCTTTGATCAGCCTATACCTGTAGGTCGATGACCATGTTCAGATGATGAACTGAACATTGCTCGGTGAGTAGATCAAAGCTGAAAATATTACTCTTGTGTAATATTTTGAGTTCTTTGTTTTAGTCTTAGTTTGGGTTTCTAGCTTAGGTTTGGTCTTTGTGGTTATTTATGTTCTGGATTGGTTTACTTTCTGTCCCCTTCCATTTATTTTTTGTCAGCTTGTTTCCTCCTTCAGCCACTTCCCTTCCCCTGATGACCTCCACCTGTTCTGGCTAATTAGCTCACTCTGCTCACCTTTGTTCTCCAGCCTATTTAAACCTGCCTCTGTGCCTTGCACTCTGCCAGAACATCTCAATCCTCCCGGTGTGCACCTTCCAGCCATTGACGGCCTGTTTTTCTGATCCTCCCTGTCTGTAAGTTGCCGAGCCTGCTAATGCCTTTCTGTTTTTGAGTTGCCAGTTTTCTTGGACCTTGTGTGGACCTGTTTCTTGGTGTCCCCGGTCTGGACTGCCAGTGAAGTTCTGCCTCTTCTGTATTTTATTTAGGGGTACCAGCTTAAAAGGGGCTGAACACATATGCACGGCACACTTTTAAGATTTTTATTTTTTTTTTAACTTTCAAAATCTTTTCCCCATTTTCCTTTGCAACTATACACTACTTTGTGTTTTGTATCCCATTAAGTCCTTAAGAGATATGTTTATGGTTGTAGTGAACTGTGCATGATAGGTAAGTAGGTTTGAATACTTCTGAAAGGTAATATTATCAAGTGGCTGGGCTTAATCTGCACTGATGTTTATTTGGTGTATGAAGGCAAATTTTTTTTGAAACAACAATCAACATTTGTCACGAGCCAAAATACCACATGTACTAGAAACCCTTTGTAGGGCTTTACAGGCAAGAGAAGCTTAGTCAAAGCAGATTTGCTGCTGTTACTTCATCTGGGGTTTGTACATGAGCCTCCAGGTCAAGTCAGCTCCTACATCATGCTACAGCTACTTCTGCCGAGCTCTCACATGTGAACTGACATTGGACAGAGCAAAGACAGCTAAATTAGACCCTGCAGATAGCAGTGGGGGACTTTTCCCCTCAGCATCAGCAGGGAAATGAGGAGTCAGGGAATCAGACGGCGCAGATTAGCGGTCCAGAAGCCAGTGCGGCTGGGAGAAAATGTGCCTCTGATGATAATGAGCCTAACAGAGCATCCACTGCCGGCTTCCCCGTGATGTTTCACCAAAGACATCAACTGCGTCAGCCAGAAACCCAAGCTGTTTCCAACGGGAGGAGCTGTGTGTTTTTGCTGCTTGTCTTGCAGCAGAAGCTTCTCTCTCAGAGGTGTGTTGCAAACAGCCGAGCTCAAAGCAGCCTTTGTGCTTCACTCAGACTCAAACAGAGTGGGCCGACACCATTCAGCTGGTGTTTACACGTTATCCGAGAGACACCCATCAGACGGAGGAAGGTGAAAGTAAAAGTGGGCGGTTATCAGCACAGGGGCCCGTGACTGTGACAGGACTCATTCTCTCCTGCTCCTGGACGGCTCTCAAAATAAACAGCAGCTGACCTAGAAGCGCTCTCCTTGTCATCTCGCACATCGCGTGGCACAGCCCTGCAGAAGTCCGCAAACCACTAAATTACATACATCATATTCCCACCGCTGGACGGTTACATGTGAATACGCTGTCAGTGAGACGTGACGGCTCTTAGACAAGCAGGCACCAAATAATTGAACGTCACGACTCAATTAAACGTCTCAGTCATGTTGGCGGAGGTTGGCAGCTCCGGTAGCAAACGTTGAACATCATAAAAGAACATCTGGATGAGCAGGCTTCTTCTCTTAAATGTTGAGTCTCCATGTACGTCGTGTTGTTATTCATTAGTCTCAGCAGCAACAACTAGTGTTGCACAAGCCGGCATGAGAGTGCAAGCCCCCATAATTGCTAAACCACTAGAAGAGGAAATGTAATCATATACAGTATACAAATTATGGCCCAATAAAGATTAGAGGAACAGCATGAACGAATTAAAGTGCTGTGAAAACGGAAGGATTAGCGCAATTACGTTCATTACGCAACATCCATCTCTCTGGCCTGAGTCTGGGGCTGAGAAGCACAAAGAGCAGGAAGGTGAAATCCATAAAAGTGGAGGGAGGGGAAAAGGCGGAGGGCTGCAAGGAATGCTGGAATCCCTTAATGCACACATCCAGTCTGAAGGAGAAAAATTGCAACATGCCTGAACAGCAGTCGCAGGAATCATAAACGGTGCTGGGAGACCGCCGCAGCAGAACTTGCGCTCCCTGCGGACCTGACAGGAAAAACAATATATGGTCATGTAAAAAAATATGAAGACATCCTTCCACAGTCTGTGTATTTTTATGTCATATTCAAGCATATAGAAGTTTGATATCAGTTTCACCAATGCTGAAAATATTTAAGCAATATAAAAGACAAAAAACTTTTCGGTAACTCTAACAAAATAGTAATTTCTGGAGGAGAATAAAGAAGGGCACCCACACGTTGTTGCATTTAATGATGAGAACACTGTTACTCAGCATTTTGAAGGAAGGTTTCACTGATTAAATCTTAGATATTTAGTCTCACATGTTCCTGATTGTTAAAGTAAGCGTGAACACCATGGGGGAGATTGAAAGAACTGTTTACGGCCTTATCAAACAACACGTGTTGGACATAAGGCTGTGAGTTGTCAAAAACATATAAAGAAATGTAAAATAGCCATTGCACTCTATCTAAACAATCTATAAGTGGTGGACATTCAAAGCAACTGCCAGCATGCCCAGATCTGATCACCCAAGCAAGTTAACCCCAAATGCAGACTACAAGATACTAGAAATGTCCAAAAAAATCCCAAGATGTTATCCCAGGACTTACAGATGGCTCTTGATACTGTTGATATGAAAGTCTATGCCTTTTCTCGCTTTTACTGGACGTGTGCAAGGAGGAAACCTTTGCCCCGATTCAATACACCTGAATCAAATGAATGGTTCAATAGCAGGCGACTGCAATGCTAGCAAACATGCTAAATGAGAAATTCAACCATTTCAATCAGCTGTTTTGGAGCAAGTATACATTTAAAACCTGCAGGACAGCGGCCATTTGGGACAGGAGCTTAAAACTCTTGCTGTAAACAAAGACTTCTGCAATAATATTCTTTGGGGAGGTGAATCAAAAATTGAATTATTTTGACCACACAGTGAAAGGTTCTATTACTTGTATCCTCTATTTGGTTTAAGAATCAGTGTCAAAGTGTGAAGCATCGAGGTGGGAATGTCATAGTCTGGGGATTCTTTGCTGCAGCAGGAACTGGCTAGCACACCATTACAGAGTGGTGCTGTAAAGAATTTAACTTGTACAAGAACTGAACCCCCAAGCAGGACAGTAACCCAAAATATACCGGTATGCCCACGAAGAACCAGATAAGAATTAAGAAATGGAAAGAGCTGGTCTGCAGCACAGTCCAGAGGTTGATCTAACTGAGACAATGGGGATGAAAGGAAAAGGCCTCAGTATCCCAGAAACCTCTCAGACATCTCACCGCTGAGTAGTAGGCCGACCTGCCTGGTAATGTCATTGATGTGAGGTTGAAAGGATAGTGTGGGGTCAAGGTTGACACCCAGGCTCTTAACCTGGGGGGAAGGTGGAATTATTAATAATATGGGAAAAGTTGTGCAAAAATATATGAGCATCTCTTAACAAACTGAAAACATATTCTTGTCCTATTCTTTTTATATGACTGGAAGTCACACTATGGAGCACAATGAAAATGTGCTGAGTGCATATATCGTGTTTTTTTTTTAGTACATTCCCTTCATGAGTCGAGCTGGAGCCGACAATCATGCTCCCAGACTTATCTGGGCCAGGGAATTTGTCAAGCAGGCTCCCAGACGATGTGGAAATAAAATCCTTGCTGGGATTGAGCCAACCATTTGTTGTTTCTTGGTAATAAAATCAGTTCTGCACAGTTAAGCAACAGGAAGCATTCCCATTCAGCAGTGATAATGTCAGAACATCATTCCTTAATTACTTTTGCAAATTTGAATGCTAATGGCGAGAGCGAATTCGTGACCAGCCATTTACCTCGAAGCTGCTTAGCACCTATATGTGAAACAAAGCTGCTTTAACAACTTGCCTATTAATTCTGAGTTTGCTCAGTGGGAGGATTCTGACACTGTTATGACGATAATTAGACTGCAGTGACAAAGGTGCTGAAGATGAGAGTGGTGGCAGTCTCAGAGTGTTGATTGGGATAATAAGGATGATGATCATTATAGCAATGATTACATCTATAAGCGGGCAGACAGAAGGATCCCTGTTTTTGTTTGACCTCATCCTATTGAGGTCTTGCGAAATGTTCTGGTAGGACTCAGGCAATGATTTGAAAAGTTTAACCACCCATAACGCTGCATTGCCTTGTAAAAGTATTCACACCTCATTGAAACTTTTCACACATTGTAACATTACAACCACCAACTTGTATTTGTGACTGTCTGGAAAAATGTATTTTCTAAGATTTTTTTGAGGCAGTGTCATACAAAGTAGTGCATAATTGTTCAGTGGGAGTTATCAGATACCTCATTTACATGTTTTTCCAAGTAGAAAAAGTATGACATGTTTGTATTAAGCTCTCCCTGAGCCAACACTTTGCAGAACCACTGTTTTTGTAATAATCGTTGTATTATTGGATTTGTGTCCACTAGCTTTGCTGATTCCTAGACTGATTTTTTTTTACCCGTTATTATGTTAAAAAACTCAAGCTTAGTCAGATTTGATAGCGAGTGTCTGTGAACATTATTTTGTCACGTCTTGTATGTAAACAGTATGTCCTTTGGTTTTCTTTCAACAATGACCTTCTTCTTGCCATAAAAGCCAGATTTATGTAGTGTACATATGATAGTGGTCCTCTCAAGATATTATTCCATCTGACCTGTGGAACTCTGTAGCTCCTCCAGAGCTGCTTTGCTTGTTCAGTTTTTAAATTTAGGTTAATGCTCGTGGCTTGGTCGGTTTGCAGTTTTGCCATAATCTTTCCATTTTCAGATTAAAAACCATGCATCATTTCCCTTAAAAAACACAATCATGTGCTACTTTTTGTTGGTCTATTACATACCTCTCGATAAAATACATTGAGGTCTGTGACTGTAGCATTGAAAAATCTGAATTTGTTCATGAATATGTTTGCAAGGCAATGCATATTTGCACACTGTATAAGGGAGGAGAGAATTATTAATTATTAAAATCACCCCCCAAATCATACCCCAGCTGAATACCTAGAGCAGGAGGATGTTGCGGGGTGCAAGGTTCATGTTTTTACCCTCTCGGAGGATGAGGCATCTAAGTTCATGCTCATACTTCAGAAGTTTAAGGAGAGGAAAAAGGGAAAGGAAATCTGAACACATGACCCTCTTAAAGGATACGCCTCAACTGGCCCTTTGTGTTGGCTTTGCCTGACAGACACCAGGTGCAGGATGAAAAAAAAATCTCCAAGGGGGGATGAGAGGAAGAGGAGCTTCACTGGATCAGAAAGCCATGAACAATTCTGCATTGAAGACCAAGCATAACATCAAGCCTGTTCATTTAAACATATGCATTACTCATTTCATTGGATATCATCCTGGCACATAGATGATAAGCGGCCACTTTTACACAGTGAAACGCAGGACAGCAGTAGGCACCACCGTTTTTTGAAGTACTTTAAAACCCCTTAAACCCATAGGGTTTTGGAAGCAACTTCCATCTAAAATTACATACCTGATATAAATCAAGGAGAGCTCCAAAATTAAAATGTAAATGTAAACTTTTGGTATATGTGTAAAGGTAAGGCATTAAAGAATATTTTCCAGTCAAATCACTAATGCAAATGTCACTATGTCCGATTTATAGGTGGTAAAACAAAAAATAAATGAAAATCTTTTGAGCATTGCCTAATGTTTTTTTTTCTCTCAAAATAAGCAATGCAAAACACCATGAATACGTTTTGAAAATTTAGAAGATGCCTGAGATTTTATCCACATCTTGACTATAATTGCAGAACATTTGGACTTTATCGGCTGAAGCCTAATTGTTTCACAATGGTTTTAGTGAGCAGTGTGCCTGGCACAGCTGATTTTGGCACAATTTTGCTAAATGTGCCAAAACAGTGCCAAATGTGTTTTGGAATCGAGTCAAATAAAAGGCTGAACAAAGACATGTTGAAGATTTAATGTGACTGACTGTTTATTAAAATTGCAGGCTAAAACTAAAGTTGCATGTGACTAAGATAACAACTTCTGTCTTGTCAGAATTTAAAAGCAGAAAATTTAAAGTCATCCAGGTATGGATTTCATGAAGACAAGCCTATAGTCTAAGTAATTTATTGGATTTATCAGGATTTATGGAAAAATCATCATCAGCATAACAGTGGAAATGAATTCCATGCTGTCTGATAATTTTACCAATCGGAAGCATATAGTAAAGAGAATTGGCCCAAGGACTGAACGCTGTGGTACTCCACAAATAACTCTAGAGTTTGAAGAAATTGTCATCTTTGGACCAGAATCCTTAAAAATTAAACTTCTTCATCAATCACTTAATCTGGATGGCATTGAATTGGCCTCTGGTAATAAAGTAAAAAAACCTTGTGTTATTTTTGACTAGAACATGCCATATAAATCTAATATTAAACGGGTTTCCAAGGTTTCCTTTTTTCACCTCTGGAATATCGCCAAAATTAGAAATATTCTGTCCAGGAGTGATGCTGAAAAAATAGTCCATGCATTTATTACTACAACACTGGACTATTGTAATTCTTTACTATCAGGAGTCCACAAAATGCAGTTCAAAGCCTTCAGCTGAGTTCTGATGAAAATCAACAAGAGGGATCATATTTCCTCAATTTTAGCTTCCCTTCATTGGCTTCCTGTTAAATCAAGAATATAATTAAAAATTCTCCTTCTCACATATACAGCCCTTAATAATCAAGTTATTAATCAATTTTCCCTCTACTGATGTAAACCAGGTAAAGTGAGGTGAGAGAAGAGACATTTTCTGATTCTCGCTCGTTTTCTTCGCCCGGATCCGTTGGAATTCTCTCCTCTGTTGCCTCCGATTGTTATCTCTCTCTCTCTCTCTTCCTCTCCTCATTCATCACTAACTTTGACCTTAAATGTCTCACCTGACAGTTTCCCTGATTTCAGCCAATTGAGCATATTTGCGAGAATGATTGAAGTAGAGGCCACAACCTAGGTACGCACGTACAGCTAAATGCGTAGAAGAAAACTTCTTCTATATTTAATCTTAAAATGAAGCATAGAAGAACTACGTTTTACATTTTCGTGTGAATACATTTTTATCTATTTATTGAATTTATAGTTTTTGATTTAATTTTTTTTTTTACAAAGGAAATGTTTATTTACATGTCTACATTTTTCATTTCGCGCACCCCCTAGCAGCAGCTCGCGCATCCCCAGGGGTTTTCATACAGTCATCGGCTTGAGTGCCATGTAATTATCCCCTCTTAAAGGTAGAGTTGCTGATTTTTCCAGAAATGCAAGTAAGAACCATAAGTCCTTTTTTGAGTCTTGTGCAAGACCATCTTACCTGCTCTTCTGCTCCCCAGGGGGATGCGTGAAGAAAAATCTCTCTCCCCCTGTCAGGGAAAGAGAGAGAGAGACAAACAACCAAGCTGTTTCTTTCTTTTTGCAACCCTGAGTTGGATTTATACCAACTAGCTGTTGAATTTAGATGATGCTGAAGAACCTGGAGAGAGCTTCCTTCCTCGTTACACTATCCACACTGTGGAAGGCACCAGACTTGCAGTGAAACAAGCCCTTAGCATGATGCCACGATGCTTGATGGTTGGGACCGCATTTTAGGGTTTGAAAAGCCTCACCTTAAATCCTCCTAGCATGTTTCTTTGTGGCTGAATCGCTTTGTCTAGGCTTTGTTAAAGCTTTTTTCTTCCTGATTACATTTGTGAGCATCTGCAACTTTCATTCTTGAACCTGGCTGTTTTGGAGCAGGTGCTTCTTTCTTGGCCAGAAAGAACATCAACACTGATTTGGAATGGATAAAGTAGGCTAACATAAAGCTTCTGGAATGGTTCTAAGCTCAACCCAATTGAAAATGAATGGACTATATAAGGACATATACAACAGAGAAAATATTTAGTATGGGTGGTGATGTCAAAAGAGGGGATTGTGGAATAGCGTCTACAAGATCTAGACACGGTTTATGCTACAAGAAGTCAGAAAAGAGCCAGGCGTATAACCACAGATCCCACCAATCCAGACAATGTACTGTTTGTCCCACTTCCATCAGGTAAACGATTCACAAACATTGAAACAACAAACTACTAGACCTAAAAACAGCTTCTTTCCGAAAGCTGTGAGGGCTATTGGCCAAGTTCATAGTCTGTTACATGTTCCAAACACGCTACTAGGTTCTTGTTCAGATGAGAATCATCTCTCACATTTTAATGTCTATTCACACACACTTCAGTTTCTCAGGGAATGTCTATGTGGACATCCATGCAAATTGCACGGTTGTGTAACTTGAACATCTAAGTTTATTGCACAGTATTTTATTGTGTATCAAATGATGGAGCGTTCGTCTGATATACCCATGCAACTGCACAGTAATCTAAAGCTGTAATGGATAATGCTGGTGAACCCGATATTCATCCAAACACAGAGTTACCTTTTAAAAGGTTTATTGAAAAAGGATGACTATTGGCAGATGAGGCAGGCAAGCAGAACCAGACTCGAACAGATGCACGTGGCAGGGATGAGCAGAACAGGTGATGTGGACCGAGGAACCACCAGAACGGACAGAGCTAGCGGCTGGAACTCATGGCGAAACAGACTTGTGCAGTATGCAAACACAAGCAAATTTTATCATAAGAGTCCAGCTGGCTGAGCACACAGAAACTGGTACAGGCAGGGCACATCACAAAAGACGAGACGTTCTGGCCGTGACTGGATGACTAAGGCAGGTATATGTAGGCAGGTGAGCAGAGTTGAGTGTAATTAGTGGCAACAGGTGGAGCTGATCTAGAGTAGAGTGGTGGCTGGAGGGAGACTGAGCTGATTGGATGATTGCTTAGAGGTGAAGGCTGATCCAAGAAAAGTCCAAAATAAACAAACAAAAACCAAAATCATGACAAAAGTGTCTGTAACGGGACTGCTATCTGTCTTTTGAACTCAAAAAACGGTATTATTAGCTGCTATTATTAGCATTATTACATGCATTATTACATGCGTTAAGCTTCTCAGAAAGTGTTGGTCAGCGCAATCTGATTAAAAAAATACGGGTTTGGAAAGATTAGGTCTTATTGTGTCCGCCTTCTGTCTCATCAAAAATCTCATTATGGTCACACATAATGACAATAAAGATTCTTAATTTGAATACCAATCAGTGAGCTCTAACAAAAAAGTATTAAAATAACCAAAATTTGTATGACATACATGGATGAAGCTTTCTGACTGAAACTGTGTTTAAATTGAAGTTATAACTCTATCCTTCAAGCCCAATCTCCTTACCATGCAGAGTAAAGTGTTCTCAGCATAGAAGCCTCCACTTTAGCTTTGTCTAACCCCATAGGAGAAAACCTGTAACAGTATTGCTTAGTAAACTGTTTTTCTCTAAACTTAACAGAGGGAGCTTTGATACATTTTCTGAGAGAAGGAAAATTAGGTAGAAAATCTATATTGGAAAAATTGGTGTTCCTAGCCAATCTTAATTTCAAGTCCCATCACTAAATAACTGGGCCTTTCTGCACGTCTGTGTGTCCAAACCCAGAAACACACTGGGAAGGAGAGGTTGAATGTGCAATAACATTTATTGTACAATCAGTGGAAAGTATGAATGTAGAGCAGGAGCTGATGAGTTAAACAGCAAACCAGGAAATGATCTGAGGAAGGCAAGAGTGACATTAGTGTTCCTCTGAGGTAAATCACCATGTGGTCAGTAATAGATCTGCTCTCGACTTGTGTCATGGGAGGTATTGCCACTGTTGGAAGACAAGATGATGATCCTGAGGTGGCTGAGGTAAAAGGCTGACATGTAGCCGGAGGTAACTGGGCACTCTGATTCCCGGTGTTTAGGCCTGCTGATCTACAGAGCAGGTGGACAAAGGTGGACAGGCAGGTGAGTTACGGTGCACAGGCTGATCTTTTCAAGCCTTTATTTTTGTTAATGTTGATTTTCTGTTTACAGCCAATGAAAACAAACATTGAGCATTAGAATATTACATCAGAGTAAAAAACAAAAACATTTTTAATACAGAAATGTGGGGTTAATGAAAAATATGTTTAATACCTGCTTAAAGATTGTTACTTTCAAAAGTTACTTACAGGCCTCAATGGGACGCAATGACATATACAAACCTTGACACAATCGATCTCTGGATTACGGATTATAAAATTATTCTCAGTATCATAACCAAAATTTAAAACAACACCAACAGCCTAACTCAACTGCGGACATTTAATTTTCCCCCAAAACATTCAGCCGTGGACAATATTAACAGGAATCATAGATGGCTTGATCACATGAGCGCACATTGTTTAGAAAATCAGACTGATGTTACATTCACTTGACTGATCAAAACTATGCTAAACATTTTTGACTTTTGAATATTTGTCTTTTGTGTGAATACAGTCAATGCAGCTTTGTGTTGAAAATATATTTTCTAAGCTAAGCATCAGAATTTCATCTTTAGCACACAGAAATTAACTGACAAAAACCCTCAGTTACACACACACACACACACACGCACACACACACACACACACACACACACAAATGAGAGACAGGCTCTAATAGGAGATAATGGATTCTGGGTCAACACCTGGTAATCCTTACATCTGAGAGAGGGAGCGCCTTGACATTTTCCAGAAAGTGCCATACAACATGCCTGTAATAAGAAGGTCAACTAAATTTCACATCAGGGCACTCTGGAACAAAGAAGGCCCACAAGCAGAATATGTCAGGCTTTTAGATTTAAAATTGAAAAATGAACCTATTACTTCATGACTCCTGAAGGCAAATTTTAAAGGAAGGGGTAAGTTGTGAAATCAACATGTGAGCCCTCATCCGTGGGAGATTTTTCTATTTAATTACTGGGTTAGTGATTTGAGCTTCAATTTTGGCAAAGCCAGTAAAAAGTGCAGCCTCAGCTGCATTTATGGGTTGGTTTTGGTTCTTTGTGCATTTGCGAGGGTGCACAGGCATCTGCGTGACCAAAGTTGTTAAAAAAAGTACTTTTGAATAATCCAACATTTATAGACATGTAAAGGAAGCACTTGAGGGAGGTCTGCTTGCCATCCAGTTTTAGCAGATCTTTGGGTTAATATCCCAGCAAATTAAGACTTCCAGGGTAATTTAGGCACCAAATTAGGACAAAAAAAGCTTCAGAGGGCAGAGAGTTAGTGGTCTTAGCCAGATGATATTTTTAGCTTTCGTCTCCATCTGATTGGCTGTGAAGCAGGGAAGGAGGAGACAAAGTCAAAGTCCAGTTCAGGAGTTTTGATTTTGACCTCTAAGTCTGGCAACACAATAGCGCCCCCTGCTGCATGACCAAACTCACCCCTCTTACCCTAGCTTTACACAAGCACACAGAGACGCGCCTCACCTGCCCTGCTCCCCCTGACCCCCCAACCTCTGCCAGCAAGAGCTTCGCCCTGCTTGGTGTTGTGACCCCATGACTGCAGCTGCCTTTCATGTGGACCCATCACAATAATGAACTCCTCAGCCCTTTGACTCCTCCTCACCACAGAGACCTTCAGGAAAAACAAAAAACTAAACAAGCCTCTATTTTTTTTCCTGAGCCTTGCATTCCTCTAAGTTTGGCTCGGAGTGCAACCCTCAGAACCACATCTGGTTTTGCTTTGCTGAGATCCCCCCAAACTTTGGAGGGGGTCTTAAAAGAACAGCTTTGAGCTATAAATGGAGGGCTGTGTTGCTTATTTGTACATTGTACAATTAAATTACAAGGGCTGTAATTGGTTACTTCCATAATTGCATTGAAAGTAATTCATGTTGTGCCTTGGGGACGCCAGACGTGATAAACTGAAATGATGACAGTAGCAGAGTAAGTAGACATTTATTGGATCTTCTCTACAGATCCTGTCATTTCAGCTGCAGGAGGATTGTTGCGAGGGAGTTCTTATGGAATTGGTAGGGGTGGTGGCAGTGCTGGAGTGAGCATGTAGTGTGTGGGTGTTAGTGTGTGTGTGTGTGTGTGTGTGTGTATGTGTGTGACACTGAGTCGTACTATTATTACAGAGCCACTGGAGGGCAGTGAAAGAACTGCATGTGGCACGGAGGATCATCACAAGTATATGCATGTAAGCCCGGTAAACAATCAGCGGAGTGTGAAAGAGAGGTCATGCATCATTGGCCTAGAAACACAAACATGGACCTCTGCCTCGCATTTCTCCCCTTGAGCTCTCCTTCTCCGTACTTTGCCGTGTGCAAATGTATGGGGGTGGAAATATTGTGATCGACACATTTGGAATTGGCTCAGAGCTTTTGTTGTTTGTCCTGTAACACGGCAGGTAGAGGCTCACGCAGCAGATGCTGTGCAGAGGAAAGGCACTGGGTGCTGCACAGCCCCGGAAGGGAGAAAATAATAACGATATAACAATAGAGCAGGACCGGTGCAATTACACCAGCTTGTTGCTGCTGTTTCTCGGGGGAACGCTTCTGTATGTAAATTAACTGAGACAAATGTAGAAGGGAATAATCCTGCTGCAATAATGGCAACATAATAAAGCCATGCTAGCTAAACAGATGTAAAGTATGTACAGTGTATAGCAATGTTAGACCATGCCATGCATTTGTATTGAGACCTCCCTGAGTAAATACAGGATTTTGTAGAGCGACCCTCACTGTGTTTACAGTTGCAGGTCTTTTGGTATATGTCTTTGTCAGCTTTGTGCATTGAAAGATTGAAATGTGTGCCTTTTCTTCTGTGCAGAAAAGCTGATTAGGTCAGTCAGATGGGGAAATTGAGTATCTTTTCGGAGAGTCTTGCTTTCCAGCCTCGATTCTCAGTTGCACTTAGGTCTGAACTTTGACTGGGCCATTCAAACACTTATATGTCTTGATCTAAACCATGCCACTGTAGCTCTGATAGAATGTATAGAATTGTTGTCCTGTCAGAAAAAATCAACTCACAGTCAGGTGCAGCCCCTGATCTTCTCATACTGAGCCTGCTTCTGTCGGGAGTATCTTCCTGTAAAAAGCAAGTTATCCATTTCTACTGTCGCCGCGAGCTTGCTCGGTCTGGGGTATTGTCGCAAAGTTAATGCCCTGCGACTCTTTGCTTTAATCGTTGTCAAACCGCTGTGTTTTACTATTTTAAGCATGCATGGTGCTCACAATGTTTTGATTGGCAGCTGTTCTCCAGAAGGCCGCCCCAGCTCCTGATGAAAGCACTTCTTTCCTCTGACCCAGCAGTAAACTGGTGCTGGGATAGCACTGTTTTTTTCTGTGCCCATGCCCGAGTTTGAGTGACGGAAACATCAAGAACCAGTGCTTGGTAAGCTTTAGCACCAGTTAATCACCAGAACTGATTTGCTGGAAAATGGGATGCTTTTAGTCGACTAAAATTCTGTAACAGACCTCTTAGGGCCTCCATAAAACAGGGTTTTACTGAGATGGAGTTACACAGATAGTACTTATTTAGGTGACTTTTGAAGGGAACTGATTGTACTGGATTTTATGACGGAACATGGGAGAAAACAGGATACCTTTGAGATCTTTATTTTTAGCAAACTGTGAATCCTTTTCTGTATACTTCACATTTACGCAACACTTTGTATTGGTATATTATGTAAAATTCTTATAAAGCACATTGTTTACATGTGACACCATGGAAAAAAGTGAAAGGGAGAAGAATACTTCTGCAAGGTAACATGTAAAATTCCTACCCCAGTGAACGCATCTTTTGTCAGGCTGATCCACACTTTCCTGGGACTGGAAGTAACAAAAAGCAGTTTTTGTTACAACAGCAGTAATTATGTTGTAATGGACAAATATATCGACTAAACAAAATGACGTAACATGTTTTTGGGATGGCAAAATAAAATGTGTTAAAATCAGCCTGTCGTATTAATCAGACTTGCCTAAACCACTCACAAAGAGGACAGCGGTAGCCTCAACGTTTCAGGGCGGGTTAGGTGAAACTACATTCAGAGTTGAAGAGCGCGTGAGGACAAGTAGCTGCTGGGTAAACCTGAGTCGAGTCTGAAACATATTCGGGCCAAGCGAAAGCCTCTTCCCGGGACTGCTCTAGCACATCAGAAGGAAGAATGTCTTTTTAGTGCAAATCACAACGCACAGCTCAGCAGGCGATTTGACTGGAACGCCCTCAACTTAGAAAATAAAAACTAAAAAAATGATCTGACAGGGTGGACAGATGATCGAGCTGATACCCTGTTTGTTTTTAAGCTGTCATTCACCTGTTCATTCACATTTCATCAGCAGGCGAATCCTCTGAGGCTGCGTCTTCGGGGCATGACAAGCACCATCACTGTTCTCCCAGCCTTGGCCAACCTTCCCACCTTCAAATAGTGTTTGCATTGATTGGTTTTCAGGTATCCAAAAAGAACTTGAATGTCCTCAAAAACTGTCAACTTTGCTTGTACAGTTTGATGTCTCAGCGGGCTTGAAGCCTAAGCCTCACCCAATGAGTAAGCAAAACACACAAAACAGTCTTTAGCTTTTGTTCTGCACATCTTTTCAAGCACTTTTGTCCTTCCGTGGTGGGATTGCACACACTTTGAACATCTTTTGTTTTCTGGTGTGGCAGGTCTTCCTTCACTCGTATCGCTTGTCTGTTTGTGTCTTTTCAAAAGTTATATTTCCTGGTGGTCTGTTTGCAGCCCCTTTGTGTTTCTTGTTTTGTGTTTGTCACTTCATGAATGGCTCTTTGTGCTTGGTTTGCATCTCTGTTCTAGACATTTCATGGCTCTTTGTGATAATTTGGCTTACTTCCCAATAAGGGGAACCAACAGTGAATTCAAACAGAAAAAAAACAAACAAAAAAACTTACTCCTCAGAGTTGTGGTTCCAGGATGCCAGGTTGGGCCTAATTCCCAGTGGTGATGTTCAGAAAATCCTTTCATCCTGATCACCCAAGATCACACTGTGCATTCAACATCCTATTAGGCTAAACCATGAAAGAAAGTAGGTTACTGCAGAAAATGTATTTTTACATCTTTCAGTTACACAAGCCACACACAGTGATGTATCTTGGTCATCATGACAAGTCTGGCAGCAGAGCAATCAAGTCACAGCTTTCTAATTTGGATTACAGGACCCTTGTGGCCCCGATGTGAAGGGAAATGACAAACATGCTGCAGTTCATGGCGTTATTACGGTCCATGCTTTGACAAATCATCAAAGTTTTTAGGGAGGAGAGGGTTCAAAAGTTGCACACAATCTCAACATAAAGTGTCTTTTAAAAGTATTAACACCCCAGGAAATATTTTGTAATGTTTCCGCCACAAAGTTTAATGTGTTTCATTGGCATTTTGTGTGACATGCCACCACAAAAGATGTAAATAATTGTGAAGGGAAGAAAAGTAATACATGGATTTACTTGCTATTTTACTAATAGCATTATAAAAAGTGTGGCCTTTGCAGGATAGTGGCCAGGTCACGACGTGATGCTGGTGGAGGAAAATGTTTCCTGACTCGCTCCTCAAAAACACCCCAAAGTGGCTCAATAATATTTAGATCTGGTGACTGTGCAGGCCATGGGAGATGTTCAACTTCACTTTCATGTTCATCAAACCAATCTTTCACCAGTCTTGCTGTGTGTATTGGTGCATTGTCATCTTGATACACGGCACCTCCTTCAGGATACAATGTTTGAACCATTGGATGCACATGGTCCTCCAGAATGGTTCGGTAGTCCTTGGCAGTGACGCGCCCATCTAGCACAAGTATGGGGCCAAGGGAATGCCATGATATGGCAGCCCAAACCATCACTGAGCCACCCCCATGCTTCAATCTGGGCATCCAACAGTCTGGGTGGTACGCTTCTTTGGGGCTTCTCCACACCGTAACTCTCCCGGATGTGGGGAAAACAGTAAAGGTGGACTCATCAGAGAACAATACATGTTTCAAATTGTCCACAGCCCAAGATTTGCACTCCTTGCACCATTGAAACCGACGTTTGGCATTGGCACGAGTGACCAAAGGTTTGGCTATAGCAGCCCGGCCGTGTATATTGACCCTGTGGAGCTCCCGACGGACAGTTTTGGTGGAAACAGGAGAGTTAAGGTGCACATTTAATTCTGCCGTGATTTGGGGAGCCGTGGTTTTATGTTTTTTGGATACAATCCGGGTTAGCACCCGAACATCCCTTTCAGACAGCTTCCTCTTGCGTCCACAGTTAATCCTGTTGGATGTGGTTTGTCCTTCTTGGTGGTATGCTGACATTACCCTGGATGCCGTGGCTCTTGATACATCACAAAGACTTGCTGTCTTGGTCACAGATGCGCCAGCAAGACGTGCACCAACAATTTGTCCTCTTTTGAACTCTGGTATGTCACCCATAATGTTGTGTGCATTGCAATATTTTGAGCAAAACTGCTCTTACCCTGCTAATTGGACCTTCACACTCTGCTCTTATTGGTTCAATGTGCAATTAATGAAGATTGGCCATCAGGCTGGTCCAATTTAGCCATGAAACCTCCCACACTAAAATGAGAGGTGTTTCAGTTTCATTGTCCAACCCCTGTATATGCCTGTGTATAATTTTACCTCTGTATTGACCCAACAATTCATCAGGGCTCAAAGGTGAATATTAGTGAACAAACATCATCTGGAAAATTAAGGAACACATCAGACAGATCAAGAGGAAGGTTTAAAGCAGGATTTGGTTATAAAATTGTGATTATGATTTGAGAATGTCACAGATCACTATACAACCTAAATGTACAGGCAGGGTACAAGGAGAGAAAAAGTCAAAAATCAGAGCAGCAGCCAAAAGGCCCATGGTAACTGTGGGGGAGCTGCAGAGATCCCCAAGTCAGATGGGAGAATCTTTGTGATAGAGCAGCAAAAAAAAGCTATTCTTCAAAGAAAGCCACCAGAATTGTTTTTTACAGTTTGCCCCCAGACATGCTGAGAATACAGAAAACTGAAGAGGATAATCTATTCAGATGAGACCAAATATATTAAAGGCAAGTTTTTTGGCTTTAATAAAGAACACAACATGTGGTTCAAAATTTATGGTTCACATCAACCTGAACATTCAAATGCACACCCCATTTTTCTGATTTTGTGTTGGTCTTTAGAATAAAATAAATCCAACTAAATAAAGTCCATATTTTGGTTGCATCATGACAAAATGTAAAAAGAAATAAAATAAAATAAAAAAGAATTTGAAGACAGTGTACATTTCAGACTTCTGTTCTTAAAGTGGTAAGCCTAATTGTGTGGCTGGTGATGGTGTTTCTTTTCTTCACACAGATATTGTGCTATGCAATGTGTATCACACAGAGAACATGGTGAGATCAACATCTATAGATTGACAGAGGTACCAGGAGGATACGTGAGAGCCAATTTGTTGGAGAAAGATCCGGGATCTGAGCAGCTGATCCCTTCGGATAGAACCCGCAAAGACCATCTTGGCTCCTTGCAAATATATTGCACCATCTTCCTGCCCTAGTTGTTTTCCCTTATTACCACCCCATGGTTATTCTGAGAGGCATCTGTTTTCAGTTTACAGCTAACAGGTTTAATGGCAGAGATGACCTAAAATCCATATTTAGTTGTAGGGCAGTAATAGACAGATGAAATCCAATGAAAGCAGAGAGTTGTTTACACCCCCTACAGCTACTCCGGGCGATAGAACTATAAAATATTTGCAGATATTGCAACAAACCAGCGACATATTTTACTGATGTTTTATATCATAAAACATCTTCTTTTGGGCTGGTAAAATTTATGCTTTCAGGCAAATTGCTGCGGCATGCAGCACTGAATGTTTCATTAAAATCTGTGGATGAAGTGAACTAAACACAATTAGATTACTCAAGATGTAACCTTTGTAGCATTTGTTTTGTGCCTTATAATTTGAGCTGCCATGAATTATAACAGCTTGAAGAGTTTATGCATAGCTACAAAAACCTTAAAGCAAAACTTAAAAGTAGACAAGGTATAATTACGAAATCTGATTAAGATGAAGGAGAGACAGAGTGGACAGATGTGTCACGTTAAAGGCAGACTCAGCCTGTTTGTTTCAGAGATGCCAATTAGTCTCAAACTGGATGAATCTGAAGTAATTCTACCATCATGCACCTTTCTTCTGCCATGAAAGTTGGCTGTGACAAAGCTCCCTTTTTGTTGTTCCCAAAGAACATAAACTGAGATCAGCTTGCGATGCTGTCACTTACAGGAGATGTAATTGCTGAGGAGCTTCCACAAGGGAGAAAACATTAGGGTCTTCTCTAACCATTTGTGCTGCATAATCCACTTCCCCACAGTCCATCTGTGCGATCATATATCAGAAATGGTCATTATTTTGCCAAATTAGCCCAATAAAATGCAGCAGCTTTGCAGTAAACATAGTAATATTTTGGTCATAGTGAGGCTTGAGAATGGACAGCAGAATGGAATTTGCTGCAAAAAAGAAACTCAGATAATGTTTCTGTCAAAATGTGAAATAGGAATGTGAGATTAAACCAAGCAATGGAACCTTCTAATCATTCTTTTTAAAAGAGATACCTATTTTTTTTAATTGATTTTGGCAATGCAGAGAAACTTTAAGCAAAAAGCCAACTATTGTACAAATTATTTAAACCAAGCCACAAACAATAACGACATAAATTCATAATTTCCAACCTAGAATTTATAAACGCGTGTTTTTGAATTAATTAAATTCAATAAGATGTTATTTACATAGAGCCAAATCATAACACATGTCGTCTCAAGGCACTTTACAAAGTCAAATTCAATCAAATCATCCAGACAGATCAGTCAGAAACGTTCCTATCTAAGGAAACCCGGCAGGTTGCATCGAGTCTTGACAAGCAGCATTCACTCCTAGTCTTAAAAGTAGACAGGGTGTCTGCCTCACGGACCAAACTGGGAGTTGGTTCCACAGGAGAGGAGCCTGATAGCTAAAGGATCTGCCTCCTATTCTGCTTTTAGAGACTCTAGGAACCACCAGCAGACCTGCAGTCTGAGAGCGAAGTGCTCTGTTAGGAACATACGGGGTAATCAGATAAAGTTTGTCATAACTGTACAACACACCCAAAAGACATCAGCAAAACATTGTTTTACTGTTTTTTAGCCAAAACACAGTAAAACACACTAAAAGTAAACCATTTAAAATGATTAATCCCATCTTGACTTTCCCCGTCATTTCTCTGCCAAACATTTGCCTCCATGTCTGTGAGAGTTGACATTGGGCCATCCAGTTGGAATGAAGCTCGACTGGCAAGTCGGCAGCACTTAGGGTAAAAACTCTTCTTTTGTAACTGGACCTGGGTGAGCTTTACATGGGCTCCATTGGGACAACAATGGACCGCAGAAGTGTTTGCTTAGGCTTCCTGTGAGGGTGACCTCCTGAGGAAAATTTCTGCTGCTTTAATTTTGATGTTGGTTTCATAGAAAACAGACTTTACTTAGCCTGGCTGTGATGGCCAACCCATGGCCATACGTTAAAAGTTGGTACCACACATACACCTTCACCTTTTTATTTACTAATCAGTATACATACACTTTAGTTTGCAATAAAACTTTATTCTTAGTTTAAGTACATGTGTTATATTTGTAAGCGCAAACATTTAGTTCACTTGTGTACTTATAGCCACTTATCCATATTTTCTTTGTGTTTTTGTCACTAATCTTTGTTTCTTACCTTCCATGGTGCCTGGGAGTTCGGCCAGACAAAAGATGGCAGCCAGGGCTCAGATCTCCTAAATACAGGGGGGGGGGGGGGGGGAATTGGACTGTTCCACCAGCTGTTGCTGGAAGGGGGAATTTATATTTTTCTTTTTTTCTTTTGCCATTTCACTTAGGGTTTGTATTTAGAGGTTGTTGTGTTTTCATTGTTCTTAGATTAGTTTATTGCCAAACTGAACTGTACTGCTTTGTTTTGTAATTTGTGATTGTTAGATTGGTTTTAATTACCCCTATTGTGTTATTGGCCTGATCAGCCAGTGTATATATACCCTTGTGTGTCATTTCTTTGGGAGGTCAGTCTGGTTGTGCAGTCGGTTAGTTTGGGTACAGTTTTGCTTGAGTTAGATTTTCTCTTTTTTAAATAAATAAATAAAAAAACCTAACTTTTGAATGAATCCCTGTGACTCCTCATGCATCTTACCTCAGTCCCTCACACTGGCCAACCCTGCAGGTTTGTGCGTCTCCGAACCCCATGCATGCCCATGGTGGTTTTGACTCCTCAGTGTTGACCTTATGTTCGTAAGGTCCACAAAAAAACAGACAGATGAAGGGGAAAAGCCTGGATTCATAGCGGCAGCTCAGGACAGTTGCGGGTCATTGATTTGCATCTGACTTAGAATGCACCTAGGAGTCCTTCAAAAACAGCAGTGCACCAACTTCAGGTTGCTCAAGTGCGAGCCACCAGAATTAACAAAGACTCCTGGATAGGTGTTGAAACATTTTCAGAAAGAACTGAGCGAAAGTCCGGTTGCCTCTTTGAATGATTTAGCCTGTTTGCTGTTGCGATGACCTGGATAACTGAGAATTTGCACAGGCATTATTGATAGCATTACAATAGTTTTTGTCACTTTTGCTCATTTCTATCATGTAGCCCTTTCATAAATACAAAAAGTAAGGAAATTTGTCTTTGTTTGATTTTTTGTCTTTGATGTAAAATTGCTTCTTTGCAATACATGTAACAGTGTTAGAAAACCACTTTATATCCATTTGAATGGTAGCACATTTGGAAAATATATGCATTTGTGGGTTGAGCAGCAGAACTGAGTGGTAGGATGTACTCATGAAAAACTTGCCAAATCCTCTCTGCCAATGCCAAACTGTTTTTGGGTGGAGGCTGTGAGATGGGGTCTCCTTCCATCTTGCTCACTAGAAAAAAACAAGGCTCACCATCATGGAAGATAGTCTCAATGCAGAGAGTAATTGAGATGAAATTGTGATGATCCCAAATCTCAGTTCCGAGGAACCAATCCCTACCGTCCAAGAGAACAAGCAAGACTACTGCCAGACGATGAGAGTAGCGAGATTGGAAAGGCCATTCTACAGTCCTTGTAGGCTCAGCTTGGTCATGCATTTATGTTAGAGTGACCAACTCAGCCACATTTACTGACTTGAGACAAATGGTAGTTGAGAAAGGGGACGCCAACTCAAAGCAGCGTGTGACCAAGCTGGTGACCAGCATTATGAGACGTTGCCAGATTGTTATGTATGCGTATGATCTTTCTACGTACTGCCAAGCCACCTGTTTGTTCAACGAAAAAAATAGTTAAATGGCTAATGTGTTTTTTTTCACACTCCCATTTTGCAAGCCAACACACAAGACCAAACAAGAGTCAAAAGTAAAATACCTTGTAAGCTTTTTGGCATAAGCAGAGAAGAATGTTATTTCAATGGGCACAACGCATATAACTGGCTCAAATGCTCAAACCACAAATGCATTTTCCTTATAAATTTACTCACCTGTTGAATGCTTACATTGGCTCCTAATGATAGTAGCCTTAAAGGTGCATATCCATGTTATTTGACTTTTTTAATTTATACATGACTAGCTCACTCTGGTTGCATACAAAGTTCTTATGAAAGATTATCATGTCCTGCTGGTCTATTAGTTGTTATTTTAGGTGTTTTATGCTCTGTTTTTGCTCAATTTGTTAGTAAATAAAGCCTTTTGTGTTTATTTATAATAACCATGGATATACATCATGCACATGCACAGCAGGGGATAAAACGAGTTAGATAGGTAACAGCTATTATCATCTTCCAGCGAAACAATGAAGAATGGTCCAAGAATGGTCCAAGATCCAGTGGAAACCCTCTCCCCCCCCCCCCCCCCCGCAAAAAATATATGATTCCTAGAGGGAAAAGACTGGAATGTAGCTGGGAATACAGTATGAACGTTGGTGTTCACTGAAGCAGATGCTAAACGGCAGGTTTGATTGCTCAAATGTGACCGCAGAGTTGATTGACATGAGTAAATGTTCTGATATGAGGCTCTTAAAGTTGCTGTAGATCGGTGTATTTAATTAATAACGGTTGGTCTTCGATCGCGCCAAGCTGCAGAGAGTCATGCTTGGTCCAGCCTCATTTACAAGTGATTTATTAATTAAGCAAACCAGATAGTTCTGCGATACTGTTGGTAGATGGTGCCACGTTTGTTTATTTCTGCTCATCATGCCCATTGTGGGGCTATATTTAGCCTCAAAAAGGATCATCAAAACACTATCAGGATGGACGCTTGGTGAATATAACCTTTTTTTAAAAGCATATAACGTGGCTATATACCTTTAAGTAATTTCTGAATCATTAATAATTTTAGCATCTATTACGACAAAGTATTAAGGTCACTTCGAAAATAATTTAAAAGGAAGTTAGGGTTTCTTTGCCCACCTATTTTAAGGTTAACGTTACCGTGATGAGAAAAAAGCCAAAGGGATGAAAAAAAGTCAAAGTGAAAAATAAAAAGATTACCAACATTAAAATCAAAATGACAGTTGTACAATGACTCTTGTGTAAAAAGCCAGTGTTTTAGAATGGGGTTAAAAAAAAAAAAGCTCTCCTTTAAGAATTAGACATGCTGTGGACACAAACTTGTTAGTACAGATGTCTTCCTGACTGAAATTTGGCACAAAATGGAGGAAAATAAACATATTTTCTAAAGGTATACATTTTATTGCCAAAAAGCATTGTTAGAGTAACAAAATGATCAATCAAACACAACATTCCTTATAGGAGCAATATTTCACCTCTAGGTGCGCTGATGAGCACTGTCTTTAGGCCATAACAAAATGTGTAACAAGTCACAACTCTACCATGATCAAAATGGACACACACATACTCAAAAAACTTTGATGTTTCTCAAAGTACACATTGTTTTTTAAAATTTGGACATACATAAAATGTGCTTTCAGGTTGATAAGAAAGAAAACAGTAGCTATGTTTACATGTGATCAATTCCTTGATTGGATTGAGATGTGTTTGGATAAAAAAAAAAAATTAATCAAAATACATTGTTCATTTGGGCACAATCAATTAATCAGATTGTCATGTATGTTTGCCTACACCAGGCTTTTTCAGAATAAAAGCACTTTGACACACTCTGCAAATTTCCCCAAAAAAACAACACAGAAGTTGCACCTCTGCCTATATATATATATATATGTATATATATATATATATATATATATATATATATATATATATATATATATATATATATATATATATATATATATATATATATATATGCACACACACACAAACAAACAAGCAAAACATGTTCTTCTGAGACTCCAGAATGGACCCGCCCCAGGTTTCAAGAAAGGTTGAGAAATTACTGCTCTCCCTAATAAAGCTACAGTTTTAGTAACACATTCTGTTGGTCTAGCTGGATGAGAGAAATGGGGCACATGTGCAGTGAGGACGGTTTGCCATAATCCGAATGACATGATTGGGACAAGTGTTAAAATGGACGCTGTTCAGATTTACGATCGGCATAAACCACCCATCTCATTCAAAATACAATTTCATTCCGATTGAGCTGAATCTAATCTCAATATTCCGACTGCTGTATTTACGTGACACATTTTTATTCTTATCGGCTGTTTATTCCGATTACTCATGTCCATGTAAACATAGCTATTGTGACAGCAGCTCAAGAATAAGGACAGATTGATACATGAAACCAGTCAAAGCCAAAAGCCATTCCTCGGAAAACCTCTTTAACAGAAAAAATGTATATTGATGGTTAGACACAGTATTGCTCTGACAGGAGAAATATTACCGTTTCTCTCCCATTTTCAGTAAAATGAACACGGGTTCGATTGAAAATGCAGAAAAATTTAAATGCATGTAATGGAGTTAGAATGTGTCCAAGGGGAAAATCAAGTTAAAATGGCACAGGTAGGAAGATTATCTTGTGATTTTATTTGATTGTTTGACTCTCTCTGCAGAAAGAAAAAGAAATCTGTGTTGTATAAAATATTTAATAAGCTCATGAAAAAAGGAGGCAGCAGTGAATGTGTGTCCTCATCTTTCAAGCCTACAGATGGTGAGTGTTCAGTCAAGTACACATTCAGAAGATAAAATCTCTCCCAAGGCTGCTCGCTTTTATCTACAAATGTTTATATTACCAGAACACAAGTTCTGGTAATATAAACACATTTACAGCAGCAGTGAGTGACTTGAAATGGACGACATGTCACTTCTCTTCACTAGTTTCGATTACTAAGATGTCATGCTTCATCCTTAATATCCCCCTGTGAACATGGGTGATGAAAAGGAAGTCAACAAACCGAGTTTTGCTAAACGTTTGGAATTTATCTGTTGCCTTTTATTGGTGTGAGATGGGTCGGAGGAACACTCATTGTATGCACTGATGCCTTCACTACCAAAGAAGCCCGCTGATGAAGTCCAGTGATACTGGTTTACCAACACTCTGATCACAGACACCGGATATGACTGAGCTCCCTACTCCCTGCAATAGTTTTATCTGAGATTGCTTCACATTGAGCATCTTCTGGCCCCTATCATGCATCGAACACAATATCAATCTCTCTTACTCTGAGACACTGCCAGTGTCCGGGGCTGTCTGCAAGATGAGCACAGGGGCTTGGTGGAATAAAATTGTGAGTTTGTGCGTGGTTGAGTGGGTGTCTTTGGCTGCGCTCATATTGAAGAGCTTTGTGTAAACTCTGAATTGCTGCTTACATCTCATGTTCTTGGATCGATGTTTTAGTCTATTCTAGGATATGAACTGACAGCAATGTCAAAAGCATGTCTTTCCAAAGATGTCACATATTTTTATGTGTATTTATATTTCTCCTGCCAGTTTTCATTAAGTTAGAAAATGTCCAACCTCTGACTGAACTGCAATGCACTCACTCCCCCAGATGCTAATCAAGGCCGGCAGCGGACTTTGCTGAGTCTGTGGACATGTGTGTTATTGCACATGGATAAGATTCTGGTGGGAAAAAAGCCAATCAAGCATAACAATATGTGAATAGCATTTCCTTATAGCAATTTCTAGAAGGGCCAAACTGTCATGAGGCAAATTCTGTCTAAAGATGCAGCTGCACCCATCAAAAGTGGTCCGCAGACAGACCTCTACTACAGAATTTACAGTTCTCTTCACATTTTGACCCAATAACATTACTAAACATTACTAAATCTCACACCATGCAGACATTCTGTCTGCACAGAAGAAGGGCTCTCTCACGTCATTATGCTGAATGTTTGCACTGGCTCCAAAGGATTTCAGCCTGAATTAATTTCTGAAACATTCAATATTTGACCACGTTTTACAACAGATTGCAGTTAAAAGTTACGGTGATGAGAAAATAGTTATAGTGATGAGAAAAAAGCCAAAATGACACGAAAGAATTTCGAGAAGTTTTATGTTGAATTCACAGTGGTGTGAAGACTTGCAACAATTATGTCATATGTAAATAACCTAGTCCTTTGGAACAGGATTTTATATAAAAAACTATTTCTTTTAGCAATTAAACATCCTGTTTATACTCTTTGTCAGCAAGGAGGCTAGCTTGAGTGGACAGAGGTAGTTTCGTATTCACACCAGAAGTTAACTTGTTCAGAGTGTGTCGGGAGGCAGAAAAAGACTACCTCAAAAAGTGGGTCACAGTCCAGTTGTTTGGTGTGGACCAGGGTTCACTTGAATGCATTCACACCTACACAAAAGGTCCAAGGGGGTCCTAATGCTCCATTGTACACTCATAGATTGTGTACTACAAAGCATTGAACCTTTGTTGAAAAAGAGTGATATTTACACTACCCTTTTTTAACCGAGCCGAGACCAGTCCCAGCTTGGTAACCGAGATAACTCTCAAGTGTAAATGGTAAGCAGACTGAACTGAACCGCGCTAGACATAACCGGACCGCACTAAATGCAGACCAGTTCTTGGGGAGGTCTCGGCCTGGTTTTTTTCTATCCCAGTTATCTGATAACGAAGAGCGCATGAGCAAACCACGTCATGCCCTTACAGTCAGCTGAATGTCGTGGTTTTTTTCGGCAGTCTGGCTGCACGTCCCGATTCACACTCCATTCAGACAAATTTCAGACATTCATAAAAATACTAGCTTCCTTACCGTGCCACACGGTTTCCAGAGATGATTCTGCTTAGCAGTGTGATGAACCTCAGCGTCTGTCGTTGTTTCCTGCATCTGTAAATCCTTATTAGACGTTCGTTTGTCTTATCCACGTCCCAAAAGCGTGATTTGCTCGGTCCCGCCTTCAATCCCAGAGAGCGGTAGTACCGCAGATCGCCACTAGGAGGAGAGGAGCAACCAAGGAACCGAGATAGTGTGGTGTGTAAACAGTCATCAGAACGAGGCTGGGCTGGGTTAACTGATCCAAGCTCGGACTGGTCTCGGCCTGGTTCGGTTTAACAAGGGTAGTGTAAATGGGGCTTATATCTTTATCATAGATCCAGCTCAAAAGTGGATATATATTAGGCCACAAGGTAATATTTTTTGCTTAAAGTTTATGATGTTCAAAGTTGATGTGTTAGAAATAGACAAAAATTGACAAATGTAAGGATTTCATTATGATGGCCAGATCTCTGAAACTGCAGTGTTGTGGAGAGTCGCGTGCTGCTATGGCCAGTACCTATTAACAGTGGGAACAGGAACAGTGGTGAACTGGCAGCAGTGTAATGGGAAAGGCAAGGCAAGCTTATTTGTATAGCTCCATTCATTACCAGGGTAATTCACAGTGTTTCACAGGAAGAACAAATGAGCACACAAAAACCACACTGGACACATCACAGACTAAGAAGTGTCCCATAATAAATGGTAAACTGAGGCTTGTAGATGCACATGGGGAGCAAAGACTAGTCCATGTGGTTTCATTAAACAAATGAGGTACTAAAATATTATTGTTGGTTTTGATAGAAAAATATCTGATTACTCAGTAAATCAGTTTGCTGACCCCATTACACCACAGAAAGCACCAACAATGGCCACATGATCATCAGACCTGGACCGTGGTGCAATAGAAGAAGATGTATGTGTCCAAGCGATCACATTTGTTGCCTAGGGAACGCATGTACAACATTTTGGGAGAAAGACAACCAGCCAAGAAAATGTAATGCTTTGTTGACACTTCGGTTCTGCCATCTGTGTTGATGTTACTTATTGCAGACCTTCTTCACAAGGGGTGTGCAGTACATGATGAACTAAGATTCTTAAAGAGGTCCAAGTCATTGCTTGAACTGATATTTTCAAAATATATTTAATAACAAACTCTAGACATTGGTTATGGTTATTGGTAACAGCCATTGCAACTGAAGTATAAAATGTGACGTTCCATACTGATAACTGAAAATGTATTTGATCTTGCTGGAAATTATTAGCTTTTTTGGAAAAAAAAGTTATAGGGGAAAAAAATTCAGTATTTTTACTGTAAGTTTAGTCTGATAACGTTAATACTGCACACATTGTGATTCCTGAGAACAGGAGTCTATTCTCCTTAATTTTGACTTCCAAAAACAGATGGTCTAGATTAGGGCTGCACCATGTTAAAAAACTTGTTTCTAGCACTCCCTTTGAGCTTTAGCATCTTGGACACTACCACTGGCATCAGGTTTGGCACCATCTGTGGTGACACTCTGTCCAGCAAGATGAATATCTTATTTGCATACAAAGCTTGTATTTGTGACAGCTGGAAATAACAACTAGTTTGGACCCGTCCTGTTCTGTGGACGAACCAAACCATTCAGTGATAGAAAAACATACGACAGACGGAATAATGGTAGTGCTAGAAGATGACCAGAAGCTCTTGTTGAAGGTTTATGTGTGAGGACCATCTCAGTTTCCTGGTTAGGGTGGTTCCCACAAACTGGAAGTGATCCAAAGCAGTGTTGCTGAGGATGGTGAGGGGAAGCAGTGTGACGGGTGTTCTGTGGAAGTCCACTGTCATCTCCTCTGTTTTAAGTTGTTATGCTCCAGGTGTTTCTGACCAAACCAGTAGACCAGCCGATCCTGCAGACTCATTGCCATCCTGGATTAGACCAATCACAGTGGTGTTGTCAGTAAACTTTAAGAGTTTCACAGATGGGTTCAGTGAGGTGCAGTCATTTGTGTACAGAGGGAATCGAAGTGGGGAGAAAAAAACGCCCCTGAGGGACGGTGGTACTGATGGTTCTTGTGTGGGAGAAAATGCTCCCAATTACCTGCAGCCACCACTCAGTCAGGAAACTAAGATCCACTGACACGTGGTGACATACTAAACAGTCCTTTGGGATATCAATTCAATTCAATTAAATTTTATTTATATAGCGCCAATTCATGAAACATGTCATCTCAAGGCACTTTACAGTGTCAAATTCAATTATATTATACAGATTGAGTCAGATTATACAGATTGGTCAAAAATTTCCTACATAACGGAACCCAGTTGATTGCATCAATGTCCCGACAAGCAGCACTCACTCCTGGAGAAGCATAGAGCCACAGGGAGAGTCGTCTGCATTGTCCATGGCTTTGCAGCAATCCCCCATACTGAGCAAGCATGAAGCGACAGTGGAGAGGAAAACTCCCCATTAACGGGAAGCAAAACCTCCAGCAGAACCGGGCTCAGTATGAACGGTCATCTGCCTCGACCGACTGGGGGTTAGAGAAGACAGAGCAGAGACACAACAAGAGAGACAAAAAAGCACAGAAGCACACATTGATCCAGTAATCTGTTCCACATTAGATGGTAATAGCGGGTGATCTGTCTTCCCTGGATGACGTCACAGCTAACAGAATGCCAGACCAGGTGTACCTACTATGAAGAAAAAAAGAGAGATGACAAAAAGTTAAAAGCTGAAATGAAGACAAGCAATGCAAAACTGGAGAACAGTAGAACTCAGTAGAGTGAGAAAAATAGGCCCTGATGTCCTCCAGTAGCCTAAGCCTATAGCAGCATAACTATAGAGGTAGCTCAGGGTAACATGAACCACTCTAATATAATAAGCTTTGACAAAAAGGAAAGTTTTAAGATTAGTCTTAAAAGTAGACAGGGTGTATGCCTCACGGACCAAACTGGGAGTTGGTTCTACAGGAGAGGAGCCTGATAGCTAAAGGATCTCAAGTAGGTCATTACTTTGTAAATGTTCACAAAGTTGATTAGCAACTACTTTCTTAAGAATTGTAGATAAGAAAGGAAGATTAGATATAGGTCTGTAATTTACTAACTCATCTTGATCAAGAGATGGTTTCTTAAGTAAAGGTTTAATAACAGCTACTTTAAAGGCCTGTGGTACATATCCATTTACTAAGGATAGATAAATCATGCCTAAAATAGTGCCATTGATCAAAGGGACTATCTCCTTAAACGTCTTGGTTGGGATTGGGTCTAACATACAGGTAGAAGGTTTAGATGAAGCTAAAATTTTAGATAGCTCAGAAAGCTCTAGTCTACTGCTTCTAAACAGTTCAAACACCGCACAGGTTCTAAAGATTCCTCCAACGCTGCCTCACTTACTGAGGACGAGGCAATCATGTTTGGGAGGATGCCAATTATTTTATTTTTAATGGAATCAATTTTATTTATGAAGAATCCCGTAAAGTCATTACTGTTAAGAGCTAAGGGAATGGATGGATCAACGGAGCTGTGACTCTGAGTAACTTTGGCAACTGTACTGAAGAGAAATCTAGAATTATTTTTATTCTCCTCAATTAATGATGAAAAATATACTGCTCTAACTCTGCGAAGGGTCTTTTTATACAACAATAGACTGTCTTTCCAGATTAGCTAGGATTCCTCTTGGTGTGTAGAGCGCCATTTTCTCTCCAATTTCCTAACATTGTGCTTCAAGGAACGCAGCTCTGAATTAAACCAGGGAGCCAGCTTCCTGTGAATAATCACCTTCTTTTTCAAGGGAGCTACATTGTCTAATGCAGAACGCAATGACGAAGTCACACCGTTAACTCCGTTAAATGCTCACTCTGATATTGTGATGATGATGTCTTGTGCAGTCCTTATCTAGTTGTCCATAAACTCTACATTCTCGATCAGTCTCTTTTTAGCATGAGCCAACATTGGTGCACATACCAGGGTACTACTGGAGAAATGACACAATCGCCTTCAAAATAAAAGTTGGTTATTCAAAATAAAAGGCAAGATTTGTCTTTGCCTGAAAAATGAAATAAACACTTAATGTTTAGTTGCAGGTTTTATTTTTAATTGTGCTCTAAAATGCCCAGGTATGATGCGCACTCTTTCATAGAAACAGACATTTCCTGTTCCTCTATAAGCAGGGTAATGTGCCTTGCCACAAAGAAAAAAAAACATAGGAATGGTTTGGAGCCCAAACAAGTTTTTGTGTTGACTTAGCCCCATCTTAAAAACTCACTGGTCTTAAAGCAACCTCTGTTAACATCTTGGTGCCAGACACCACAATATCCTTATGAGTTTATGATGAGTTTTTGGTAGCAAGAGGGACAAACACACTTTTAAATAATTGTTGTGATTGTGATATCGTTATGTTGTGACTGTGATCTTGTAATTTCTGAATGTCTGATCTGTTCAGTTTAGTTATGATGGAGCTTTTCTAGACAATCCATAACATAAAGATCTTAGTTGATGGCCCATTTCTCTGTCTAGTGACTGCAGTCTTTACTGCCATGCTGGCTTATGTGTGGGTGCACCAGTTCCATAACAGAAGGTGAATTGCCTTGCATTTATGACTGATAAGGTCTGGGCAAAAAAAAAGAAGAAAAAAGTAGGCCAGAGAGCTCATAGTCCTTTGACAAGTTAAGTTGTGCTTTGGCACAGTTATGGTAAAACTATGAGCATATAGCTCCTCCCCTATCTTTTGAAGTCTCCAGACGACGATAAAGTGCTCCCAGGGCTGGTCTGATAAAGAAAGATTGAAACCTCATTGATTTGGGTTTATTCAGAGATATAATATATCCTAAGCAAAGAGGACTCTGGGATTGCTGAGACACAGGATTCCTTCCTGCTCTTGTCACAGTCTCCCTCTGGCCTCAGGCCTCATATTGCCACACACTATGGTGCCAGTAGTTAAAGCGACAGCTGGTCCCCAAGCTTTCTTTCCCCTCTTCCTTCCAGAACACCCTGCTACCACGGTCTTTCATGCAGCCCTATATGAGCCAGTCCATGCTTTCATCTCCTGACAGCTGAAAGCTGACGTGCCTCTAAAATGTTTGTTTAAATCATTAATACACCTCTGCTGCTGAAGATATATCACTCTCCTGGAGAGCCCTAAGAATGGGTTCTGTCTGTTCTTGCTTCCCGCCCCCCCCCACCAGCTGTGAATGTGTGGATTGGACCATACCTAGTTCATTAGTGTGGCAGTTAGGGAATTTTCAGGGGTACCGCCGCGATTGTACACTGTAATTCAGATATGACACAGCCTGATGAAGCCGTGGTTCATTGCAATAGGCTGAGAGGCTTAGGGAGATTGCCGACTGCAGAGCCATTGGGCTTTGGTAGTTTCCACTTGATTAAGCTCGATTCAATGCGCTCAGCTCTCGCTTTAATTTAAGAACTGCGCAAAGAAAAAAATTTAATGAGAAAGTCAAATTCATAGATATAATGTAATTGACTTTGATGAACATCTAGGAATATGGAGGAGTTTGATTAGTTGGACCTAATCAGAGTTTAATCAGTCGACTTAGAACGGATACATCTTCCACGGAGGATCCTATGGAACAGCGGATCACGGAGGCAGCACCAGACACTGATTGATATGTCATTTATGTTAACATATCTTGCTGCAGCTCTCCATCCTCTTGCCTGATTTGATCTACTTTTCATTCCCGGATTTTTATTCACCATCACACTCCCTTCCTTGATTGCAAGCTGCTCCACTAATAGAGTACATTGTATTTCACGTTGGTGCTGACAGGCATAGAAAGCCCTCAGGCTCACAGTTATCCTGTCATGAGTTTTCTGCAGCATCTTTACATCATCTTTGTTGTACAATATATCAGCCCCCTTAAGGAGCTCCTGAAAATGTTCTGTGCTTGTTTTCCCTTTCTTCCCCACTACCTCCGGATGTTCGCTCAAGTACATTTTTGAGTGGAACAACATGCTAGTCTTTGTATTGTTTTGAGCTTGGCACCCTCCATTAGTAAGTAATAAAGGCACAGTTGTTTATTCAGAAAAAGTTTTTCTGTGAGGTTTGTGTGCTTTAAGTTGGGAGCGCTACCATGAATGAGATCAAGTATTTGAAATTCAGTTGCGGTGCGTTAAGTTTGGCAGGAACCACAGTAACTTGCCCTCTCTGTGTGTTGTAAACCAAGTGCTTTCAGTCGTTGTTGTGCAGCCTGACCAGTCGTATGTCCATGTGAGACCCAGCCAAGTGCTGCTGAGCAAACAAACGTGCTCAGAACAAAGCAGTCCTTCAATGAAAGGACTGTCTCATCCTCAGCATAGAATCAGTTTGGATTCTTGCAGTTCATCACTTACAAGGCCTTGCAAAAGTATTCACACCCCTGGAACTTTTTCTCATTTTTGTTACAGGTAAAACCTTCAAACCACTTTTATTGGATTTTATATGATAGGCTGACACAAAGTATGGCATAATTGGAAAGTTGAAGGAAGGTAAATCATGACTTTCAGATTTTCTCACAAAAAAATATTACTGTTTTATTTGTAAAGTGCAATTCCAGGCAGTTTAGAAAATCAGTTCAATCAATTCATTTTGTATCAGTTGATTGTATCAAGTTTGTTCTTTTCTATTCAGTTCTATGAAAAAATTTGCTTCTGTGATTACAGTTGTAAGTCTCTTCACCCAGGCCTGGGCCTTTCTCTGCAACAAAGAAAACAGAAGCTGTCATCAACAGACAGGTCAGAATCTAAATGAGCAACAATGTTTTACAGGTGAAGTGCAGATGCCGAATCTACATCATGTAAACGTTTGTTTTTTCCCTTTGATGATGTGGTGGGCTTGTTTCTATATTGTAATTGAACGCCAATGCAGGACAATGTGTTACAGTACATTGATTTAGGACTCAGTTTTACCATGTGGCTTTATACCTTATTTCCTTTCAGGGGACATTATAAAAAAACTGACAAACCTCCCAATAGAACTCAGAATATCCATTCACTGGCTTCACCCAACTGTGAACCGTTTTCCAGTCCTTTTGTATTTATTTCCTTGCGTAGTGGCACACAGTTGCTTCTGTTTGAGGTTTATTGCCAAAGCAGTTTGATGAGATCTTTTTTCTGCTTGCGATCTTTTTTTAAATGTATATTTTTTATTCAAATCAATAACAAGTGAATCTGGCAACTACCATATTTTTCGGACCACAAGGCGCATCGTGAATTAACATGTCTATGTGTGTCTTTGTCCACATATAAGACGCACTGGATTATAAGTCACATTACACATTCTTCCCAAGTGGGTAAAATCACTCCATCCCTCCGGTAGGGTGACCAGACGTCCCTGATTTCCAAGGTCAGTCCCCGTTTTGGATCACCTGTCCCTGGCAAAACCTGTCCCTGGAAATGTCCCCAATTTCAATGTCTCACGACGGAGTAAAAAAGTTTAGCGCAACAAGAGGTATTTACCCGGTCCTGCCACTGTCCCGACATAGAAGAGCTTTGCCAAACGCACTTTCCCTTTCCCGTTGGGTTTGCAGTTCAGACAAGACAAACCAATCCCCAGGAAGAGATTGTGCACTTAAAAAAAATCAGAGATGTCCCCAGTTTTCATTAGAGAAATCAAATGCGGTCACCTTAAGCCGCTCTCTCCTGAGAGGGAGAGCTATCCATCTGTGCCAGGACAGAGTAGTTGGACTACACTACCCTGTTTATAACATAAGGCCAAATTAAATGTAACTTTTATATTGAATTAACTTACTTGGTTTATTGTTGCTAGCGCGTACTCGGGGCGCGGGCTGCCTTACATGAATGCTCTTGTAGTTTCGACATCACAGTCAGGCAGTCTGATAGACTGCTCAAGGGTCCTGTTACGGGGCCGATCATAGACATCATATACGTAGACACATCGTTGGGCGCAGGTTTGCACGTCAACGTCTCCGCCATATTGTATGTGGCAGAAAAAAGTTAAGTTCTGTTGTAGTGAACGTGGATCAGAGAAGATGATTCCTGTGCTGCATGGAAATGTATTCGGGCTGATTTCACTACTTGTATCTGCCTTCTATAAACTAAGGCTGCACCATGTTGCAAAACTGGACACACTAAAGCTGCAGAGTGGCAACACTAGAAAAAAGCTGTGTAAGATCATTCTTTTTCAAGGTTTTTAGCTTGCATACAGGACAGACTATTGTATTTAGACATAAAACATAAAAGTGGTAATGTTTTGAGAAAAACGTTATATTATGAGAATTAAGAGGGGACATTTCCAGAATAGTCACAGTTTGCAGAACTGTGCCCCCTTTGGGTTGGAGGTCAGTTTCTGCCTCAAGCAGAAGAGTCTGAGTATCTTGGGTTCTTTGTCATAAGTGATGGTACGAGGGAACGAGATATGGACAGATGGATTGGGGCTGCATCTGCAACAATGCTGGCACTGCTCTCGTCTGTTGTGGTAAAGAAAGAGCTGAGCCAAAAAGCAAAGCTCTCGATTTACCAGTTTATCTATTTTCCTGACCTAAGATCATGAGATATGAATCAAGACCGAGACCAAAAGGTCCTGAATATAAGTGACCTGAATAAGATTATCCAGGGGGAGCTCAAGAGCTATTGCTTTTCCGCATCCAAATTAGCCAGTTGAGGTGGTTTGGACTTCTGATCAGGATGCCCCCTGGGTGCCTGCCTTTGGAGGTTTTCTGAGCACATCCGACTGGGAGGAGACCCCGAGGAAGACCCAGAACTTGTTGGGACTATGTATGGCTGGAATTGTTGAGTCATGTAAATGCACCTGGGAAATGTAGTAATTTGGTACGTCGTAAAATACAGTCTACAAATGACAATGACAATGACAAAAGTAAGTATTTTACTAATAGAAAATGTTTGGAGTAAATAAAGGAATCAGGAAAATTAAGTGAATTACTGTAAATGCATTATTATTTACTTATAATTTAGGAATGTTGAATTAGCCTAAATCCTTGAACAAAATCAAATGATTCAATAAATAAATAAATTGGCAGAGAGCTTTACCCCCTCAACGGTAGACCCAAAGCTGCTCCTTGCCCACCACAGATAACATTCACAGTCCAGCTGGAGGGGCTGCCTGCCTGGTCAGAAAGCAGTCACCCACCTCATTTCAACAATCCTGCATTATGGCCAACTAAAATGATTGTTTCGGATCTAGTGAACCTCGTACGTGTAATGGCAAAACAAATGCCTTTCTGAGAGAGAGTAAGGGAACTACCAGCAGATGGCTGGAATTCCCAAAGTATTTGACTTATTATACCTCCCACCAGGCATGGACTGGTAATCGGGCGTACCGGGCATTTGCCCGGTGGGCCGACGTGCTGTTTGGGCCGGCAGACCCGACATGTATATTATTAATATGTATTATTATTATTATTATTATTTTTTATTTTTTTTATATATATCTGCCTCGTTATATTTGCATAATGCATGAAGAAAAATAAAATCAGCAACGCAAGCGTCTGTTCCGATCATCCGGCCCTTACCACAGACTACTGCAGCCCATTGGTTATCATCCCTGACAGTCTAAAGGGCTAGGCCAATCATAAAGTAGAAAAACACCTTCATGCTCCAGTGGAACTTTGTGCAGCGGTGTTCACAGTAGTAATGGATAAGAAACGCAAGGGAGGCGCAGAGAAACTGCACGAAAAAAAGAAACGAGTTCTTCAAACGGACGCTGCGAAATGTGTCAAACTGACATGTTCCCAACAGCAGGCCCTTCATCTGCTCCGGTTGCTGATGAAAAATATGGTGGTGGACGGTTGTAGTCAGTGACGTGCGGTAGGGTTCATAGCTGGTGAGGGACTGACGTCATCAGAGTCAGATTTATTAATATATACACTCTACAGAGTAGACTCATTGCAAAGTGCTGAAGGCGACTGATTGAGCCAAATTAATTCACCAAGAGACATGGAAAGATATTGATTATTTGATGAAAAAATAAATATAATTATTTGTCATTTGCCTGTAACAGTTTATGAGTTATGATGGATTTCTGCATTTGTAACACATTTTAAAACTATAACCCACATTAAGCACATTTCATTACAGAAACAAAACATGAATAATTATCGCTGTCTTACCTCTACTTATAAATTAAGTCCATGCACAGCTCTTTCTGCACAAAAATATCTTCATTTTCCAGTAAAAGTTCTCTTTATCTTCTTCAGTTTTAAAACTCTCTCAGTCTCAGTGGAGCTCACTGCCAGGGAGGAAAGCCTTCCTTCATCAGTCCTGTTCCAGCTGTATGTTTAGAGTCTTTTTAGTGCTTTACTTGTTTAGCAAAACTCGCTAATAAAACATCCATAACTTGCTGTCACTCTACAGTTTTGGATCAGGAGCGGTGCTCCTTGAGCGCCCCCTGCCTAGAGGCCAAGAAACTGCCGGCCTCACCTACAACCAGCTCTTTGCCTTTTATGTTTGCGCAGCAGCACAAAAACATGTTACCTGCACACAGTTTGAAGACCAAAACACAATTCGTAATCCAAATATATTAAATTGTGGAAAATCAGCTCATAACTGTTTGAACAATTGAATTTATGATCTAGAGACAGGATTATGCATTCACAGAATGGAAGCCAGCGCAGTTAACATGGGATTGCGCAATCCCAGGGGAGGCCAAGCGCGCCTGTTTAGGAACCATGACAATGTGGTGGGCCAGTCTAATCCAAAATGCCAGGGCCGATTTTTTGTCCCAGTCCACCCCTGCCTCCCACAATGGATGGAAACAAATGATAGGGACTGGATGATAAACAGCAGCTCAAGAAATGCCTTATTTTACCTAACACATGGGCTGTTTTCTAATGCACAAACTTGCATAGAAAATGTCCAACATAAAATACATATGTCTTTATAAGAGATTCCCAGAGCATGAAAGAAACACACAATCATTGTGTTTGTGTGCACAGTGCACCACCAAACAAACCCAAAAAGATAGTGTTGTTCTGGGCCCTGGCAAAGGGGCCCAGAACCTGCCTACAAGGCTTGTGGAAAACTACAAATGGGACTTTTTATGATTTCCTTTTCTTCTGAGGATGTTAATATGTTAGCAACACACTGTACCCCTCAACCTCATTGTTAATTTGCAGAATGAAACCCTAAAACACTTCAGATAAACATTTTAAAAAAGATGAATACATTTTTCTAGTAGAAATGGCAGTTGATAGGAGAAAAAACACTTGCAGTACATAAAGAGAAGGTCAACAGCAAAGGTAACGTAATGAGTCTGACACTTGAACAATTCTCAATAGAAAATGATATGCGTTTTCCACGTTATATATATATATATATATATATATATATATATATATATATATATATATATATACACATATATATATATGTGTATATATATATACACATATATATAATCGCATAATTTGCCTGATTAATCGTGATTAATGGCATTGTATTTACAAACTCCAAGAATTAATTCAAAAGTAGTGTAAAGAGCACTTTTATTTTAATGTTCTGCTGCCATATGAACAAAAGTGTTGTAACATTTGTAGCACTTATCAGTAACACATATTTACTGTAAAGCTCAACTTAAACATGTAAAACAAAAAATAGCAATAATAATAAATTAAAGCTTATTGCCACTGACAGGGGATTCTCTTTATGGGGAAAAAATCTAACAAAAACAGGCAATTTCTGAGGTAACCGCAGGGAGCAGCATTACCATTTTATGTTCAATACCAAAGTTTAACTTGGCAGTGGTTACAACTAACTTGTTTCTGTCATATTCGATGCTGGAAGAACTTTAAACTGAAATGCTTGCTAACTCGATATGCGTGCATGTTTATTTGACGTTAACACGCGGTTTTTTGTTGTTGCTTTCTCGCGTGCATATAGTGAATGGCAGGGAAAAACAGGCAAAAACACATGGATACTTTGAAGCGAGAAGCGACTTCACCGACGGCGTGGATGCAGACCCCGCTCCGCACAAAACTTCGCCAACTCACCGCCTCGCCTAAGCAAATTCCTGCGGGAAACACCGCCTTCCCCATGTCGGCTTTGTTTTTTTCCGGCCAGCACCTTTCTTCCTCTTTGAATCCGAGGCTTGGCTGACAGCCAGGTTATTGGTGCATTATCGCCACCTACTGTTCTGATTCAAACCCCTACACCGCAGCAACAGACCTTCACAAAATAAAAGCATGTGAGCAACATGCGTTAACCCGCGTTAAAGTAAATATCGCCATTAATAGTCTCATGAATTAACGCGAAATTAACGCGTTAACTTGCCCAGCCCTAATATATATATATAAATAAAACTGTGTTTTTGTTAGTATTCCTCTTTTACCAGTTCACACACACTCATACAGTATAAAAAATATTTTTCCTATCTATTAATTACAAAACTATTAAAAAATATATTTTTTTTTGGAAAGTGTGTTTGAGTGTCCAAAAAAGCACTAAGGAAGTTTGATGTATTATTGTTATTATTATTTGAAGAGCTCAGTAAAATCTGGTCTAAAGACTTACTTTACAGACTGTTTGGTTCATTCAAACTTGTGATAGTAGCTGTCGAAATTTAGGGCTACACTCATCGAAAGGCTCCTTCAGAGGGCATTATAATTAAACTCTTCCTCCTGGCACCGCAAGTAACGGAAGTGAGTGGCTGTGAAATTTCATGTTGTAGACGTCATCGGCTGTTCCAGCCCTTAAGTTAGCCTCAGCATAACTGATGTCACCTAGCAACCATGACAACGTGAAGAACAAAGCTATGAAGCCAAAGAAGAGAAGTCAAGAAATGGTCTGGGTATAGCATGTCTTGACCGCCACATACATGGGGGGTGGTGAAATGTTTGGATAGCATGAAGTTCCTGGGAATTCACGTTTCCTCTGAACTCTCCTGGACTGTGAACACCTCCCAACTGGTGAAAAGGCCCAACAACAGACAATGAACTGTTTGTCCCAATTCCATCAGGTAAACAATTCAGGAACATTAAATCCAAAACTAAGACACTTAAAAACATATTCTTTCCCAAAGCTTTGAAGACATAACCAGACTCTTGCCAGATGGATTTCATTCCGCAGAGCTCCACACATCCATCTGGGATCACTCCATTGGAGATGTATTTCAGAAGGAGGGGCCTTATCAAAATTCCTTGCATATGATTGGATAAACTTTGTCTGTCATCTTCACTAACGTGCTACAAGCTCTTGCCAAACCCGGTTGGGAGAAGGGCAAAAACGTTGTTTCCACTAACAAAAGCCTTCAAAGCCGTTTCCGTGTTCTTTTAAAGAATTAATAGTCGGTAGAGTGGACAGCACCGATGAAATAGCAGCATCAATGTTAGCGCTTGCTTCCTCGCTGCAAGCTGCCATTGTTGTCTGAATTAAAACAGTTGCTTCTCTGATACGTCACAGCTACAAAAATCCCACCCGGCTATCCTGATTGGCTCGTCCATTTTATGTGATATTGAAATTTCTCCCAATGGCAGCGATTCCCAATGGATGCGTGGAGCCGTGTGGAGCTTGGTGAAACGACATCCATCTGGCGAGAGTCAGGTTTTTGAAAACAGTTGTCCCCTGCTGAAAATCAAATACACCACAAGCCCATTTCATAGTCTGTTTACATGTTTACAAACATGGCACTGGTTCCACAGGTTATTGATCCACTTAAGAATTATTTACACTGTCTCTCACATGTTAATGTGCATTTGCACACTTTTACTTTGTCATGGAGTGTTTGGTTAGTGCATTCATGCAATTGCACAGTATTTTACATTGCTCTGTAAAGTGACTGCTTTCTGTGTTTTTGTTTTTTTTATTCAAACCTTTAACTCTTATCAGATGCTAACGACTATTTGCACACTCTTAGCTTTCAGGAAGTGTTTGTCTGGTACATTCATTCAATTGCACAGTGTTTTACATCTTTCTGTAAACTGACCTCTACCCATCTTTTTTTACTTCAATCAACTTGAAGATTAGAATTTTTGCACATGTTTATGCATACTTGCATACTTCTCGGAGTGTTTGTCTGGTATATTCATGCAATTGTACAGTGTTTAACATTGTTCTGTAAAATGACAACAACCTGTTTTTATATCATCATTATTACTAGATATTACGTTTACTTGTCTTGGTCAAGTTGATTGCTTCTCATTTGGAGTTCTCCCTATGGTAATATCTGAGGAGCAAAATGGTTTTATCAAAGGGCGTCAACTGTGCTTTAATACATGCACTCTTTTCAGTGTAATCTATTCTAAACATTCTTCTGATATACCGAAATGTTAATTTATCTTGATGCTGAAAAAACATTTGAAAGGGTACAGTCGCAGTACTGGTTTATGGTTTTGAAGAAGTTTGGATTTTTGGTGACACATTTGTTTCCTGGATTCGCCTCCTTTATGCATCCCCTAAAGCTAGTGCCCATTCCAATTTTCCGATTATTTCATTCTATCCTTCATTCAGTAGGAAGCCAAAATGTTGTACCTGTGCATTAATTTCTGCAGATATCCGTTATACTGCGCATGACCTAGAGATTCCCTGGAAGAAAAGTCCAGTTTTCCTGTTTACACGACAAGAGAAACTGGAATGTGTTTGAACCATTACACTCTGGAACCCGTTTTTAAACTCTGCCATTGTAAGAAAAAACATTTGCCGTTAATGTGTAAATGAACAGTTCAAACACAACCAAACTGTTAAGTTTTCACCAGAAAACCTTTTTGTGTAAAGAGGGCCTGAGGCCTAGTCCATATGTAGCAGGATATGTGGGAAAACGAACAAATTTTTATGTGGTTATGACTTTCATCCACACATTATCGGAATCCCTTAATCTCTTCAAAAAACTCTGGCCAAAGTGGAGTTTTATAAATACTCCGGTTTTGAGCCTGCGTGCGTACATGAAAAGACAGAGATTAAGGTCTGGCACATCACGACGCTGACGTCACATACTATAAAGATTTCTACATTGTTCTTGTGATTGACTGTTATTGAATATATGTCTAATCAATGTTAAACTGGACAAATACACTAGCCTCTTGTAGGTTATTTCCAACTGACTTACCTCAGCACTGCAAAGCAGTTGCTGTTTTCACTTCGGTATCAACACTTCAAAGTAAAAGCGTAAATGTAACGTTATAAACATTACAGTTAGTTCAGAGGCCTTTTATTTGTCTGTTTTTACAACCCCAGCTGCTTTATTACATTGAGGTGCAGAGGAGAAAAAGCACTTGGAGGTCAGCTGTTTTACACAGGGTTGTTCAATATTGCTTTTATTGCAAAGGACTATGACTGGCCTGATGTAGGCTGTAGCTTTGCGATACACTGCCCCCTTTGCGTCTGGCATGTTTAGAACAACAGTCAATAGTGAATTTACACGGGTGTGATGAAAACCTAGCTAAAACGATGCTGTGTGTACAGTATTATTTTTAAAAATGATGTGGGGGAGAAATTCGGATTTTTAAATACCCTGCTATGTCTGTACAAGGCCTTAGTCTCATTGGTTATGTATTTGTGCGTATATATGAGGTTTTTATGTTGACTTTAGTGAGCTGAGATGGGTAGAGGGGTGGTTTTGTTTTGTTAAAAAAGAACATAATCTTGTGCATTGTATTGTATTTCTTTTATCTGCATAATCTTTTTTCTTGTCAGTATTTCATCGCTAAGTGTGTCAAAAGGTGCAGATGTTTAATAAGAATTACTTATTTTATATTGTATCTTATTCAACTGGTTCTTATATATATATATATATATATATATATATATATATATATATATATATATATATATATATATATATATATATATATATATATATATAATAGATACAAGAAAAACACAAACAGTCCTCTTGAACGCTGTGAAAAAAAGGTATCACCTTTGATGAGCGGTCATATGTCACATGTTCTCCTACAACCATATCTGCTGAAAAGCCCCTCAAGCTGGAGTTTAACCTACTACCTGAAGATGTCAAGGATATCATTCTAAAGTCCTCTGATCTACCAACTAAGTTACTGAAGGGCATTTGTAAACACTGCGATTAGTGGTCACACATTTACAGCTGACTGAGATACCACATATATTTTCTATATGTGTAGGAGTAAATATATATAGTAGGAGTGAATGCTGCTCGTCAAGACTCGATGCAATCTTCTGGGTTTCCTCAAATAGGAAACTTTTTGACCAATCTCAATCAATTTTATTAGTCAAAAGCAATTTGCATTACAATCGAAATTTCAGTTCCAGTACAACCGTCCATCACATACACTTAACAAACATTTTGGGGGAACGATTGACTGAGGCCTTGCGTTGCCAGGAACACAGCCAGTCGGCTGCTGCTAAAAAAAGCGCAGCCGTTAGGTGTGTTCCCCAAACTGCCCCAGACCCCGCTTTACACGGGGTCCCCAGGCGCTGCCCTTGAGATCTGTTGAAAAAAGAATTACACTGGGGGAGTGGAGGAAGATAAAAAAAGACAGATGCTGCACACTTTGTGTTTCCACACAAAATGTGAAGCATCCGACAAAAAACCTCATTTGCACAAAAAGCACAATCAATGACGAGACACATATATGCAGAAGGTAAACATTTGAGTGCTGGTCGGGTAAAGTCATCTGTATTTGTGAGCATATGTGTGTCTGGGTGCATGTTGTGTGGAAATCTGTATGTCCATGAAGGCCGTCCCTCCGGCAGGCAAGTGTCCTTGATGGAAAGTCTATCACTTTGCAGCTCCAGCTTGACTCCTCCACAGATGTCAGCAAGGAAGGTGGGGGGAGCAGGGGATTTGTGCGATGTCGCCATAACAACCCAGGGAGAATTTGATAACGGGGAGTCCGATTTGAAAAAACAGAATTTGTTATGAGAACAAGCTGAAACCAACTTTTCTTTCAGCCTTAGAGTCTTTTCGCCGCTGGCTCCAGGATCCAATATTCCAATAATCCAATCGATGGGCTAGTAACGTTCACACTTCCAGGTTTAATCCCGTCTCATCTCTGTACCATAACCGCGGTCAGCTTATCAAGCCGTCCGTTTTGTTCATTCAACGACCTCGTGATCGCGTCGACTGCCGCTGGCAGTCTCATCAAGGCCATATTGACCGCCAGCAGCTTTTGAAGGTGTTGATACATTAAATATCCTCCAAGGCCAAAAATGAGGAATCCAAGTATCGTAAATCCGAATAAGTAGACATCTTCGACGTCCTCAACAGAAAGAATTGAGAGGCACACCGTGGACCATTTCTGCCACGGGTCCAAGATGTATCCCGCAAAAAAAGTTCCGTCGGGACAGGCACGCTCCCCGGTCCTTTGCATTCCAGTTGAAAAACTTTGATCAATAGCGTTGAGAGACCAGCTGACGAGATCCATAATTGCTTTAGAGCTTTCGGTTGCTATGAAGAAATGGCACAAAAGACACAAGACGAAGCAAATAGCAGGAGAATGGGGGCAGGGTAATTGCAGATAAGGAGCTCTGGAGAGCTGAAGAAAAACCGACCGACCTCGAGGAGAGACAGAACAGAAAATCTGTAAGATTTGATTGAATTTGACTTTGTAAAGTGCCTTGAGATGACATGTGCTGTGAATTGGCACTATATAAATAAAATGGAATTGAATTTTGGACACCCATTACCAATCAAAAAGATTTACAAGGCTTTAGTTCCCAAACCCAACCGACCACAGGTTTCCCAATAAAGCCCTCAATGGCTGGTGTCCTTTAATGTTTTAGAGATTTTTTTCTGCTTTTTTATTCAGTTGATTTAACTTTACCCTTTCTTACAGACCCTGGACCAAGAACGTTAAACCAAATTCCCTTTCCAGGATTGAGCCACCAAAGGAGACTTTGAGCAGACTCATTTTGAGTCTCCAGTGAGTTCTGGGTCTTACCTGAGGTCTCCACAAAGTGGAATGTGCCTGGAAAATCCCCAAAGGGAGGCGCAAAGGAGGCATCACAGAGATTTGGGCACCTGATCAGATGCCCAAACTTCCTCAAATGATTCCTTTTGATGCGGAGAAGCAGCGGCTGTACTTTAAACTTTCCCCTAGGTAACAGAGCATGCGCACCACTCGGCTCTGCCTGCTTGCGAGTGTTTCAAGAGTAGTTTTCTTCAGGGGCAGTTTCTCCAGCCCAAGAGCAGGGTCAAACCGAGCTGACTTGAGAGGAGTTTAGAGTGAACACACCACTCTTCAGTAATTGGCTGAGAGGCGAGAAGAAATGAGAAGGTTTTCTCAGAGGAAGTCCAGAAGGACGATAACATTGATATTAAGGACCACCAGGAACAGACTGGGTCAAACCGAAATATAATTTTACTATTTACAAACCATGAACAACGCTTGAAGAAGAAAAAAAAGGAAAAAAGACATGATCAGCTTTCTATATGTAGATGTGCTGTGGGGGCGTTTCCCTCTTTCAGGCATTTCTAGACCGGTCGAAACACAAAGCGCTTCAAGATAAACTGAGTAGGGAAGAGAGAACCGTGGCTTAAGGCTGACCACTCTCTCCAGTGGAAGCTCATTTTGGCCGCTTGATTCTGGGATCTTGTTCTTTCAGTCATGATCCATACCTCATGGGTCAGAATGCAGACGGACCAGTAAACTCAGAGCTTTGCTTTTTAGCACAGCTCTATCTTCACCACAATAGTCGTTCCATTCTGCCGTCACTTGTGACCAAGATATCAAGATAATTAAACTCTTCCAGTTAAGGCAGAGACTGATCTCCGCCCCAGAGCAGGTTATCCACCTTTTTCTGCTCAAGTACCATGACCTCAGACTTAGAGGAGCTGAGAACTAAACGTTTATTGGAAAATAGAAAATACACACTGTCACTTGGCCAAAAATCACAAAATCATCGAAACTTTACTTCTGCCTCTGCTTGCTCGGACTCTTTCTCTTCTCACGTTACAACCCCTTTAATGTTGTTGCCTATTTGCACATTATTATCTCAAAATATCTAAATGCACATTTCTGTAGATGAAGCCTCAAATCATTGCACAAAAGCACCTTATTACCTTATTATATGTTATCTGTGACTCACGAAGAACAACTAGTTCATATACATAGCTCTCAACTCTCACGCATTGACCGTGTGACACACGCATTTCACTAACTCCACACGCTCACACGCAACACATGACATTTCACACGCAAACATGGAATTTCTCACGCATAAAAATCACAAAGCCCGTCTGGGCTGCGGACGACAAAACTCCGCCTTCTGCTGAGCTGTTTCAGCTTCTTTCACAGCTTGTGGCCATCAGTAATTCCTGCTGCAGTTATTTTTAACAGAGCAGCAGGAAGAGTGATCAGAGTTATGAATAATTTTAGTCTTAACAGTGGTGAAAGTGAGCCGGTAAGGTCCTGTACCGCGTACACAGGAGGGGAGGGGGCGGGGGGAGCTGCTGCCAGATGACCGGTTCATTCAGAACCAGTCATGGCTGCACGCAGGATCATAAAACAGTTCTGCTAACCAGATGCAGTTTAAAAAGCCACTTAGTCTGTTTATAAGTTTCGTTTTTATTAATTCTGCATTTTTTAACTACATGCACCGTATTTCTGTGCCTCCGCGCATGCTGCTCTCCCCCCTCCTTTCCCTCGGAGCAGGTGCTTTTATCACCGTTCACCATTCAAAACGTGAATCACTACGTTTAATGTCCTCACATCGGTAGCAACGCGTGCCAGTTAAAGTCAATAGGAGAGTTAGTAGCTGTGTTTCATGCTATTTTTTTAACAACATAGATTCAGTGGCGCTTCGGTGGGCGTGCTGCCTCGCGCTTTAATTCAGGTGCGCACTTTTAAGGGTCATTTTAAAGAACTTGTAAGATCAGGGGCTTCATCTTAGACCTGTCAGTACCCCTGTTCCCTTTATAGGAGCCCTTTACAGTATTTAGTTATGCATTTTCCCCGCTGTTTATCCCTCGCACGCAGCGCACGGGGGTAAAATCCGCCCACCTCACCGCCCAGAGCGCACTGACGAGAGCAATAGAGATTTGACTTGTCAGCGCGGCGACTGAGAAACCTGTCGCTGTGAAAGGTGATGAGAATGTTATAAACTGTAACAGTCTAGAAGTGCATTGAGCTGAAAAGAGGGAGACATCAGCAGCTGGATCATGCGTAAAGACGCACCAACCCATAGATGAATGTGTAACAGTGTAATAATTCAGTCAATAACTTAAAACTACTTAATTTTATTCAGTATTATTTGAACAATTGTGTATTTTTTTATGTCTTAATCCATTAACTGAACAATAAAGTATTAATATGTCTCTTTCTCTTTTTAACAAAAGTAATACATGTCTACTTCATTGTCTGGGGGATAAAAATGAGATGGAGTTGACTCCACCGGCTCTTCCAGGGTCCGGGTAGCCCCGCCCCCAAACAAGCCCCGCCCCCAAATTAGCATAATCTCACTCTTAACTTTTGATAAAAGTTGAGAGGTCTGTTCATATAACATGGTCCTACCACTCGCAAAGGGACTAATACCAAAGCCCTCTGTGTCATGATTTGTGCTAAGACTCAGATGCAGTCAGCAATTACAGACCAGTAGCAGGTTCAAAGGGTTTATTGAAACAATGAGAGACGGGCGATCGAAGGGGGAGGAATTCCAGTTCCGCACTACAACAGGGAAGCTTTGTTAATGGTCAGCAGGATCGGGTGACAGGTGGAATTGACAGGTCAGTTCAGGTGCTGCTGCTTACTGTTCCGGTACTGAAAAGACGTTGGAGGGTGGACAGAAAGGCGACGGGTCAGAGGAGTGAGTGAGTGTCAGCGAACGGGAGGCAGACGGAGGAGTGGAGACCGAGCAGTCCGCCCGGGATTCCAGCGTGTGGCTCAGGTGCGGCCCAGGAAAAACCACGGGTCCAGGGAACGATCCACGAAGAGGAACTACGAGAGAAGGACAAATTCAGAGGGTTAGTTTTGGGCTGCTTGAAGCTCAGCCTAAGCTCAGTGAGCAACCGCTGGGGCCTGGTTACCACAGGATGTGATTTGACCATCTGGCGTCAGCTTCAGGTACCCGCTCATACTTTAAACCCTCGCTAATTCTCTGATGAGGCACAGCTGGGAATCAGACCTGCCTGTCAACCTGTGGAAGGAGGAGGTGAGGCAAACACAATATGGAACATGACTCTTGAACTCTGATACAAACTTTTGAATCTCCCACTTTTTAATTTTTTAATCTTTTGAACGCTATAATGAGAACAATCAACAACAACAAACAAACACTGTAACCCTTGTTCATTGCCTGCTTGTTTGTTATGTGTACTCTTAGCCGGAGTGGAAAAAAAAATATTTCACCACGGTAACATGTGGTGACAATAAAGAATCTTTGAAACTTTGAATCTGCTCCTTGTTTGCTTGCATTCTTTTACTCTTAACTTATCTCTTAGCCAAAACTATGGAAAATTTGGATGAACTATTTTACATCAGTGACTCTCAAGGATTTTTCTTCCAAGGGAACTACTTTTTTAAGAACTTCTCCATGTTATTTTAATCACTTTCAAGGAATGGATCAGTTGACGTCAACTACTCAGTACAAGATGGCTCTTTTTACCACAGAGGATTTAGACAAGCTTCTCCAGAACATAGCTGTTATGGAAATGCAAATCCATCATTTCGAAGTGAATTTGGAGGTAAATGCTCAATATGGGAATGATACCACCCGGTCGGTGATTCCCAACAGAGAAAAGACTGACAGGCAGCTAACCAGCACCACCAAGAAACAAAATGCAAATGTAAATGAGAATAAACCCACAAACAGTCCCCTTTGGAACTCTCTTGGTGCAAAGCCAAAAGATATAGGAAGACGTCTAACAGGGAAAGCCCTGCATCTAGATGAGAAAACCTGGCTGACGATACAGATCTGTTTTCACTCCTATGACTCAAAACGAGTCATAGGAGTGAACCAGCAGGAATTATTGGAATCCCATTACAAAGCAAGTTTGCTACATTTTTAAAGGACTCTGAACCCCCGCAAATAGTTGACTCCTGACAGCAAACAGAGGTGTGAAAATAATCTGCGGTATAAATGGTTTTCTCCTAAACTGCCACAGAAAGATCCAGCCAAAAGGCCACAATCATTAATAGTAGGCAATGCAGCTGTGAATAAGTTTAAACACTTCTGCAAAAATAAATAAACACTGAAGTAATGATCTATGCCTATTACTCAGTGTTTGATAGCTCAGACAGTATTGTGATGGTCAGAGAAGAAAGAGCATCCTGGAGAAACCCCACAATACCCACAGGAGCCATGGAGGATGTTGTGAAGAAAAAAATATCAGAAATATTGAAGGAGGATTTCAGTCATTTGTTAAACAATGTTTCTCAGTGGACCTTTTGTGCCTGTTTGTTGTGGAGATCTTTAGTATGATATTGAGGCTCAACAAATGGCTAGAAAAGGCATGTCCTAAAAATTTAACTTTCTTGACAACTTCAATATGTTCTGGGAGATAAGACATCTTTTCAAGAAACATTGAATTTGTTTGACTAGGTTAGGAGCAAAACTCCTCCCTTCCAACATGTTGTATTCTGTGAATCAAACACCAGCAGCTTTCTCCTTCAACAAAGAACAGCAAGTGACTAAACAACTAAATACTTAAATATGTTGGCTAGTTTATAAATCACTGAATCTTGCTTAGCATCTAAATAACTTACAGATGTATTGTCAGTATATCAACATTCCAGACCACTCGGGTCTTTTAGTTCAAGCCTACTCTGCATACCTGGAACCAGAACCAGACATGTAGAAGCTGCATTAAGTTCTTATGCTCCACTTATCTGAAACAAACTCCCAGAAGACTGTAAAAATGCTGAAACCCTGAGTTCTCTTAAATCAAGGTTAAAAACCTATTTGTCCTGAACTGCCTTTAACTATTAACAAAAACATCATTAGTTTAACAATTTTGTCTGACTTTTCATCATGTGCTTTATCATGCCACTGCAATGTGCTTTTTTCCTTTTATGTTCTGTTAATGTAAAGCACTTTGAATTGTCCTGTTACTGAAATGTGCCTTATAAATAAAGCCAAGGCAGTCTTAGAAAACAGACATATCAGCATAGAAGCCAAACAGTGGCATAATGCACATGAAAGACTGCAGCCTTGACTAAAAGGTACGGCTGGTTTTTAAATCTCCTTCTCATCAATCATCTAGCATCCTCACTGGCAGCCCCTGCTGGGTTGGCCGTTCTCTCCAAGTCTCCTCCAGCCAATCATTTTGGGTCAGGTAACTCTGAAGGCCAGGTCGGGAGTCCACCAGTAGAGGTAAGACACCAAAATTAAGATATGTTAATAGGAGGAAACTACAGAAAAAAACACAAGAGGATGGAGGTAGTACAAGCCTATGGCTGTAACATCGGACATGAGAGTTAAAATGCACTGAAAACAGAGGCCAAAGTATTCCTCACCCACCAAAAATGGTTGAACCATTTTGTCCCACCATTCATTTGAAATGAAAACTTGGATTTATGGATACGAAAAACAAAAACCTTAGAGAACACAGTCAGGGCACTAAGAGAAGCATGGTGTTGTTTCTCAGCATAAAGTTTATTATCCATCCATCCATCCATTTTCCAACACGCTTATCCCTATTAGGGCTGCGAGGGGTGCTGGTGCCTATCTCCAGGTGTCAATGGGCGAGAGGCGGCGTACACCCTGAACAGGTCGCCAGTCCATCACAGGGCCATAAAGTTTATCATACTTGTGCAAAATCTTAGTTATCCAGGTCATGGCAGCGTGAGAAACTTTTGACTGCAACTTTTACGTGTTTTAACTTTCCTTTTAATTACCACATGCCTAACATAAGCTCAAAGTGGCTTTAAGGGCCATCTTACTTGTGGTTTGAAACTAACTGCAAACGGTCTCAGAATTTGAGCGGCGTGTTAGACAGCGTCAGAATATTTTTAGAAAGAAAAGTGGGACTTGCAAAACCTCTGCAAAGCTCACAAGTATGAAATATTCTGGTTACACATAACATTTAAGGAGGAAATAGGAGAGCTGGATTAAATCACCCACAAGTGGAGTCTCTTTACTAATTAGAGAATTTCTAAAGCCACAAAGCTGGACCGAATTTTATTCGGGGGCACAAGAAAAAAAAGGGCTGTGGTACAAATTAAAACGTTGTATTGGTTTATTTTTTTTCTTTTCAGTTATGTACTACTTTGCTTGGGTCTGTCACATAAAATCACACACACTGGAATTTGTTGTTGTAACATGATAAAATGGGAAAAGGCTCAAGAGATATTGTAACATTTTAAGAGACCTAAAGGTTTTTTGTTTTTTTTTTCTCAGATGTTTTACCTTTCAAGATCATTATGAAGTCCTACTATGATAAGGATGAAGAAGGAAAACAAAATACCTAGTATGAAGGTCCTGTTGGACTCATGCCCAGAACCACTAAGCAATCTAAAATTCCCCCTCATGTGATGTCTTTACTTGCAAATGTTATCCTCGGCTGATGGAAAAGATCTGCAACAAACAGCTCCAATTTATAAATGCTATAAAGGCATTTTTTCTAAATTCCATTTTTCTGTAAAACTCGCTGATTTGCATTTACTTCATGCGCAGGCCTTTGTTTCATTCACAACATGACTGTGTTAATCTATGTCACCAGAGAGAATAGATTTTTTTTCCAATTTTCTCCAATGTTATTGTACACATGCCACAGTGAGCTCATTCCATGCCCAGTGAGGCGCAACGGTGAACTGCTGCTAGTCCTTTAACAAGATTATTGATTATTGAACCCCCCTCCCAAGTATGGCTACTCCTCAAAATTCATACTAATTGCTTTTTATTGCATGCCCCAGTGGGTGAAAACCTTAACAAAAACCCAGCACAGTGTTAAACCATGTGCCTTTAGAAGTATTTATACACCTTGGAATTCCTAACGTTTTGTCATGTCCTAACAACAAACCTCAATGCATTTTATTATGGTTTTATTTGAAAAAATAAAACCCCAAAGTAGTCCATAATTATAAACTAGAGGGAATATGAAACAAGCTATTCTAAATTCTTTACTAATACAACGTTTGCCAGGGAACTGAGAAAACAGGTCAGGAATAAAGAGGTAACCAAGTTTAAAGCACAATGTCCCAAGTTCATGCACCTAAGAAGATGGAGATTAATGCAAGGAGAAATTTCCTTAGAGAAGCAGCTAACACCCTCTGCTCAGGTGAGAAAAACTGTAACTGGACAACTTTTAGTTGTGTACTCTAACTAACCCTAATGCTGTAAGAAACAGATTCCCTCAAACAACGCAGGGGATGTAGTAGACATATAAAAGAATGTCTACTACATGATCAGATGAGACAAAGACTGAACTTTTTACCCTGCATGCAAAATACTACATATGGCAGAAAACAAGCACTGCACATAACCCTGAAAACATCCAACTGGTGCTGCAATGAAAACGTTAAGTTTAAAGCATATGCATGTATTAGAATGCCCCAGATCTTACTTGTGAATTTGTGGCTAGAGTTGAAATTTGATGTTACTTGGTGCTCTCGTTGCAATCTGAGTAAGCGTGAGCTTTAACTAACATTTAATTGAGATGCAATTAAGTTAGAAAGAAAAGTGGGCAAAAGTTCAGTCTCCAGAATTCATTATCAGATAGAGACCAGGCACCAAATGACGTGTAGCTATACTTGGAGAGTGAAAGGTGGATCCATAAATTATTGATTTTGGGGCACTTCATGCTAATGCTCACTACCCTTTCCCATTTATTTTGTAAAACTATCTGTACTTTTCCTTGCATATTACAATTAACAGATATTTTGAGCTGGTCTATCATGTAAAATCCCCATCCCATTGACCTTTGTGGTTTTACCATGACCAAATGTGAAATATTCCAAGCATTTAGAATCCTAAGTGTGAAGTGAATTTTAGGTATGGGTGATTTTGACGAGCTAAAAACCGTCAGAGTTTAACCCTTTTCATACTTTGTAATCCCCAGTTGCCTCTACAGAATTTGATCAAGTCGAACTAGTTTGTTGCACATGCACATTCATCTTTCTACCATACCATCATAAATCTTAACTTTCTAACCTCTTAATAACCCTCCAATAGAGTGGAACTCTCTCTTGTCCTCCATCCTCTATTTATTTCAACTGTTTTCTCCCTTGGTCATCCATTAACCATCCCAGAGTCGGTCTCTACCATTTGCCATGAAACTGCTGCCTTTCTTGTCAGGCACTAAACCTTCTTCCAAAAGATGACATTTTTTTTCTTTTCAGAAGCCCACCAAGGATGCAACTGCATGTTGTTTCATTTGTAATATGAATGAATCATCCACTGTGTAATCCTGTGGTTCCCTGCTCATTCCAGATGGCATTTCACCAGGAGATGTGCTTAGAAGTCTATGATCTCTGCCGTCTCTACCACCAGTCTATCACCGCCTCTCCTGGAGTGACTGCCATGGGGTGATCCGGTCACCCTTAGCCCGCCGTGATGTCACGGCTACCCACTCTATTTGTGCAGATTTATGCCTGTGCACATGCAAAGGAGGTACTGACATTTAAATCAAGCAGAAGGACAAGGAAGAGCACACAGCTTCTACTTAAGATCGATTTTAAATCCATGAAACTCAACAGTTGTAACAGACGATTCAGTGGTATGATGGAAATCCAGATTTTTGAGAATGATAAATTTTACTTTTTTCATGAATTCTCTTTATGTGGTACACATTTTAGGACTGCATAAGGTATATTTCATGGCTTCATAAAAAAATATTTTTGTGGACTCTTCATGACCCAAAATTCAAGCTGTCCCTTTTGAACCTGATCACCGGTTCTTCACATGTACTGGAGAAATTGCTTTCCATCCAGCTGAAATTACAAGGTGCTTATCAGGTGCATACCTCATACCGTGATGGCAGAATTGCCTGCGTCTCCCAATAAATCACAACTCTGCCACAGTCTCCTGTAATTCATCTTGGTGACAAAGTAAAATTTCTCTCGGAGGTGAAGCCTCCCAATGAACCGGAATACTTGTCCAAAAAGTACTTTTTTTCAGCCAAAAATCTCCTCCCCAAAAATAACACCCTCAATGAATTGAAAATATTTTTAATTTTAAGAAATATTTTTTTTATGAATCTCTAAAGTCATGAAAAAATGTTTTAATTATCCTCACAGAAGTCACCAAGTAGTTAAACACTACTGAGGATTAAAACCTTTCCAGCAGTGCTAATGCTGCATTCTTGCAGGAACAAGTCAGGTGAAAGACAAAATTGATGCTTTTACAAAATTGACAAAATGTTATAAACATTGAGTTTTTTTTTGTAAAATGGACATGACAGATCTGCACCAAATTAGAATGTTCTGTTGACCTTCTTGATTATTAGAAATGTCCAAAGACTTGGGGTGAAAGTATTCCCTCGTAAAAAAGGGTTTAAAGCGCTATTGTTCTATTTTTTGTCGTTATCTGAATTTACAAGCCCAGATATAAACCGGAAGGTTGAGCACAATTGTTCCACAAGGTAAAGCCTGCCATTCTAGGTCCCTGAGCAAGACCCTTAACCCACAATGCTCCCCGGGGGCCGCACAGTGGAAACCCACTGCACCCTAACGGATGGGTTAAATGTAGAGAATAAAATACAATGGAATGTATGTTGCAATGACAATAAAGATGATTATTATAAAATCTCATTATGTAGTTCAGGAAGGAACCAAATGCGGAGGAGAGGATTTATCGGGGTTTAATAATGTTGGTATGAAGAACAAACAGGGAAACAAAGCAACAGTGAATGGAAGGAATCAGCAAAGAAATGTTCTAATTATAGCTTCTAGCTTCTGTTTTTTGACCTTTCATGAGGTCAACAGTAAGAACTCTATTGCTGTGCTGCTTTCGGTAAGCCTTTAACTCATAAATCCTACAGCGCTCCGAGAAAGAACAACAAAGTGTATGCGCTCTTCTCTCTGACCATTTTCACTGGGTGGGCTGTGCTTACATCGCAAGGTGCCTATGCTAAAGGAGCTATGAGAGGAAGCATACAAGCTCCTTTCCTACCTCCTTCTCTACTCACTGCACTATTTGGACAGCACTTATCATGGTGACCACTGACGCATTTCTGCTTTGGCTGAGGGGTCCTTACCCAAAAGACGTTTCTGATGCAGCCTAAGAAAACCAGTGAGGCTAAATGCTGCTGGGAGACGTAGTTAATGACATATGGTTAACGACATGGACTACAGGTGTGTCAACCAGTTGATATGTGGAGCAGCTGAGGAAGAAGGGTAAGCAGAGAGACTGACTAACCCCTCATTCACACAGACTCCATCATCTATGTGTGGGGTCCAAAGTGTCCTGAGAAAATATTACCTACACTGTGACACCACCAGCAGCAATGCTATAAAGGAGAATGGAAGCTTGCTTCCATGTTGTTTGCACCAAATCTTGACCATATCATCTACAGTAACTGGAATTGAGACTCATAGAATCAGGCTACATTTGTCAAACTCATTATTCTCCAATAATGGTTATCCTGTGAAAATTGTAGCCTCAACTTTTCTGTTCTCAGCTGGAAACGGTAAGATGGTTTTCTGCATACCTTCATTATAACGAGTTATTTGAACTAAGGCTGCCCTTCTGTCATCTAGAACCACTCTGTCCATTCTCCTCTGACCTCTGACATCAAATGCTGCTCACTGCGTATTTACATCCGTTCAGACCTCTCTCTGTAAACCTGAGAGATAGTTGTTGGGGAAATCCCAGTAAATCTTCAGTTCTGAAATACTCAGACCAGCTCTGGGGGCCCAACAACATACCAGATTGACTTACTGATACCTCACCTTCAGCAAGTCATCCTCACCACATCTAGATACCTAAATGTGTTCATTTGTAATGTGATTGGCTTGCTATCCATGTATGGGCACAGAAAATATACCGCCCGTATCCCTGCAGCAAAAACTCACATGTTATGAATGGGTAGTTCAAGTTGCTATTTGTGTTTTGCGATGTGACTCATAATGTTTGCCTGAAACTGTTTACGATCTAAGTATCTTGGTGTCATTTTTCAACATAGGAGTGAATAAAATAAACTATAGAGCTTCATTCAGGGCAGCATGCAAATTACGTGACAATGAGCGACCCCCAGCAGAGGGTCCTTCCACCTTCCAGCATCAGGTGTTCGGTGCTGTGTAATGGGTATTTTTCCTCTAGCACAAAGTCAGAAGATGACACAACTTGGAATGTGGACCTTGGGAAGTTCCAAATTAAGCCTACATTCTTTTTAAGGGGACTTTCAGATGGTGATTTTTGCTTAAAACAGAAAACATGTAGGACAACAAACTACAAGCATTTTAAAACACCAGCTTCATATGCAATACAAACAAGGAATTCTTCAGCAGATGACTTGTCCCTCCCCCACAGAGAACCGATCTGGATATCATGGAGTCAGACAGGGACACCATGCTGATACAGAAAACACCCTGAAAGCCTTAATCCACTGAAGCTCTGTAGCAAGTTCTCCAAGATATTTTGAACCATTGGATCTGCCAAGAAAAACAGTGGGACAGGCTGTCAAAAGACAAAGAAGTATTTAATTTGAGCAGCATACCAGCCAACTCCCCCCACCCCACCCCTGGATACCAACTTAGTAAAATTCCATCAACAAATGAGTTTGAAACTTGCATTTTAAAGTAAAGAAAGCAAATAACACGAGAAAACATTTAAATTGATGCTGCAATGTAAACCTAATTGTATCTAAAATATTTATGTCTTTAATTTACATAGTTGTAGGAATATAAGTACCATCCTGGCCTAGGCAGTTTTTAACTAAAAAAGATTAAAATCTGGGCCAATATATATACAGAGGTTGTGCAACACCCCAAAACAACAAAAAACAAATTATTCCTTTTCTTTTGTTGTGCAATTATACACTGTTCATTTACACAGTTGTAGGAACATAAGTAACGTCCTAGCATAGGCAGTTTAAACTGAATTATAAACTGTCAGGGTTTAGTTTTTATCTAGCCTTATTTACTGTTAGTTTTCAGTTCCTCCTCCTCCTCTCACTCATCTTACCCTTCACTCCCTCTGCAATCAGTCACACCTGTTGATCATTAATTAGTCAGACTCACTCCACCTGCCAGCCTCCCTACATAAGCCTCCCCCAGTCTTCACTTCCCTGCCGGTCCGTCATCAGACTCCACTCTCTCCTCGCCTGTCTTCCTGGTTTGCTCCTGCTAGCTGCTGGATTACCTTGCCACCTCCAAGTCTCAGTTAAGTAGCTTTTTTTTCATCCAATAAAAGCATTCGTTTCAAATACTACATCCGGTTAAATGAAAAACTGTCCGAGAGGAGGATTGGCGGCATCCCTGGGCAGAAGTTTTAAAAAATAAAAAGGTAAGGCTTAGCAAAACTTGATATAAAATGAAATTTATTCTTTGATTTTATACCCTTACAATTTTAACTGTATGCATATGCTTGCCATTTTGAATTAGTATTAATTTCTCAAGCCACTATGATTAATGCTTTATAACACTCAACCATTGTACCTTGGATAGGCAACTCACTGCAGTTCAACAATGTCGTCTAAATCACAGTCACATGTACGTACGTTTAAAATATTTTTTATAGCTTTAATAGATCTGATTTTCTTCCTGTGGCTGTTATCAGTTTCTGGACTTGTTTCATGCTATTCAAATTCAATTCATTCTGCTATATCAAAAGTCCATTTGCTAATATCAGTTCTTTCTCTGATCATCAGGATACACTAAGACGTCAGCTCATGGAGGGACTTCTCACAAGACTGCAGTCTGCTTTAAACCAGCAGCCACTCAATTTAGATTATTTACAGTTCCTCACTCGTCATGAGTTAATCATGTTTGCCTCTTTCTCTGAGCAAATTGGCGGGGTGTCAGATATTTTAGAAGCCATCCAACATCTTTATGATCTAGTTCAGTGGGAAATTAATGCAAATGCAATGAGACGAGTGGATTATGAAACAGAATTAAGTCCAGGTTCCTCTCGTCCAAGAATTGTACTGGAGAAAGAAACGCTGGAGAGACTGTTAGACAGCCACCTACCAGTTGAATGCATTGCTAAATGCCTCGGAGTTTCAAGGAGGACCATTTATCGCAGGATGCAAGAATTTAACTTGACTGTGAGAGGATCATACAGTACAATGACTGATCAGGAGCTTGACCAAGTGATTTCATCTATCAAACAATAACAGATTTGATTTAATAAAGCAGTCCAGTCTGATCATAGTGATATCACAAGACAATCTAGATTAGATTGAAATACCAACGTATAAAAAGGTATGTAAGGAAGCCCATTAACTTATCAATCACATATTACAGTTTTCATTTGAAGAAATGCTTTTTCAAAAGCTGTGTGTTTAAAAGATATATAACTCAGTAGCTATTACTGGGTAACAGCTATTGCATTCCAATTAATACATTGAGTACAGCGCTGTAAACCATGTCCTGCATGCTGCCAATAATATTAATGGTCAATTCATATGCTCAAAATAAGCAATATGATAGATAATCCTCATGCTTTACAGTTACAGTTTTTGCAGCATAAACACAATATGTGCTAATGGGTAGCAGGGATGGAAGTAGAGAAAAGTACATTAAACACCAAAAACAAACAAAATGGTCCTAAATTACTGGATAGACATGATTTATTGGGGGGGGGGGTAAAATATTATACAGTATTTTTGGTTTTGCTATGATTTTGTAATGTATTTGATTCTAAGATGCGTTATTAGGTTTTTTTGTTGATTTTTGTTTTCCCAGATCGCGGTTTGTATTATATAATTTTTAAATGCTGTTATGGGCACCTCTGCTCTCACTTGTCTGTATATAGTTTTACTCCTATGTAGATAAGTGCTGTTGTCTGTAGATCAGTGTCTGTGTATATATATATATATATATATTATAGGAAGAAAGAGAGATTTATGTGTGTATTACCTTACTTGAAGGCAGAGGCCTTACTTGAAGCACAGTGTACCACTGTGCTTCAAGTAAGGCCTCTGCTAGCTGCTGGATTTTCTGCTGCCCCAGTGTTCCAAGTTTGCTATCTGCTTTGTTGCCTCCTGCTACTCCCTGTACTCCAGCAGCCCTGCTCTCCCAAGAACTGTCTCGCTCTGCATCTCTGGATCGACAGCAATTCTTAAGAATTTTCTCGGATCCTCCAGCTCCTGCTCCTATCTGCAACTCCAGCTTCCTCCAGTCCTCCTGGCCCAGCACTCAGTATTCACCCGCTCCAGCCCGATAACTGACTCTGGTTTCCTCCTTAGACTTAGCTTTATTTGTCATTTTGTATGCACAGAGTGCGTACAGAACGAAATGTCGTTTGCATACAGCTTGAAAAACACAGTGAATTTCAGTAGATTACAGGGTAAAGTAAATTACAGGATAAAGTGCAGCAGTGATTTAACAGTACAACAATTTGAAATGTAAACAGTGCAGGAGAAAGAGACAGTGTGCGATCACAGTGTACAGGTGAGTATTTCTTAACCATTTGTATGTGCAGAAATGATTTGTGCAAGAATGCATTATAAGGATGCAATGATGCAAATGTGCAAATATGCGAATGTGGTACAGAGTCCAGTTTATAGTTTATAGCTTCGGCAGTTATAGCTCCTGTCACATCATCTCACTTCAATAAATTTGCAGAACTAGCTCCTTGTGTGTGTGTTTGGGTTCTCCTCAACAAATCGTGACAAAAAGCAGATAGTATAAATAAGAGTAAATGTCACTACATGTGACCTACCTGAAGTTTTCACTATCAAGGTCCGTAAGTGAGAACTTGGGATTTTTACCCTGCCTTTCAGGACCTTCAAAGAATCTTTCTTTAATGCCTGAAATCATATCTTTCAGCACAAAATCTCTCAATCATTTTGGGGTAAACAACTGCTATAGATATACACCCGTGACAATGTAATGTATTAATTACCTGTTAGAAACTCTTTCCTTAGTGCTCCTGTATCTATACCTGCCTCTCCAATATAGGCCACCTTGAGGACACTTGTAGGGAATGCAGTTTTTTTCCTCTGCCACTGGAGAATGCCCCTGTCTGGAAGGTCTTCTCTGGCCACACACAGTCTGAACTCCTTTGTAGTGCCTGTTGCGCAAGGAAGTGCAATACATCTTCCGTGCTTAATGAAGCAGATAGAAATCTATTAGTTAAAAAGTTACATATTCTTAAATACCAGCAATGTAAACAGCCTTCGTTTATCACACTTATTTTATGAAGAAATGGTAAGTATGATACGTGAATAGCGCCTTATGTAGCATAAATTGATAAAGCACTTCACACTACACAATCACTTTGTGACAAGGTACATTTTAGCCACAGCAGACCTAGGGCAGACTGACAGAAACATGGCTGCCAGGTAATGGGCACCACCAGGCAAAGTGGGCAAAGTGTCCGTTGAGTAGCACACAACGACTGAGACAAACGGAGCAGGGGTTCAAACCAGCATCCTGTCAACAAGAAAATCTCCCTAACTGCTGCACAACTGTCATTCCTTGAAACAAAGCCCTTCAGTGAAAATTATAATGTGTGCATTTAAAACGTTTAATTTAATGGAGGGAACTGTAAATGGTAACTGTTAATGTTGGTGAACATTTCACGATCAATAGGCATGAAAATATTGACTAGTAGTTATTAAATACATACCTTCTTGGTTTGCATGAAGGAGTTTCAGGAGATGGACACGCACCATTGTCTTTTGTAGAAGCCGTAGTATCGAAGCTGTTTATAAAACACAATATCAAAAATAGATAAAACATATGTATATGGCGAAAATTCTAATAAAGACACAAACCAAGTAAATTACACGTCACCTATCTCCACACTGGCTAGCATGAAGTGTGATTTCATCTTCAGGAAATTCTCCATTGCAAATTGGGCAAACCACATGAAAGTTTTAATGAAAATTGTAAATATTAGAGAAACGGATTAATTTAGTTTGTGCAAAAACCAAAATGTTCACATTTGGACAAAGAAGACAGATGGTTTAAAAGGGGCGTGAAGGAAGCAATCTACGTTAAGAGAAAAAAAACAACCTTAAACAGAGGAGGAGGCCTTAGGTTCCAACTCTCAAAAACTTCAATCCAGCTATAGGATTAATTCCGGCCAATCATCACCTCAATTCTCAAACATCGTTCCTTTAAGCCAGGCCAATAACAACCCTAATGACTCCTCGTTACAGAGGAGTGGACCAGTTTCGGTTCAATCTGCTGGCTTAATGACTTTAACGACCGCCCATTACTAAGGGGTGGACCTGTTTCTGTTGAATTTGAATGTTATCTAAGCCATTACAAGGCCTTTGTTTGGCAGGAGTATAAAGCTTGGCACTCGACATTACTCCAGACTTTTTGAATTGAGAAAGCTTCCTGGAGAGGAAGCGAAACGTCTTCAACTACGGAAAATAAGTCCAGTTGCTTTGTTTTTTTACCTTTTTTTTGGATTTTACAGAAAGGTTTTCTCAGTAAGAATCTGTAAACTTTAGGGACGCTTGATTTTACTAATGCGATTATACCTCCGGGAGGCTAGGAGTCGCTGTAGCGATCGATCGCTAAAATCGGTTACTTCTAAAGTTATACAAAACGGCTTTAAATCAACATTAATATTCCATATTAATGCTGTAATAACACTCATAGCACTATCGAACAATGGTGGAGCAAAACAAAGCAAACCTAAATGCTTGAATGAGCCGTAGTTGAATATCCAGAAACCGGATGTTACCAGAAGCTAATAGCATTTACGCTAGCGAACTTTCGGCGCTAACTTTAAAAAAACTTCGGCTTTAATTTAGTCGTAATGAGTATACCGGGTAACACAGACATCAATATCCCATCAGTGTATAAAACCCTTGTGGAGATAACATTTGTTATAACCATAAAAACACACTGAAATCACATCGGCAATGGCATGGTATCAAAAAATGCTAGCGGGAGCTACGTCGGTTTGCTCCGTGTGTTTAAAAACACAATGTAACCGCATCACACAAACCTTCCAAACAACCATTTAACTTTCTGTATTTGCTTCTCTGCCAAACCTGTCAGTGCCTCGTGTGAGTTTGGTTCACTTTGGCCATCCAAGTGTTAAAGATTTGATATACCCGGCCTGCTCCTATTGAAGGCCCATCTTACCCCGGTTCCGGATTTGGCAGTGAATGAGGAAAACATTGCAATATGCATATTTAATTTATTAGAAAATTAAATATGGAGACAGAGTATTACATTAATTAATTCCAATTCTTCGTCTGCAGGTCTCCCACAACATATTTTTGTAGATTCAGTTGAAATTCAAAACAAAATTGACATAATTGGTCATTTTAACAATTACTTTGTATCAGTTGGCTGTATCTTCAATGAGGCCAAATCTAGTTATCAGTGCTCCAACTCCAGCTCTGAAACACCACTGAAAACCTTTGTTTTTAGACCCATTCTTAAAAAGGATGTCTGTATTGCTCTTAAAGCTATTGATCCAAAAAAATCAGCAGGACCAGACAACCTAGAAGCTTTCTTATTAAAAGTTGCAGCTGAATTTATAGCTAAGCCTGTAGCATACATTTTTAATTGTAGTCTGCAGACCAATTAAATCCCTAAAATATGGAAAGCAGCCTATGTGCTTCCTTTGTTAAAGGGTGGCGACCCTTCAGATCTTCACAATTATAGACCAATTTCCAAGCTCGCTATTCTTGCAAAAATTTTGGAAGCTCAAGTAAACTGTCAATTAAAAGACTACTTGGCAGAGCACAGCATTCTAACTGATGTACAGTCAGGTTTTAGAGCTGGACACAGCACTGTTACAGCAACTTTGCTACTATTAAATGACATTATAAATGCCTTGGACCAGAAGCAACACTGCGCTGCACTATTTGGCGATCTGTCCAAAGCATTTGACTCTGTTGACCATAAGCTATTACTAGATAGATTAATAAACATTGGTATGGGAAACCCAGCTATTACTTTGTTCAAAAACTATCTTACAGAGCGAACGCAATGTGTTTCTATAGATGGTCTTATATCAGACTTTTTAGAAATTTCTATGGGTGTTCCTCAAGGTTCGATTTTAGCCCCCCTCTTATTTTCTATATTCATAAATAACATTGGAAAGGACATGCAAACTGCTAAACTGCATCTTTATGCAGATGACACTGTGATTTATTCAGTTGCCACTTCACTGAACCAAGCCATGCATGACCTTCAGTTGGCCTTTCAGCAGCTTCAAGTTTCTCTACATGGCCTTAAGTTAGTGCTAAACACTAAGAAAACCAAATTTATGACGTTTTCAAGGGCTCATTCCCAATCCCCAGATAATATAACTATTAACACATTAAATGGAGACTTAATTGAAAATGTTTCTTCATATAAGTATTTAGGTTTTTGGCTGGACAACAAACTTTCTTTCAAAGTTCATGTTGAGAAACTTGTAAAAAAGCTGAAACTACGGCTGGGGTTTTATTTTAGAAATAAAACCTGTTTTAACATGTCAGCCAGAAAAACACTTGTGCAGGCTACCTTTTTAAGTGTTTTAGACTATGGTGATGTTGTCTACATGCATGCTGCCTCTAGTACTCTCCACCTGTTAGATTCTGTGTACCATAGTGCTCTGCGCTTCTTAACTAATTCTCATTCCCGTACTCATCATTGTACGCTGTATGAACTGGTAGGTTGGCCATCACTAAGTCTACATAGACAACTTCATTTGTATATTTTTTTATACAAGGCCATGTTGGGTAAACTGCCGGCATATTTATGTAATCTCCTCAAGCTAAATTCCAGTCACTTTCATCTCTGTTCCACCAGGTGGCGCTCTCACCAGGTTCCAATGGTTTTTACTGAGCTGGGGAAGAAATCCTTCTCTTACTTTGCTCCATGGTCATGGAATAATTTACAAAACTCTCTCCATTTAAATGATCTAATCCCATTGAATGAATTTAAAGCCATGTTAAAATGTCATGTAATTGAAAAATGTAACTGCCCTATGTGACCTGTCTTTTCCTCTATGTGAAACTTTATCTATGTTGTACTTCTGTTTGTATTTTAACTGGTGTGCCGTCTTGGCCAGGTCTCCCTCGCAAAATAGATCTCAATTTCAAGGGACTTCCTGGTTAAATAAAGGCTAAATAAAAAAATTACCGCTATGAGATGATTTCACAGCGCGATGCAGAAGTCTGTCTGAAGTAAGTTTTGACAAGACATCTTTTTTCTACAGTGTCTGTCCTCCTCCTCTAAGTTAGGGAGGGAGGGGTAATCTGTAAGTTATATGTTTCTCAAACAAAGGGGCTGCTCTTCCCAGTACGGGATCAGGCCGCAATGACCTAACAGCCATAAAACTAAAGTTGCAGGTTATCTTACCCGGCAACAGAGAGGGGAGACACTCTGCATCCCTCAGTAACCCCAACTAAGATATATTTTGTATTCTCAACACAAGGAAGAAGTTAAAAGCAGGGGATAGCTGCTTAGCAGCTCTGAGCTAGCCGAAACGCGGTCGGGGTAGGCCGGTCCAAGGCCCTGCAGCGGCGACTCCAGATCCGCTTTTGTGATCAGCTTGGGATAGTGAGTCCTGTGTCAGCTTTTGGCCGCTCCTCGTTCTCTGGAACAGCTGACAAGAATAAACAAAGCTGGTTTTGGCATAGGGATTCTTTGCTCCGGCATCTGACACAGAAGTTAAGACTTAACTCTTATTCGTCCGGCAGTTTCTCCGCTGCCAGTCAGGTCCTCTGCTCTGCAGAGGACGAGAATTTCCCCCTTTGTCGCTCCATTGAAGCGAGGGGAGATGAGTTTCACAGAAGGTACATTTTACTCAGCTTGTGGGCCCCTGAGTCCCATGAAGCCCCCATGCATGGCTGGCTGGCAGACTCTCTGTCATTGAGAGTCTCAGAAAGAAGTGGAAGATGTGAGGAGTGGTCTGGCTCAATAGCAGGGCACCCTGCTGATAGAGACTGTCTCTGCTTTAATGTGTGAAATTCCTTTTGGTTCCTCCCCCATGGTACATGTTCAGATTTCTATCTGACTTCGTTTTTCTCATCATGGCTTTAATGGCATAAAACTTTGATCCTGTTAAAGGTAAATAGCCACGTAATATGCTTATAAAAAAGACCAAAAATCGCATGATCATGATAAAATATGGTTACATAAAAAAACTATGGAGTACCCTTCCATCAAACTCGAAACCACGCCAACATTCCAAAGTGACAGCCGGAAGTCCCGCCTTCCACTTCCAGCGGAAGTCGTGCCTTCCACTACCGGATGTCCCGCCTTCCATTTCCGTCCCCCCCCCCCCCTTTCCTCAATTCACACCCATCCCCCACATCCGGAATTCACACCCATCCCCCAAATCCGGAATTCACACCCATCCCCACTACCAGCCGAAAGTCCCTTCACCCCGCCACCGGCTCTCATAATATAAGGCCCTTTCTCAAGCCTCGGTAGTGATTGAATCCTTTTTTTTCAACATGGCGTCAGGAAGAATCAACGTTGAACCTATCATTTCTGAGACACCCGTCACGATCTGCCACGATCAGAGCGATTTTTAGCGAGCTCAGCAGACCTCACACAAAGCTACGTTGATTTTATGCAGAACTCAGATGCCCCCGACTCTACCTCTGCAAGAAGAATGGTCTTTGGAGCCCTATGGAGCCCGCGGTAAATGGGGGTACGTCTTCAAATAGGAATCCGGTGAGATTTATCTCTATCAGCGGGATGAAGAAGGGGACGAGCTACAAGCTATCCACTCCTTGGGCATGCTGACATCAAACGATTGGGCTGTTCTGAAACTCATCATGCTTCGCAGACTAGACCGTGCAGAGCCGAATGCAGCAGGCCCCTCTGCGAGGCAAGAAACCGTGGACGGAGGCATGAGCTGCGTCTCAATTCACAGGCTGCGTCCTTCGGAGGACGCATTTTAAGGCCGGTTACGTCACAACGATGTGCGGAGGCTGTCCCATTTGGCAAAAATTCTGAGGATGCTTAAAATGCAGCCTTAAAATGCGTCCTCCTTTTCCCCAAATTCTGAGGATGCATCGCTACCATCCTTAGTGGCCTCGCCTGCCATAAGATTTCCCGAGGTGCTTTGCGCGCTTTTTTAGTGATAGTGAAAGTAGTGATTTAAGTCAGTTATTTACAGGGTTTGTACACATTTAACTATTCAATTCAAATTACTAAAGTTACAAACATAAGCTTATATCAAGTCTTACAAATAAATATAAATTTTATATTTAAACATATTCGTCAATCTGCTGACAAGCGTTTGTATATTATGATCATTAGCAGGCCCCTGTGGGTGAAAATAATAGCAGGTAAATGTTACCTCTCCAATGTGCGCTCTCCCAGCCTGAGAAAAATTCGTCGCCGAAGCCGTCTAAGCCGACGGTCTTCCTCCAATAACAAGTCAATAAAAAAATAAAAAATAAAAATTTCCATATCCATTATCCGTCTGGCGCTGTTTTTCCCGGGCTTGGGGTAGACGTGATGACGTCGTGTCGCAACCAGGAAGTACTCCAAAGGCTAGACCGTGGATCCTCCGGAGCATTTACCAAAGGCTGGGTCCTCCTAAGGCTGTGTAGGCTGGGTCCTTCGTAGGACGCAGCCTGCGAATTGAGACGCAGCTATGGATTCACCCGCTGCTAAGCGCGGCAAGCGGACTCGTCAAGAAACCGAGGAAGGAGTCATGGATTCACCAGTGGCTAAGGGATGCAAGCGCGGGCCTCAAGAAACCGAGGAAGGAGTCATGGATTCACCAGTGGCTAAGGGATGCAAGCGCGGGCCTCAAGAAACCGAGGAAGGAATCATGGATTCACCCGTCCCTAGGCGCTCCAAGCGTGCGCGTCAAGAAACCGGGGACGGAATCAAGGATTCACCCGCCGCTAAGCGCTGCAAGCGGGTGCTGACCAACCTGAATGAAATTGACAAGGATTCTGGAAATAGGATCTTCTCAGCTACTTGGCAGTCAAAGACGGGGATTACCGGCCGATGGTTTTTCCGTGCAAGTCTCAGAAAGGCTCAAGATAAAACACAGAGGGTTATTTTCATGCTTGACTATTATAATTCTGACTGCGGTGTGTTCAGGACATTGCTAGCTATCCCCTTTGATGCGTGGCGTGACAAGACGATCGGAATATCAGACCGGATTTCAACGCTGTTTCGCGACTGTGGCTACTGGAAAGACATTTTGGGGGTCAAGAAAGCGCTCTCTTTTTAGACCCACCCCTCACAACAGCTAATACCGCCCCTTCAACGTTAACCACGCCCTTCTCTGTATATAAACAGCAGTCAGGCATGCTGATTGGGACTCCGTGCAACTTTGCTGACCAGACTTCTAACATCTGAAACCATGAGGAACAACGAGGGCGGGCAGGATAGCTCTCCTGCTCCACCGTCGTCTCCTTCAAACGCTTCATCATCAGCGCAGCACGGGTCCCCGGACGGCGACAAATTCTCCCCAGAGCTGTACCACCCCCCTTCACCCACATCCTCGCCGACTTCTGAATCGTCTTCTGCCCTAAGCGACTGCGACAGCGAGAGTATCCTCACGGTGCTGAAGAGGAACACCATCAACTGGTCCAGGCCCCCCGGATGCGTGAAAGGAGGCCCAGAGGTCTTTGTTTTATGGGATAAGAATTCCGGGCTTCCTACCATGCCACCTCAGACGGCGACCCAGGACGAAGATTCACAGCTTGTGAATCTTCCGGCCTCCCCGGACCCTTCGCAGCCTGAGGACGCACAGCTCGACGACTCACAGCTACCCTCAGGCCAAGGAGATCTGCCCTCCATGGACCCTTCTCAGCCAGAGGACATGCAAATTCCCCACAGTCAACCAGACGGTGAGAGCTGGGCCAATGAAAACGATGGGTGGATTCGCTTTGGCTTCATCAGAGCAGTGAAAACCGTCGTGCACCATCTTCTGTACCACGCCATCAGCAAGTACATGCATGATAAATGTTACGGATGTATTAATGACCGTCTTAGTCTGAGAGACCATGAATGCTTGGAGCAGCTTGAGGACGGGTTCTTTGAAAGCAATTACTATCGTGTAATGCCAGTGCTTTGTAATGCATGTTTCATCGATGCCAATCAACAGTTTCTAGCCGCTCGCAACATCCATCAAGACAGCAGCACAGTCAGCGCGGTCGCACAAGCTTACTTGTACGAATTGATGCTGGTCAAGCAGGTGTATGACCCTATCAATAAGGTGTTCGATCAGGTGATTCAAGAAAGCTCTGAATTCAGAGATCAGCTTCTAGCCGCCTCGCAGTACTGGCAAGGATGCTGAAAACCAGAGCATGCATTTTTTCTCATATCCTTCTTTTTTAATATTAAATTAGTTTAGGACATCGAATTAAAAGAATGTCTTTTCAATGTATCTGTTTTATTTTCTTTCTTTTTATATATGAAATTATTGTTTTACAATTAGTTTGTGGTATAATAAATGAATGTAATTTCTTTCCTGATTATGTTAATAAAAGAAATATAAAAACCCCGAATACAGGCGTCTTTTCCTTCATTTAGCATCACTACGTGTGTGGGAAGGTATGGCTGAAGAAAAGTTAATGAAACGGGTATATTACACACCTGCTCACCCTGGTTCTTTCGGCGGAGTAGATAGATTACAGAGAGCTATGCAAAGTGAAACTGGTAAGAAGGTCCCGGCTGAAAAGGTTCGAGACTTTTTATCAGAAAAAGATGCTTATTCTTTGCATAAGCCCGCAAGAATAAGATTTCCTAGAAATAGAGTGTTTGTCACCAGGCCTCTGAAACAGTTTCAAGCAGATCTTTGTGATATGCAGTTTGTCCAAAGAAAATGACGGTTACAATTATTTATTAACCGTTATTGATGTATTTTCCAAAAGAGCCTACGTCAGGGTTTTAAAAAGGAAAACTGCGTCCAATGTCGTAAAAGCTTTCGAGTCCGTTTTAAAGGAGAGTCAGAATCCAAAGAGATTTCAAACTGACGACGGTAAAGAATTTTTCAACAAATCATTCAAAGCGTTAATGGATAAAAACGGTATTGAACATTTTTCCACGGCTAATGCAATAAAAGCATCGGTGGTTGAGAGGTTTAACCGTACGTTAAAATCAAGAATGTGGAGATATTTCACCGCAAACAACACTCTCCGATATGTAAATGTGCTTCCGGATCTGGTCAAAAGTTACAACCACAGCTATCATTCAAGTATTAAAATGGCCCCTGTCGAAGTCACCGCCAGTAACGCTTTTCAGGTGTTTCAGAATCTGTACGGGACTAATTCCAAACGCTGCACAAAACTCAAGATGGCGTTTAAGCAAGGCGACCATGTCAGAATCTCTAAAGTGCGTGGAGTGTTTGACAAGAAGTTTCACGGACGAAATCTTCACAGTTACAGAAGTGTTAGAGCGATCGCCTCCCGTATTCCAGCTGAAAGATTTAGACGGAGAGCCCGTCCGAGGATCTTTTTACGCAGAGGAGCTTCAAAAGGTGAAAATGTCAAAAACAAAATGTATCAAGTGGGTGAAATATTGGGCAAACGCACCGTTCGGGGGTCAGGCAGGTCTTAGTACGATGGAAAAATTGGCCGGAGAAATTCAACAGCTGGGTGAGAGCCGATGACCTGCGTGATGTATAAAACAAAGCGCTTCTCACCGGAGTGCAACATGGATCGCATAACCGAGGACCAGGGATTTTATCTGACACTACCGTCCAACGCTAGCCTCAACGTTTTTAAGGATAATAACATATCTAGTTTCTGCATGGATTTAGCCAAGCCTATTAATTTACAAGGTCAGTGGCAAGTGGCTTTGACGGAGGTTTCATACCCGCACACATGGCATAACATCCCCTCAGAAAAGGCTTATTTTGAATGGCGGAAAGCGGGCGAGGAAAAAGTCCAGCGCGTACATAGCAGATACTACACTAAAATGAATCAGTTTATCACAGAGATTGAAGCCCATCTGAGAAAGACAGATTCAGATATTTATTTCAAAGTTACCCGCACTGCAAACATACTCATCTACCAGGCCGGAGCGCAGAACCACCTACTTTTTTATGCTCCGATAGCCTACATGCTAGTTATGGAACACGGAAAATGGGTCAAATTTGACCACTGGCACGCCCCTCATCCTATAGATTTTAAGTCAGGCTTCTACCACCTCTATTTCTACAGCGACATTGTTGCCTCACAGATGGTGAGCGACGTTCATGCACCGCTATTGCTAACGGTTCAGGTCCAGGGTGTGTTTGGAGATATTATCACGGAAACCTTTCATAATTCCTACTATCTTCCTGTTGCTAAGAAACACATTGAAAATATATTCAATATACATTGAAATAAAAACGGATCATAACACACCCCGGTGAAATTTACATATGGAAAGTGCATCGTGAAGCTGCATTTCAGACCTGCGGCCTCACACCGAACGTTTAGATGAAAACAGATTATGCATATAAAAAACACACGACTGTGGCTGGAATCATTCATAGCTGTGCAACCAGTCACACCAGCAACGCTGAAGCATGGTAAAACGTGAGAAGGATAAAAAAAAAAAAGAATCAAGAAAACATGGTTTTCTTGAGAGAGGACCCTCACCGTTTTGTCTCCTATTACCAAAGGCAGGTAGGCGGCGCTTTACCCGGTTTCAATGGCGCACCTGTTATGTACGGTCGTGGGATAGGATCGATATTTTCAAAATTATTTCGTTTCGTATCACCCGTAGTTAAATCCGGCTTGGCTATAGCAAAACTGCATCTAAAAAAGGCCGCCACAAACACCGCCTCGGACGTCATAGGTAAAGCTATGCCGCCGCCGTCTGACTCGTAAATTACCCACTGAATACAATGTTCAGTCAATGCGACGTTATTCTGGGAGATAGGTTAATTTCACAGAGTCATAGTGACATTTTTGAAAGAGAGATCCTCGAAAATATTATCTTTATCATATAGTATCATAATCGTCAACTTCAAGACACTCTGTCTGCCGTGTGCGGTCACCACTCTGTTTATTATCTGTGTCATAAAGCCTGTGGGCTTTCGGTGCATGTTATATTGGCTACCTATGACGATGATGTTTATAAAAATGATGTCATGGTATATGCTTTTGTGAAAAAATATCAGCATTGTATCAAAAATAGGGCCTCGTGCTCGTTTAATCATGGAACTTGTTCTTTACAAATGTTTAAAGATTGTTACAAACTGTAACTTGTCTAAAAAAACAAAACACTGTACGCATCAATAATTTGAAACATTAAAGTATCTTTATTATAAATTCTTTTCTCCAGTTTTTATTTCATACAGACTTTTAGGGTGAAAATTTCAACCATGCGGGGTTTTTGACTTTTTTGCTTCGAGCACGTCCGTTCTCGGGGGAAGGATCCTCAAAGTGTATTCCAGGGAATTTAGGGGACAACACAATTTTTCCTTTTCGTTTCATGACAGGTTTATCACCGTTGTTCTCCGATACACCTGTTTCTGTCAAACGTATGTATTGGTCGCGAGCTTTCGGATTACTGACTGACGACACGGGGATGTTTAGCTCCTTCAAGGCAGCCATGAACGGGGTCCAACCTACAGGTTCCAGGGTCTGTGTTTTCCTCTTAAACGGAAGCAGAAGGTTTTTCAGCAAATCGACCAGATCTGAGCCTCCCATCACACGATCCCGGTAAACAAATTCACCTTTCGACGTCCAACCAGTACCATATTGGGACAACTTCTTCAGTATGTATTCCGTGTTTTTGCGATCTCTATTAGGCAGAGCTTTTAAAACCTCGTTAGCGGTTTCGCTAACGACGCTGTGGAGCCTGTAAAACATCCCCTGTACCTTTGAACCTTGCAAATAACCTTCTACCAGGTCTTTCACACTGTCAAAATTCACCCTCTCACTACATTCGTGTGTCTGAATGATACCTTTAAATTTGATCACAACTTTTTTCTGGCTTCTTGTTTGGTAAGCATAGCTTTTGGGACCTGCTGAAACAAATTCCTGTATGGTATCACCTGCTAGTTCGTCAGTTAAATCCCCCCAAAAATTTCCCAGCTCGAGGGAGGTCTGACCCGGTTTAACCACGTAGATCAAGCTGTCCGTGTCAATGTTCAAAACACGCTGTTGAAGTCGTTCGAGACAGGTGTACAATTTCAGACGCTCATGCGCAGTTGTAAAGGCAGCGATGAAGACATTATTCACCTTGTTGGGTGGAGAGATGCAGCACTTGTTGTATTTCCACTGAACCATACACATTTCATCGTTCAGAAAGTGAAAGTAGCTCACTGTGTATTTACCTGAAAACAGGAAGTTAAAAAACTCATCGGGCTCGCTCACGACGCTTGTCTGAGCCAAATCATTTCTCTGTGCAAATTCGCCCCAAAACCTGTTCAGACACAATTTAGCTACCTGCCTTTTAGCTGGATTCACCTCGATGTTCTCCACATCCAGCTGGATGCCCTGCTCACATTTGTAGTCTGCCACATATTTCAATCGACTTTCCTCATCCGTCGCTTCAGCCGGGAAACCTGAAGCTTCCTGCTTACCCTTGAGAAAAGTGTGGATATACAGTTTAAATATTGAACTGCTTTGTTTTTCAAAATGCCAAACCTCTGTGATTTCAGCGAGGCGATAACCCTGTTCTAAAGCTTTGCAGAATTCCACACTTACCCATACACCTGTTAACGCTCTCCCTTGGTCAGAGTGGGTGCAAGGACCTGTCTGGTAGTTCATTTCGGCGCAAGCCCGGCACAGAGTGAACACAAGTTTACTGGTAGATGTCCTGTACGGCAAAACGGGAAAAAACAGACCGCGCGGAGGAAACACCGTCACCCTGATAAACCCAAAGTAGCTACGGGGATCGTCAAAATCTTTGCAAAGGATTTTGGGATGGCCGAGTGGATAGCTGCAGTTTGCATTCACGTATGGGTACAGGGAAGTAAAGTCAACATAATGCACCGATTCCTCCACCCCAGCCGTGTACCTCAGCCTGAGAGCACAAGTCCTGCCACCAAACAGAGCTTCTCGCGGAGAAAGAGGCTCCGGTGCGCTGAAACACTCCAGAAAACCTTTGAGACCCGAGTGCGACGCCCTCATTAGAATCCAATCGTGTTCCCACATAACCTGTAATTGCATGCCGTAAACCGATTCCAATAGCCTGGCTCTCTCCATGGTAGCTGAGTGGAACGCTTCAAAGCAAACTCCTCTGAGAGGACACGTCTGGTCAGCTGGAAAGCAAGTGGGACAGCCGTGGTAGAAGCATCCGTTGAACTCAAACACAATTTTGACCCCTTGAACCTCTGCGTATCCATCCACATAATAAGGCCCGACTTTCATTTCACCTTTATTGAGCGCACGTTGAATAAAAATGCCCCGTTCAACAGCTACCCACTCCAAGTTCCCTGACACAGTTCAAGCCGTAAGAATACCAAACATCCCCCGTCAAAGTTTTTGTGTACACAAGATACGGTATGTGCTTTCCGGTTTGATCTGTAAAAGTTTCAAAATCATAAAAAAATAGCTTATCGCGGAGTTGCGGATCAGTCAGGGTCGGTTGAATGTAGCACTGATGTTCGTTTAACGCTACATGAGCACCGTGAGGCACTTTCTGACGACAGACCGTGCATTTTATCGACACAATCGTGGGGCTTGCTCTCTCCACCTGCGGCTAGATAATATAGCTTTTTACACACAGGGCAGAACTTTGTTGTCTCGCAGTTACTCACAAGCTTCCCGAGTTTAGGTCTCAATGTGGGGTCTCTGTGTTTAGCAAAGCAGATGGAATTATGACAGATTCGTTTACAATCTGTGCAATGTACAGGGCTGTATTCCTGGAGAGTACAATTCGGGTCGAGGCATACCGAACAGCGACCCTTACAGTTATGTGTGCCAATGTTATCAAAACCGTTAAAGCAGTAGCCGCAAATGTGCCTCGAGCCAGGGTTACAAAGATGTGCTAGATTGGTTGCAAAACAAAGCTGATTAGAAGCATTTTCAACAATATAGAGATGACGTCGTTTTTTATGAATCAGCTCACAGTCTAATGGTTTTATTGCCTTACGTTTTGCACCGCCATGAGGGTTTCTTACAATCTGAAGTACTATTTCCAAGTTTTCGGGTCCTGGCAATTCTCCATTAGACTGTGTTCACTCGTCTAAAAATTCCAGATGCAGGCAGAATTGAATCACCTTCATCATTTACTTAAACGATCGCATGACGATAAAATCCTTCCCCGCTTAATTCTAGCTGTATAATATCGTTGCGTGACGTTAAAGGTGCAACAGAGTCCGCAAGCTCGGTGAGAAGATGATAAACCTGTGTGTAAAATTCGGCAGGGTTAGGAATTTCACCGGGTCGCGAAGCCGTCACGCTGAAAGGACGTCTTATTTCTGTAACATTGAAATGTTCATGCTGAATGCAGGGGTTAACAGCTGACTGAGACTGAGACTGACTCGTGCAGAGCTGATCCTCTCGGTCAAGCGTCGGAACGACAGGTGCGGTGAAGCGTGGCTTTTGAGGCGAACTGGATTTTGCAAAACAGTATTCGAAGAACCAGACCGATTATGTTCACCGCTTTCGACAACACTTTGATTTAAACGACCCCCTTGCTGCTGCTGCTGCTGCTGCTGCTGCGGAAACTGATCGCTTGTAGGATTAGAGGTAAATGTTTGAGAGACAGAAACGTTTAATTGATGGATCGCTTGTTCTAGTGATAATAAACGCTCATAATTCGAACCTGAGTGCGTATGACCCTGATGTCTATCCGGTGAATTACCTGGATTTAAATTGGCAACCCCCACCCCATGCTGAACAGGTATATTTTGAAGGTCGTTAACTATTTGTGTGATTTCATTCAAGACATTTGTAACTTGTTGCTGGAACTGTAACGAGTCATTTACAGGCAAGAGTTGTTGAGAGAAAGAATAATTTAATTCGCTGATGGCTTGTTCTAACCATAGAAAACGTTCAAAATCCCAATCCGGATCGGTCTGCCCCTGAAGTCTGATGGGAGATCCTGGGGTTAGATTTAAGCCGGGCGTACACTGTACGAGTTTTTCAGTCGTGGTACTTATATACATCTCAAACTGTGCGACGGAACCGCGGGGTTTAAAAAGTTCACCGCTCACGATCTGTGCGGCGCGACGCCCGGACGCGACCGGACTGCTCACACTGTGCGTCGTGCCCCCTCTGGGACCGCTCGCTGTGGTGGCAGAGGCAGGCAAGCGACGGTAGGTGACAGGGACCCAGAGCAGGGGGTCAAGCCCACCTCTGGCGAGGCCCGCAGGAGGCACCGGGCGTCGGGGGAACGGAGGGGAGAGAGGAGGGACGAGACGCACCGGCGGCCGCGCGGCACGGCAGGTCGCCCGGCCCGCACCCCCCCTGCGAGTGGAGGAGTACCGAAACAGGCGGCGGACCGCGGAGGAGTGCCGAAACAGGCGGCCAGCGCAATAGCAATGAGCAATTTTTAACTTACCGTCCAGCTGAGAAGATGAGGCGGGTGGAGGAGGAGGAGGAAGATCTTCTGCAGGCTCAGTCTCAATGTCTCCGTGTACAGACGGTGGTGTTACTGTAGCAATAGTAAGCGGACACACTAGATGAACCGGGCTAATTCAGAAATGTACAATCAGGGTGAGTTTCAGACTTATAATAGTTAACTTACGTGCTGCAGGAAGCGTTGTCCCCTGATTAGCGTTTCGGGGCAAGCCGTCTGACGTGGTGAGCTGGGGAGCTGATGCTTCCTCGGAGAAGTGAGCGTGTTGCGCTGGTGTCTCCGGAGAACTTATTAAAATAACTGAACCGTCTTGTTCTTCAGTTCTCTGTCGCTTCAGTGTTGATGTGTTTTGAGCAGCTTTTTCCAGTAGAAGGCTCCTTTTAGCTAGATTCAATCTTCCTTCACGGAGCGTTTGTGGTCTGGTCGGTTCAGGCAGTACCCCCGTTAGCTCTCCATGGAAAACATTTTGATTTAGCGGGTTCGGACAACCGAAATATTCATCGATTAACCCTTTCTTGTTATAATCTGGAATACAGAAAAATAAAAATGGTAAAAATATAGTATTAGTATTTTAATGACTGTGATTTTAATAACATAAAATTGAATATAGGCTGAATCACATCTTACCAAAATCCGATTGTGTAAAATCGAGAACTTCTAGTTCGGCTGGTATTGGCGCTGAAAGAAATAATTAAAATCCATTGTAATAATAGCGATGGAAGATATATACCCCTGCAACCAGGCCATGAAGACTAACACTACTATTGAAACCATTACCTATGAATTCAAGCTAAACCCTCCCCACCCCCCAAAAGAAGAAAAAAAAACGCAGAGGCCTGTAGTTGCCAGCATCAAACACACAGTAATACATTAAGGTTCACAAGGTAGCTTAAACAATAAAAGTCATACCCCTCCAGCTACATAGCTTTACCTCCGAATTCATGCTAAACCCCCCCACCCCCCCACCACCCCCACCACCCCAACACGTGAGAGACGAGGAGTTGTCCCGCATCAAACACACAGTAATACATTAAGGTTCACAAGGTAGCTTAAACAATAAAAGTCATAGCCCTCCAGCTACATAGCTTTACCTCCGAATTCATGCTAAACCTCCACCCCCCCCCAACACTTGAGATGAGGAGTTGCCCGCATCAAACATACATTAATACATTAAGGTTCACAAGGTAGCTTAAACAATAAAAGTCATAGCCCTCCAGCAGAAACGTTAAAATCCATTACAAGCGGCTACAGGTTAAAGATAACTGAAGCCAAGTGTTCCCTCATAGCTTTACCCCCGAATTCATGCTAAACCCACAATGCAGCAAGGACTGGTAGCTGGACGCATCACACACAAACTAATAAAACAGTCTACACCGTAGATTTAGCTTCACAAAGTGACTTAACAAACAACCATAGCCCACTTCAGCAGAACTAAGCCACATAAACGTTAAAATATATTACAAGCAGGTAACTTACTGCTGAAAATCCCGTTGTACTCCTGGGTCAGCGTCATTCCGGCATTATGGACCTCTGCAGCGACAGCCGTTGAAGAACAACCTCCGGACATGATGCGAGTTTAAGCCGTCTGTGTCTTTGAAAGGGATGTTAACTGGACGTCTTATAGTAAGTCTCTAAAGTGGAGGCGGGCTTCCCCCAGGTACCCCCAGGTATTGAAAACAATAGCCTTATCGTCTAATTGTTAAACCCTGCCAACGATATGTTTACTGGGACAGGATGTTAATCGAACATCTGCTCTTCATTGTATACAGATTGTTGCGTCACGACCCCGCCCGTCTACCCGCCTGAAATGGTGTTTGATATAACACCTTGCACGGCGCAGGCGGAAAACCATGCTTTGAATTCTACAGAAGGCAGGATGTGTCCCACTGGGTTTAAAACTTGTCTGAATAAGCTATTTCCTCGGCAAATGCTTATTGATTGCAAAAGGCGCAATCCTGTCGCATTGTGCTGGCGCTCTCCCCCCGCGTAGACGTCAGCTAAAAACACCTAGCTCCGGATGTGTGAAAGCCGCCCATTTGATTCTAAGAACCACGGTAAATACTCTAGTATTGTGTTAGCTTAGGCGGGATGGCGGGGGTGGTCCCCACCCTGTGGAAGACCTCCTGTGTCATACCGGTTCCCAAAACACCGCGCGCCAGGGAACCGGCCCACTTCAGACCAGTCACACTGACCTCCCATCTGATGAAGACCATGGAGCGCCTCATCCTTTCAAAACATACGCACCATGGTGAGCCCCACCCTGGACCCTCTGCAGTTTGCCTACCGGCCCAACATCGGAGTAGAGGATACCATCATCTACCTGCTGCAGTGGGGGCTCACCCACCTGGAGACCACCGGGAGCGCTGTGAGAGTCATGTTCTTTGACTTCTCCAGCGCTTTCAACACGATCAGACCGGTGCTGCTGAGGGGGAAGCTGGAGGATGCTGGAGTGGACAAACATCTAGCTGACTGGACAATTGACTACCTCACTGACCGCCCTCAGCACGTGTCAGTCAGAGGTGGCACTCTGCAGCACCGGGGCCCCCCGGGGCACCGTCCTGTCTCCGTTTCTTTTCACCCTCTACACCTCGGACTTCACCTACAACACAGACAGCTGCCATCTTCAGAAGTTCTCTGATGACTCGGCCATTGTAGGCTGTGTGTCTGAGGGGAACGAGCTGGAGTACCGGTCGGTCATCATGAACTTTGTGGACTGGTGTGAGAAGATCCATCTGTACTTAAACACCAGTAAGACCAAAGAGATGGTGATGGACTTCAGGAGAAGACCCCCACCTCACTCCCCCGTGAACATCCAGGGGCAGGACATTGAAACTGTGGAGAGTTTTCAAATACCTGGTTGTTCACGTCAACAATAAACTGGACTGGACGCATAACACGGACGCTCTATACAAGAAGGGCCAGAGCCACCTCCACCTCCTTTGGAGTGAGCAGGCCCCTGCTAAAAACTTTTTATGACTCTGTGGTGGCCTCAGCCCTCCTCTACGCTGTGGTCTGCTGGGCCCCTGGCAGCGCAGAGAGGGACAGAAAGAGGCTGAATAAGCTGGTGAGGAAGGCAACCTCCGTCTTGGACTGCGCTCTGGACTCGGTGGAGGAAGTAGCGGAGAGGAGGGTGTTGTCCAAGCTTACATCCATCATGGACAACACCTTCCACCCCCTGCACCAGACTGTAGAGGAGCTGAGCAGCTCCTTCAGTGACAGACTTAGACACCCTGTCTGTAAAAAGGAGCGTTACCGCAGGTCATTCATCCCTGCTGCTATCAGACTTTTAACTACAACTGTAATAACTAATGTGCAATAACTACTGTGCAATTCTATTTAAGACACTGTGCAATAACCTGTGCAATAATACTGTTAAATAATACTGTTTAATAAGCGACTTCAGCTGTATAGATATCTCACTACCTCACTGTTGCTCTTACCTGGTACCACTTAATGTAAAACGTCATTCCATTTGTATATAAGTCACCTGAGCGTACATAAGTCACCCTAAATATCTGCTTTATTTCCCCTGTACGTTTTATTTTATTTTTTATTTTTGATACACTGTACATATGTGGACACACTGTATATACCTTATACCTTATGCACCTTTCGTCCTTTTGGCACCTTTCTTTTTCTTTTTGTTTATTAAGCCAATGTGTGACAAGTAAATATCTCCACTGTGAGATCAATAAAGCCCTATCTTAATTTATAAATCAATTGTAAATGATGCCGGACAAAGCCTGGGCCTCTGCAATGCCTCGCAGTAAAGCGGCAGCTCGCCGTGATCCAAGACCAACCCTTATTAATTAAATAAACCAACTTTAAGAGCCTCATATCAGAACATTCACTCGTGTCAGTCAACTCTGCAGTCACATTTGAGCCTTGGCAGGTTTAGCGTCCGCTTCAGTGAACGCCAACATTCATACCGTATTCCCAGCGATATTCCAGTCTTTTCCCTTTTGGAATCATATGTTTTTTTTCCCCACTGGATCTTGAATCATTCTTCGTTGTTTCGGTAGGAGAAGCTAATAGCCGTTAGCCGCTTCCTTGTTTCAACCCCTGTTGCGCATGCGCAGTACGTACTTCCATTAAAATGGTAAATAAACACGAAGGGCTTTATCTACTAACTGTCATGGTTTAGTTTTGATTCGGCTTTGGTTTACTGTTATTCTCAGTTTTTCCACCTTGTTTGGGTTTTAGTTAGGTTTTGACTTTATTCATTGTTAATTTTTAGTTTCCTCCTTCCCTTCCACTCAGCCTTCACTTCACTCTCCTTGCAGTCAGTCACACCTGTTGGTAATTAATCAATCAGACACATTTCACCTGCTAGCCTTCTTATTTAAGCCTCCCTCTGCCTCACTGTAGTGCTGGTCCGTCTTCAGTCATCCTCCTCTCCATGCCAGTCATCGTTTGCCTTGGAAGTAATGTTCTGCTCTCTTATTTAAGGTTCGTTCTGCCAGACTCTCTGTAAGACTGAACTTTGCTGTGTGTTGCTCAAGAACTGCTAACCTGACTAGCTGCCCTGGAGAAACTCTGATCTGTGTCCTAGTGCCTCCCAAGTACTGCTAACCTGACTAGCTGCCCTGGAGAAACTCTGCTCTGTGCCCAGGTGTCCCAGAGAAGCCTGCTGTGCTCTGACTAGGCCTCTGCCTCCTCAGAAGCCTGCTGTGCTCTGGTTAGCCCTCTGTCTCCTGTGTATCCTGCTAGGCTCTAGGTGTGTGTGTTCTGAGTTCATCAGTAAACAAATCCTGACACTAACAAATTGAGCAAAAGCAAAGCATAAAACACACAAATAACAAATATCACAGAAGGACGTGATAATCTTTCATAAAAACTTTATATGCAAGAGTGAACTACTGACGTATAAATAAAAAAAAAGTCAAATAACATGACTATGAACCTTTAATGAGATGCATAAAAAAGCGCTGGAGTGACAGGAGGGCTTTCTAACTGTTTGGAGTACAAAGTAATACAGTGCAGTCCTTTCTTCACCTGTTGGTGCACACTGCATCAACAGTGTTCAGTGTTTTCTCTGTTCAGCAGCTGACTGAGGGATGGCTACACGAGCACATAGCCTGACTAATTAACTAGCTAATATCAGTGTGTTGTTATACTTATGTTACTCTTGTAGAACAGCAAAAGACTTCAGGTTTCTTCAAGTAAGAACCTGTTAACTGAAGTAAAACAGATCATACCTAATGATCTTGGGGCCTTCATTTACCATTAACCCAGAGTTGGCATTGTAGACTGAAGCCAATGAGAGGGGGCAAGACCCGGGTAAATATCTACATCTACAACATTTTATCAAACTGTTATCATATTGGAAAGTTTTGTACTCAGGAGCTGATTATTATTTACAAAAAAAAAAAAAATAGAGATAGTACGCCACTTCCTCTTTCAAACATGATAGGAACATTTCCAGTGAAGCATTTCCAGTCTGAGTTACTTCCTCAAATAAATGTAAAGTGATGCATGTCTGGATGAGGAACAGACAAACAAGAGTAAATGTGACATGTTGTCATGGTGGAATATTGCAGCGCGTGGCTGCATCTTGATGGACCAAAGCAAGTCATACCAAGCCAGGGCATGGAGTTGGTTGCCTGGAAAATGTTTTTTAGTAAGTACTAAGAGCATGGTAGCACCATAATTGCCACCACAGGTAGAGGTTTTCCAAATTGTAGAGGCCAAATCCTGTGTGAAGGGCTCCCAAGTGGGTTCAGAAAATGAGACGCATGATGAGATCTGGCGATAAATCAACAGATGACCAGAATCGACTGATTTTCTTTCATTGATCAGTGGCCGTGTCACATATTGGTGGTACCATGTCTCACTAGAAAAAAACTCTGCACGGAAATCACACTCTCTTGTTCTTTTAATAATTCAACCGTGGTCTATTTTGGAACCTGCTGAATTTGGAATTTAGGCACCCTTATGCAAACAACTCCTTATGGATTTTAGTCAAGGTTTATTGTCTTAAGAAAAAAAACTGTTAATTGGGGATCAGCTCAGAAACTTTAATGGGCACAGTTATAGATTTTTTATGATGTGAAATTGATAACATTCAAAACAAAACCAAACACTGACAAAATCTAACCTCATCAAAAATTGCAGCAGGGATTTTAACATAAAGAAAGGCTTGTTGTAAGGATCAATCCTTGTTTTCAAATCATTTTACTTTATGACCAGAGATGGCTACTGACATTTAAGATTCCAGCTCGAGCCGCATGTTAGGTCACAAAAGTAAAAGGCCCCAGACTCGAATTAGACTTGTGACCTAAAAACTTGAGACTTGACTTGGACTCCTGCTCTGAGACCTGAGTTTTAGAAACTGTTCTTATCTCATGTAATGAAGAGTGAAAGGAAGCTGGTACGTGAGCAACAGACTGGAGCTTCTCCGCATAATTTACTGTGAAAGAATGTGCTTGATTTTTAGACCGTGAGGCGGATGCATTAAGGGATGTAAATGGCTCATAAAAATCAATTTATGTTAGCTGTAGATTCACAATAAGGACCACATGAATTCTCCAACTGAATGCTCCATGACTTTGGATTATTTAGAAAACAAAATAAATGTAACTTACCTCTGACATTCTCTCGCTGCAACGTCACATGGTCACTTCCATCTGAAAATACCAAAAATAAAACCACTTCCTGTTCTGTTCACTTGGTAGGTTAACACTAATTTATTTGCCTCCTTTAATATGTTGTAATTTATGCCTTAATCCTAACATCTTTACTATTGAGAATAGGGAGTGATAAATGTTAAATGAGGATAAACCTGAAAATGACAAATGGCCAGCCAATATAAGAAATTCTCAAGTTCAGAGTGAGGAGAAGAAAAGCCTCCAAACCCAATTTAGTGCAATGTATGATCCAGGACTGAAACATATGAGAGACAGGGATAAACAGGTGTTAAAGGTAGAGTGGACAATTTTTCTGGATATGTAGGTAAGAAATGCCCAAGTCTCTTTTGAATAACTTGAATAAGACTGTCTTACCTGCTCTTCCTCAGGGGGATGGTCTTATTTCTTTCTTTTGAGGCCTTCCTCTTCTTCTCTTAAACTTGTATGCAGTTTGCTTCTTGTGACTGTCAGCCATTTTCAAAGTATACGGATAGCAGCGGAGCTACAATGAACGGCTAACACAGAAGCGAACTGGAGACACAAACACTTGAAGTGCACATGCGCAGTCAGCAAGAGGAAACTAGCAAGGAAAGAGCACGGACATTGGTGTTACGTGATCGCTTCACAATGATTGACATGTGGGACAACCAAACTCGTGGATGATCCCCCTGGAACTTGAAGCCGGAAAAAGATCATACACTATACCTTTAATTTAGGCATTACAAGATAAGTATTTAATTGTGATTAATTCCCAAATTCATTCACACATTTAACATTGACAGGCTTTAATCTCTGTATATTATTTTTCCTAGAGCCTAAATGTCTATTTATATTTCTGAAGGTTTAAAAATTCCATTTCAAAAGCAACCATTAGCAAGCAATGAAGCAAGCATTAACAGATTTTTGAAATGCAAATTAAATGGTACATGATTAAAAGACAACTGTTAGTGATTTTAAAAGATTGGAAGGTGATTATTAAGTGTTTATGTAGTAACTTAGACCAATGGACAAATAATACAGGTCTGGAATCTTGTCCTACTAGTGATGTTAGAGGTGCACTAGATACCATAGATTAGATGAGAAAATGTTTATTTCAGTGAAAGCTTTGAGACATGACTTGACCTTGCCTCTCAAGGACTTGAAACTTGAATGACTTTTGAGCATGTTGTAACGTTTCTGGCACTGGAGCTGATCTAATTACCACTCAGCATACCTGTTCAGTTTCCACCCTGCCTGCAATTAACTTCCAGTGTTTTCACCTGTTCTCACCTCCATTAGAACCCCGTTCTGATCAGTCTCCAGTGCCAGAACGTCACCTCTGATCTCTGCCCGTATGCTCATGGTAAGATCACCCAACCTCAGTTATTCAGTTACGTTACCTGTCTGTTGCCCGACCTGATCTGTCCTGTTTTTTGAGTCTGCCCTAGCTTTTTGTTTTTTCCCTGGATGTCTGTCCTGTACCTCTGTGGATTGTTTTTTGCCTGCCGAGATAACCCATCATCTCTTTAATAAATCCATCAAGCATTAGCTCCGTGTCTGGCTACATTGGGTTCAACCTCAGCAAATCATCACACATGTCTAAGAAATAATACTGACATGCCTGTATACCAGTGGTATCAAACTCCCGTCCCGGAGGGCTGGTGTCCTGCAACGTTCAGATACATCTCTGCTTCAACACACAACACTCCTGACACCAATATGAGCTCATTAGCAGAGCTCTGCAGAGCTTGACTACATGCTAGTGAAGTAGTTGAGCCATTTGATTCAGGTGTGTAGAGCAAAGGACATTTAAAACCGTTGCAGGACACCAGCCCTTGAGGATTTGAGTTTGAGACCACTGCTGTATACTATATAGAACGCCCTGGGTTCCTTGTTTGCAATCAGGTTTGCAGATAGACAGAGAAACCCAAAGGAATACATTTGAGTGCAAAGAAAACTAATAGAACTGTAAGTCTAACTTCATGTGAAAGAATTTAGCTCTTCCTTATGTGGAAATAAAAATCCCAGCTGCAACTGCAAAGTGCATAATGAGAAAAAAATAGCCAAGCCCTTACCCTAGTTTAGAAACACTGAGTCATGATAACATCTGCATGTAACACACCTGCACAATTTTCTTTATATCATTACTTTATTAATACCCATAGGAAGGAAGGCCCACTTAATAAGGCCTAAGTAAAGTGTTTTTTATTTTTTTTATTATTGGTCTTGTGGCTGCTCCAAAGTCTTTGTTGCCTCCTGGAGAGAGAATGAAACACTCTCATTTGTTGATGATATTGGGAGGCCTGGGAGCAAATCCAGGTGGGTCGAAGAAGCTGAGTCCAGCAGCAGGGGAGAGAAAAACAACACATCTGCCATGGGTCACAGTGTTGTCAAGCGCATAGACCATATGGGCTGCTCCCCCCTCGGCGCAGGCAATATCTCAGCACCACTAATCTGACAGGAGTGACACCTCCAGAGACGCTCTGAGCTATGTTTTAATGAACATTGTACACTATTAAACTCATTACGTCTAGACTCTCCTTGCAACTGAGCCTCCTGCAGCTCCCTTTTTCCTTTCACTCACCTTGTGTTTATATGAGCACAAACACGTCTTTTACCTGAAGATAACAACACTTGCGACGTGTTCTGTTCTTTCCTGGTGTTACCGATTGCAGATTGTGAATCGCTGGGGCGTTGCCTAGCATTGGTTTTGTAGCACCTTTAGGCATAAAATGCAAATGTTGATATTTCCTAAAAAAAGGCTCTGAATATGTGAGAGCACAAACACATTAGCATTCATATACAACTGCATGCAAATGCATATTTTATTTCCTGTACACACATCAACCCTGACTCTTTTGTTATTGCATAAATCATTTTAATCAGTGTCATTAACCCCTTGAGATATGTCTATACATCAGAAGAGAGAAATAATTACCCCCGCGGATTGGTCGATTTTGGCTCAGTTTGTTGGCATCTATGGATTTTCAAGTGGAACCTTGTTGTAATTATCTTTGCAAATGAAAAGACATTAGCAGGCGTCTTGATAGTTGTGCAGGGGCATATAACTTGATTAGCTCAAAAGAGGGGATCAGCACGAGCAGAGATGTAATTTGCAGTGATGGATATTTCAGGAGTCATTTCACTTGGGCCCACCTCCTGTCGGACGTGTGCTGCTTCGCAAATGAGAAAACAGTCAGTTCTCCAGCCAGCTCGGGAGAGAAAAGAGAGCCCCGGCACGGCAAAAAGTTAGGAAGAAAAGAAGAAATTAAGTGAATGGCTGGATGGGTTTTGTTTCACTCAATTATGTTGATGTGCTTTGTTCTGTAAAGTCTAGAATTTAGACTTTTGCTCTGAATGTTTACATAAATCCGACCTCATGGGTTTTTGGAGGAGCTGAAAATTAGAGTTGTGAAAATTAGCTCAAGTTTAAACCTCTTGCCTTGAAACCAACCAAATAAAATAGCTTTCACTTTCTCTTTCTGAAGTCACACATTAATTTTCAGCACAAACAAGCACAATTTTACATATTTCATAAATCAAACAGTACTGTCTTGGGGAGGAAATTCCCCTCAGACTTCTCTTCTGTCATTTTCATATGCAATCTTTGGTTCTACATTGACAGAGAATAACATTTTCTTTAGAGAGCTTTTAAAAGACACATCACAGGACTGCAGTACCTTAAGGAGAAGTCATACTGCTCAAACCTTTCACAATTTGCCATGTTGTAACCAGAAACTTCAATTTATTTTATTAGGATTTTATGTGATACTATAACATAATCATCCAGTTTCAAGTGTTTTGCTACCTTTGGGTTTTCCTTCTAGATCTCCCTGTATTTAGCTCCATTCATTTTCCCATCTACTCTGACTTTCTTCCCTTTCACAGCTGAAGAAAAGCCTCTCCACAGCATGATGGTGCCCCAGTCATGTTTTAGCATTATTATAGTGACTTCCAGACTGATGTGCACTGTTAATTTTCAGCTATGCATTACATTTTATGTGACTGATAATTGTCACGCTAAATTATACACAGGTTGCACAGACTTCTTGAAGGGCCTAGTTGCACTGGATTTTCTTTGGGAGCAGTATCATTGTGAACGGGCCTGATTGTAAATGCCTACAGCACTTTCCAACACAGAGAAGGAAAAAGTCTAATAAAACACATTTAGATTATGTTATGAAAGTGAAAAATTAAAAGGATGTGTCAACTTATGCATTACAGTATAAAGAGTGTTGTCATTTTAAAACAGTCAAAACTGGCAAATGACCCAATGGCAATAATGTATACACACTAGAGTCCATATTCAGGGGCGGGTGGATGAGAGGATAACAAATTATTGGGTACAAGGTAATGCTAATTTTAGTGTTACTGCATCTTTATTAAATTACACCAAATTAGATGAGTTCTTAAAGCAGCAGGTTGCACTGGATGCCATGGAAGGGTATCAGAGTATATTTGCATTAGCCTTTTTGTTTTTGCAAATAATTTGTAAACCATACTTCATGTTCTCTCCAATTCCTCAATTGTGTACTACTTTGTGTTGGTCTGTCACATATATGTTTTTAATAAAACACATTGAAGTCTGTGTTTAGAAATACACTTTTCGGTACAAATAATATTCTAACATTGCATTTCATTAATTTTACGTAGATGTTTCATTTTAAGTTTGCAGCACAACCACTGCAGTAGTATCTGCAGTCTGAACGGTCATGTCGCATTTCATCCATCTTTTACGCCAGTCTCCTGGCTCCAAAAACAAAAGTAGCTGCTGGTACCCCCGCCCCTTGGAAATGGCATGTGGACCAAACCACTATGTAGGACAGGGTTGTCAAGGTCTTTTAATAATTAGAAAACTCATTTTACATTTATAATGTGGATCTTTTGAGTTGACTTTTATTTAACATACGTACAGTAGTATTTTTTTAAAATTGCGTCTATAATGATTTATTTTGCGGTGGGGGAAAATTTTTTTGGAAGGGGGACACATTCCCTGCGTCCCCCCCGGGCTTTCCGCCTGTGGGCATTGGTTAAAGGAGTGTAGACAGCACGAACAGGCGGGCTCTACGTTTGTTGCACCATGATATGGAGGTGACCTGGGTTTCTTTCTCTCTCGGGGTTTCCCTCACCTCACTTTCTGATTGGCTATGTGTCACATTCAATAGCCTGCATACTCTTTTGTCCTCGGGGAACACCCCACACCCTAAGATATTGGGCCAAGACAATCCAACGTGTTGAATATCGGTCAGAGCAGTCTTAATATTCTACCGAGTGGACAAGATTACTCCTAGCGTGCCACACACAGCAGGAATATCCCTTAAGATTATCTTATGAACCACTGTGATAGAACTACTTTTAGTCTTAGGATTCTTTGTGAATATGGCCCCCGAATTTTAAGGAACAATTATATATTTAAATACAACAGCCAAAGAAAACTTAACAAATAGGATTTTACCCCTAATTTAAAAGAACTCAGAATTTCATAATTTGTGTCTCTGCCCTCAAAGGATTGAGATGGTTTCTCATGGAAAGGCAGTGGTTGTACAGTGAAATTTAAATGTGGAGGTTGGTTATTGTTATAGGTTTTTGCTTTTTCCGACTGTGGCAACAAAATTCTAAACCACACGTAGCACAGTTCTCCCTGTCTTCCTCTGGGAGACTGAGACACATTAAAGTTGTGGATGGCTGCTCAACAAATGGATGTTAACACTTCTTCTTCCTTGCACCACATTGCACTCCATTGTGTTTCCAGTGCACATTTTGACCAACAGTTCACAGGGGAGAAGCAGTAGTTCATGAGAGCACTTTTTTATGAACAATAAAAAAGCTCCTTCAAAGAACTGAGAGCTCGCTGCTGCAGACTGAGTGGATGTAATTTTAGTGGATAAAAGTTCATCTAACTGTTTTTAGTCCCCTCTCTCCACATCTCTTTAATTTCTGGAAGCTGTACATGTGTGCACTCTGACTCAAACAGTTCACAATCAGCTTAGGCAATGGTTATGTCCTACTTTGATTCCAGTATGTGCTGCATTCGGCTTGCTATTTAGTCAGCATGTCAGCTGGCATATACTGTATAGCCCACTTTGCCTGAGAGAAGGATTCTAAGTGCTCCGCTGACTGTGACAAGGCTGGAACTAACACAAAAGTTTTCTGAGTCTCGAAAAACAATGGAAGATTAAAAGACTGTTCCTCCTTTATGCGTCACATGCCAAGCAGTAATGCGAACCATTATCACTACAGGGGACTTTAACAACAAAGAAACTGTTTTCTTGTATATGCACAGTTTTGGGTTCTGTAATTGTACATTAGCCTCATCAGTGGACGTTTGTGAGTCCAACCATGCGCTGCCGCCCACAGACAAACCGGTCAGTCGGTGTTACCGACCACCTACAGAAAACAGAGCAATGAATGGCACACAAATCAAAACAGACCAAACAGAAAACAACCATGCAAAAAAGAAAAAAAAATCATTAGTCATAATTTTTTTAACAAGTTTTAGACCTGTTGCCATTCCTATAATAATTCCTACATTAGGGCCTTACTTAACTTTGAAACTCAGATGTCTGGCTTAAGAGACATTCAGGACCAATTACACAGCTAATCTGAACAAATAAAAACCTAAACTTCTCTTCTAACACAATCACTCAAACAATGCACATTAAAGACACGAATGCAACGCCAAGTGTGGCCTATTTTTCTGAAGCATGAATTACAGTTGGAAGAAGATTATTGAAGCATATTAAAACAACTTTGTAAGCCAATTATCAAAATTCTATAGATAATTGCAACATACAGATTTTTACTACAAAACAACAACAATATAGGGTATTGATGCAACAATAGTTAAAGGTACATATCACGTCATAAAAGGGAATAATATACCTGTTATGATTCTGGCTTGACTGTCTGAATGCTCTGTCACTCTCCTCCACCATGGCAATCAAGATCATCCCATGCACCTGTGAGCTCTGCCGCTGCCGTTCAAGTCAACTTCCTGGACCTGTTTCTATGCCTTTACAGTAAATACTAAGGCTCCACAGACAGCCATTACCAGGAAAGGAGTGAGGAGCTTGGAGGATGAATCAGCGTGCTGGAAAAGGCGGTTGGCAGCGACTGGACTGTGAATGGACAGGGTGTTGCAGCAGGTAATGACGATTTAGGAATTGATTTTGGTGGGATGGATGATGATTGTAGTGGAACCGAAGAAGATTTGAGTGTGATAGCATCCAAAAACAGGAGAAAGCAACAAAAACAATTAAATAAATAAACAAACAAACAGAGATCAGTGGAAGATAATTTAAATCTAGAACAGTCAAATGATGAACAACACAAGAATGCACCTGACATAGACTTAGAGACTTAGACAACTTTATTTGTCATTTTGTATGTACAGGGTGCATACAGAACGAAATTTCGTTGCATACAGCTTATAGGAGTATAGTCAGATTCCTGGAGGAATAAGGCAACATTGCAATATAAAGTGCAGCAGTGAACATATAACAGTGCAAGAGAAAAACAGTGTGCCGTCACATTATGCAGGAGAATTTACAAACCATTTTTAATGTGCAAAATAATGGTGCAAAAAGGCATTTGTGCAAACATGCATTTCCGTTGTGTAAAGGGAAACTAAGAGTTCGGCAGCATTGGTAATGCCAGATAGAGATGTGGTGGTGCAGATGTACAGATGTGGTGCAGAGTCCAGTTTATAGTTCAACAGTTCAACAGTCTGATGGCAACGGGGAAAAAGCTGTTACAGAACCTGGTGGACCTGCAGCGGATGCTGCGGTACCTCTTCCCAGAGGGCAGAAGGGAGAAGAGTCCATGGTCGGGGTGTGAGGGGTCACTGATGATGTTGAGGGCTTGGGACATGCAGCGCTGGGATGAAATGTCCTTAATGGAGGGAAGAGGAGCCCAGATGATCCCTTCTGCTGTCCTCACCACTCTCCTCACGTTCTTCCAGTCGGAGGCACTGCAGCCTCCACACCACACAGAGAGACAGCTAGTCAGAATGCTCTCTATGGTGCTTCTGTAGAAGGTCGTGAGGATGGGCGGGAGAAGGTGGGCTCTCCTCATCCTCCGTAGGAAGTCGCTTCTGTGCCCTCTTGACCAGTGACGTGGTGTTCACAGACCAGGTGAGATTGTCTGTGATGTGCACCCCCAGGAACTTGGTGCTGCTGACCACCTCCACAGCTGAGCTGTCGATGAGCAGTGGAGCGTGGCTAGGCCGTTTTTTCCTGAAGTCGACAATGATCTCCTTCGTCTTCTCCACGTTCAGGATCAGGCTGTTGTCTCTGCACCAGCCCACCAGCTGCTCCACCTCCTCTCTGTAGTCCTGGTCGTTGTCGTCTCTGATCAGGCCCACCACCGTCGTGTCGTCTGCAAACTTCACGATGTGATTGGTGTTGAACCTGGGGATGCAGTCATGTGTCATCAGGGTGAACAGCAGGGGACTCAGGACGCAGCCCTGAGGAGAGCCCGTGCTGAGGGTGATGACATCAGAGGTGTCCGACCCGGACCGACCAAGGTCGGTCCGCTGAACTGAAGTCCAGGAACAGCATCCGCACGTGCATGTTCTTCTCCTCCAGGTGTGTCAGGCTCAGGTGAAGAGCGGAGGATATGGCATCCTCAGTGGAGCGGTTCCGCCGGTAGGCAAACTGGAACGGGTCGAGTGTTGGGGGGAGACTGGAGACGATGTGTTCCTTTACCAGCCTTTCAAAGCACTTCATTATGATGGGAGTCAGTGCAACAGGCCGGTAGTCGTTGAAACGGGTGACTTGAGGTTTCTTCGGCACTGGGATGAGGGAGGCAGACTTAAAGCATGCAGGCACTGTGGCTTGGTCCAGCGAGGTGGTAAAAATGTCTGTGAGGACACCAGCCAGCTGACCTGCACACTCCTTATGCACCCGCCCAGGTATGTTGTCAGGACCTGGGGCCTTCCGCGGGTTGACTCTCCTCAGAGTCTTCCACACGTTGGCGGTGTCAAGGCTGAGGACCTCCTCTTCCTGATGGGGGACAGCCTTCACTGCTGGAGTGCTGTTTAGTGCCTCAAACCTCCCAAAGAAGTTATTAATCCATTGAGGAAGTTAGCATCCATTTCACCCACCGGGGGGGAGGGTGTGTTGTATTCAGTGATCGCCCTTATGCCTTTCCACATGCTCCTGGTGTTGCTGGTGTCATGGAAAAGGTACTTGATTTTCTGACTGTGTTTTCGCTTCGCTAGCCTGATGGCACGGTTCAGGTTGGCTCTCGCTGTCCTCAGTGCCTCCTTGTCACCAGACTTGAAGGCTGAGTTCCGTGCTTTTAGCGCTTGACGGATCTCCTCAGTAATCCAGGGTCGTTGGTTGGCTCGGGTGATGATGTTCTTTGTGGTGCTGACGTCCTCAATGCATTTGTTGATGTAGGCTGACACAGTCATGCAGGGCCGCTGGAAGTAATTTTGAACAGGGGGTGCTGTGAATTTTTTTTTTGTTTTTTGTTTTTGGACAAAAGACCTATGAGCCTATAGGCCTAATCAAAATACAATAAATAAATAGATTGAGATTCACTACTTTTTTGTCATATACACTTGAGTGCACGCAACCAAGTGTCTAATGGAGACGCCATCCAAAGCAGCCAACTTGTATTGACTTGTATTGTGCAACTCTGATCTTTCATGCACGTTACATTTTTCAGTGGCTTTACGCCAATTTGAAAAGCTGGCATTTGAAGCTGGATGTTGGCTGGAAGGGCGTGTCTAATCCAATCATGCTGGGTTGGGTTTTGGGTGCAGGGGCTGGGCCTGCCGGTGCAACCATAGACATAATATAAAGAGTAGACCCCGCATCGACCGCTTTCGCCTATGGGCGCTGACGAGATTTGGGGGCGGCATCTTTGGGAGGTCAACAGCTCTGCTCAGTGTAATAGAGGAGGCGCAGAATCAATTTGAATCAACTATAACTCGCTGAATATTAAACAAATTTTCACTTTTTTTGCTGAAAACTTTAAAACTATAGCTATTATAATAAAGGGTTCAGTGCATGTAAATATTCTTAGTGGGGTTAAAGGTAAAAGAATATTCTGATAAATGTATGTATGTTGCAAAACACAGCCACTCATACATTTTTTATTACTATATACACAAACATTTATATATTATATATTATATATATTATTTATACACAAATATATTGTGGGGAGTGGTGGCCCAGAGGTTCTGAGTTCAACTCCCACCGACTGCCACTCTGGGTCCCTGAGCAAGACCCTTATCCCCCGATTGCTCCCCAGGCGCCACACAGTGGCAGCCCAATGCTCCCCAAGGGGATGGGTTAAGATGCAGAAATTAATTTCTCCATTGTGAGATCAATAAAGTTCAATCATTATTATATACATATGCCAAACATACACAAAGACACACACACATATATATATATATATATATATATATATATATATATATATATATATATATATATATATATATACACACACAATTATTATTATTTTATTATATAACTATTCCTGACTTCCTGTTTGCGGTAAGGCGTATTGTGTCACTTCCTGTTGTTGCTGTGTGAACGACGGATTTTTGCTCCAGGCTCTCTCGCTTTTTATCTTTAAACCTCTTTGTTGTAACACCTGTTTCCAAACATAAGCACTTTTAAAACATTTTCTGTGGCTGCTCATCACGTTTGGGAACTCCTCGTGTTTCACACGGTTTGTTCTTTGGCGTGATAACAGGGCGCTAGCCTAGCTTTAGCCTAGCGTTAGCCTAGCGCTAGCCAAGCCTTAGCCTCATAATGGCTTCTCCGTCTCTGACTAAGTCTCCTATCTGCTGCTCTCTGTGTCAGATGTTCAGTTATTCCTCTGCCTCCTTTAGTGATAATGGTACATGTAATAAATGTAGTATTTTTGTAGCTTTGGAGGCGAGGGTGTCAGAACTGGAGACCCGGCTCCGTGCTGTTGAAAAACCAGTTGATAGCCGCTCCTTTGCTAGCGCGGAGCCACAAAGAGTAACTTCACAAAGAGTAACTTCACGTAGCGAACAAACAGCCGCACTCGAACAGCCGGTTAAGCAGGCCGGCTGGGTGACGGTTCGTAGTAAGCATAGCTCTAGATTTCAGCCCCCAGATCACCACCAACCCATCTGCGTTTCTAATAAATTTTCCCCTCTGAGCGACAGTCTCGCCGAGGAGCCGACCTTAATTATTGGCAGCTCTGTAATAAGAAACGTGGCACTAAAGAAACCAGGGACTATAGTTAAATGCCTACCAGGGGCCAGAACGGGTGACATAGAATCCTACCTAAAACTGCTGGCTAAGGATAAGCGTAAATACAGTAAGATTGTTATTCACGCTGGCGGTAATGACACCCGGTCACGCCGATCAGAGGTCACCAAAGTTGGTGTTGCTTCGGTGTGTGAGTTTGCTAAAACAATATCGGACTCTGTAATTTTCTCTGGTCCCCTGCCTGATCTGACCAGTGATGACAAGTTTAGCCGCATGTCATCATTCAACCGCTGGTTGTCTAGGTGGTGTCCAGAAAACGACGTGGGCTACATTGATAACTGGCAAACTTTCTGGGGAAAACCTGGTCTGATCAGGAGAGACGGCATTCATCCCACTTTGGATGGTGCAGCTCTTCTTTCTATGAATCTGGCCGGATTTATTAGTTCTCCTAAATGCTGACAACCCAGGGTCCAGACCAGGAAGCAGAGCCGTAGTTTAACACACCTCTCTGCAGCTTCTGTACTGTTACCCACCCATTACCCTATTGAGACGGTGTCTTTCCCACGGCCAAAACTTAACAGATCAAAAACTGATCTAAAGGGAACAAATCATAAAAATCTAATAAAAATCCATACGGATCACTTTGAACCAAAAAATAAAAGAATTAAATGTGGTCTATTAAATATAAGGTCTCTCCCTCCAAAGACTTTGTTAGTTAATGAATTGATTTCTGATAATCAGATTGATTTGTTTTGTCTCACAGAAACCTGGCTACAAGAGGACTACGTTAGTATAAATGAGTCAACTCCCTCCAGTTATTCAAATTTCCACATTCCCAGATCTGTGGGAAGAGGAGGAGGAGTGGCAACCATCTTTCAGTCTGATTTATTAATTAGTCCCAGGCCAATTAATAATTACAGTTCTTTTGAACATTTAACCCTCAGTTTCCCTCATCCAAACTGCAAAGCAATAAAACCTCTTCTGTTTATTGTTTTGTATCATCCACCAGGCCCTTACACTCAGTTTTTGGATCAACTGTCAGACTTCTTATCTGATTTGGTGTTAAATACTGACAAGGTTATTATAGTGGGTGATTTTAACATCCATGTTGACACTGAATGTGATAACCTTAGTGTAGCCTTTAAAACTATCCTAGATTCAATTGGTTTTGCTCAAAATGTGCATAAGCCAACGCACTCTCGGCTCCATACTTTGGACCTTGTGCTGACATATGGCATTGATTGTGAAGAATTAACAGTATTCTCTCACAACCCTGTCCTGTCTGATCATTTTTTAATAACATTTGAGTTTAATCTAACCGATTTCTCCACCCCCAAAAGAGGGTTCCATTATAGTAGATCTTTATCGGATAATGCTGTATCAAAACTTAAAGAGTCTGTCCCCCTCTTAATATCCTCAGTATTGCAGAAATGCCCTGTAGATGGCAGCAATGCTGTTTCTTCCCATTCACAAATAGATACATTTGCTAACAGTGTGACTTCCTCATTGCGTTCTGCATTAGATAATGTAGCTCCCTTGAAAAAGAAGGTGATAATTCACAGGAAGCTGGCTCCCTGGTTTAATTCAGAGCTGCGTTCCTTGAAGCACAATGTCAAGAAATTGGAGAGAAAATGGCGCTCTACACACCAAGAGGAATCCTACTTAATCTGGAGGGACAGTCTATTGTTGTATAACAAGACCCTTCGCAGAGTTAGAGCAGCATATTTTTCATCATTAATTGAAGAGAATAAAAATAATCCTAGATTTCTCTTTAGTACAGTTGCCAAACTTACTCAGAGCTGCAGCTCTGTTGATCCATCCATTCCCTTAGCTCTTAGTAGTAATGATTTTATGGGATTCTTCATAAATAAAATTGATGCCATTAAAAATAAAATAATTGGCATCCTCCCAAACATGATTACCTCATCCCCAGTAAGTAAGGCAGCATTGGAGGAATCTTTAGAACCTGCGCTGTGTCTGAACTGTTTAGAAGCAGTAGAGCTTTCTGAGCTATCTAAAATCTTAGCTTCATCTAAACCTTCTACCTGTATGTTAGACCCAATCCCAACCAAGTTGTTTAAGGAGGTATTCCCTTTGATCAGTGGTCCTATTTTAGACATGATTAATCTATCCTTAGTAAATGGATATGTACCACAGGTTTTTAAAGTAGCTGTTATTAAACCTTTACTTAAGAAACCTTCTCTTGATCAAGATGAGCTAGTAAACTACAGACCTATATCTAATCTTCTTTTCTTATCTAAAATTCTTGAGAAAGTAGTTGCTAATCAACTTTGTGAACATTTACAAAGCAATGACCTACTTGAGGAGTTTCAGTCAGGCTTCAGAGCTCATCATAGTACTGAAACGGCTCTGGTGAAGGTCACTAATGATATTCTCATGGCCTCAGATAATGGACTTGTGTCTGTACTTGTCCTGTTAGATCTTAGTGCTGCATTTGATACAGTTGATCACAATATTCTCCTACAAAGACTTGAACATACTGTAGGGATTAAGGGGAAAGCATTAGGCTGGTTTAAATCTTATCTGTCGGACAGATTCCAGTTTGTTCATGTTAATAATAAATCTTCCTCAAACTCTAGGGTCACCTGTGGAGTACCACAGGGTTCAGTCCTTGGACCAATTCTCTTTACTATATATATGCTTCCGATCGGCAAAATTATCAGACAGCATGGGATTAATTTCCACTGTTATGCTGATGACACTCAGCTATATCTATCCATAAATCCTGATGAATCCAATCAATTACTTCGACTGCAGTCATGTCTTGATGACATCAAAAGCTGGATGACTTTAAATTTCCTGCATCTAAATTCTGACAAGACCGAAGTTGTAATCTTTGGGCTAGAGTCCTCAAAAAATAAACTTCTTAACCAATCACTTAATCTGGATGACATTAACTTGGCCTCTGGTAATAAAGTAAAAAACCTTGGTGTTATTTTTGACCAAGACATGTCATTTAAATCCCATATTAAACAGGTTTCCAGAGTTTCCTTTTTTCACCTCCGGAATATCGCCAAAATTAGAAACATTCTGTCCAGGAGTGATGCTGAAAAACTAGTCCATGCATTTGTTACTTCAAGGCTGGACTATTGTAATTCTTTACTATCAGGAAGTCCACAAAATGCAATTCAAAGTCTTCAGCTGATCCAAAATGCTGCAGCAAGAGTTCTGATGAAAATCAACAAGAGGGATCATATTTCTCCAATTTTAGCTTCCCTTCATTGGCTTCCTGTTAAATCAAGAATAGAATTTAAAATTCTTCTTCTAACGTATAAAGCCCTTAATAATCAAGCTCCATCATATATCAGAGCTCTGATTACTCCGTATGTTCCTAACAGAGCACTTCGCTCTCAGACTGCAGGTCTGCTGGTGGTTCCTAGAGTCTCTAAAAGTAGAATGGGAGGCAGATCCTTTAGCTATCAGGCTCCTCTCCTGTGGAACCAACTCCCAGTTTTGGTCCGTGAACCCTGTCTACTTTTAAGACTAATCTTAAAACCTTCCTTTTTGACAAAGCTTATAACTAGAGTGGCTCATGTTACTCTGAGCTACCTTTATAGTTTTGCTGCTATAGGCTTAGGCTACTGGAGGACATCAGGGCCTATTTTTCTCACTCTACTGATTTCTACTGTTCTCCAGTCTACTGTTCTCCAGATTTGCATTGCATTACATTGAAATGACTGTTGTCATTTCAGCTTTTAACTTTTTGTTCTCTCTCTTTTTTCTTCATAGTAGGTACACCTGGTCTGACGTTCTGTTGACTGTGAAATCATCCAGGGAGGACAGATCACCGACTATTACCATCTAATGTAGAACAGATTACTAGATCAATGTGTGCTTCTGTGCTTTTTTGTCTCTCTTGTTGTGTCTCTGCTCTGTCTTCTGTAACCCCAGTCGGTCGAGGCAGATGACCGTTCATACTGAGCCCGGTTCTGCCGGAGGTTTTTTTTTCCCGTTAATGGGTGGTTTTTCTTCCCACTGTCGCTTCATGCTTGCTCAGTATGAGGGATTGCAGCAAAGCCATGTACAATGCAGACGACTCTCCCTGTGGCTCTACGGTTCCCCAGGAGTGAATGCTGCTTGTCGGGACTTTGATGCAATCAACTGGTTTCCTTATATAGGACATTTTGACCAATCTGTATAATCTGACCCAATCTGTATAATATGATTGAACTTGATTTTGTAAAGTGCCTTGAGATGACATGTTTCATGATTTGGCGCTATATAAATAAAATTGAATTGAATTGAATATTATTAGTGAAATTAGACTATTTTGTCGGGAATAACTCTTTTGGCAAAATACTAGCACCAAACATTACACAAGTGTAGTGACTACCTGTCCATGAAAGCCAAAAAACTCAAGAGTTAAAGGTGAACAAAACTAAAAGAGGCCCAAACGAATCAGTTAACTATTTAAACAAATTACTAACAAATAATTGTTTTCTAAGCAACTAAATGTAAACAAAAATATTAATACAACAAATAAGCAAATACATAAAAATGAACTAAATAAACTAAATTCTAAAACGTAACAAAAATAGAGAAATAGCTCCCAGAGCAAGCTTGAATTTTGTTGGTGGACAACAATACAGAAAAAGAACATTCTAATCAAAAATATCTGTTCATCTTAATTGTGAAAGTTATCCCTCGATCCCTAATGACAATAGTCCGTCGATTCAAACAAAAATACGCCGCACAGTGCTGTGGCATCCGTCTGTTCAGCTTAAACCAGCAGGTTAGTGTAGCAGGTCGACCGCCCCAAGATGGCGGCCGTAATTTCTGCGCCGCGACAGTCAATGCGGGGGCAACTGCCATCCGAGGCGTGCGGACAGTCTCCTCACTCCGGCTGCTCTCCGCTGTCGTGGATGCGGTTCCAAAAAAATCCCAAATGCGTTTCTGTGCCATAGTTCCTCCCCGTTTCTGTCATTAGACTATGTAAATTTACTAGTCTGCTGCCGCGAGCGGGATACCTCTTTACTTGGCGACCACTTGCTTGCTTGAAGTTGCCATGACAACGTAACTTCCGTGAAGTTCTGTTGATTAGGCCTCAAAATAATTAAATTATAATCCAAATACATGTTAAATCAATGGAGTAGAGTTCCGTTGTCATGGAAACAAACTCACAGCTGCAGCCCTCTGTCCTATTCATCATTATGTCTATTATGTGGGGGACTGAGTGTAATGTGTGATTTTGGTGTCTTTGGAGATTTCTGCAGCATGTAGCAGAGGCAAAAAGGGGTGAACAATGGATGTTTGACACATCATAAAATAGTCATGCTTTATCTGACATGGCCCAGATTTATTGTGAAGCTTTCTCTCTAAAGGAAGTACAGACTCTGTCAAACAGAAGTTGGCAGGACCTTCCTAGAGCTACTTCCGGTTAGCAACATGCTAACCGTTAGCCGCTAACATGGTTGTGTTCAGTATCACCGGGTGATGGTACTCTGTTAGTTTGGTCCAAATCCTGTACTGGAAAGTGCCTCAAAAAGGGTGCAAATACTTAAAGTCTAACTCTTGGACTGAATGTATTTTAACGCAGATGCATTCAATAGTCACCAGAGTAAAGAAATGTATATTATATGTGAATTATGTGCGCCGTTTGGAAGTAATTTCGATAAAACTTGCTGTATAAGCGAAAGAGCCCGAACATTCCTCAATCGGCTGCTCCGGAATGTGACGTCACAAACAGAACTAGTACCGTGTATCCGGCTGCTAACACTACGACTTTTGCTACTGATTTAATACATTTAATTAATAACTCGCACTCTACGTACAACAAATTTATAAAAAAAATTTCTGATACATCTTCAAACTCCACCTCAAGCAAGAAGAAACGGAGTTTGAACAAGGTGAACCTGAGGAGACTATGTCTAACGCTGCCCAAGACATAGAGCCCATGCTCCATTGTAAGTACCCCTCAAAATCCTCGCTCGTGAAGTGTGAATTGCATAACACACTTTTGTCACTGCCGGCAATCCAGTCCTTTCGCATTTCTTTTACAAATTTATCCCATTTCTTTCGGACCTTTTGATCCTTCGGCCAAGTATGTAGCGCTACTTTCTGGCCTGCACTAGACCGCGGTGAAGTTGGTTTGACATTGGACATTCAAGCTCCGCGGAGTCAGCGGAGCACTCTTGAGAAACAAAAATCAAATCAGATTTGTTGACGGTCCCAATGCGTATGGGAGGAGGGAGCAGCTGAGAGACGCTGGCCGAAATCGGAGTCCTTCAACCGGATCAACCGTGAGCTAGATCCCGCTGACTCCGCGGAGCTTGAATGTTCAATATCAAACCAACTTCACCGCGGTCTGCACTACAGCCACCAACTACGCACCTAGAAGGCATTTTATCTTGTAATTAGTTCGGCGATTTTTTTTAAAAGCGCTTGCTCAAAGTAGACGTGGATCAGCAGATTTGGTGTGTGAAAGAAGATACTGGAAAACATCCATATATATCCTTGTTCGCCGTACCGGTTGTACAACGTAAACGCTTGTGTGTTTCTATGCAAGTTCGCTTCGCGCATTCTCGGTGTTCTTGAACTGACGTCACACGTCGGAAATGGCCGATCATAAACGGAGGCAGCACTCAAACGCGGAATACCATAATCGGTGTACAAAATGCGCAATATTTCATATTTAAACTTAATTTGAACACTTTTGATACATGAATATTCAAAGTTTACCTTGTTCTGGAAGTTATTCAACGGTTAACAGGATATTTTTTCAGTCCAAGAGTTAGACTTTAATGTCACCAAAGGTCACCAAAGGCCATGGGTCAGATCGGCCTCCTTTAGCAACTCAGCCTCACCAAAGCTGGGCCCAGAACTCAACATTTGACCAAAATGGTGTGTAGTGACATTTCCCACAGGTGGGTGGTGCTGTATAGGCCGGGGGGGGGGGGGGGGGAGGGGGTCGTGTCTGGGCATCCTGCCAGGTCCTGTTAGTGTCCAAGGCCCAATTGTAAAATTCGTCAAATCCAAAAAGGGACAGAAAAGTGACACATGCCTGATTATCACTTGAAATTTTTAAAATGTTAAGAGGAAGTGACTATGCGAATTTCAGATTCCTACATTCATCAGAGCCACTGCAGTGGGCGTCGAAAGTTGCCATGCATTGTCAATGGAGCCTGTCCCTGACCTGTAGTAACCTCTGGCCAGCATAGCTCCGTTGTCATGGAAACTCACTCACACCTCTGCTGCATGCAGACAGAGTCTGTCTATTTGGAATAGAATGGAATACTTTGCCTCGAACAACACTCGATATTTCGTGAACCCTAAATGGTAGAGACGTAATTTTTTCTGCGTTTATTTCGTAACGGATAGGGGAAGAAGACAGGCTATCGGTTTTTGCTGGAAAAATTTTAATAAAGAAGCAAAAAATTATGATATAAAGGGGAGTTTTAATGGAAATGCAAAAATCCTCTAAAAAGGGTCCCGAACAAATGGCTCTAGCTGAAAAAGTATATGAGATAGCAAAATAATTCTTTCACCATGAGTATCAGCTGGCTTTTGAGGAATATGGTGCTTATTTTTATGTTTGTAAAAAAATCGATGTAGGCACAGCGACGATGTAAAAAAGTGGATCATGTAGAAGGATGCAGGTGCAAAGCGTTTTCAGGATTTTGCACATTCGCTACTCCCGAACAAATTGTTCCTGTGGCAAAACCGTAACAGTTATCCACAAAATTCCTTTTTTGTGAGTGCCAGAAGGGACGGGGCATTCATGTGTGAAGGTGTCATGCCTGTACATCAAACGGTTTAGGAGTCTATGCAAAAACATGTGATGTTTGAAATTTTCAGATGTCATTTTTCACAACGGCTCCATAGGAAATGAATGAGGAGGGTTTTGATACTATGCCGGTCTGGGGTGATTTGCGAAAAATCTATAAATCCTACACGATGAGGGTTACATTTCCTGAATCCAGACAAAAATACCTACGTTTTGGTGTAGAATTTGTTTATGTAGACTGAAAATTGAGCGAATAGGCTGAAGTTGTTTGGAGTTTTGAAATCGATCAAAATTCTTAGTGTACACTCTGCCGGTTGGAGAATTCTGTCATTAACTTTCATTATAAACGAAGATTCCACTGATTTTTGGACATGAGCTTTGAGGAGTAACTGTAAGAAAACCATAAAAGATATCCACATCCCGTTTTCACTTACGAGTAGTTCAAAGATATATCTACAAACTGGAAGTTAAATGGTGTTTGTAGGTGAAAGCATGACAACACAGGACAGCGTTGAAAATGGTCATTTGGAGGCTTATTTGAGGCTTTCTCTGTACCTGACGCCATTCATTCCTATGTTTTTTTGGGGGTGGTTTTTCGCTAATTATGTTGCCATGGTAACTCGAAATCCCAACAAAAGTAATAGCACACTATTGCCGACCGAGCCGGACGTTTTGATACCTATATTGTTGGGGTACACGCTACGGTTCGGGCGCCTAATAATTTATGCTATAATACGGTTAATATAGGAAAATGAACATGAATATATAACTACAAAAATCTGGATAAGTGAGGAGGAAAAATAATTATTATTAATTGTTATAATCCATGTAAATAAATAATAATGTATTGAGTGAAGTATGATGACAGATACAAGAGAAAAGCATGTGGTGTGGAGATTTTAATGCTCATAGCACTTTATGGGGAAGTGATCATACAGATAGAAATGGCAGAGTTGTAGAAGAATTTACTGAAAATAATAGACTAAATTGTATAAATAATAAGAAAGGGAAAAGGTATAATGTAACAAAGAATACAGAAGAAGCAATAGATTTGAATCAGATGGAATTGCACAGTGGGAGGTAATAAACAAAATGTAAAAATACTTGTTAAAATACATAGTTCTGATAATATCACACAAATTGTTAGAAACTTGTTGAAAAACACATGCATGCACAAGTTATACGAGTTCCAACATTTTGGCTACCAAACAAACCCTGCTATCACTATGATTTGTGTGGAGTGCAGGTAGCAGACGTGAACATAAGGCTCAGAGGCTAATTCAGTCTGGCTGGCCAGGCTAGGATTACATAGAATAGATTTATGTCCAACTGTACCTCATTCAAATATTCTATATTGGCTATATATTAGTCCATCTGTAGACTTGGCTTTGAAAAATTAATCAAGAATAAAGAAAAAGGAGTTCTACAATGTGTTATTACACAATAATATTTTATCAAACAGTTTAAACATATATAGATGAATCAAAAGACCGACAATGGACATACTTGGGCAGCCGTTTATATTACACTATTGCTATTATCTAAACATGGCAATCAAGAAGAGAAGGGACCAGGGGTCCGTTCTTCGTACGTCGCTAACTCAGTTAGCAGGATTTCATTGTTGACGATTTGGCATGATCTTGGATCGTTTGGTTCTTCGAAAGACATCCTGCACTTGTTGTCATAGCAACATGTGCGCCAGCTTAAGCCTGCTCGAGAGCAGGCTTATTTGATGTAAACAAGATTAGATCACGGCTTTATAAGCGGAGGAGATAGGGAAGTCTGCCGTAGCCATGTCCATTTTTACGACTGCAACCTGTTGCGGAAGGGGCAAGAATAATTTGCAGAGTTTTTCGAATTAATCGCGTATTGCACAATAGACAGGATCCTTGAGCGCAGCGCGACAGTGTAATTGTAGAGAGATTTTCTTGGTGGCTGTTATAAACAGACAAACACATCATTTAACAGTGGCTTTTAAAGAGGAAAAAGTGGTGTTGGAGCTATAAATCTAAAATATTTAAGTTATTTCTATGATGGTTTGCTTTTTATTTTTATCCTATTCAGTAAGAAGATTTGTTCGGGCCATTTTATTGTGAAGTTTAGTTTACTTTGAAAGGCTTGCTTCCTGTCGAGCCGTATATTGTATTAGAAAAAACTATGGATGGATTATCTAGCCACGGAGCAATACAGTTTTACCGTGTAAACTGTGGATGACTTGGAAAAGAAAAAACTTCATTTTTTTTATAGATAAAGAATTTTTTATTAAAATTCCCAGTTTGCACGTGTTCTTTAACAAATGCCTTTTTAAAATATAGTATAATGATTAAAGGCTACCATTTTGTAGAATATTCTTGTACTTCACTTTTTTCCCCATGTTCTAGTGGGTCCCGTGGAGGCTCTGACATAAAATAACAAAGTAAATATGAGATTATTAAAAGCAAAAATTCATACTGTAGAAAGTGATCGAAACATCTACCATGGACAGCACTTATGCATTTAATTTGTCTGCTACTTTTTGCCAGCCCTCTCTCCTGGCTTTAGCAGACTTTGAGGTGTTCCCTGTTGTTTTAATTAATGACTCAAATTCGGCATAACCTTCCATTAAAAGCTCTTGTTCTGCTTGAGAGAAAAACTGTGGGCGTTCTTTGGCCATGCTGAACAGCCAATAGCAGCGTTGCTGATCAATGTTTCTACTATCGATACATTTCCCCTTTTAAAAAAACGCATGAACGCGCAAAATTCTCAGATAACTCAATCCAGCCATACCAATCATAAACAACAGGTGTGTTCGAAGAACCCAATTAGCCGGATCATGATTTCATTTGATCTCGGATATTTTAAGCAACGTACGAAGAACGGACCCCAGAAAGAAAGTATTTCCATGCTTTCCTACAAAATTCTATGGTTAACTTTATAACAAATGTCATTATTTTGTACGAAAAATATATTGTATTAGAAAATAACTTCAGTGAGCTGTAACACATTTATGCTATCAACGCACCCTCTGGTGGACCCATCACATTTAATAGACGCCCTTGTTGTTATGGTAGCCACATCGTTTATTTTTTGTAAAAACATAACTGCAGGTGATGAAAGACTGCAAACAGATCCATTAACTGACCAACACTGTTGGAGTGCACAGTTAAGTACAGAGTAAATAAAATATTCAAATGAATTTATATTTTAGCACTGTGTGATATGATCATTGCGCATGCTCAGAGCAGTTAGAGAGTCCATTGAAATGCGATTTAACCATTTTCCCGTATTTTAGTTATTCCCTTTAAATCATGCAATTCACACAATTACAACGAAATACAAAAAGTAACATCCCACCCAAAATAAGATGAATAAAGAAAAAAGTCAGAAAATTACCTTCCCAGACGTTATTCTGTTTGCGCATGCGCAAAGCAGCTGATGGTACGGATCGTGCTACCGCTACCGATTGGGTAGTGACAGCCCAGACCATAGACATTAGACACCCCATGGAGTGGCACTGCCTATTGGAGCTGACATTTCAGCACCATTTTGGATGGGTCTCTCACGCGCCCCCAGTGCATTTATTTGTTCTGAGGAAGCTGTTTGTCCAAAAAAAATAAATCATAACTCCCTGAATTTATGCCCGATTTTCACACGGTTTGGTTTGTTACAAACGGCAGAGATATGGTTATGATACAGGAAGTTGTTACACTTAAAAACATGTTTAATTCTGAAATAAATTGTTTAAAAAACATACTTCATACATTTCTGCTCTTTAACAAAGAGACATACACTACCGTTCAAAAGTTTGGGGTCACATTGAAATGTCCTTATTTTTGAAGGACATTTCAATACTTTAAACTAGTCTTAACTTTAAAGAAATACACTCTATACGTTGCTAATGTGGTAAATGACTATTCTAGCCGCAAATGTCTGGTTTTTGGTGCAATATCTACATAGGTGTATAGAGGCCCATTTCCAGCAACTATCACTCCAGTGTTCTAATGGTACAATGTGTTTGCTCATTGGCTCAGAAGGCTAATTGATGATTAGAAAACCCTTGTGCAATCATGTTCACACATCTGAATGCAGTTTAGCTCGTTACAGAAGCTACAAAACTGACCATCCTTTGAGCAGATTGAGTGTCTGGAGCATCACATTTGTGGGGTCAATTAAACGCTCAAAATGGCCAGAAAAAGAGAACTTTCATCTGGAACTCGACAGTCTATTCTTGTTCTTAGAAATGAAGGCTATTCCATGCAAGAAATTGCTAAGAAATTGAAGACTCTCCCTTCAGAGGACAGCACAAACAGGCTCTAACTAGAGTAGAAGAAGAAGCGGGAGGCCGCGTTGCACAACTGAGCAAGAAGATAAGTACATTAGAGTCTCTAGTTTGAGAAACAAGACGCCTCACAGGTCCCCAACTGGCATCTTCATTAAATAGTACCCGCAAAACACCAGTGTCAACATCTACAGTGAAGAGGCGGCTGCAGGATTCTGGGCTTCACGGCAGAGTGGCAAAGAAAAAGCCATATCTGAGACTGGCCAATAAAAGAAAAAGATTAAGATGGGCAAAAGAACACAGACATTGGACAGAGGAAGACTGGAAAAAAGTGTTGTGGATGGATGAATCCACGTTTGAGGTGTTTGGATCACAAAGAAGAACGCATGTGAGAACAAATGAAAAGATGCTGGAAGAATGCCTGACGCCATCTGTTAAGCATGGTGGAGGTAATGTGATGGTCTGGGGTTGCTTTGGTGCTGGGAAGGTGGGAGATTTGTACAGGGTAAAAGGGATTCTGAATAAGGAAGGCTATCACTCCATTTTGCAACGCCATGCCATACCCAGTGGACAGCGCTTGATTGGAGCCAATTTCATCGTACAACAGGACAATGACCCTAAACACACCTCCAAATTGTGCAAGAACTATTTAGAGCAGAAGCAGGCAGCTGGTATTCTATTGGTAATGGAGTGGCCAGCGCAGTCACCAGATCTGAACCCCAGTGAGCTGTTGTGGGAGCAGCTTGACTGTATGGTACGCAAGAAGTGCCCATCCAACCAATCCAACTTGTGGGAGCTGCTTCTGGAAGCGTGGGGTGCAATTTCTCCAGATTACCTCAACAAATTAACAGCTAGAATGCCAAAGGTCTGCAATGCTTTAATTGCTGCAAATGGAGGATTCTTTGACGAAAGTTTGATGTAAAAAAAATCTTATTTCAAATACAAATCATTATTTCTAACCTTGTCAATGTCTTGACTCTATTTTCTATTCATTTCACAACGTATGGTGGTGAATAAGTGTGACTTTTCATGGAAAACACAAAATTGTTTGGGTGACCCCAAACTTTTGAACGGTAGTGTATGGCATATTAATGTATAAACATGTAATTTCATACTGAAATACTTTGTTTTATGTTTTATTTAACAAAGACAAACATATGGTATGGCATATTATTAAATATGTAAATAAATACGTGCTTTCATGCTGAAATACTTGAATAAATATTTATAATTCATTTCACTCTCACATACGTACAGTACAATCCTGAGCCTCTAAACAACATCAATAATTTCTTCATATTTCATATAAGGTCTGGAAGTGTTAAAATTTTCAGGTCATTCCAGTGTCTTACACTACCCTGCTTGAAAATAGGGCTGGAGCAAAAAATCCTTGAAAAATAACTGTTTTGCACAGCTTCTTGGGTGTGTTTGGTAGCCTACCTAATTTGGCAACATGATTCAGCCTTAATTTGTGAAATACAGTGATAACTAATTAATAAACTTACAATTATGGTCCATCTGTTGGGTTTCTGCATTGTTCTCACAAAGTAAAAACTCATCTTCAGAACCAATCCCAAACTGGTGATCTGCACCGCGTGATCTACTTTCAGTAGTTATCGCTGCAGAAAATACAAGCAAAGTTGCTCCCTCTGTGTTTATTCCTGTTGGCTCCTATGCCAGCCTAGAGCAGGAGGGACCCATCCAAGATGGCATGCATCCAACATGGCGTGCTCCAGCACGTAATGAGGCATCTACGTATATAATGCCTATGGCCTTGACTGTTTATGACCAAGTTCTTGCTCTGCCCTCATCGGTTTCTGCTCCAAGACTCATGGCTATTTCCTAGCCCTTAGATTTGTGTGCCCTTGACTGCTTTTCATCGTATGATCCTCAGACCCTCACACCCTATTCCCCTCAAGCCTTCATTCTCATTTGCAGCTCGGTTTAAAGCAGTCATTGCTGCTGACATCATTACCTGCGGTGACATCATTGCTCCTTTGACTAACTATTTGCACCAAAACCAAGCCCAAGGAACAACTTACCAGGACCATCGCTCCGGTTGTGTAATCGCTATGTGGAATAAAATCAGACTGTAAGTTTTAAAGCCACTGAAATGTGAGACTTTTACAGGCCCCCAGGGGACTACCCATCAGCAGGGGGTGCCAACACTGCAACAAAGCTGAGCCCCTTTCTCACATCTTCCTCTTTGTCTGTGGACTGTGAAAGCATCCACATTGGAGAGATCGTCAAATATGGGCGCAGTCCAGAATTGTAGCTAAATACAGCCTGCTGTTACACATTGGAACCTAACCAGCCGACTGCCATGGAAACAAGCTGCTTGTAACCTTTTTCTCCGCCTTTGCAGCACAAAAGCTGATCTGAAGTCGCCCTTCAAACTCTGCAGGCCCTACAGACAACAAACACAGTCACACTGGGAAGGCCACGTTGCGACTCCCCACCTTCACAGGCCAAGTGTAGGCTCTCACAAGAAGCAGCTATGCCAGGAAGGCCGAGCGGAAGTCCCCATGTTCACAGCCTGAGAGCAGACTGCCGGAGCCCGGTTCAAAAACGACAACTTTTCCCCCCTGAGCCAGCCTGCTCCTCTCCCTGGCTGAAGAACTAGTTTCACCCTGGAGTAATTTAATGCAACCGGACACCCCGTCACCACAACCAGACAAAGACAGAGGTTTGGCAGATAAATTATACACTGCATGAAAAGTGAGATTTTCGTCCCCGTAAACTACCGCAGACCTCCCTCATTTTCGGCAGTTAACGACAATTTGCAACCCGCGCTTGTTGCCGTTTTCAGTGCCACAAATTGTCGGAACCGGACTCTGACGTATGTGGAGAGCGATCAGCTGTACTAATGGCCCTAATTAGCATATGAATGCAGCGAACCCGCGCGGCTGGCCAGGTCTGGCTTGAATAACCTACTCAGTATTGGCTGAAACCACTATTTTTAAATAAGTAAAATCGCTCCTGATTGGCAGCAAAACCACACGTGGCCAGGCCAGGCTTGAACGTTCTTACTGAGTATTGGATGGAACCACTTCTTTCAAACAAGTAAAATCACTCCTGATTGGTTGGCAGATCCCCAATAACTTATTTACATATATATATATATATATATTTATTTATATATATTTATTTATTATATATTTATTTATTTATTCAGTCATATTATGCTGTATATTCATGTTATCCTATGTAGGCTACTACACTATTATTAGGCTACCATCAAGGACATGAATGAATTTATACAGGAAATGAACATTTGCCAGGAAGATGTTTATGCAAAGAAAGAGCTTTATTAAAACAAACACCTATATACAACGCGAGGATCCAAAAATTACAACCCCGTGAACTGTCCGTTTGCCTCCTCGGGGTTGTAGGTAACTGCTGGCGGCGTTCTTTCTGAGGCAGGTCCGATGTGCAGACGCCTACTGTGCGTGGCTCTGTACTTCGGCGTCGCCTCTAACCGGGACTGCAGCTTCACACAGAGTTCAGAGAGATCCGGTGTTGTGCGCAATTCTGTTCCCCCGTGAAAATCTGTTTCCCCTGTGTCGGGAATGCGCTTTGCAGCCGTTTTCCCGGCGCTTCTAATTGATTTCTCGGTAAAACAACTCATATAATCATGTCAAGGTTGTAACAGTCAGTTTAATCGGCAGTTGTTTACAAAATTGTAGAATAAAAATAAATAAACTATGTCTTCTTACGCTGTATTGTGTTATTATAAATGGCAAGATAAACGGTCTTTTTACAACTTTTGTCACTTTAACCTGACAAATAAAAGTAAGCCATAAAACACCATTCCAGCACCTACTGTGTATTTATGGTTTTACATTGCTAAAAGAGGAGGATGGGATGGCTGACAGCAGGACACAAACATTATGGCTGTTTCTCAATTCACGAGAATGCGAGCGCGTTCTCGTGAATTGAGAAACAGCCTAAAAACACTAGAGTGTAGACTTCCCAGTACACCCCTTTGTAATATAAAATATGACAGTTTACTGGATTAAGGAAATTTCTAGTATACTACATCCTATCACACATAATTTTTGAGAATTTAGAAACATTTGCTCTTTATTTCCCAAAGTTTTCGGGAGATGTCTGAAAGACCGTTTATTTTTATTTTACAATTTTGTAAACAGCTGCCGATTAAACTGAATGTTACAACCTAGACATGATTATAGGACTGACTTGTTTTACCGAGAAATCAACTAGAAGCGCCGGGAAAACGGCTGCAAAGTGCGCTCCCGACACGGGGGAAACAGAATTGCGCACAACACCGGCCTACGAAATGGCGGCGGCCGTCCAATCCATCCAGAGCCACGCCAACAACGCCATCTTCTTCGCCAGGCTGGAAAACAAATAAATGAGAGTGGTATGAATAAAAATCAAACGCAAGTCACAATAACATTAAACAAGGAAAGAGAAGCAGTGAAAACAAGTCACTTACAGATAATGTCGTCTTTATCAACATCGTGTAAATATGGAATTGCAGGCATAGCTCCGAGCAAATAGGAGGTCACCGCCTCGCTCCGGTTCATAGCGCCTGCAATTTGTCTCCGAGTTGTGAAGACGGCATACTGCTTCCTGTAAATGAAAATACACTTTGATAAAGCTTGTTCTTTTGCAAGGCTACTAGGCTAATCTTAGATTTGGTTGTAGGCTAGGCTACTTTTAGCTTAGCTAGCAGTCACCGAACATATTCTTACCTAAGCTTGGGATTCTGCACCCGTCTTCTCTTCTTGGAGTCTCTCCCGCACAGTTGTTCGACTGCAGAGCCGCCAACTTGTCCTCTATGGACAGCAACCTTGGAGTTTACCGAATTCTGCAGTTAAGTGAACCGCTAATTCATATCGGCACTATTAGCTGACGAGACGGTCCGCTTCTTCTTCTTCTTCTTCTTCTTCTTTCGGTTTTTATGGCGGTTGGCAACTAACTTTAATGGTGCATTACCGCCACCAACTGGACTGGAGTGTGGTACTGGAGTCTAACCTTCCCTAATAGGTTGCAAACAAATAAAACAAACACACAAACAAACATAACGAAACAAACCAATCAAAACAAAACAAACAAAAAGATCATACTAAATTATTTTAATTAGTCCTGTATTCCTCAGGAAGCCAATTACATAGTTTACACTCATTTCCCCTGTGTTTTTTTGCAGAATTTCTTCTAAGTTTAGCCTCATCTGTTCTCCTTGTAATTGTAAGACTAGTCTTTGTCTTTCTTCATGATATTTATTACAGTGTACAATAAGATGCTCTATAGTCTCTGGACTACCACAGAATTCAGTTGCCATCAGCATGCTTCTTCATTATTAACAAAGTTTTATTTAGACGTGTGTGTCCATACCTCATTCTAGAAAATACATCCTCCTCCTCCTTGCTTCTAACTTTATTCTGAATGTTATAGAACTGTCTTCCAGTCTGCCCACCGTCCCATAATGTTTGCCATTTACCCTTAACTATGTTTTTGACCATACTTTTAATTTATTCTTTGCTGTAGTGTACTTCAACATCTATATTAGAATGTCTAGCTGCTTGCTTAGCACTTTTATTTGCTAACTCGTTTCCTATTACTCCTATATGAGCTGGTACAATACCAGAGTTATATTAATTCCTGACTTTATTAGATTATTTGCAGCTTGCAGTATATCATACACAATGTCTTGCCTTGATTTTGACTGAAATGTTTTAATACTGATTAAAGCTGAGCTGGAATCTGAAGCAATTTCTGCCTTCCTTGGCCTATTGACCTCCACCCAAAGCAAAGCTAGCCACACAGCAATCAATTCTGCTGTGTAAACTGCTAAATCATCACTCATTCTTTTTCCAACTTTAATGTTTAATTTTGGAATGACATAAGCAACACCCATTCTTTTATCAGTTAGTTTAGATGCATCTGTATATATAGTTAAATCCTCACTATACCTCTCCATTAAAGTGGGACTTATTTTTAGTTCATTAAACCCCATTTCATTTACTTTAACCTGAATGACCCAACCAAAACTTCTGACTTGAACATTTCCACGCTCTTGGCATTGCTTCAGTACCGACTGACTCATATGAGACAGTCCACTGATAGCAATCAGCAGTTTCTTCTCGTCAGTCTGCGGACTGGCTGAAAGTTGTAGATCGCGTCCAAGAGGAGTTGAAGAGGAGTTGAATGCGAGACATGGGTAAACTCCCCCTGCAACCCTGATTTGCATTTGTATAGCTCACAGCATTTTCATTTACATGTTAAAGCCTCCCCTAGAATTAGGAGGAGGGGGGGTCATGGGGGGACCACGCCAAGCAAGGCCCACGTCAATTTCTGACAATTCACGGCAGTTTTCGGTGTTGCCTGCAAATTACCGTGAACAGCCGTTAACCTGAACTTCCACGACAATCTACAGTGCCGCATAGTGACGAAAATCACACTTTTCATGCAGTGATAGGGAGAGTTGTAGGGGATTAATCATTCAAAGTGGTTTACTTAATGGGTTTTTACAGTGTTGTTGAAGTTTGACCAAGCTAACACACTAGCCCTGCTAGCATTCTTGAAACAAAGCTATGCTGATGGGGTTTGAGTGTGTTTTTATGGGTCTAACAATTTTTTTTCCAGAAGGGTTTATACACCAATGAGATATTAATGTTAGAGTTGTCCAGTCCGCTCATTCTGACCAAATAGAGCTTAAAGTCTTTTTAAATTAGAGCTGAATGTCTGCTAGCATATCGCTATTAGCCTCCTGGATAACAATCGTGCTACTTCCGAGTAAACGTGACTGCGGTTCGAGTTAAACATAATGCTGGTTTTTGTTTAGCTCCGCCATAGTTTGATGTGCTACAAGCATTATTACGGCATCAATAGGGAACTTTAATGTCAAGTTTTGTTTGTGTAATGTTGGGATTAAATCCAAGCCAATGTAAACATTGCTCACAGGAAGTGCCCAACATGTCATTTCCAGTCGATCGTTATTAGCTTGGTGAGTTAATCCTAAATTACCAATTCGAGTCTTAATCATTTCCGGGAGAAATAATCACATTAATAAAAATCAAGTGTCTTAAAAGTTATTGATTTTTACTGAGCAAATCATTCTTTAAATGTTATTTCCTCGAATAATGTTTTATATAACTCAGATTTGCATTGTTAATGGGTTGAAACACATATAAAATGTTCTAAATTAGTTAAGCTAATTTGATCTAATTCAATATTCTTTAAGATGAACTTTGGTTCACTAACTTGGATCTGCAAGGAACTCATCCAAAGGACCTACTCACCAAGGGTATATACTTTGTTTATCCTTGTGCGAAAAGAAAGGCTAGTTGCTCCAGACTTTAAACCTCATAGAAATCAGATTTGTATCTTTGAACAGTCGTTGAAGCTTTGAAGATTTGAGAACCCCTGCTATAGATTGTTCATATTCGTACATTCATGTAGCATCCTGATTTGGGGTCAGTTAAACAATAGTAAAGAAACAATGTAACTTCTAGTTTATAAAAGTTGTTTAACATTCTTTAAAGATGAGTTGAATAATTAATAGGGAAATTTTCTAACAAAATCTTTACTTCAACCAGAATTTCAATCTGTTTTACTAGTAAACCCTCATACATATTGTTTTGGGAAAATATAGTGCAGGTTGGAAAAAACAATCCTGGAATCCGACTCTACGTACTTCCCTGTTTTTTTAAGAGATCGTGTCTTGTAAACTGTGGAGGGTATCGGAGAAAAAAAACAGCAGCATCAGAAGAAAAGCCTTGTAAGAAAAATAGACAATGTAAAGATTAGTCCTGTGGGACTGTTTGTCTGGCTCTACAATCAAGAACCTGCTGAATAAAGACATTCATTTTTTAACATCACAGCATACCTACACTCTACCAACTTGCTTTGCATTTTCATTCAAACCTGGAGAGGATTAAGCCAGCATTTGCTCTAAGCTTGATAACAAAGAAAGAGCTCAGTAGCACAGCAGAAAATTTTCTATTTGACCTTTCAGCTGTTCAGATTTCAAGTGCTGTATTTGTTAGCCATGCTTTTGTTGCGGCTGAATGCCTCTGCAAGAATTGCTGACTGCTGCAGAGATACAAGTGAATGGAGTCAGGAGCCTTTGCCATGCAGTGTGTTGCAGTGAGTTGGACATAAAGGTATTGATTAGCTGCCTAAGAGATGGTACTTTACACTAGATTTATTACTTACAGCTGATTTTTGAAGATACCTTGAATTTGATTTAGGGACACTCAGCAGAAAATAAAATAAATAAAAAGGGCCAAATGATCATAAGAGTTTGAATTTTTATAGTTTTTGCCCTTCTTTTTTAAACTTTAACAATATTAAGGTTCATAAGAAATTACTTTCACTGAGCTCCTTTCATTATAGTAACCGTTGTCATAAACGCAAAAATGCACTAAAGGCAAGTTTTTGGGAGTGATGGATGGGTATAGAATGAACATCTGCTAAGATGTTGGAAAATTGGTATTCTTTAGTTCTACGGTTGTGTAATTCTTGGATGGCCATTTTGAAATTTTGCTTAGTTGGGAAAGTTACGACATTGTTAGTTTCTTAGCATAAAGGCAGGGGGCAGATCCTGTGACTTTATGTAACCAAATAGATTAAAAAAGCTACTCAGAGGACTGCCATCTGAGATTCATTGTACGTACAAATGTTTTTGTTTACAAGAGTGAGAGATCTTTAAAGATATACCTACAAATTATTTTTGTTTACCAACATAACAACATTCAGAAGCAAAACAAGGCCTTAAATAAAATATAACAATGAAAATAACTTGTGCTTTATCGTCTACAGTCTATAATATTAAGAAACAATGCTACAAATTCTCGGTGTATAAAATTGGAGGGCAGCACTGTTGGATGAGTGACCTTCAATCCCTCAGACAGCACTACATGAGCATCATCCAGCCACCATCAGCAATATAGCCACATGGGGTCAGGACTACCTTGGAATTATATTGTCATTAACATCTACAACATGTGTTGTCACTTGAAGATGCATTACATAAAGTGAGGAGTAAATTTCATCTGTGTATAAATCCTGCACAATTCATTGGCATTAGTTCTTATCCAGAGAAAGAAAGACAGTATGCACATATGGTCAGATTAATTTATGTTGGAGCTGTCTTGTCAGGGAGAAAAACATTTGATGAGGGTAGCAATGAACTGTTGCGCAGATACATTCTTTTATTCAGTAGGAAAGGGAAAAGATTAGTCTTGTACAAGAATAACAAATTTGCCTTTTTTGGTAAATTATTAAAACATGATGAGTCTGAATGTAAGAGTGCAACATACAGCTTTAAAACAGCTCAAGATGTTTGAAGTGAAGTTCTGTAAAAGATGTACAAGCAGTTAATATCTTACCTACAGCAAATAACTCTCCTGTAGTCTTTATTCAGCTAAAGCAAACAGCTAGTTTGAGAGGGCCAGATTTCCAGGGGACTTCTACCATCATTAAACAAATCCAATCCAAAAAACATTATATCTTGGAATGTTAATTTTATAAACCGTTATCCAATTGTAGAGAGTGAAATGTGGAGTTACACAGGTACACAGATAAGCCTGTGCTTAACTAATTAAAGGTCACAGCTCCAACTTTTTCATCAAAATGATAAAAAAATAATATATCCACATAGCATCTAGAGTGGTGCAGAATAAAAGTATAAATTTTACAGAAAAATAAGTAGTTGTTTTATAAATTTTTACAGTTCCAAAATATATAAATATTTATTTGTGGTTACAATGCCAACCTCGATACTAAAGCATTCTGCACCAATAGGAACAGTAAGTTGAAGTCACATGAGACGGAGTTCAGGCGTCATTAGATCGTAGTAGCTCCCTGATAGCGCTGAGAAATGGCTTCTTCTCTGTGTTACGTTTCTCGGATTCAAGTGGACCAAAAAAGAAGCAAAATGAGGGTGAACATTGGTCAAGCTATTGAGCATTGGTGTTGACCAGTAGAGGGCACTGCTAACCAAAAAGTTAGTTTCACAAAGCCATATTCTGCACACAAAAATATTAGCTTTGCAGCTGTTAAACCAAAGATAAATAGGAAAATTTGACGAAGCTAACGCTAGCCGCTAAACGCTAGCCGCTAAACGCTAACTGCTAAACGCTAACAAACGGCTATCAGTCTGTCTGTCACATATTGAGACAAAAGGCGCTGTATACACACACACACACACACACGGCACATGACGAACGTGTGTAGTGCTGCATGTTTGAGGACATTATTTCTTTAGTTCAGGATAAATGACAAACTTTTACTTTTACACACAAGTGGAAGCTTATGAGAAGAATATTTTATTATCCCCCTTTGCCCATACAGCAGCAATTAGTGCGAGTCAGGAAAGCCACTCCAGTGTTGCCAGTTATTGTGAGAGAAACAAACAACTAGCTCTATTACTTCTACCTTGTAAACAGTATAAATTAACAAGGCCAAAATCATTCATAATAAGCAGACTTGTCAACACTGCTGGAAGCTTGGAACACAGTGTTAGAATTTCTGGAGATCACTTTTCCCCTCTATCATCATTCTTTAACAAATGGGAAATAAATCATGACGTTTAGGTTTTCTTAATGTTTTAACATCTGTGGTATCATATTTAAGTTGCATTATTTTTGACTAGAAAAGCATAAATAAAGATTGGCTTTATCATTGCTGTGTAGAACAAACATGTTTTCCTATTTTATACATGCTGGTTAAATGCCCCTTGAGGATTGCCATAGGGCAGCCGGTAGGTGTTTTGTTCAACATTTTTGACAAAGGGTCCTGCTGTCCCATGCAGCAACCCAGAAGCTCCAAGTCCAATCTTATTCCACCTCATGTGATTCCGGTGACAAACCCAGAAAGCTTGTTGCAATACCAATTGAAAAGATTAGACTCACAAAGCAACGCACTGTTTACAGAAAAATAGGGATACCAGCTTCTCTGTTTTTGAGCAATGGGAGCAGACAATGGGACCTGACCACATCATAACAAGAACAAAGGTAAGATGGAAAAAGCACCGCTTTTTAGAATAGTTTTTGTGGAGCTTTTATTCTGACTGTAGAGAAGTCTGTGTGGATGTATATTGAGAGCCAGGACAGTGAGGTAAATGGTGGATGAATATGTTGTTGTGAATGTTATCATACTTACAGTTATTCAAACTAGGGATGTCCCGATCAGCATTTTAGGCCTCTGATCCCGATCCGATTATTTGCCTTTAGTATTGAAATTGATAAAACTCAAATATATTTTAAGCAAGTAACTCAACTTTTTTATTAGACTCATATTTGATCAAAAAGCATTTCTATTATTATTGTAAATCCCATGAAATCAAAATCTTACCCAGAATTAAAGGTCAGCTTCAATTTAATATTTTAGACAAAAGTACAAAGAAAAATACTTATTTGGTACAGTATTATCAAAAAGAAAGTGCTATCCAAGATCCACTTTTAGCTTATAAGTGCTTAACATAGGCTGCCATAAAGTCAATAAAAATAAAGTGCACTGACCACTGAGCGAATATAAAGTGCCCTTGCTCATCTTAAATGTGGTGTAAACAGATTGACAAATAGTCACAATTCAGTAAATGAATTTCAAACATCTCAATCCAACTTAAAAAGTAAGTAAACAGAATTCAATCAAATGAATTCAAAGCTTTAGGACTGTAACTTAAAGGCATACTATGCAACATTTTTCAGTTAATTAATGTGTTCCATACCGTTTTGGATGATTAAATGAGTCATTTCAGGTTGAACAAAGGTTTTCTTGGCCGCCCTGGTGGTCTGTGGGGGAAATACCGCACTTGCAACTGCAGGAGCCCTCGGCCCACGCCCACAGGCTCAGAATCTCGTGCAAGATCGCGAGAGTCGGTCTTGCTTTACGGCGAGAACATGTTTGTTGCTAGCGCAGTGGCGATATCTGTGCAGTTATCATGGCGGAACCGGCGATAAAACAGCGAAAGCCCATGTCGGAGCAAGCAAGAAAGAGGAAAAGGGCTCTGGACAGAAAGAGGAGTCGTAGTGAACATCGGGCAAGCTTTTTCCGAATAGCGAGAGCTAAAAGAAAGAGAAGGCTGCAAGGCTGACGCGGACCTCGCGTTTCTGCTGATGGAAACACTGCATTGGAATGGTTTCTCTCTCTCTCTGTGCATGTTCATACTTTCACTGTGTTAGTCATTGTTTGTACTGCCGTTTTTTCGACTTTTGTATTCGTTGCGTTTGCCTGTCTGCTAAGCTCAAAACAACCGCCCCTGGCTTGACGGAGAAACCAGTAGAACAGCTGAGCATATTTACGACAGTGCACTTTTACTTTCGCCCTCTGGGGGGAGCCTCGCTGGAAAATCAATTCCGGTTGCATAGTATACCTTTAAAAGTAGCATGATCACTGAAACATGATCAAAATCACCAAGACCATTCTTCAGTCATGAACAAACACATACATAGCCCTAAAAACAACTAAACAACCAAACCTGAATACTTAGTTATAATAACCACAAAGCTCTTTCCAGTTATGTCTCACTCACATATCTTAATCCAGTAATTTTAAAGTGAAATGAAGATTCTTGTTAAGAAACACCAGCTTCTCAACCCTGTCAGCTGACAGACGGTTTCTCTTTTCATCCATTATGTTGGACACAGCGCTGAAGAGTCTCTTACTGTCCACACTTGTGCATGGGGCGGAGAGATACCTCTGTGCAATTCCCACCAGTGAGGGAAATCGGGCAGCATTGTCCCTCCAATAGGTTAAATGGTTTGCAGACCGTACAATGGTTTGCTCAGTGAGGTAAGTTTGCACCTAAACCAGTACAGATGAAGAAGTCACAGATCGCCTTGCCTGCTCACTCTCTTGCAGGATCTCTTCAAACACACTGCCAAGGCTGGTGTCTGTGCTGAGACGTGGCTTCTTGCTAGACTCTTGCTCTTCTGGCACATCACTGCTGGCTTTCTTTAACTTCTCCATCTTCTCCACCTCTCTAATGAGAGCGTCTTTGGCAGGTCCTAAGCTATTAGGATCTGCAAAGTATCTGGAAAAAAAACAATAATGTGAATTTTAATAAAGTGCATATTTCTAGAGTTTGAAACAATTCATGAATTTGATTCTGCAACATCCATCCATCCATCCATTTTCCAAACCGCTTAATCCCTCATGGGGTCGCGGGGGTTGCTGGTGCCTATCTCCAGCGTTCACTGGGCGAGAGGCGGGGTACACCCTGGACAGGTCGCCAGTCTGTCGCAGGGCAACACAGAGAGAAAAACAGGACAAACAACCATTGATTCTGCAACAAAATATTCAAAATATACATTTAAGGGACTTGCCTGTCTTTGTATCTTGGATCCACCAATGATGCCACAGAATACAGTAGATCACTTTCAACGTCGTTCCACTGCCTCCAATAGAGTCCTTTTCATAGTCTTAACTCCTTCATCAGTGGCCTGCTCTCTGGAAAGAACACGCTTCAGGGCTGCAATTGCAGGAATCACGTCAGCTGTAGTGGCTGTTTCAGCGCTGACAGCTCTTGTTAGCTCCTCGAATGGAGCTAAGATCTCGACCGCCCTCTCCATCAGTCCCCACTGGTTCACTGTTAGAGTAGCTGGGAGGTTGTGCTCTGCAGCATAAACGCTCAGGGTGCGCTTTTGGCCGAGGAAGCTCTGCATCATGTACAGTGTACTATTTCATCTTACTTGGACATCTTGCAGTAAGCGCTTTACAGGTACTTTCATCTCAATTTGGATGTCTTGTAGTTTTGAGTATGCCAAAGTTGAGTGCTTGAAATGACCAATGATTTTTCTGGTGTTGGCAAGTGCATCTAGTATGCTACGTTGTGAGAGCAAACCCTCATGCACAGCCAGCTGCAGTGAGTGAGCAACACAGCCCAGACTTGGCACGCCCAATTCATCCATTGCCTTCTTCATGTTCCTTGCATTGTCACGTAAAATGACATGCACACGTTGTCTGTCTATTCCCCACGCATTCAGCATCTCCGAAATGGCTTGTCTGACATGTCCTTGTGGGTATGAGCCCCGCGGAACTGATGAGCATGCAGTACGGCACGCTTTAAATCATAAGTTTCGGGATCAACCCAGTGCGCCGTGAGGCTCAGGAGGGACATCGGGCAAACATCTGCGCTCCAAATATCCGTAGTGAAACTAACAACAACGTTCCGGTTCAATTGACTATGTATCGTTTCTTTCACTTTGCTGTACAGCTGTGGTATGGCTGTGTCGGCAATGTAGTGTCTCGAAGGCAGAGCGTAGCGCGGGTCCAAAACTTCCAGAAGACGAGTAAGTCCGACATTCTCAACTACTGAGATGGGCTGGTTGTCAAAAGACATAAATTCGACCAACCTTTCTGTGATCTTCTTTGCTCTATTATTTTCGTTGGAGTATTTGTCTCTCCTCATAACGTCCAGCGTTTGCTGCTTCGCTTTAGCAACCTTTCCATCTGCAGCTTTACAAAACGCTTCATACACGTTGTCCTGTTTTGTCCTCAGATGACGAATCAAGTTTGTGGTGTTAAATGTAGCTCTGCTGCCACCTCCTCTTGAAATTATGGAAAGCCGATTGAGCATTTATTCTAATATCTTGATATCAAGCATAATTGTCATGTACATGCAAGCCATTTCTGCCCACTAGTTAACTAGTGAGCCATGTTTCTGTGAACTAGTTAACTAGTGAGGGCCAAAATATGCACACTAGTTCACTAGTGGGAGCCAAAAGGCTCACTAGTTAACTAGTGAACACATTTTAGCTTCACTAGTTAACTAGTGAGAGCCAGAAATGTCCACTAGTTAACTAGTAAAGGCCAAAATGCATACCAGTCAGCTAGTTGAAAGCTTTTGGGTCGCACTAGTTAACTAGTGACAGCCAGAAATGTGCACATGTTTACTAGTGAAGGCAGAACACATCACTAGTTAACTAGTTGCAGTAGGTCAATGTAACTAGTAAACTAGTGAACCATAAATGGCTTACTAGCTTGCTAGGTGATGGCAGTAGGCTCACTAGTTAACTAGTTGATGCATCATTTGTCCAAACTAGTTAACTAGTGAGGTCATAAATGTATACTAGTAAACTAGTTCAAGACAAAATTCACACTAGTCAACTAGTGGCGCAGAATTCAAATTAGGAGGCGGAGAATTCTGGAAATTGAGGCTTTCTATTGGCTCCCTATGTCCAAATAGAACACGACAACCAATCACAGTGCAGAATTTGACGAAATCCCACCCACAACATTTGCATGTGGCACACAAGTTAACATGCTGGCCAAAGGTACTCTAGCTAGTAAACTAGTGGCTTCAGTGTGACACATGTAAACTAGTGAAGGCACAACTGCTCACTAGTTAACTAGTGAAGACACAAATGCCCACTAGTTAACTAGTGAGGTCTAAAAAGTTTCACTAGTTTACTAGTGTGCACCAAAACACCCACTAGTGAACTAGTCATGGCAAATTCCATTCGACTAGTTAACTAGTGAGGTGCAAAAAGTGTCACTAGTTTACTAGTGTGCCCCAAAATGCCCACTGGTTAACTAGTGAAGGCCATTGCAGCCCCACTAGTTAACTAGTGAGCTGCCAAAACGCTCACTTGTTAACATGTAAAGGCCAAAATGCCCACTAGTTTACTAGTGAGGGTGTTGTGGGCCTTACTAGTTAACTAGTTGCATGCATATTTTGTTCACTAGTTAACTAGTTACACCTAAAAACACAAACAAGCTGACCGTTTTTGTCCACTAGTTAACTAGTTGAACAATTTAAGTCTCACTAGTTTGCATGTGTGGCAGTAAAGCAGCTCACTAGTTAACTAGTGCGCACAACACACACACTAGTGGCTGTTTTTGGAGCTATCTAGTTTACTAGTAATGCAAAAGGTACTCTTACTAGTTAACTAGTGACACATTGACATTCACTAGTTAACTAGTTGACATGTTTGGCCTTACTAGTTTACTAGTAATGGAACAGGACATGGTCACTAGTTAACTAGTGAGCATATCTGCATTATTAATGCCTTTCACTAGCTTATAGAGGGCATTTTGAGCCTTACATGTTAGCTAGGGAGGACAAAACATTGTCCATAATGAACTAGCAGGAGAAAAATGCCATTCACACTAGTAAACTAGTTGAATTTGAATAAATACACAAACGGCTGGCATTTTGTGCAACTAGTTAACTAGTGGGACGTAACATTGTCCCACTAGTTAACTAGTGTGCAATGTCGCACTTGCATGCAAATGAAGAAGGCGGAACAAAGATTTTGATTGGTCCATTTAGGAATCAGAAACCTAGAAAACATGGATGACTTCGTCCAGGCTGTTCTAAGAGCAAACTTTTATAAACCAGAGCTCTCAACTCTCACGCATTGACCGTGTGACACACTCATTTCACTGACTTCACACGCTCACACGTAACACATGGCATTTCACTCGCAAACATAGAATTTCTCACGCATAAAAATCACAAAGCCCATCTGAGCTGCGGACGAGAAAACTCCGCCTTCTGCTGAGCTGTTTCGGCTTCTTTCACAGCTTGTGGCCATCCGTAATTCCTGCTGCAGTTCGTGTTAACAGAGCAGCAGGAAGAGTGATCAGAGTTATGAATAATTTTAGTCTTAACAGTGGTGAAAGCGAGCTGGTAAGGTCCTGTACCGCGTACACATGAGGGGAGGGGGCGGGGGGAGAGCTGCTTGCTTGCTGCACGCAGGATCATAAAAACAGTTCTGCTATCCAGATGCAGTTTAAAACGCCACTTGGTCTGTTTATAAGTTTCATTTTTATTAATTCTGCATTTTTTAACTACATGCACCGTATTTCTGTGCCTCCGCGCTTGCTCACCCCCCCCCCCTCCTTTTCCCTCGGAGCAGGTGCTTTTATCACCGTTCACTATTCAAAACGTGAATCATACGTTTAATTCCCTCACATCGGTAGCAACGTGTGCCAGTTAAAGTCAATAGGAGAGTTGCTCTTGTATTTTTAACAACATAGAATCAGTGGCGCTTCGGTGGGCGTGCTGCCTTGCGCTTTAATTCAGGTGCGCACTTTTAAGGGTCATTTTAAAGAACTTGTAACATCAGGGGCTTCATCTCAGATCTGTCAGTACCCCCGTTTCCTTTATAGGAGCCCTTTCCAGCCTTTAGTTATGTATTTTCCCCACTGTTTATCCGTCGCACGCAGCGCACCAACGGGGGTAAAATCCGCCCACCTCACCAGAGCGCACTGACAAGAGCAATAGAGATCCGTCTGTTCAGCGCGGCGACTGACTGAGAAACCTGTCGCTGTGAAAGGTGATGATAATGGTTATAAACTGTAACAGTCTAGAAGCGCATTGAGCTGAAAAGAGGGAGACATCAGCAGCTGGATCGTGCGTAATGATGCAGCGGGAACCTCTGTGAGCTTCAGTGTTGCTGCTGAGGGGAAATTGTTGACCATAAAGGCTTGATGAAATCACTAATCAGGTTATAGATCTACAATGATAAACAAACCCATAGATGAATGTGTAACAGTGTAATAATTCGGTCAATAACTTAAAACTACTTAATTTTATTTAGTATTATTTGAACAATTGTGTATTTTTTATGTTTTAATCCATTAACAGAACAATAAAGCATTAATATGTCTCTTTCTCTTTTTAACAAAAGTAATACATGTCTACTTCATTGTCTGGTGGGATAAAAATGAGATGGAGTTGAGACTCCACCGCTCTTCCAGGGTCTGGTTAGCCCGCCCCCAAACAAGCCCCGCCCCCAAATTAGCATAATCTCACTCTTAACTTTTGATAAAAGTTGAGAGGTCTGTATAAACTAAGATTGTTTGAGCATAAAAATATGTTTTGATAACATGTCTAGTGACAAAGTTATGGTGTATTGCTGTAATCTTCGTTCAGTTAATGTGTAAAATCTTTAGTTTTTCAGTTATTAGTCTGAAAATCGCGATAAAACTGGAGGCATTTGTATGCAACAAAACGTTTCAGTAACATGAACATTGATGATAGCTTTGCCCATGTGGCAAGACTAGCTCAAGTGGTTAAGCAGCGGGAGATCATTTGGGAGACCAGGGTTCAATTCCTTAGAAGTGCATGATGTTTTTTTTCTTGATCTTTGAGCTTTTAATTACTTTTGAAACCATGTGCAGTTAATGTGTACAATCTTTTGTTTTTCGGTTATTAATCAGAAAAGTGCTACTGAAATGGATGCATTTATGTCTGTGGTTGCCTAGCAGCAATAAACAAAAGAACAATATAACGTTGATCCCTGTGTGGATCAAGAGCTCACTTGGTAAAGCATGGGGTTTCCCTGTTATTATTAAAAAACATTTCGACAGAATATGAGATACTTTTGTGATACTTTTTTTAATCACCCCTTTTATCAAGGGTTCTGATTTGTCGGTGTTCAAATCACGCACAGGAAGTGCACAGTTCTACCGCCATTTAGTGCTACAGTTACACATGTAAGACCAGCGTTAGCGGTCCGTGTATCTTCAGGCAATTCGTTTTTTTTTCCGGAAAACCAAAACGAAAAACAGATACTACTTCCGTTTTTCTGTTTTTCCATTTACAAATCAAAACGTCCTAGTCAAGTGCGGACGACACAAATTTGTTCACATTAGGCCTACCGCTTATCTACTACTGAACTTATGAGCCAAACAGAGGAGGAAGCTTCCGAGAGGGGTTTTGTCAATGTTGGAATGCACTTGAGGTTGCAAGGCGGGAGTTATCATCATCACAGGAGGACAACATGTTGAGAAATACAAGAAGCATTGTTCGGAGACGAAGACGTCTAGGTCCAACAGGTATGAATACTTTTTATATTTGTCGTCTACAAAATGTAGCATTTTATAATGACTACACTGGCGGAATATTTGAACATAATGAAATTGGTTGGCTCATTTGAATACAAGGTGGCTAATGGGTTCTTTGCAGTTGGTTTTATCTGAAGTGAAATAACATACTGTAGGCTAATGACTTTATTTCCTGCATGTTCAGTGTGTTTTAATGAATATACTGTACGTTATTGTTATGTTAACATTCAAAAGCGCCTTTTTCCCCCGCGTTTCAGGCCCATTGCAGAATAAATAATGGCTTTGGAGTTAGGCTAGCAATGCTGTGCTAATCTTATGCTAAATTTCTCAATGTACATGAATTGCCAATGTGTAGTTCAGGACTTTACTATAACTATGTTTTGACCGCAAGCGATACAGGCAATTCTGTCATCACTGCTTAAAAATAGTATTAGCCTGGCTAATTTAAGATGTTTTTGCAGTTGCAGATTATTGACAATCTTGTCTGACCATGCAGTCTAAGTGCACTGGAGCTGCATAAATAAATAAATAAATAGCCAACCAACCATCCAACCAACACCAGTTATCTGCAAAGGCTAGTTTGTACTTTTATTTTCTGGCAAGGAAGGTTAATCCTATGTGATAGTGGCCCTGGCAGGGGTGTGGGTGTGTCTTCTCCATCACCATCCCACCTTGCTTGAAATAATTTGAAAATATGCTAGTTTAGACCACTGAGCTCTATTATACACCGGAGTGCTAATAGCCCGCTGTTAGAACGAGTCGCTTTGAAGCCACCAGCCGCCATATTGGTACTCCCTATTTTCCCCCAGTAACCAGGGCATATGTGCGCTACAGCATCGAATAACGAGGATTTTCTCATGTTCAGGGGGGGCTTAAAACATTTAAAATGTCAAATGCCATATACTTTTATGTTATGTTCTAAAACTATCAAGTACTGAGAAAGTCATGTGCTGAAATATTTTGCATTTTATACATTTATATATATATATATATATTTTTTTTTTAATATGAATAGCATGTTAAATATCTTCTAATACGTCTTAACACGGCATTCGCCATACTGCAGGCTATGCTTTCTGTATCAGCCTACTTTAACCGTTGCAGAGCAGTTTGTCACTTTAGCCACTAGGGGCACCCATCAGGACCTGATCGCGAGGCTATGAACAGTCAATTTACATATCTGGGTGGGATTCTTACATGATACCCAATAGGAGTCTTCTACCCACCCTCTCATTAGAATATACATAATGATCGTTTCAGGCACTAGTTAACTAGTGAGCTGCTTTACTGCCACACATGCAAACTAGTGAGACTTAAATTGTTCAACTAGTTAACTAGTGGCCAAAAACGGTCAGCTTGTTTGTGTTTTTAGGTGTAACTAGTTATCTAGTGAAGAAAATATGCATGCAACTAGTTAACTAGTAAGGCCCACAACACCCTCACTAGTAAACTAGTGGGCATTTTGGCCTTTACATGTTAACAAGTGAGCGTTTTGGCATCTCACTAGTTAACTAGTGGGGCTGCAATGGTCTTCACTAGTTAACTAGTGGGCATTTTGGTGCACACTAGTAAACTAGTGACACTTTTTGCACCTCACTAGTTAACTAGTCGAATGGAATTTGCCATGACTAGTTCACTAGTGGGTGTTTTGGTGCACACTAGTAAACTAGTGACACTTTATAGACCTCACTAGTTAACTAGTGGGCATTTGTGTCTTCACTAGTTAACTAGTGAGCAGTTCTGCCTTCACTAGTTTACATGTAAGTGTCACACTGAAGCCACTAGTTTACTAGCTACTAGCTACTAGTTTACTAGAGTACCTTTGGCCAGCATGTTAACTTGTGTGCCACATGCAAATGTTGTGGGTGGGATTTCATGAAATTCTGCATTGTGATTGGTTGCCATGTTCTATTTGGACATAGGGAGCCAATAGAAAGCCTCAATTTCCAGAATTCTCCGCCTCCGAATTAGAATTCTGCGCCACTAGTTGACTAGTGTGAATTTTGTCTTGAACTAGTTTACTAGTATACATTTATGACCTCACTAGTTAGGACAAAGGATGCATCAACTAGTTAACTAGTGAGACTACTGCCATCACCTAGCTAGCTAGAAAGCCATTTATGGTTCACTAGTTAACTAGTGACATTGACCTACTGCAACTAGTTAACTAGTGAGGTGTTTTGCCTTCACTAGTAAACATGTGCACATTTTTGGCAGTCACTAGTTAACTAGTGAGACCCAAAAGCCTTCCACTAGCTGACTGGTATGCATTTTGGCCTTTACTAGTTAACTAGTGGACATTTCTGGCTCTCACTAGTTAACTAGTGAAGCTGAAATGTGTTCACTAGTTAACTAGTGGGCATTTATGCTGTCACTAGTTAACTAGTGTGCACAAACATGGCTCACTAGTTGACAAAAATGGATGTTGGCCTGATATCAAGATATCAGAATAAATGCTCAAGCGGCTGGCCAAATTACATAGAAGTTAACAAGTGGGAATTTGACATTCAGTAGTCAGCTAGTAAACATTTTTGTACCTTACTAGTTGACTAGTAATATATAGAAGTCTTTAAACTAGTTAACTAGTGCACATTGCAATGTCCACTAGTTAACTAGTGAACATGCAGAGCATTACTAGTTAACTAGTAAGGTATGAAACATATGAACTAGTTAACTAGAGAGAATTTGGGCCTTACTAGTTAACTAGTGGGCATTTTGGCTGTCACTAGTTAACTAGTTCACACAGAAATGGCTCACTAGTTAACTAGTGGGCAGAAATGGCTTGCATGTACATGACAATTATGCCTGATATCAAGATATCAGAATAAATGCTCAATCGGCTTTCCATATGAAATTGCCATGTTGCAGACATTGCAAGTAGCTTTAGGACAATCTTCACTCGCGAGAGTAAAATACTTCCACACTTCTGACATGCTTGCTTTGCACCGACGCGGAGGTTTGTATTGGGCAACTACCGTCAGCCGTAACTGGCGGCTACTTTACGGCAATTGCCATAAAGATCGGCGCCGATCCGATCTCGAGATCGGGATCGGGACATCCCTAATTCATACCCAATAAAATTGGTGATAACCAGTCCTCAAACAATTTCTAAACTTAGCCTGAATGATAATGTGATGAACAGAAAGTTGGCCCCACAAATATCTATTTTCGTATTATTGTGTCTACCACTGGTGCTGACTTAAAGAGGAAAAGGGGCTAAGAAGCCATGCAGAAGTTGCCAATTTCCTTCTGGACAGGTAAATGTTTACTAATGCTAACCAAAGGACCTGGCAACTTACTGGAACATATTACAACGGAAGGTTGGAACGAAGGTCGGGTGAGTGCTAGTTTGACACTTTTGGCCGGGAGAAGTTAAACTTGTATCTCCATTAAGTTTTTTAAACTGATGTTGTCTTACAATGAGATGAGTCCACTGTGGTTTTGGTTCTTACCACACAAGCCATTAGCTTTCGCCTTTTGTACCAACCAATGTTGATTTGTACTATATAAAACATTTAGGTCATTATCAACAGCTTTTTACAAGACTTTGCCTAACCTAAATCCTAAACTATTCTTTCAAATCACCCTTCAAATGATAGGAGCTGGTAGAGTTCTGTTGAATAAGATATTACACCTATCACAGATACAAACCCAAAGTGCTTCATGTTAAAATGTAGATTAAACTAATTAACTGAAAAAAGAAAACATAAGGATTAACATATCTGAGAGATTGAAGATGGAAGAAACCTGTGCTCATATTCACATAGATTATCAGATTACTCTCAGACAGCTCCTATTTTGGCCTTAAAATTCCTACCTAGGAGACTTAGCTTGTGGTTGACCTTGTTGCGAGGTGTGATGCTGTCTTTTAAGAGCTGTGATTGGTTGATAGTATAAAAACCTCACAAATGCACTCCTAGTGATCAAAGGAGAAAGATTAACCATTTACACTGGATTAAGAAAGGTGTATGATGATGATGAAATTTAGCAGAAATAAATAATTGTGACAGTATTAGAATGTTTGAACACACCTTATTTACATCCTCATCTTCCTTTTGATTTTCTTATGTTTCCTCGCTATATTGATTTGGTATTAATGTGCACTCACCTGTCAGCATTTTACTGCGATTGCCTGTTTGTATCAAGGGGTTGTATTTGGCAAAACGACCAACATGTAATGCAGAAAAAAGGTGGAGAAAACTGAGAGGAGTAATGCCTCTACTCACACAGCTCTGGGAGGATAACAGAGAAGTGTTGAAAGGTAAATTGGTCCCTGGATCATGGTGCAAATAGGCTGACTATGAAGCGCAGATCAATATGACTTTTCCTCTACGTGTATTGGTGCTTTTACGCACCAGCCTGGAAAGTGAGAAGCACTCTGTGCAGCAATCAAAAGCCAGAGAGGAGATAGCATCACATGAGCAAACTTCTAAATGACCATTTAGACTATGTATACTGACATCATGTACAATACCGAAAATACTCTCTCACCTCTCATCTTGTCTAGAATGTTTATTTACATATATATTGTTCTGCAACTTTTTCCATTTGTTCTAAAATGTTTATTATTGAGAGCATATCTGTAAGTATAAAATTTCCTTTGTACTACATTCATACATTTCTCCAATTTTTATTCATGTTTATTCAATATTTTTCCTGTTCTTTATCATCAAAATTATGTTACCAGAGCCATTTAAACCATTGGGCTGCTGAAACAAATTAATTTCCTTATCACATGGTATGGAATGGGAGTGACAAGGTAACAGGATTGTAAGCTTCATAATCTAATTGAACATAGATAGCAACCCAACATTAAACAAATCCACCTTTTAGTCAAATGTAACAGATGTGCTAAATCAATCAACAAAGAAAAATGTATAGTCCGTCTCCAGTCTTTGCACCAGAGTTAGTCGAAAAGTGGGTCCAGGGAGACCCATCTCCAGTCTGTTCACCTGATCTCATTGAGAAGGGGGTCCAGGGGGACTCATCTTCAGTCATCACACCAGAACCCGTTGAGGAGGGGTGGTCCAGGTGGATCCGTCTTCCTTCCTCATTCCTGAGAGGTTCCCCAACAATTCACCCAATGACCTCAACATCCAGGGCCTCCTCAGGACACCAAACATCCAGGGCCTCACGGTTATTGCACGATTCCTAAGTAGCTGCAAGGGATCCCGCTGTTAGATCTGCTGAGTGGGATCTTATCTCTAAGGCTGCTGCAAGGATTCCTGGGTGCCAAGCTTATAAGGTCACACCAGATTCAATTCAATTCAATTTTATTTATATAGCGCCAATTCATGAAACATGTCATCTCGAGGCAATTTACAAAGTCAATATCAGTCAGATTATACAGATTGGTCAAAAATTTCCTATATAAGGGAACCAGTTGATTGCTTCAAAGTCCCGACAAGCAGCATTCACTCCTGAAGAAGCGTAGAGCTACAGGGAGAGTCGTCTGCATTGTCCATGGCTTTGCAGCAATCCTTCATACTGAGCAAGCATAAAGCGACAGTGGAAAGAAAAACCACCCATTAGCGGGAAGGAAAAACCTCCAGCAGAACCGGGCTCAGTATGAACGGTCATCTGCCTCGACCGACTGGGGGTTACAGAAGACAGAGCAGAGACACAAGACAGACAAAAAAGCACAGAAGCACACATTGATCTAGTAATCTGTTCTACATTAGATGGTAATAGCGGGTGATCGGTGTTCCTTGGATGATGTCACAGTTAACAGAACGTCAGACCAGGTGTGCCTACTATGAAGAAAAAGAGAGAACAAAAAGTTAAAAGCTGAAATGACGACACTCATTTCAATGTAATACAATGCAAATCTGGAGAACAGTAGACTGGAGAACAGTAGAAGTCAGTAGAGTGAGCAAAATAGGCCCTGATGTCCTCCAGTAGCCTAAGCCTATAGCAGCATAACTATAGAGGTAGCTCAGGGTAACATGAGCCACTCTAACTATAAGCTTTGTCAAAAAGGAAAGTTTTAAGATTAGTCTTAAAAATTGACAGGGTGTCTGCCTCACGGACCAAAACTGGGAGTTGGTTCCACAGGAGAGGAGCCTGATAGTTAAAGGATCTGCCTCCCATTCTACTTTTAGAGACTCTAGGAACCACCAGCAGACCTGCAGTCTGAGAGCGAAGTGCTCTGTTAGGAATATACGAGGTAATCAGAGCTCTGATATATGATGGAGCTTGATTATTAAGGGCTTTATACGTTAGAAGAAGAATTTTAAATTCTATTCTTGATTTAACAGGAAGCCAATGAAGGGAAGCTAAAATTGGAGAAATATGATCCCTCTTGTTGATTTTCATCAGAACTCTTGCCGCAGCATTTTGGATCAGCTGAAGATTTCGAACTGCATTTTGTGTACTTCCTGATAGTAAAGAATTACAATAGTCCAGCCTTGAAGTAACAAATGCATGGATGCCAAGATCGAGGTCACGCTGAGTCAGGGGGTCCTACCTGCCAGGTTCCAGCCATTTGTCAGAATCGCCTACAGCCTCCAACAGCCCTGCACCATCGCCGACAGCCTACAAGAGCCTCGCACCATTTCAGAAGGCCTCCAAGAGTCCTGCTCCACTGGTGACAGCCTTCTGCGATTCTGATACGCCACCGATGGTCTCCTATCATTCTGCATTCAAGTATGGGAGCGTCGGGGCATGCTCTTTAAGAGATGATGGCTGTTATTCTAGGGTATCTCCTCCCAGATCCTGAACAGAGCTTCACTGAGCTCCTGGACTGTCTGAGGTGTTATCTGGTGGCATCAGATGGATTTAGATCAGTGGAACATGGAGGCCAGCCAATTATATCAATACCTTCATTCTTCAGGAAATGCCTGGATACTCTTGCCACATTAGACCAGGCATTGTTATGCCCCAGGAGGAACACACTGCACCAGCAAAGGGTCTCACAATGGATTTAAGGATTTCATCCCATTAGAGTCAGGTTGCCATTGTGGAATGTATCAACTTTGATCCGTTTTTATACACTTGTATGAAGGTTTAACATGTTTTTATATGCTTCTACATGCTTTTATATGCTTCAAAGTAGAATGTGAGTAGATTAGGGTAAAATGCGCTGTTTGTGCAAAGTACCAGAAGAGAGTCTCAAGGCCAGGTCAGCAATTAGCAGAAGAAATGTTTTCAAGGCCACCAGCGAGCGAAGAAAAGAGAACAACTCCATTTATGGTATAAGCAGATGTTAGGGAGTAAGAACCGAAAAGGTGTGTGCGTCATTTGTTGTGTGACTCTGTGAAATCCTCCTTGTATTTGAAATTAATAAAACGAGCATGAACGGGGGAGAGAGCCAGAGTCACAGTCGCGGCCCGCAGATGCGGCGGGTGCACCTGCTCTCCCTTCGCGAAGGTGAAACTAAATTCTGCGTCCTGGCTGAGTCTTTGTTTTAAGTCCTGCACAACGAATCAACGAACCCGGAGAAGCAAGATGGCTTCAACACCATCTTTTATCTCATCTGTGCTTTCCCCCATGGAAATGCCTCCCCAGACCAACACTGACCCTCCACAAAACTGATCAGGCTGAAAAATGTTGCAGGCATAATGTATTCTGCAGGTTCTCCAGACCCATGTCATGACATTTTGTAGCTTTCTGACCCACATGCAAGTACCTCTTAGGAGACACATGGCAGAGTTTGTCTTTAATAATATTTATTGAATGGATGAATACTGGTATAGACAGGTCAGGGAAAATGGTCAGGAACTGGGAGGCAGACTGCGGGAGAAGAGAGAGACGTCAGTGTGGAAACAGGTGATAAATTGTTGAAGTGATACAGAGTGGTTCTTACTCAGATTTAGCAGAAAGTTAACCAAGGATGAGTGGTGCAGGTCCATGGCATCTGGCTTAAAGTGGCTGAGATGTTGGCAGAAGCTGCAGTGAGATCATAGGAGGGCGAACAGGATAGCTGGACCTCAGTAGACTTAAACACAGCTGACTGTAATAAAGAAGTCCAAGGTTTGAGGGTGATGGCTTGTGAGGACTAGTTCCAGGAAGATGTTCACACAGAATCCCAGATGACAGAGTGAGGGCAAAAACCTTAGAGTGGAAGACACAAGGAATTCATTTCTTTCAAAGGTTCAGTAAATGAAGCTAGGAAAGCAAGGAGGCTAGAGGTACTACATAGGTTAACACTCAGGCAAAGAGTGATCAGCAGCAACTCCCTTTAAGCTTCAGCAGAGGAGATTATTGAGAGCAGGTGTGCTGAGCACCAAGCTCAGTCCGACCCATCAGGAGGAACTGCAGCTCTGAGGAGGAGAACAGACCACAACAAAACACAAACCATTATAACACTTCCATGTTGTCACATGAACTCAGAGTGAACCAGCTCTCATAAAGAACAGTGCACCAGTGCAGAACCTGCCAATTCTGGAGTTCTCTGGCAAATGGCAGTCAAGCTCCATGGTGCCAGGCAACGAGCACAGGGCCTACAGATGTACCATCCTGGTGGAGTAGGACAGCGTGTGCAACATCTGTAGGGTTCAGGTATTGCCTCATGTAATGGTATGCCTCAAATGCAAAATTACTGAAAAGAAGTCAAAGAAACACAAAGAGGGAAAAAATAATTTGGCCTCCACCTGCAAAAGCATGCCTGTTTTTGTGGTTGTGTTACTTTTGCCTCTTTAGTGGACAGTAGTGATGTTACGTGATGTGCCGAGGCTTCAAGACGTGTGTCGAGTAATGGAGGGGGCGTTTCCGCAATGCGCGTATCAAGGCTTGCTTCATTTAGGGGAGGAGCCGAAAACGATGACGTCCGAAGCCTCGCTGCCCGGCTGTACCACGTGACTGCTTCGGGAAGTGGTTCAGATTTCGGTGCGGGGTTTGACAGCTTTAGAAACCCCACAGGCTCCATTCAAAATGTGGGTTGTTGTAGGCGAGTTGCGGTCAGTTGAGAGAGTGGATAGAGTTTTGATAGTTTGGATAGCAGAGTTTGGATAGTGGTTATTTAGTTTGAGACAGTTAGTTTGGTGTTTGGAGAGTTTAGGAGAGAGATAGATAGATAGGAGATCAGTGCTCTCAACTATCACGCATTGACCGTCACTGACTTCACACGGTCACACGCAAACATGACATTTTTCACGCATAAAAATCCCAACGCCCATCTGGGCAGCGGACGATAAAAACTCCGCCTTCTGCTGAGATGTTTCAACTTCTTTCACAGCTTGTGGCCATCATTCCTGCTGCAGTTCATGTTAACATAGCAGCAGGAGGAGCGATCAGAGTTATGAATAATTTTAGTCTTAACCAGCGGTGAAAGTGAGCCGGTAAGGTCCTGTACTACGTACGCAGGAGGGGAGGGGGCGGGGGAAGAGAGCTGCTGCCAGATATTGCATTCATTCAGATCCAGTGATGGCTGCACTCTGGATCATAAAACAGTTCTGCTCACCAGATGCAGTTTAAAACGCTACGTCTGGTTATAAGTTGTTTTTATTAATTCTGCATTTTTTAACTACATGTACCGTACTTCTGTGCCTCAGCGCTTCGGTGCGCTGCTGCCTTGCGCTTTTTTCAGGTGCGCAAAATTACGTTACTTGTAATTTGGGTGCGCGCTTTTAAGAGTCATTTTAAAGAACTTGTAACATCAGGAGGTTGATCTCAGACCGGTCAGCTCCTGCTCCTGCACCCATCATCTCCCATCCGGTTACTAATCATCATTCTACTCATTAATTTCAATAAACTGCAATAGAACAAACTCTGTGTGTGCGTGCTCTGTCCGAGTTCACGTAGACAAATCATGACAGTAACAGTTTAAACGTTTAATGAAAAGATAAGTAGTGATTGACGAGAGAGGCAGGCAGAACCAGCCTGACCAGGAATTGGTTGCAGACAGTACAGGACAAACCAGTGATTATGTTGGGGACTGACCAAAACTGGCGATATGGACCAAGGAACCACCAGAATAGGCAAAGCAAGCACCTGGAACTCACAGGGAAAAAGGCAGACTTATGCAGCACGCAGATACTGGCAGCATTCGACAGTGAGGGCTGAAAACACGAACGAAGCAGAAGAGTCCAGCTGGCTGAGCACACAGGAACTGGTAGAGGCACAGCCCATCACACAAGACGAGACAATCTGGCAGGGATGAGTTGGCTGGGGCAGGGTATATAGCCGGTAGAAAAGGTGAGCAGAGTTGACTAATTAATTTCAGCAGGTGGATCTGATCAGGGCACAGTGGTGGCTGGAAGATGACTGAGCTGAATGGTTGGTGGCTGAGGAGTGGACTGAGCTGAATCCAGAAAAGTCCAAACAAAAAAAACAAAACCTGAATCATGAAATTTTCAGCAAACATATTAAGTGTAACAATTTGCCTTTGTTTCTTTGGGAAGACAGGGCTTCTACATGTTCTAAAACATTCAGTCAAAATGATTTCTTTTCACCAATGACCAATTTCATTACAGAGAAAAAATCTAATAAGACTTGGAGCAAAAATAAATTTGCTGCTTTTAAATTTCTGTCATTAATGTCCCTGTGGTGGTCTTGACCGCTCAGGGCTCGAAGCACTGAACTATCCCAGACTCTTCCACTGAAATGTTTTTATTAAATGTCTGCAGTCTTCATTTATGTTCCTGATTCAGCAGTTATAATTTTTCATAATTGTTGATATATATATAAATATCCACGATGGGCTAAAAAGACAAACAGAGATGTGGAAGGTTAAGAGGCAGTTTCTTTCAATGGACAAAGAAGGAGAGGCAGTGTGCTGCGGTGGTGAGAGAGCAAAATGCTTCACAGCCTCAGGGATGTGCTGCTGAAAGAGACAGCCTAATGGAAGGTCTCTGTGAGGAGTGTTGACAGTCTATTTGCTTCCACCCAGTCAGCAGCTCTCCTCACTGTGACTGAAAACAGGTGCACTTTAAAATTCCAGCAAGTGGGGAGCTTTTAGTGGAAAACAAATTATTTCTAATTAAAGGCATGAATACGTATTTAATGAACCCGAGCTAGTTTCATCTTCACCTCCTGGAGGGGACTGTGTATACATTCATACTGAGATAATTATTGTCCATCAGTGAGAGCAAGAAGGACACAGAGAAACAATAAAAGGGTTAAAAAATCTTGTCACCAGATGCAGTTTAAAACACTACGTCTGGTTATAAGTTGTTAACCAGACGTTGTCGATATAAATAAGCTATTCATTTGGACGGTGTTTTTTTTCTTTTCAATATTCTAAGATGTAGTGATATTTCCTGAACAGCAGGGGTTTACTCTGGAGTGAAAAGAAAACTAATACAGATTCTTTTTGCTTTTGGTCACAGTTAAATGTTTCAAAATATCAAATTTTAATATCAGACCAACATAACCTCAGCAAATACAATATGCATACATAACAGTACAGTTATGTAGTTTACTTATGTTTTTATGTATCACAATAAAAAAGCTGTCCAAACCAACCTTGGCCTTTGTGAAATGTTTATTCCCCTACATGTTAAATCATGTGATTAAGCACCATTTTTGGAAAACTAAGTTCAATGTTACTACTTCAGACAGGCCTGATTTCTCTGTGAGTAGTAGAACCAATTAAGGATTTAAGTAGAAAGAATGTATCTGAAAACCGTGACGTAATCCAAAAACCTCATGATCCTAGTGTTGGGTCATGTTCTGTGCGTGTGTGCATTCTATCCTTTCCATGGCAATCCGTGGATTCTCCTATTGACACATCTCCTTTGGAAACTTACACCATTGTTATCTCCTTCTAAATCCGTCATTCGCACAATACTCTCCTAGTCAAAATGTCTGGCTAGAGATATCCATCTGAAATCCTCCACTGAGAAGCTAAAAGCGTGCAAATAGTCCTTAGCATCAGATAAAATTTAAATGTTAGAATCAAAATAAGACAGATAGCAGTCACTTTACATGACAATGCAAATTAGTGTGTAATTGCATGAATGTATCAGACCAAAAACTCCGATAGGTTGGAAAGTGTGCAAATAGTCATTAGCAAAAATCGAAATGTTCAAGTTAATTGATGCTCAAGACAAAACCTCAGGTAGCAGTCAGTTCACAAAATGATGTAAAAATACTGTGCAATTGCATGGATGTATTAGACAGACATTCAGTCATTAGCATTAGACTGAAGAGCCGTTATTGGGCCTTCTTCACCAGGTGGGAGGTGTTCACAGTCCAGGATGATTCCGAGCTAATGTGAATGCCAAGAAACTTTATGCTGTCCACATGCACCACCACCTCCTCATGTATGCAGAGAGGAGCATATTCAGTCTTCCAGCATGTCCTGTAGTCCACTGTGACCTCTTTGGTCTTGCTGGTGTTCTGGATGAGGTTATTCTTGGAGCACCACTGTATCAGATTGTGGACCTCTTCTCTGTAGTGGGTCCTACCATTGTTGGCTATGAGACCCACCACAGTGGTGTTGTCTGCAAAACATGTTTGTGGGGTGAAGAGCAGAGCAAGTCGTGTGTGACAAGGTTGAAGAGGGCAGGGCTGAGAACACAGCCCTCTGGCATGCCCGTGTTGAGGATCAGTGGGGCAGATGTGTTTCCCTATCCTCACCACCTGAGGCCTGTTGGAATTATCTGCACTGCTCTGGATCAGTGACTTCCTTACTGTATGTAGGTAGCAATGATAATAACCAAACTGAGCTCTTTAAAAATGGTCTGAGTCGATATTCACAAAGATTCTAAGGATCCTCTCAGAGAGCTTCTATCTTAGCCTAAAATCCCTGCCAAGTAGTATTAGCTTAAGAGTGATTCAAATATTGCTGAGAGCGACTGAGTAAAGCTGGGCATACACTGTACGTCCGAACGTAGACAGAAGAAGACGAAGAAGAAGAAGAAGAAGAAGAAGAAGAAGAAGACGACGAAGAAGAAGACGGAAGTGTCGATGGCTGTGGATAGCAGATTCTAATATAACAGATCTTGAATTATCTCAAATAAATGGCAGTAAAACAGTTATTAGATCAATACTTCATCCATCTATGTTAACTGAAATTGATGTAGATTTAACCTTGTTGTATAAATGGAAAAACAAACAGGATATTTGTTACTATAGTTCTGTGTTGTGTTCTGTGTTGTCCGAGAGGAAGACGGAAGAAGAATCTACTTGTTTGCACGTGCGCACTGCGCGAGGTTGGGGGAAAAACGGCTCGTAAACTGTCGTAGCTCTGCTTGAACAGCAGGATGCGCTCACGAAAACCTCACGACGGCCGACTGAATTTCAAACATGTTTGATTTCAACCGACCGTCCGATTCCTGATCGGGAGGTGGTCGTGAGAAGTCAGTCGCCCTTCCTCCCCCCCTGTACGATCAAGCTGAAATTCGGCCCGATTCAATAAATGCTCGCACGACTGAAGAATCGGGCCGAAAAGGGCAAGAACTCGTACAGTGTATGCGGGGCTTAAGGAAATGACAGAGATTTTTATCTTAGTGAGGAGGTGTGGTTGACCCCCTTGCTAGGTGTGATGCTGTCCTCGAGGAGCTGTGATTGGTTGTTATAAGAAACAAACAAAGACCACAAATGTGCCCCTAGTAATAAATGGAGATAAATTGACCACTTAAGACTAGATTAAGAAGCTCTCTTAAGGCCTAGCGTGCTTTGTGAATACTTTTTATCTTACCAAGGTAAAATCCTCAGACAAATCTTAGAATTCAGAAGATTCTAAGATTTTACTTAGAGCTGCTTTTAATCTTAGGATTCTTTGTTAACACAGGCGATATACTTTACTGCCAAATATTTCAGACTGGAGGAGCAGAAGGTACTGATGGTTTTTGTAACTGTCCACCAAGAGTTATAAATATATAGTGCCAAATCTCACCGTGGCCTTAATGCTCAGAAATTGGCCATTAAGACCTACAGTGGGAATGTAGGCTTAGAGCTCTTAGGGTTCAGCCAGGTAGAACTTTGAGACACTAGGTTGTGTACTTTGGGGTGATGGGGATGGGCGATGGGAGTTTTCATTATCCTGGTGTTTGGTTGTGGTATCTGCATGTGTGAGTCCTCACCTTGAAAAGAAGATCTCTGTTTGGTGACTTGTCTAAGGCAGATGGTCCACCTGTGTGGAACCTCCCAAATAGCCAGCTGGAGATATTAGGAACAGCAGAACAACCAGACTTTGCTTGAGGCTCATCCTATGTGAGTCAAGCGCTCTGCATTTTCTTGCTGATTTAATAAATTGAAAAGCAGATTTCAACCAAAGTCATTGACATCTGTCAGCTTTTGAACACCAGCAAATCACAGTAAGATCCATTATATACAAATGAAGAAAACGTGGAACAGTGGTTCACTTTGCCAGGAGTGATCAACCAATTAAAACTAAATTGGGCAAAATATAATCTGTGAGAGACTTCCTGAGCTAAAATGACTGCTGGCCAAATATAACACAAACTTCTGCCTCACTGTTTTACAAAGAAATCCTATTCACAAAACCCAAGACATTCTGGATAGGTTTCTATGGACTGATGAAACAAAGATGGGAACTTTTATGAATATGTGCTTCCCATTAAATCTGGCATGAAGCTGGTCCATCATTTCAGAAAAAGAATATAACGACAGGCAAACATGGTAGTGGTAGTGTGATGGTCTGCAGCTGCTTTGGTTCTTCAGAACCATAACGACTTGCAAATTTCCAACTGATGGAACCATGAATGCTGCCCTCTACCAGAAAATGCTGAAGGAGAATGTCCGTCCGTCCTTTTGTGATCATTGTCCAACTTGGACAATGATCACAAAAGGACGGATGGACACCAGAAAGAAGCACTCCAGCAAGTCTTTTTTGTGAATGGGTACAGAAAAAGATGGTTTTGAGTAGGCTAATCTAAGTCTTGACCTAAATCTAATTAAGCTGCTATAGAATGTTTGCAAAAAGACATGCTAGAAAACCTTCCAGTGTGACTGAAATAAAACAATTCTACAAAGAAGGGCTGATGGTAGGTTTCATGGCAGTCATTGCACCCAAAGGAGTCACAACTCATTATTAGGATTAGGGGGCAATACGTTTTTCACATAAGGCCAAGTTGCCTTATGTGATGTGCTTAATGAATGAAATCAACTTTTTGCAATTTCTATTTACTCATTTGATTTTTGTCTGATGTTTAAAACTAGTTTGATGATGTGACAAGAAAGCAAAAACAGAAGAAATCTAGAGGGTTCAGTGTTTTATATACCTGGTAGGTTTTTTTCTCGCTGGTAAAACTTCTAAAATGCATTAGCACTTTGATATTACCCAGTGGTGTTCAGTGATGATTTGAATGTGTGTCAAATACTAGAGCAGCAAACTTGGAATTCAAAGAGAAAATAAAGACCCCTATGATTATGAAAATCCCAACATGACCACTGTCTAATCAAATCATTCATCCCCACATATTGTACACATTCATAATTCATGAAAAATAACTTTTGTGTTAAGTATGCTTTTTCAATTTGTAATATAATCTTGAAAGCGGCTAAATGAATATCCCTTTCTGTATGTGTTAGTAGTTCAAAATAGACTTGGTCTAGTTCCCACATGTATAGCAGCTTGATGGAGCCACAGCAAACCAATGAGAAATTATGCAATGCTTTGGCACATCCTTCCGAGGAAATCCAAAAACATTTTGTCTTTGTGGGGCAGACCAGCCTGGGGAGTAACTGTTCACAGTAAGATAGCAGCTTTGGTTTCTTCAAGGCACCCGTGGCTACTTGTTTTTTGAGAGCAGCTTTCTATTTTAGGCAAATCACCACCAAGCTAGGCTGCATGGTACTCAGCACTGCACATCAGAATTTACTTTGGCAAACTTAATTACACCATGGAATCTCCCACCACCCTTACTTCTCCTTGTATTTTTCTGATGAAAGAAAATATTAGTGATGCACTGATGGGAGATCCATTTCCAAACCTTTTTTTTTTACAAAAACTCTGACCTACCAATTAGGCTATCTCTTTACAAAATATAACGTGTTTTCTTTGCAGACACATTCATTATTTATATCAAGAGCAGATGCGACATCACACCCTTTGTGTGAAAGACAGCAGCTGCTTTTAACAATGGATTTACTACAAAGATAAAAGGATTTCATTGTTAACATTTTAAAATGTCTTTAGTATTTTATTTTGGTGATTGACACAGTTTGAGTAGTTCTGTAAAGGTGTAAGTCGCAGTCTCTGCACATTTTCCTTATAGTGAATGTATATTTCACTAAACTCTGCGATTTCCAAAAGTCTGTCAATATTTTCAGAGCTCAAATGGATAAAATAAGAGTAACAAACCTGTGATACACCCAGGCTTCCTGGATGTAGACCCTGAATCTTTTAGTCCTTCTCCAAGTCCAGCAAACATTCTGTGATTTATTGTAGGTTCTACCTGCAGTAAATCATGGGACAGGGTGAGCCACGAAGGATACTCCGGACCCATCCTTCAAATCTGGGAAAAAGAAGGGCCGCATTTGGAGCAGCCTTCGAATTTGGACATCCTTCGTCACATCACTATGATATAATCGGCCTACAAATCCAGCCTGTGAAGGATGCAGCCCCTGAATTTAGACATAGCCTTCCAGCTACAGGATCCACCCACACAGCAACGACCCCCTGACTGGCTGACAACCCCAACAGCTTCTTCTGTAGGTTTGCCATCCACACCTCATTCCCACACAAGAGGACTCGGAAGAGGACAAGAAAAAGTGGATCGGCTGGTCTAAGTTACACTGCTGTGAAACAAAATAAGCATATTTGCACAACCTCCCTTTTCTATTTATATATAAAAAAAGAGTACACACATGTACATACTGCTGTTATTTATTGTTTATGATTATTTATATTTTTATACCTAATGTTTGTACTCCATGATGGCTGTAACCAAAGTAAAATTCATTCCTTGATTTTAGAATTACAAATACATATTGAAAAACATATTTCAAAATGGGCAATTGTATTACATCTGGATATTGTAATGGTCTGATACAACATCAATATGATGTAAACCATCAAACGTTTTTGACATCTTTGGAAAGTGGAAGGTCACTTGCCGAAGAGCATCCTTGTTTTGAGATTGAGACTCAAACTTTCAAACAAAAACAAAATTTCAATACCAGACAAAAGGTAACCTGAGTAAAAACAGAAGCAGTTTTCAAATAATAACCTGAGAAAATAGACATAAATTTTCAACACTGACCAAAACTGGGGCAAATGAGATGTGCAGAGCTTAAAATGTTTTGGGTCCTTTTGGAACCTTCTGGATGAGACGTGATGGGCTCTTGAAAATTTTTTTAGGCTGGCCTCTTCTTGGAAGTCCATGTATTCTTCCCATCTGGATATTGGTTGTCACTACAATTCATCGGAAACCAATGTCTTTTAACCCTTTTCAGCTTTATATTCTTCAGTAACTTTGTATTTAATCTTTTCTGAAATGATGTTGCTTATTGAGTTATGACAGACAGGTTCTGTTTAAGTGATTTTTTTTTATTTAACAGATCAAGCCAAACATTGCTAGTTAAACCGAAGCAAAAACTTGTGTTATATCGAACAACACAACTTATGATTTAAAAATGAAGCAACTACATTTTCACATTGTCATGATTTGTCTTTGGATGAACCCGGACACAGCACGCACACACAGAGCTAGTTCTTAAAGTGAATTTATTGAACAGGGTGGAAGATTGATGACGAGAGGAACCAGAGTCTTTTATGGACGGAGATGAAGGATGCAGAAGCTGGCTGACAGGAGGAGTGTGGGGTGACTGACCAGGAGGAAACTCTGGAGCGGAGAACTTGAGACCGTGGAACAGCTGCAGAACTTGAGACCGTGGAACAGCTGCAGAACTTGAGACCGTGGAACAGCTGCAGAACTTGAGACCGTGGAACAGTTGCAGAACTTGAGACCGTGGAAACAGCTGCAGAACTTGAGACCGTGGAACAGTTGCAGAACTTGAGACCGTGGAACTGCTGCAGAACTTGAGACCGTGGAACAACTGCAGAACTTGAGCAGAATGGAACCCAGGAGATGCAAACAGGAGTAGAGGACTTGAGTAGGAACAGAAGCGTGTCTAGGGTTGAGGCTGGCTGGAACAAAACTGAAGTGAAGTCTTCTGACGGAACAAAACAGGAAAACTGAGCTGATACAGGGTTCTGGCAGAGACTGAGCAGGAGAAGAACACTAAGGACCGGCGAGCAAGAACAGACTGAGGTGAGTATAAATAAGGGTGGAACCAGGTGGGAGCAGTTGGAGGTTGATTGCAGCCTGACAGGTGGAATCAATCATTCTGCGCTGGGAAGGGAGGGAGGCAGCGAGGCTCAGACTGCAGCCTACAAGCTGCATCCTGACACACATAGGACCAGGTTGGTTTGGATATTGTAAAATATGTTTTTTTACTCAGATTGTGCTTGTCTGAACTTTACAATTTAAGGGCAAATATTTTCTCATGGCTCTGTAACATCATTGTTAATAGCAAAGAAAGGAACATAGGAAAAAAAAACATTCTAATTACCAAGGTTCAAAGAATGCAGCATGATTTGAAATTAAAGTTGGGTGAGGATAAAGAGGGGATAAATGATAATTCAGCTCTGGGTCTGAATGTGACACATCGTCGCCTGCATATTTAAAATATTGAAACCACAGGTTTGAAGTGTCAGGTTTCTTTAACTGCCTTTATTTTACTTTTTTTGGAGATTGTTGTAAAATAACAGATATAATATTATGTTCTGAATGATTGACTGATATACATACTGTACATTTCATCTTTTTAATATTTCTCTTTCGCTTAACATTAACCATGAGTTCAACGATAGTCACTTCAAAGGTATTAAGAAGGCATACAGGTCCATTTACTATCCAAATAAATTATATTAAATACAAACTTATTTCAATCAGTCCATGTCATTCTATCTCAGTTCTAATAGGAGTGTAATGGTACACAGTTTTGTATTTTGGGATTAAAGTCATGCTTAGGTATGCTGTTAGTTTGCTACATTCAAGAACTGACAAAAAGGTTTGTTTATATTTTTATTTAATTAATAAAGGATAAGTGGGTTTGGCCGCCTACTGGACTGATTGGTGGATGAATTATACAACAACGAAACTATCCATTATCTATACCTGCTTATCATTGCAGGGTCAAGGTGAGGCTGGTGTATATCTTTAGCGGTCTTTGGGTGAGAAGTGGGGTACACTCTGATAGATTGCCAGTCCATCACATTAATAAAGCCAATTGAAAATTGTCTATGTTGTTTACGAATTATTTAATAGGACTGTGAATACATTTGAAAATAAAAACTATTTAATTCACTTTGGAGTTTTTTGATAGACAATCCAATGTACGAGATGTACTTGAATGGACCTTAAAAGCTCAGCTGTTGGGGATTTGCGTCTGATCAATGTATTGTCTCTTCTGATATGCTGTGTGGCGTTTTGGACTGGTTGAATGCTCCAGGCATTTCGCCCAATCAGCTCAAAGAGTTCTGCTGAAGGTCCTGCCTTTCCCCAAACAGATTCCGTAGGAGAAGTCCCAGATTGATAATGTGCAATAGTGCTACACATTATCAATCTGGCTGGCCAGGTTAGCAAACCTTAAGCAGCGTTTAGTGACAGCTGGGAGTCCTCACCATTTTGTTTCGTTTTCACTCTTTAAAGTTGCGCTACAGAACATTGCTATGCACATTTAGCTCCACACATAAACATGTTGCATGTGTTCAGGTATAAAACAACACTTTATTAATTGCTATATGTGTATTTTTATTTCTTATTGCGATTATGTATTTTTTGTGCTGGTTTATCAAAGAAAATCACAATAAATACAGTGAGGTTTGTGGTTTTGATGTGGCAAAATGTGAAAAAAATCCTAGTTGTGAATAGCTGTTCTAAGGCACTGTAGATTTAGCTTAAAGTATCCCATTTCAGTGAGCACAACAGATTGCTTCTATAATTAAGCACAAAACAAGCTAAACAAGCACTCAGGTGTGAAATGCAAGTTGGTTGAAAGAAGTGATGCCAGGCGTCTTACTCAGAGTTAATCGTTAAATTTCTTTGCGTTTTATGCACTCATTGCACAGTGTCATGATCATCGGTTGACTGCATTTGATCACCAAATTTCCTGTTACCTACCATATAGTGTGCTTTGTTTTCACAGCAAGCATTAATTACTTCAGAAGTACCTTCTAATTTGTCTGTTTGTGCTGAAGAGAAGGTTTACATGGCAACCCATGGCAATACAGAAGAGTTTTCTCTTTTAGACCAACATGAAGTACAGCATATTGTGAAGATGAATGAAAGGGATTCATTGTTAATATTTTTTTTTACAGAGTTAACCACTGTTTGCTGCAAATACTTCTGGTCTAGAATTTGACAAGGTGATTCTATCACACGGTTTAGGGTTGTCACAATACTAAAATTTGATACCGATACCAAGACAAATTCTCAATACCATTTCCGATACCCCAGCTACATTTTCAGTGTTCATTCTAGAGAAGAGAAAAAAATGTGATTACAACATTCTAATATTTTAACTTCTTTAATTAGGACAAAACCAATAGGTAGGGGAAAATTCAGCCCCCATTTAAAAAAAAAAACTTAACTTCCCCATTTTGGCTAGACAATAGACAAGACTCAGTTAAATTGTTCATATCCTTTATGGAAGTATGTACCTTTGGTTCAGTTGTGTAATTCTATTTTATTATAATCTTTAGTGTGTACCTCGCCTCTCGTCCAGTGAATTGCTGGACGTAGGCACCATCTCCCCACAATGCTTCAAGGAAAAGTGGGTATAGACAATGGATGGGTGAATCTTTAGTGTACCTCCGTGTGCTTATATCTCCCTGTCAATTTGCTGTTGATACAAACAAATGTCACCACTGAAGGCCAAAAAAAGGACAATTCTATACTAAAATAAATTATATTTCAAGTCAAACATAGATCTGTCACAAACACAACTTATGTTTTACTTTGTAAACAGGTATCTGGTTAATGCAAATGTATTAAAGCTATAGTTGGTAATCCTCTTCAGAAACACTTTTTGTTATACCGGGTGAAATGGTCTGCTGCCCTCACCGTATTCTTTGAAAATGACAGAGTCGCAAGAAGCAAACTGCGTATGAGTTTAAGAGAAGAAGAGGAAGGTCTCAGTAGAAAGAAAAAAGACCAGTATGGATTTGGGAGATTTGTGGACACATTTTATGCAGGTTAGTGAGAGGAGATAAAGGGAGAACACTGACAAAACGGAATAAGCTCAGGAGGAAAGTGACTCTTTACCAACCATCAGCTTTACACATTTTTTACTATCAGGCTTAGTGACCTGTTAGCACAAACAAAGAAAAAAACAACAACATAGAACTAAACAGTTTTCTCTCCCTAGGAAATACCTCTTCCTGTGATCATTGTTGTGAAGTTGAGGGTTGAGCACGTGCGATGGGCCAGAGCAGGGGAGACCAACATTGTGCCGACGGGTACCAGGTAGCCCTCGAGGACCATATGTGGGGCCCTCAAGCCTGTTCAAAAAATAGCACAACCCTCCAGTGAGCTGCATCTAAAATGTTTTATTTAGTTGCTCTTCCTTTTTAATCATACTTGTACTTACATAGATTTAAAATGATAAATGCATTAAAACATATCTATATTACATAAAGTTAAAGTGAGCTCTGATTCTTCTAGTTCAAAGGTCAGCACAGGTAGCCATTTGTATGACACAGTACCAATGATGTAGCTCTCAACTTCTAAAAGGTTCGTGACCACTGGACTAGTGAGTTGCGTGGCAGCTACTCTCGGTTTAAGCTGCCAGAGTAGGCGGTTTACCTGTACTAGTATGCTTGTGTAGCAAACAAAGATGTGGTTTCAATGTGGTCTTCTTTAGAGAATGGGGAAAACTGCTTCATCAATATAATCATAGACAGCATCTTGACTTGGGGGATCTTCCCATACGGAAAAAAACTGGAAAAAACATATAAGAATTTACCACTACCTCAGTAGTAAATATTTATATAAGGATAATATGTGCAATATATGGTTTACTCCTGAAAGTGGCCCCTTTTGCATTTTTCTCATACAACTATATTATGAGAAACAAGTATCCATAAAGTGAACATTGTGTATGACATTTATAGGTAATGTGCATGATAAACTATATTTTCTTTAAATGTTCCATGTAATGTTCGTAGTTTTTAATTATATGTTACAGTTCAAAATGTATATGCATTTTATATGTAAATCAACACAATTTATATGTTTTTTGTTTGAAGTGTGTAATTACTGTAAAGAAAATGTATGATGTCTTTCTATGTTTTTTATATGTCAACCAATTTAAAATTACTGTCACTATAAAAAAAACAGTTTTTCTTTTTGACTTCTGTACACAATTCTGTAAACTTTTAAACTGCTAGAGCAGACATGGTTAACATGCAATTATTAATTCCTGCCATGTAGTGGTATATGTCAATATAGATCTGTAATATGGAAAAAATAGGCCTAGACGTTTCACAGATGTAAACATTCAGCTTTTTTATTAAGTGAAAAACAAACAGCTATACAAACTACAGTAGCTGTATTACTTTAGATTACAATTAACATGCCAATCTCACTAACATGCCCTCAACACTAATTAAATGGGCTCCAAAGGCAGCAATTTAACTGTGAGGTGTGGAGGTTTTACTTTTAGACCTGAGCTCGGTAATCTTGGCATTGATCGTGGTTCCAATGCTGGACAGTGGATACCCTGGAAACCTCTCAAGAGTTGCACCTACACATGAAACAAACACAGAAAAATGCAAACATGTACTATAGTAGGCTGTTGTCAGGAAATACAGAATAGTGCACTGAATAGTGAATATAAACATAAAAGCTTTCATAAAGCTGAAAACCTACTGTAAATGGCATCCAATTTATTTTTGTCCAGTGGTAGACGAGTATCTCCTCCACTTCTTTTGGTCCCCCGAAGATTGCTCACCAGTAATATTTCCAATGGGAAGACGGCAGTGAGGAGATGCCTCACAAACACAGTGGCTGAATTTGAATTGAGGGCATAGGTCCATGCTAGTTTGTCAATCATGACTCCAGTCCCAGGATGAATCTCCACCTGTTTAGATAAGGACACAAGGAGAGCATTAAAACTGGAATATGTTTTGTCATCTCAACATATGTGAAGCAATATTCCAGATTAAAAGCATTCTAGGGTCTATTTGAACATGGGAACGAGTAAAACTTTTGTTCAAAAGTGATTTTAAACGCATAGCAGCATTTTCTAGTTTGATGGATGGAAGCATTCACAGCACTTTAGCTTGTAATTAACACTCTATGGACAGATCGTAGGATGCATTCAGTCGCAATTTAACCACTAACAAGGCTCAATATAGAATGATACTTCATCAGTTGTATCAAGAGGATCCCTACACAAAATATGAGCGTCAAAAACATTGTAAGTGTAAACAAAGTTAATTTAAAAAGAATGTTTATGAAGACTCTGTTCAAATGGACCCTAGAATGATTCTTTCCCAGAATATTGCTTTAAGATACTGTATAAAGGGTTACATACTCATTGCAAGGACGTCTCACATACAGTACATCTATTTTCTATCTTAAGTATTTATTTATTCTTTGAAAATAGATTACCTTAGATGGCTGGGAGACAGTTGGTGATGGAATGGGGGGAGATGCAGATGTGGCTGTAGAGAGCCTAGAACTTGGGGACTTATCAGGGGTGGGTCCTGAACTGGATGTTGACCGAGGAGAACCTTGCAAGGTCAGCCTTGGTGTGGTAGTCTTAGGATGTGTAATAGAATCCATTATTTTTTTCATGCCATATAGGAGTCCTGGCACATCTAGTTGGATGGAACAGAACAGAAACAGTTGTCATCACTCCACAAGCTAGCCTACAGTATAGTCACAATACTTCCTACAGTTATTTAGACAAAATGTGTATCTGTGTAGTTGTTAGGGCTGGGCGATATGGACCAAAAGTCATATCCCGATATATTTAGGTTGAATATCGATATACGATATATATCCCGATATTTTTTCCGCAAAGTTAGAGCTGTAAAATGAAATGTTCAGTCAAATATGTTATTGAAAACTCACTACTCAAAATAAAATGTAAACATAAAACTGGAGTGCCTTTTTTTAAATCAAAGCTCCGTAAGGTGCACATTTAAATAAAAAAATATCTTAAATAAAAATAGCCTATAAAATAAAATAGGTCAATCTTTTTCTGAAATAAATATATTTCTATGAGAAAAGTGTGCAGTTCCACAGCAGTGCAGAGAGGGGAGCAGTGTAAAGAGCTCCGGTCAGCTTGCGTGGAGCAAGGATCACGGCGCAAATTTGAACTATATCGATATATGCGATATGGTCTAATCCCATATCGCATTTTAAAATATATCGATATATCATTTATATCGATATATCGCCCAGCCCTAGTAGTTGTCTAATGGCTCAATATGAATATGACTCAACTACAGTTCATAAGAAGCAGTTGTTGTGGATGGGCCTCCCACAACGTAATGATTTGCACTAAGTCCTTCAAAAATTCTAAGTTCTTGGTAAGGCAGTTAAAAATATCAAACAGTAGTCAAAAAGTGAACAAAAGTAGCTGAGTCTCAGTCCAGGGTGGTTTATTGCAACAACACAAGACAACCACACGTGAGATGTGCTCCGGACAACATCATCTGACAACATACAGAAAGCGGTCGGTTTAAATACATTCTCTGGATCTTTGAGCTCCTCCTGTGAGCCACTCCTTTTTTACATAATTTCCATTGTTTTTTCCACGGATATCTTTGTTAATTTTTTACCTATCAGTGGAAACTTTTATGGGGCGTGCTTTTTTTAAAACAAGGTTACACATTACAGCTCCTCCCAATCATGGCCCCTGCTCATTTCCATATGGTTACACGTCATTACTTTTTCGGACTTGGACCTTGCATATTCTGTGTTCATTTTGGAGTCTTTCATGTTCTGCTTTACATTGCAAATGGCTTGCCCTTTTGACCCAGAGGTTTTTCAATTTCCCCTGGTAAATTGGTAAATTCCATTGACCCCCTAATTCTTATTCTGGACTTGTTGGTGACACACACACATGTTTCTTAGGTGAATGTTTACAGCACCCCTTATATCAATTGTGATAAGACTATATTTATTATAAGATATTCATTGTGAGATATTAATCCACTACATTCCCCCCTGTGATCCTGTAAAGGGTCACAAAATAAATCACACTCTACAAATGATTGTCTATTTATCATAGCTATGAATGTCTAGAGTAAATAGTACTAATATAACAAAGGCTAATTGTAATTAATACTTAGCACATCACAAACGTACCACGATTAATACCAACGTCTAAGATCAAAACACACTTCTACTAGTAGTAAGGGAAACACAAAACTATGATCACACAGTAAAACATAAGATTTATAGTTAAACAAAGAGGGAACCCCCCCCCCCTTTGGCACTCTTGTGAGGACTTTTCCCCTTGCTTACTTTTTTTATAGAAGGATTTTCAGGATTTGTTTCAGCAATGTTAATGGGCCTCAGGTTGACATATCCGTGCAGCTTGAACACCTGTTAGGACACCTCAACCCTTTACCCAGGGTGCATTGGACACCCTACATCAAACGAGTTGATGTTTAAATATTAATACCAAATACTCCATCATGCCCGCTGTATCAGGCTAACCAGTCACTTAATGGTCAGTAGACCTTCATTACAACCAACATATGAGCAATCCTATCGATGCTCCCTGCACAGTATTAGTACTGTCACATAGGTTATATACATACATAATTATATTTATCTTTTTAAGCATGCACCATCATATTTATTATTGAAGTATACATAATCATTTCATCATTCACATCAGCTTAGTTTTCTCTTTTCTTTTTTTTTTCTTTTTTATTGAAAGTTCTAAGGTTGGGGATTAGGGAAAACCACCCCCCTTGGAGGTCGATTCCCCAGTCCTTCTGTGGAAGTCCCAGGAGCTTGTCCCTGTAGCTGTGCCAGTGTCGTAGCAGCTAAACGCCACTGCAGTACTTGCCGCCTTGCTGTGTCCCGTTCTGCTGTCATTTGCAGCAGTTTTTCCTGTAAATTGACAATAGTTTGTTGAGCATCCTGAAGTCGTCGTGTCAGATTGTCCTGTTCCTGGGTTAACTGGCATACTCTAGCCTTATATTTGGCTTTGTATGTGCTGCGGCGAATTGCGAATATGTGCTTCTTTGACGCCGGAGATAGACCTTTGACTAGCAGAGTGTAAACTCCAGTATCCATGGAGGCAATTTCAGTTTTTAGGTCCTGGGCGGTTCTGTAACGATCCAGAGGGCTCATTAGAAACCCCTGGACGTGGCTCATCTCGAGGGAGCTCAGTTGCATCTGCTGAAAAATATTAACAGTAGGCTCCAATGCAGGATTTCCCATTGCGGTGGGACCCGTCGTCCTCGTGCCCGATGTAGATGGCCTCTCATGACCAGCTCCGTTTGGCCTTCCTTGGCCCGGTGTGGATGGAAACTCCAAGGCAGCTGTGTCCGGCAATCCTCGGTCTGCTGGGTCCTCGGGGCTGAGTGGGCTGAAGATGATCCTCAGGGCCCCTGGTGATGGTGGGTCATCCATGTGTATCTCTCCCAGGTCCACCATTCCTCCCGGTAGTGCAGCGCTAGGGCCCTCTGCTGGATCGTCTGGACGCCTATTAGGGAGACCAGTGCCTGTACCTACATATGCTTGTGTGCCTAACGACGCATGTGCGGCGTCTGTGTTTCTTCTATTTGCACGTCCCTGCCAATCCTCAGCGGGTGTGTGGTGCACATTAAAATAAGCGTCCGCCATTTTCAGCAGTCTGCATGTGGAGACATAGTATGTTATAGGTATATATCCACATGAGGCACATACTTTTCCTACAAGAATTTATAAATACTTTTAGCATGCAAATTACTATGTCTAAGCTAATCTATAAATACTTGATATACAAATAACTATATCTACAGTTGATTATAAAGACTTAGCATGCCATGTACTATTTATGTAATATATATAAAAAAAAATATGCACGTACCTGGTGGGGGTGAGAGGGGATCATGGTATTACTTTATATGTCTTGGTCTATCTGTACCTCTATTATGGGGAATTGACCAGTTACTTTCACAATAAGTTTTGAGACCAACCCCCGAATGAGGGGTACGATGCAGCAGATAACTACTAATATTATCAATATTATAGTTCCTAGTATTATTCCTGCCGCTTTGAGGTATCTTGTCCACCCAAGCTTATTGAACCAATCCCAAAACCCCTTCAGCTGAGTGTTCCAGTTGGATCTCTCCACATGTTCATCTCTCATGCGCTTCATTTCTTGAAGAACACCTGTCAGGCTGCCGTTAATATCAGTATGCATAGGGATTAAAGTACAACAATCTGTCCCGATATAATCACATAGCCCCTGGTCTCCGGCCATACGGGATTCCAGTACGAACCTATGTTGTAAAACCATTAGTGATGTAGCATGTAATTGTTCTTTTATAAGGTCTACGCCCTTTATTGTAAAATTTATAAACCTTTGTTGATTGTACCATAGGAGATTTATCCATCTACTATTTCGAGCTATGTATTGCGCATTGGTAATTGTTCCGACGAATGGTATCGAGCCGACTCCTCTCCCAGATTTTATCCAATCACTTCCTATAGCAGCATGTTTCTCTGGCACCCCTAATGGGACCTGATCCCATGTAATGTATACTTCATCTGACATTTGCCAATTCTGTTTGTGCTCAGTAGGAGTGCTTCTTTTTGTACGGTTTCTCATTTCATTAGGTGTTTTGTTGCTGATTTTTTGATTATCTACTATTAATTTTAGTTGTCCTGTAAGCATCACTGGAGCACAGATACCTTCCCACTGAGGAGGCAGTGAGGATAGTATTTGCTCAGTATTGTGACACAACCAAAAAATGTCTCCTAAAGGGACAGATCCTTGCGCCAGACTCCTTACTCGGTATTGAGCTACTGTTGTAGATTGGAAGTCATAGATAATATTTCCTCCATCTGGTACTATTTGTTTACAACTTATATTACTTTTAAGGCTAGTTTCACATAGTTTGATGTAGCTAACGTTCCCTCCTGCTGCCGGTGGGTACCACGGTATTTTATTACATTTCACCATCTCATCTGCAGTCTCCATTTTGCTAGAGGTTCTTTTGGTTACCTCTTCTAATTCTGTTCCTCGTGCTATACAAAATGGAAAGCTTAGTTTAGCCGGCTTTTGCACTACTGGAGGGAGGGAAGATGTACTCATTACTGTATTTATTGAGGAGGTTATTGCTTCGGGGCATCTTTTCCTGTCTTTTGTCCATGATGGTAAACCTGCAGCCATATGCATAACACAGTGAGCAAAACATTCTGATATGTCTGTGCAGTCGCCTATTTTACTTCCGGGTATACTCTGAAGGGTCGGTAACTGCTTAGCATTATAACAGGCTATACAATCATCTTTAGGGCGCTTTTTAGCTGTAAACATAGCTTGAACCGAAAATTGTATCCATTGTTGAAACATATTCGTTTGCCATTGTGACGTTTTTAATTTATTCAGATCCCTTTTCTGTCTTTTGTTTATTAATTTTACTACTCTATGAGCTCTTTCTATCGTCATTATTTGTTTTGTTAGTATGTTTTGGCACATGTTTGTTTTGCATCTTACCGTAATGATCACCATCCCATCCCCACGGCAGTCCATGCTTTGTGGAGTTCCAAGCCAATGTTTTCCCATTGACTCGTCTCCTAAAATTTCCTCAGACATCACATAGTCATAACCTTCGGTTTGCACATGCATTAATGATTTATTCTCCCCACCGTTATTACTGATTATCCCTTGGTTAGTAGCTAGTGTTATCATTGCTAGTGCACATGTCTCTGTTTGACGCTTTACATGTGAGTGTGCATTGTTAGTGGTGAGCTTAATAAGATCCCCCCTTGTTAACCCAAACAGGGTTAACAACAGAAGAAAACTAGTCAGATTCGGAAGAAGACGCATACGAGTGACGCCCAGACGGCGATGGAGTGGGCGGACACGACCCGCTCGCCGACCCAGACGTGCCGTCCGAGGGAGTGGATAGGGAGGGAGGGGGTGGGGAAGGTGAAGGTGAGGGATGTGGAGAAGGGGAAACAATTCCAGCACTGTCTGATGAGTGATGAGAAAAAGGTTCTTCCAGTGCCTCAGAGCTGGGTGAGTCTGAGACAGACCTGCTAGGAGTCTGAGTGGCAGGAGAATCATCATTACTGCTGCCAAAGTCAGAAGGCGAATCGGAAGCAAAAGAATGAACATTATCATTCTCAGAGTCCCCTGACAGTGAAGCCCGTCGGGCTGCCAAGCGGGCTGATCGTCTCTGGCCATCAGACGACGACGGGGCTGAGGATGCATCAGTGCTCGCCCCAGGTACGACATCAGACGCCTGTGAATGTGCTATGGTAGTATGCGGAGGGAGACTTGCTGCTGCCCTTTCAGCATGCGCAGAGCCCGTCGGTCCTGGATCAAGGCCAGGTGGGTCTGGTGGACGATGACGTGTGCAGTGGTTCTTATGGAACCAGAAGGGCTTACCTTCAACTTTTAGGGCAGTGGGGGTGGTAAGAACAACTTTAAAGGGCCCTTCCCTACGAGGTTCGTTCCACTGACGTCTAAATACTCGTATGAACACTCTGTCACCGACTTGGACGTCTCTGACGTCCACTGGAATACGTGTCTCGTCTCGGTTGTGAGCTGCTTTCACCTGTTGAAATATAAGTCTGTGAATACGGGTTAGGGACCTGAGGTAGTCCCCCAGTTCACGTTCAAGTTGCGCCAGGGAAATCTCCTCCTGGGGCCCTCGCACCTGTGGGAGAGGCATAGGTCGACCTGTAAGCATTTCATGAGGAGTAAGATGGGTTAATCGGTTAGTTTGAGAACGCATTGCCATCAGTGCAATCGGCAACGCATCCACCCACGTCAGGCGGTTATTGCTATCAGCAATAATCTTTGCAATCTTGGTTTTGAGCACACCGTTGGCTCGTTCGACGGAAGCCTGTGACTGGGGATGGTAAACACAACCAAACTTTTGTTTTATACACAACTGGGTGAACATCACCTGGATGACCTGTGAAATAAAGTGAGGTCCGTTATCAGATGAAATAGTATCAGGCATACCAAACCTGGGAAACACTTCTTTACATAAAAACCTTGCTGCTGATTTGTGATCGTTTTTAGCAGTGGGGCAGGCTTCTATCCACCTGCTGAAACGACAAACAACCACAAGCATGTATCTCTTTCCCTGCACACGAGTTAACATGTCAACATAATCCATAATCAGATGACGAAAAGGGCCATCCGGCATAGGGATATGTGCTAAGGGTTGTGTGAACATTTTTCTCACATTGTACTTGGGGCAGTGTGGGCATATAGCTAATTCTCTGTCTACCATAGGTGTCAAATAAGGTGACCACCATACTGCCTGCAATTTTCGAACAACCTGGGCGCGCGAACAATGATCAGGTTCATGCATTATTCTGATAGCTGTTGGTAATAAGGACAAAGGAAGTACAAAATGTCCTCGGAAACTTCGCCACAACCCTGCATGGGGGTGTGATGTGCGCACCGCCCCCCTTTGCACCCACAAACGTTTTTCTGCTTCAGAGACGCTGTTCTGTGCCTCAATTAATGAGGCTAAATTAGTGATGGGTTCACAGTCAGCTGCAAGAACCATTGGTCCTTGTATTGCAGGTCCTGTGGCTTCTTTGGCTGCCTCATCTGCTAAGTTATTTCCTATTGCTATAGGTGTTTTTGCTGTCTGATGGGCCGTACATTTTACTATAGCTAACGCAGATGGGAGCTGCATGGCTTGTATTAATTCCATGACAGCCTGCCCATGTGTCACCGGGGTGCCATCAGTTCGAACAAAACCCCGCTGTTTCCAGATGCTCGCGTTTATATGGCATACCCCATAACCATACGCACTGTCTGTATAAATGGTGACTCTTTTACCTGTAGCTAATTTACATGCAGCTGTTAATGCTTTTATCTCTGCCAATTGGGCAGAGCAAGGTTGGTCAAGGCTCATGGACTGAACTTTTGTATAGGTGCCGTCGGGGTCAAGCCGGACCACTCCATATCCTGCTTTGTTCCCCGTCTCACCTCTGACGCATGATCCGTCAACAAACAATGTTAGATCGGACGGGATTGGTTGATTGTATAAATCCTCCCTTACTTTCATGAAGGCGTCCGTCTCCTTGAGACAATCATGGGGCTCACCTTCTGTTGGCAAAACCATCCTAGTGGCCGGGTTGATCGTGACACAACGTTGCACGGTAAGGTCAGGTCCTGAAAGCAGAACTTCATAACCAGTGCGACGAGCTTGGGTTATCACGAAGCGTGGGCTTGTGAGCAGTGCATGTAATTGATGTGATGTATACAAGAAAATAGGGTGGCCCATAGTAATTACTGAGGCCTTTTTGTATGCAAATGCCGCTGCTGCCAAGCCTTGATAACAAGGAGGCAGGCCTTCTTCAACTCCATCTAATTTTGTACTGTAATAAGAAATTGGTTGTTTACCTGTGGGGGTGTCTTGCATCAATACTGCACATGCATACCCTTGTCGCTCTGCCACGTACAGATGAAATGGTTTGCCATAATCTGGATTGGCCAGAGCAGGAGCCGTTTGGAGATCTTGTTTTAGCAGCTGAAACGCTCCCTCTGCCTCGTCTGTCCACTGTAACTGAGCCGACTGGTGTCCTTGGCCTGCGGCTTTAATAAGTGCTCTCAATGGAGCAGATTTGATGGCGTAATCACACACCCACGGTCTGCTGTAACCTGCCATGCCAAGGAAAGACAACATGTGACCAACAGTTTGAGGTTTGGGCAATTTGGTAATGGCTTCTATTTGGGACGGTGCGATAGACCTCTTGTCCCCAATGAGTTGCCTGCCGAGGTATTCTACTATTTGTAGACAGAATTGTAATTTTTGTTTACTTACTTTGTGTCCTCCTTCTGCCAATGCAGTCAACACCGTAATGGAGTCTTTTTCACACTGCTCTTTTGAGGCAGAACAGATCAAAATGTCATCAACATACATCAACATGGTGGATGGTAAGTCTAAGTGATTCAGATCATTTGCCAGCACACGATTAAAAATAGATGGTGAATGTACAAACCCTTGGGGTAATCGTGTGTACGTATATTGCTGACCTTTGTACGTAAATGCAAACAGATACTGGGAATCTGGATGCACAGGCACACTGAAAAATGCTGAACACAGATCTATCACAGTGAACCATTTAGTACCCGGGGGTATGTTGCTTAACAATGTATGGGGGTCTGGTACTATCGGTATTTCTTCTGCTACAATGGCATTGATTAATCTTAGATCATGGACTAATCTATATTCATTACCGTTAGGCTTTTTGATGGGGAAAAATTGGTGTGTTACAGGGGCTTACTGTCGGTTTTAGAACGCCTACAGTTTCTAATCCTGTTATAATGGGCTGTATGCCTTCTACTGCTTCATGTTTGAGGGGGTATTGTCTTTGAAAGGGTAATTTAGCATTTAATTTGGTGGTGAATTTGATGGGGTCAGCTGATTTTACCAAACCTACATCTGTTTTGCTTTTGGACCACACCTGCTCAGGAACTTGTTCTAATAGTGATGCGTGCTCCTCAGTCACCGCCATTTGTCTTTTCCCAGGCACTTTGATGTGTTCTGCTATTACTTCATCTGCTTGTGAAAATGAGATTTTGAAGAATAGTCCATCTTTTGATACACTAATCCGGTTCCATGCAGTATCGATCCATTCCGTGACTTTCTTGGCTTCTTGAATCATGGGACCCAGGTCGTGCGACTCGTACTGGTCAGCAATCAGCAATGTGACATGCGGCGCTGAATCAGTGACCTGGAACCATTCGGCAATGTCTTTTTCAGGAAACTTGACAACGGCTGCGGCTCCTTGTGGCCCAACCATTATGTCAGCATATTGGATGACAGTTGTTTTGTTGTTAATTTCTTCATCCCAGCTTTTCTCATAGTCTTCATGTTTCTGTCCTTTATCATAAAACATGGTGCAATGGAGGGGTAGGAAAGGCTCTTTAGATTCATCGTAGTGGTTCATTATCAGAGGTCTCCATGTTTCCCACTCCAATTGGAGGAAAGAAGTAGGTGACGTGAGTTTCATCCAAAATACTTGGTCTTCTGGGTCATGATTTTTCATTTGTAGTGTCATCTGTGGGCCCAGTGGCATCATGAAGGCTTTGCTGTTGTCAGTTGCTTCAAAATAAATTCCATTTGGAGTGCATTTAATCTTTGCGTTGAGCTGGCATAACACATCTCTGCCCAGCAGATTAATTGGCGTATCTGCTGAATAAAGTAGTGGTGCATACACAGTCTTTTCTCCTATAATCATGGGAACTGGCTCAGTCATGGGTATTATTTGGGTTTTCCCAGAGAAACCTACCGTTCGAATCTTTGATGCTGAGAGAGGCAGACCAATTCCATTTTTTCCTATGCAGGAGTACGCAGCACCTGTATCAATCATGAATTGATGATGGCTGTCATATATTGTGACATCAATTGTGGGTTCCGTTTGTGGGCGTTGTGTTAATACAGGTAGAATGGCCTCTCTTTCAGGTTTCTCTGGGCACCCCTATTGCCAGTACGCTTCAGGCCCTGCTGCACTGCTGGCAGGTCCTGTGGCAGGGTGCTGGGGTCCCATCCATGGATTGGTTGGGCAGTCTCTTTGCATGTGTCCGACTTGACCACATCCCCAGCACTGCAGCCTCAGCTGCTGTTGTCCCATTTCTGGACCCGCCTGGGGCATCCGCTGGTATTGTCCGTGAGGGGGCCTCCTTGGGGCTCCTTGTTGTCCTCTCCATCTTCCCCGCATGGGTGGCCCCCCTCTTCCTCTTCCAGTCATCACGTGCTGGGGACTTGTTCCCTGATTTAGATGCACATGGATAGGGGGAACCTGTTGAGTTTGGGCCCCTCCTGCAGGTGGTGCTGTTGGATACTGCATCTGCTGTGTGGGTGGAGGGATGGTGGGAGATATCACTGGGGCTTGAACGACTTCACCTCCTGCTGGTCCACTCTCAGCTGTGGGAGGGGCTGCCACTGTCAGCGCGGCTTGATGTTTGGGCTTCTCTCTGTCTCTCTTTGCTTTTGTTAATTCTCCAATTTGCAGTTGGGTCAACTTTGTGGCCAACATCTTGCTTTGGTCTTCAAGCGCTTGTTTTTCAGCTCGGTGCATGTTTACATAATGTATGACATGCTCCGAGAACGCAGGCCAGTCCATTTTTATGAGTCCCACCACTCCATCTAGTTTGGCCTGTACTTCTTTGGGCATGGCACCTTTAACGTACATTTTAAATAGTGCCTTGGTTGATTCTTGCTCATCCCATTCACTTCCTGTCTCTGCTTTCCACATTTGTTGAAACTTGTGCAGAAACTGGGCTGGGCTCTCATCATCTTTTAGACATTCTTCTTTCAGCTTGGTTGGGTCTCTGCGTGAGGGATATTTGTTTCTCAGGGCTTCCCATACTCGGGGTCTCATATGGTTGAAGGGTAACCCATCACACCGGTGCCCGCGCATGACCCCTGGAAGCCCAGCCTCCACAAACACTTCTTTGGCTGCTGAGTGTCCTGCCATTTTTATTAGCAGTGCTTTGATGTCTCCTGCTGCCAAGTTGATGCCCCCCGTGATTTCTTCTAGCTTTTCTATCCATTTGTCTGCTCCGTCTGCCAGCGGCGTCAGTCTTCCTGCAAGCGTTATCATGTCCATAAATGACCATGGCATGTAGCGGTCATCATTCGGCCCTTTGGAAATCAAGGGCATGATCTTAGCCTCCTGCCCCTGTGCTGCTGCACGTAGATGTGCTTGCGATCTCGTTTCCATTGCATGATTGCGGTGCTCTTCCACCTCCACATCCACCTCAAGTTCAGTTGCAAGTTGTTTTTTCACACCTGAAAGCATCGCTCTCCTTTCCGTGACCTCCCGAGGTCTTACAGCTGGGCCCTTCCCGCTCTGTCTGGTCCTGCTGACAAAATGTGGGGATATTATGTCGTTCCCATCATCCAGACGTTCAGCTGCGTCCCATAGTTCCATATTTCTTTCTCTTTCATCCTCTTCCTCTTTTTCTGCTTCTGTGAGCGTAGTTTTGAAGTGCTGGTCAGGGTGGTCTGCGAGGTCAATCTGGGCTGCCTCCTCCATCCGCTGTTCAACTTCCTGTCTTTGCTTCTCTTCTCGTTGCTTTCTTGCACATCTCTGTAATTCTTTTAAGTTTCCCTCATATTCCTTTACTTCTTTTCTCAGTCTTTCCACCTCCTCTTGTTCCTCTTTTTTTCGACTTTCTGCTTCCCTCTGTCTCTCCAAACGTTCCCTATGTTTCCCCCAGCTTCGGGTTAATTTAAGGCACTCCTGCAATTCCTCCAGCTCTGCAGTTGTTCTTTCTTCCACTGATTCTGACCTTTCTTTTGGATTTGATTTTCTAAGTGCCTGAGGGAGAGTCGTGGGCCATCCGACTGATGCGGGCAAATGAGCCCTAGGAGGTGTCGGTGGGCTGGAGCAGGCACTATCCTCCTCCTCATCTAACGAGCAACTTGGCATCTCTTCTTGGCTTATATTTCCCCAATTTCTCTGCTGTCTATCTCTTTTTCCTTTTTCTCCCTCCCCCTCGTTATCCATTACTAATTTTAACCTCCCTGTGATTTTACCCCTACTAATTTTATCTGTACACACTGGGTACTGCCCTGCTGCTGTGGCCTGGTAAGGTGGTGGCTTAGAACCAGTAAACTCAGGTGCTGTTGGGATTTTATTACTTTCAACTTTAAAATATCGCAAGATATCTCTCTGTTCAGCATGTTTCTGTTTCTTACGCAACTGCGTTTGGTCATTTCTTGCATCGTTATGCCGCAGCCTTTCTTCTACTTCATCATAGCATAATGGATCAAAACTACCTTCTATAGGCCAGCGATTTTTTCCAGATGTTATTTTATGCCATTCCATCATGCATTTTTGAATTCTGCGTTTGTTAGAAGGATGTGTTATCATTACTAATTTAGCAGGCGTCAGTTCCTTAGTCTGTTTGCTCACGTTGGTTCCCATGGCACTTAGCAGTCAGCGGACACTGTGGCCTGTGTCTATTTACTTAGGGCTGAACGATTTTGGAAATAATCTAATTATGCTTCTCCTTGCTACTGTAATTTTAATGTGATTATTTCCAATCTAATTTTACTCACATATAAACAACAAATCTACTTTGTTTCCTTGCTGTGCAGCTCAATTGTTAAAAGACTCACCGCATCTAAATTCAGAACAGCAATGATTTTGTTTTAACCTAACTATATTTTAACCTAGGTTGCAATTTTTTACCTTTCTCTTTATTAATCGTAAGTAAAGAAAGAATGGCCTATACCTAGAGTTGTTTGTACACAAGGACTAGTTACACCTAGAACCTTTATTGTTTCTATTAATCAGAATGTTATTCAATAGACTAGCTTTTAGTTAATTTGGACATTTAATCCTTGTTAAATTTAAGGTGCAGTCTACGGGCAAGTCTAGCTTTAAACTAATTGATCTGTATTTTTATGCTACGTATGATTATAGAGACTTCCAAATCCAGTAATAAAATTAGATTATCTCCCTGCTGCTATTGTCTTTCTTTTAGCTAACGTTTTTGTCAACACCTAATGGACACGTTTTAGTTTTATAATTTTTAGTAGCTACAAATTGTAAACTCTGTGATTTTGGAAATTACGTTTATATTAAGACTGCTATTAATTGTCCAGCCCAGCTATTTACTAACCCTCTTAGTCCCTATTTGTCTGCTCTTTATCGGGTCCTGCTCTTTCCAATATAGATTTTTCCTTTTTTAACTTTTTACCTTTTTCGATCTGTTATATTTCAACAATCTAGGGTTAGGGTATTTCTGTTATGCTGAACTTTTCTTGTTTTATCCTTTGTTTTATAGTTTTTTATTATATATATTTTACTACTATCAGTTATTATTGTTTATCATTATCTTATCTTTTTATGTTTTATTGCTTAAATTTTATTTTGTTCTATACTTTGTTTCTTTCGAATATATATATCTGTATCCTTATCACTGTCAATTTATTATTATCTTATTTCTATGTATTATTATTATAGTTCCCGTTTTTCCCTTATTTCCCTTTTTAACAATTAATCTACACTTTACATACACTGACACAGACAGACATGTATTTTAGCTCTCACCTATTGCACTTCTTGTGCGTTACTCTGCAGGTCTATATTATTCTTACAATAACTTTCCTCACTGTCTCTTACAGTGGCATACGCGTTTTTCCCAGCTTCCCGGCCCCACTTTCACGCTGGACAAGTGAGGGACGTCTCCTTCGAGCGGTACTTTATACTCTGGTCTATCGCTTAGGCCAGGTCTCTTTAATCATCAATACTTTTGCACAACTTCATAGCACACTTCCTGACTATCACTTAGTCACCAATGCCCTTATTCTGCCACAAATATGAACCATACACTAAATGCATCCACTGCTCCGAGCGGCTGTCTCACCAGACTTATGTCAATCGCTTTGACCGGTCTGTCCCTACTTCTCTACCTATTATCTATTTCAGATACAAAACAGTTCTTTGCATCAATCAATACCTTACACAAAAATGCATCAGTTTTTCGTTAGCCATATATTCATGCACATATACTTTTTTCATCAATTGATACCTTAAACAAAATTGCAGCAGTTTACATTAGCCATATATTCAACACTTTAAACAAACATGCAGCCACATACAATTAGCCATATATTCAACACTTTTAAACAAACATGCAGCCACATACAATTAGCCATATATTCAACACTTTTAAACAAACATGCAGCCACATACAATTAGCCATATATTCAACACTTTAAACAAACATGCAGCCACATACAATTAGCCATATATTCACATACACATAAAACGACAATGCAGCCACACACACACACACACACACACCTCTGGACCGCTCCCCAGCTTATTCTGTTCTTCCTTTATGTTATTTTTGTATATATTCTTCTTGTTATGTTATTGTTTTGTGTATATTACTAAATTTAGATTACTAGGTTCTTTTAGGAGGGCTTTGTGATACCTGACATCCACTAGCCACCTGCCGGAGGCCGGTTCCCCACAAATTTAGATAATTATAACAAATTAGTATCTCACCTGTATTGGTGGATTCTTAAGGGCCCTTGGGGTTCCTGGCGTCCAACGTGTGGCAGCAGTCGTCCGGGATCACGCGTCCTCCTGGCTCGGCTCGCCAAAATGTTGTGGATGGGCCTCCCACAACGTAATGATTTGCACTAAGTCCTTCAAAAATTCTAAGTTCTTGGTAAGGCAGTTAAAAATATCAAACAGTAGTCAAAAAGTGAACAAAAGTAGCTGAGTCTCAGTCCAGGGTGGTTTATTGCAACAACACAAGACAACCACACGTGAGATGTGCTCCGGACAACATCATCTGACAACATACAGAAAGCGGTCGGTTTAAATACATTCTCTGGATCTTTGAGCTCCTCCTGTGAGCCACTCCTTTTTTACATAATTTCCATTGTTTTTTCCACGGATATCTTTGTTAATTTTTTACCTATCAGTGGAAACTTTTATGGGGCGTGCTTTTTTTAAAACAAGGTTACACATTACAGCTCCTCCCAATCATGGCCCCTGCTCATTTCCATATGGTTACACGTCATTACTTTTTCGGACTTGGACCTTGCATATTCTGTGTTCATTTTGGAGTCTTTCATGTTCTGCTTTACATTGCAAATGGCTTGCCCTTTTGACCCAGAGGTTTTTCAATTTCCTCTGGTAAATTGGTAAATTCCATTGACCCCCTAATTCTTATTCTGGACTTGTTGGTGACACACACACATGTTTCTTAGGTGAATGTTTACAGCACCCCTTATATCAATTGTGATAAGACTATATTTATTATAAGATATTCATTGTGAGATATTAATCCACTACACAGTGATACCTTGAAGAACCATTTCCTTCCATTTGGTGTTCTCTTCTTTAAGGTCCTTTACCTTCTGCTTTAACTTCACCAGTGTCTTTCTCAGGTCATGATTGTCAACTGAATGAGGCTGGCCAGGTCCATATGTCTTAAGGAAGTCTTCTGCAGGGTCCGCCCTCACCTTTGACTTATGGTTGTCAAGATAAACAGAATTGATAGCAATACTTGGTTACCCATAATGTACTGTAGAACTAAATCAGCAGTGTTCAATTTACATATTACCACTGGAAAATATGATAATTACATAAAGTACTGTAAGATAAAAGTAAATGAATGTTACCTTAACTTTCTTTGGCTCAGTCTCAATATCAGTGGAATCATCTGAATCGCCCCTATATTTTGAGGGGGCCACCGACACCCTTTTGGTCAGCTGTGGTCTTTCCACCTCTTCCAGCAGAGAGTTTAATTTACAGGTGTTTTCAAAGCGGGTACCTAGAGAATAGAGTTTGTCAAACACCATAGTTAATTTCAAACAACTAATTACTTTAGTCTATGGCAATTATAGTTCATACAGATAAAAAATATTGTTTATGATTGGATGCTAACCAATGCCTTTGAAGTGAGTGTTAATAGTGAGTTAAATAGGACAATTAAGGACAAACTTACCACTAACAAAAAGCACATCTCCTTTATAGTGAGGCCACCCTCCCTTTGGCTTCTTTCCGTGGCGCCACTCAATAAAGGCTGAGTAGGGGGAAATTGGATTTCCATCTTGGTCCATTTTGGAATCATCATAACTCCTTATAGCATCAGTTTTCACATCACTGAACTTCCCTGAATCTTCCCCTTCAATCCACTGTACCACAGCAAACTTTCTCTCCATATTCTTAAAAGATTAAAAGTAAATATATGCATTGTTAGCAATCAGCATAACACTGGGTATAGGCCTAAATGTGAGGAAGTCAAACACCAATCTTCTGCCAAAGGACACTTTAGATATTAATTTTAAGATACATCTCGACAGTGTAGCCTACCGGCTCCCTGCTATAACTTAACTCGCAGCTAGCAGCTAACTTTCTGTGAGTTAAGCTTTCCTACCAGAGCAACCTCACAAATTATTTGTATTTTTATTTTAAAAATATGAGCTCAACTACAACAGCAACACGTATATTACCATTACAAAAGGTAAGATTACTTAGTAATGTAACATTAACTTCGTCTGTGGCAGCTCCACCACTTCCAGTTATAGTTCTATCAGCTAACATTACCATTAAGTTAGAAGGCTACACTGTATGACATTAGGTAGCATTAACTAAAAGTTCTGTTAGCTTCAAAGGTGCCGTCTTCTGTAAACGAGGGAATGTTGGAAGCTACAGCCCAACAAAAATAGCTACACGAATGCACAACTATTTTAAGCCAAAACACTCAAATACTGGGTAATTCACTTACTTCTGGTCGATGCAATCCTTGGATTCTCTGGCTGACGTGACGACGACGGCTGGCATCAGTCCTCAATTCAAAAGTTTAGCCAGATCTCGTAGAATTTTGCGAGATCTGGAGTCGTGCCTTTTTCTTTGCATTCCGCGGTTTCGTTCTTTTCTTACCCGCTGTCGTTGTTCTTGACCTTCCGGGTTTGAATGATAATGGCAAAGACTAGGGCAGTATAGAGTAATTTATTTTAAAAGACAAATGATGAAAAGAAAACGCACTTCTCAGGTGAAAGAAAACGAATGGCTGAGGAAGAATGTTCCTAAACGTACTCTGAGCAGATGGAAAAGAAGGTTTGTAGCCTACAACCATTTCCTGATGCAGTTTTCTTTTGGCAACATCTTAATTAATTAATTAGTCCGTACCTGTTTATTTCTTAATTCGAAATAAATTAATTGATTAGCTGTTTAATTCTTAAGTAATTTTAGTAATCAGGGGTGGTTTGTTGGCGGACTTCCTGTTTGCGGTAAGGCGAATTGTGTCACTTCCTGTTGTCGCTGTGTGAACTGCAGTGTGTTGCTCCAGGCTTTCTCGCTTCTATATTTAAACCTCTTTGCTGTAACATCTGTTTCCAAAACATAAGCACTTTTAAAACATTTTCTCTGACTGCACATCACGTTTGAGAACTCCCCGTGTTTCACACGGTTTGCTTTTTGGCGTGGTAAGAGAGCGCTAGCCTAGCGTCTTTAGCCAAGCCTCAACCTCATAATGGCTTCTCCGTCTCTGACTAAGTCTCCTATCTGCTGCTCTCTGTGTCAGATGTCTCGCCGAGGAGCCGACCTTAATTATTGGCAGCTCCTTACTAAGAAGTAAAGACACCAAGGACCATAGTTAAATGCCTGCCAGGGGCCAGAACGGGCGACATAGAATCTTACCTAAAACTACTGGCTAAGGATAAGCGTAAATACAGTAAGATTGTTATTCACGCCGGCGGTAATGACACCCGGTCACGCCGATCGGAGGTCACTAAAGTTGGTGTTGCTTCGATGTGTGAGTTTGCTAAAACAATGTCGGACTCCGTAATTTTCTCTGGTCCCCTGCCTGATCTGACCAGTGATGACATGTTTAGCCGCATGTCATCATTCAACCGCTGGTTGTCTAGGTGGTGTCCCGAAAACGACGTGGGCTACATTGATAACTGGCGAACTTTCTGGGGAAAACCTGGTCTGATCCGGAGAGACGGCATCCATCCCACTTTGGATGGTGCAGCTCTTCTTTCTAGGAATCTGGCTGAATTTATTAGTTCTCCTAAATGCTGACAACCCAGGGTCCAGACCAGGAAGCAGAGCCGTAGTTTAACACACCTCTCTGCAGCTTCTGTACTGTTACCCACCCATTACCCAATGGCGTACCGCGCACGTGACGTCACCATCTCATGAGCAACGCCCCTTGCCGCTAAGGTAGGACAAACAGTGTGAGAGCGCACGTAGCAACCAGCCATTACACATGCAACAGATACAACGATATGACTGACTTTTCAGCTGTTAAACTATCACAAGAGGATGTCCAGGCGCCCAGTTTACTGGTAGAACTGTGGAACAACATACCAACGTTCAGGTCAAACGATGGCTTGAGTGTCGAGGGCTTAGAAAGACTGGAAAACGGGCCGAGTTGATAGAACGGTAAGTCGATGTTTTTCTCCTGCTCGGCGTTCATGGCGTCAGCGGCCGTTTTTTTCTGTTTGTAGTCACTGTCCAGGAATCGGTATAAATTGTCCGGCCCGCCGAACAATTTAGTCCGGTCCGGTGCCCAAAGGCATTATCATTATCCAACGGCTGTATCTCCTCGCTGCATCGACCGGTCTGCACCAGATTTGTTGTGAGTCATGGGGGAGCGCTGCCGAACGCGTTCGTGTGAATCGCCCGGTGGACGGGCCGGGAAAATGCGTGACAGCAACTGCGGTGGGGGGCGGCCGGCGTTGCGCAAACCCCGCCGGCCAGCTGGCCGGCCGGCACCGCAGCGGTGCGTGAACCCCGCCGGCCGGCCGGCACCACAGCGGTGGCCAATAGGCCGGAGCGGCGCTTGGCTGTGAGGGCCGATCGACGCCGCTTGCGGCTTTAACATCCTTCATATGCGGCCTATCAGCGTACCTCGAGTCGCTGTTGCACGTTCCATAACAACAATGTTTAAAAACCATGGTTAGGAGACGTCTTAGACTTAGAAAAAGCGGTAGTTTGATTGATTTCCGATAATCAGATTGATTTATTTTGTCTCACAGAAACCTGGCTACAAGAGGACTACGTTAGTATAAATGAGTCAACTCCCTCCAGTTATTTAAATTTCCACATTCCCAGATCTGTGGGAAGAGGAGGAGGAGTGGCAACCATCTTTCAGTCTGATTTATTAATTAGTCCCAGGCCAATTAATAACTACAGTTCTTTTGAACATTTAACCCTCAGTTTCCCTCATCCAAACTGCAAAGCAATAAAAACTCTTCTGTTTGTTGTTTTGTATCGTCCACCGGGCCCTTACACTCAGTTTCTGGATCAGCTGTCAGACTTCTTATCTGATTTGGTGTTAAACACTGACAAGGTTATTATAGTGGGTGATTTTAACATTCATGTTGACACTGAATGTGATAAGCTTAGTGTAGCCTTTAAAACTATCCTGGATTCAATTGGTTTTGTTCAAAATGTGCATAAACCAACGCACTCCTGGTTACATACTTTAGACCTTGTGCTGACATATGGCATTGATTGTGAAGAATTAACAATATTTCCTCACAACCCTGTCCTATCTGACCATTTTTTAATAACCTTTGAGTTTAATCAAATCTTGATGTTATTTTTGACCAAGACATGTCATTTAAATCCCATATTAAACAGGTTTCCAGAGTTTCCTTTTTTCACCTCCGGAATATTGCCAAAATTAGAAACATTCTGTCCAGGAGCGACACTGAAAAACTGGTCCATGCATTTGTTACTTCAAGGCTGGAGTATTGTAATTCTTTGCTATCAGGAAGTCCACAAAATGCAGTTCAAAGTCTTCAGCTGATCCAAAATGCTGCAGCAAGAGTTCTGATGAAAATCAACAAAAGGGATCATATTTCTCCAATTTTAGCTTCCCTTCATTGGCTTCCTGTTAAATCAAGAAAAGAATTTAAAATTCTTCTTCTAACGTATAAAGCCCTTAATAATCAAGCTCCATCATATATCAGAGCTCCGATTACCCCGTATGTTCCTAACAGAGCACTTCGCTCTCAGACTGCAGGTCTGCTGGTGGTTCCTAGAGTCTCTAAAAGTATAATGTCTTTATTGGATACCTACTGAAACAAGTCAAAAGCAGTCAAGCTGTTCCACAGCAAATCTGCAATCGAGTAGTACTGTCCCGTGCTTTCCCCCGTTTAGCAAAGCAATTCCTAGCAAGTGCACCTGCAGAAGTTAAAGAGTTCTGTAATGAAATGAGAACTGGAAAGCCACATGTCAAGAGATTCACTGAGATGAAAGGCCTTGGTTCACCAGAAGTAAGATAAATCTCTGTTTGTGACAAGGCTGCCCTCCACACAGTAAAAGATATTCCAACAAATTCTCCTGTTATGTACTACAAGAGAATGGCTGTAAATGGAGAAATTGTTCATGGTCACACTTACAGCAAAACAAAGCAAAGAAACAACTGTGTTGTGCTTTTGAAAGATGGGAGTATCTTTCCTTGACACTGGTGATGAGTGTTTATATGCCATTGGAAACTATGCCAATTGCACAGTGCAAAAGTTAGCCAATGGATCTCTCATCAAAACTTCTCTGAAGTACATGTCAACTATCCACTTTCCCAAAGGCTTTCACAAAGCCATCAACACTGCTCAGATAGTTAGGCCATGTTTGTATATTCAATGTACACAGTCCAGCTCGATTGTTTGTCGCTTACTGAAATCATACTACTGCAAATGATGGAATGAATTAAATAATTGTCAACATGGTCAATTAATCTGTTGCTATTGCTGATATTGAATTATATTCTAATATAAGATGCTACACATGTCTCTGATGTATAGCCAACATTACTGTAATTAAATGCAACATGTAGTAATGAAAAATGTGCATGTCATTTTGTATTTCTTTAATAAAGTGACATGACCTCTTGTCAGTTGAGGCTTGTGAAAAAAGAGACAAGTGTATAGCTGCTTTTTTGAATATCACAAGTCAATAAGACCTGTATAATAATTGGGATTCTGTAAAGTAAAAAGTATTTTTTACAGCATGTTAGATGTTCACAGTGCTATGTCAGTGGAATGTTGACAGTGTCAACATTTCTTATGGTTGTTGCAATACAATATTTGCATTATTGTGTTTTCACCATGGTTGACCAACACCTCTCTTCACACACTCTCAATTACACACACACACACCATCATACTTTTCTCTCTAACTCTCATACACAAACAACACAGCCATCAAGTTTAAGCAAACAATCATCATTTCCCTAGTTTTTTTCTATAATTATGTGTTAAAAATGAACTTTCTCCCACACTTATAAGGATATTGTATGTGGAATTAGTGTCATATATAGCCCTTACAGGTTACGCAGTTTTATATGTTTCATGCTACACATATTTACCAAGGATCTTGTAGCTGGTTTCACTGTCATATAAAAATCTTTCAGGATTCAGATAAAACATGTGAAAATTGTGTATGATTTGTCTATACCTTTTCCATATGGGTTCTTATGCAGCATTTAGACCGAACATGATTTAGGCATCAAAAAGGCATTGTTGGGAGGAACTACACTGTTCTTTTCCTCAAATGTGAAGAAATATTTACCGTGGCAGAAGTTTTGATAACTTATCTGAGACCTCTACTTCCTTGCTCATTTTTCCCCAGGCAAGGTCCTTTGTATTACTGTCTCTGAAGTGATAGCTTGACTGATCATAGATAATATGATGGACATGAACAGCGATGATGAGTTTGTCTTCCACTGTCAACTTCCCGACTATTCCTGGTCCTTCAGTCCCAACAGAAAATACACCACGACATCACATAGTGGAGTCTCTCAGATTTATTGAGCTGTCCAGCAACAAGAGTTCAGATTTTCCAACTCTAGCATCTGCTGCTTTGGACATGTGTCAAATGCTTGAAATCTCAAAACGTGAAGCAGCAGATGCACAAAAAGCTTCAAAAAGCACTCGCTGGACGCGCCCTGAGGCCTCTCGATGCTCATACACGCACATCACCATAGACGTCACATGTAAACCAGGTGCTCCTGATGCTCAAATCATGTTTGGTCAGAACATTACCCGGGGTTCCACTGAATGTGGAAGTGGTGCGGGAGCACCGTGGTTCGGACCACCAGACAAGTTGGGCAGTAAACTTAAAGCTGCGGTTGCTGTTGGAACAAGGTCTCCTCTGCTCCCTGCTTGCTTGGATTTTCATGCCTTTAACTTTTTATCTTCTCTTTATCTCTTAGCCAATACTACAGAAAGTTTGATTTCCCCCCCCCCCCCTGTGTGGACTATTTTAGTTGTCAACTAATCCACACAAGATGCCTCTTTACACCCCAGAGAAGTTAGAAAGACTTCTCAGAAAAAACGCTGTTATAGAAAGAATTCAACATGAAGTGGATATGGAGAAGAACCACCCAATTCCAACTAATCAGGAAAAGATGCCTGCCTTTACCACAGAGGACTTTGACACGCTTCTACAGAAAATAGCTGTTATGGAGCTGAAAATCCACCGACTCGAAGTGAATTTTGATGTAAACACCTCCCATGGAAATGAAACAATCATGCCTGTGATTCCGAACTGTGACCACCAGCCCAGCAACTCAGCAAACAAAGCTGTCTCCAACTAGAACCTATCTTGACAAAATGTCCCAATTCAGACAAATAAACTACAAAAGCTTAGAGGAAATCATTAATCAGCTAAGTTTCTTCTCCTGCTGCCTTGACGTTCTACCCACAGTTTTCTTTAAGAAAGTTTTGCCTGTCATAGCGTCAGGGATGGGCAGTATTTCTAATACAAGTATTTGAAATATGTATTTCAAATACAAAATGTCATGATTTTAGGTTCTGTCTTAGTTTTGAATTATGGAATAGTTTGAGTTTTGTTGTGGTTTGATTTTGTTCTTTGTTTTATACTATCTGTTAGGGTTTTGTAAGCTTTTAGCTCAGTTCTGTTCACCTGCCAGCTCACCTCCCTGTTTTTACCCTATTAGCTTGTCACTCCCCTGTCAGCAGTCACCAACCTATCAGTTCAGTTCTCTGTCAGTCACTTCCCTGCCTCTGATTAGTTCCAGCTGTTTTCCCTGTAATTAGTTTTCACTCCATTTCACCTGTGCACTTCACTATATAGTTCTGCCTCAGTCTTTAGTTCTCCGCCAGATCATTAACGAGCCTTCGGTGAGTTTTGTCCAGCGTTCTTATTCTGATAACCTGTTGATATTACCCGGATTGCCTTTTTGATTCTGAGCCAGCCTGTTCCCTGATCTGTTTTTCCTGCCCTGTCTGACTGATTTACCGGTTTACCGACCTGATTCTGTCCCATGGTTATCCGAGCTTGCTTTTGCCCTGTCTGTACCTCCACCTATTTTGGACTGCCTTTTGTGTACCGGATTTTGGACTGCCATTTTGACCATTGAGCCTTGCCTGTCCCTGTTTTATTATTAAATCCTGTTTTTTGCCTTCACCTCGCTTGTTTGGTTCGAATACTGGGTTTGCCTGATTCTAGTTCTTAACAGAATGATCTGGCCCCCCTAAAACCTATCGCCAAACAAGCTTGTAGAGGTTTTTTTTTTTCTCCCCTTAAATTTTTTTTTGCCTTTTTTTCCCCCTCCACAAACTATGGCTTTTGAGGGTTCCAGATTGGCGTTCTGTCCCCCTGGTGTCGGTCCCAGACGCCATCTCTCCAGTAGCCGCAGCAGCAGTAACTCGCTGCCTGCTCGGAGCTTACTGTTGGGAGGGCTGTTTTTAACAAATTCAGGTTCTGCTCAGAATAGAAGGGATCACTCACCCAGCGACACCGCTGTCGGCTCTGCCCATGGGTTTTATCCTGACCCAACTTTGTTTATGGAGGTCGAAGCGGAGGTGGTGCGGGATCTTCGCCCGGATCTTTTTCTCTCTCTCCCTCCAGAGGAGGAGATGCAGGGAACGCTGTGGGCTCCGCCGATCCCGGCTCTACCGAAGGAGTTAAACCTCCAGCAAGTCCTGCCGTCCCGCCGTCGGAGGAGGGGACGGAAACCTGTGGGTCGCTCCCTCACCCGTTCAGTTCGGCCGACAGGCGAGCCAGTACCGCGCCCGTCCGTTGTCACTTCCTGCCCAGTGGATCGGAGTCCGGTGCTCCCCAGTGCTGAGCAGCCCACAGCGCCTCCTGGTGGCGCCCGTGATGCTGAGGATCTGGCTCTGGAGGACCAGATAAGAACTTTTGCACCTATTATTAAACACCTTAGGGAGGCTCTTTTCAGCCAGTATTCAGAGGAGCTGGAGGCTAAATTAAAGGAAGTCGAGGGGCACTATAGAGCGGCTCTCCAGGGTTTCTATAATAGACTCGATCCTGTCCCCAAGGGTCCAGCCGACGCCTCGGCACCTGCACCTGTCCCAGAGGACCCGCCCTCTACCTCAGCTCCAGTGCCGGCTTCCGGCAGCTATAAAGCAGCACAGTCTGCGCAGCCGGCCCAAGACGCTGCAACCCCGGAGGGTCCGCAGCCGGCCCAAGACGCTGCAACCCAGGAGGGTCCGCAGCCGGCCCAAGACGCTGCAACCCAGGAGGATCCGCAGCCGGCCCAAGACGCTGCAACCCAGGAGGATCCGCAGCCGGCCCAAGACGCTGCAACCCAGGAGGGTCCGCAACCGGCCCAAGACGCTGCAACCCAGGAGGGCCCGCCGCCAGTCTGCGACGTGGGAACCCAGGAGGGCCCGCCGCCAGTCTGCGACGTGGGAACCCAGGAGGGCCCGCCGCCAGTCTGCGACGTGGGAACCCAGGAGGGCCCGCCGCCAGTCTGCGACGTGGGAACCCAGGAGGGTCTGCCGCCAGTCTGCGACGTGGGAACCCAGGAGGGTCTACCACTGGTCCACGAGGAGGGGGTTCAGACGAGCCCTCTTTCAGGCCGCAACTCTGGGGCTCATCGGGACACTGGGCGTCGTGGCCCTCGCCCAGACGACAAGCGGCGTCGTGGCCCTCGCCCAGACGACAAGCGGCGTCGTGGCCCTCGCCCAGACGACAAGCGGCGTCGCGGCCCTCGCCCAGACGACAAGCGGCGTCGCAGCCCTCGCCCAAACGACAAGCTCCATTGGGGGTCTCGTCCAGACGACAAGCTTCGGGGGTCTCGCCGAGAAGACAAGCACCCAGAGCCCCATGGAGACTTAGAGGTCCCTGGACCTCTTCTGAAGCTCTTACCCCCTCACCTTTGGCTAGACAGCCAATTTCCCAAGTGGCTGACCAGGCTCTCTTTGTCGGATGTTCTGGAGGGGTTACTGCTGAGGTTCTGGGTGTTAAAGGGTCTGGGAGCATCTGAAGTCTGTAGCCCGGGGCCTCCTGACCCTGAAGCCTGTAGCCCGGGGCCTCCTGAACCTGAAGCCTGTAGCCAGGCCCCGTCTGAACCTGAAGCCTGTAGCCAGGCCCCGTCTGAACCTGAAGCCTGTAGCCAGGCCCCGTCTGAACCTGAAGTCTGTAGCCCGGGGCCTCCTGAACCTGAAGTCTGTAGCCCGGGGCCTCCTGAACCTGAAGCCTGTAGCCCGGGGCCTCCTGAACCTGAAGCCTGTAGCCCGGGGCCTCCTGAACCTGAAGCCTGTAGCCCGGGGCCTCCTGAACCTGAAGCCTGTAGCCCGGGGCCTCCTGAACCTGAAGCCTGTAGCCAGGCCCCGTCTGAACCTGAAGCCTGTAGCCAGGACCCGTCTGAACCTGAAGCCTGTAGCCAGGCCCCGTCTGAACATGAAGCCTGTAGCCAGACCCCGTCTGAACCTGAAGCCTGTAGCCAGGGGCCGTCTGAACCTGAAGCCTGTAGCCAGGGGCCGTCTGAACCTGAAGCCTGTAGCCAGGGGCCGTCTGAACCTAAAGCCTGTAGCCAGGGGCCGACTGAACCTGAAGCCTGTAGCCAGGCGCCTCCTGAACTCTGTAGCCAGGCGCCTCCTGAACTCTGTAGCCAGGCGCCTCCTGAACTCTGTAGCCAGGCGCCTCCTGAACTCTGTAGCCAGGCGCCTCCTGAACTTTTTAGCCAGGCGCCTCCTGAACTCTTTAGCCAGGCGTCTCTTCTAGCTCTTAGTCCGGCGCTGTCTCCAGCTTTTAGTCCGGCGCCAGGTTCTGTTCTCTCTCTCTCCAGGCGTCGGTTCCTGAGGGTCCTGTTCTGCCGACGGCCTCCGAGGTTGCTGCTCCGCCGACGGCCTCCGAGGTTGCTGCTCTGCCGCCGGTCTCCAAGAGACATGCTCCGCCGCCGGCCTATGAGAGACCTGCTCCGCCACCGGCCGGCGGACATCTTTGCTAACCGTGGCCGTTCTACAGGACACCCGCCGGATTACCTGTCTCACAGGGGTCGTCCGCCGGGACGTCCACCGGAGAACCTGACACACCTAGGACGTCCGCCAGAGAACCTGACACGCCTAGGACGTCCGCCGGAGAACCTGACACGCCTAGGACGTCCGCCGGAGAACCTGACACGCCAAGGCCGTCCGCCGGAGAACCTGACACGCCGAGGCCGTCCGCCGGAGAACCTGACACGCCGAGGCCGTCCGCCGGAGAACCTGACACGCCTAGGACGTCCGCCGGAGAACCTGACTCGCCGAGGCCGTCCTTCGGGACGTCCGCCGGAGAACCTGACACGCCTGGGTCGTCCTCCTGGACGCCCGCCGGAGAACCTGACTCGTCGGGGACGTCCTCCTGGACGCCCGCCTGAGAACTTGACTCATCTTGCTTTGTTTTAGTTTGTATTTGGACATTTGTTTGATTCTAGCCCTCCGTTCTGCACCTCCCTCCACCCACCCGATCTAGTCTGTCTTCTTTGTCTTGCTTTAGGCCGTCTGGAATCCGGCCTTAAGGAGGGGGTTCTGTCATGATTTTAGGTTCTGTCTTAGTTTTGAATTATGGAATAGTTTGAGTTTTGTTGTGGTTTGATTTTGTTCTTTGTTTTATACTATCTGTTAGGGTTTTGTAAGCTTTTAGCTCAGTTCTGTTCACCTGCCAGCTCACCTCCCTGTTTTTACCCTATTAGCTTGTCACTCCCCTGTCAGCAGTCACCAACCTATCAGTTCAGTTCTCTGTCAGTCACTTCCCTGCCTCTGATTAGTTCCAGCTGTTTTCCCTGTAATTAGTTTTCACTCCATTTCACCTGTGCACTTCACTATATAGTTCTGCCTCAGTCTTTAGTTCTCCGCCAGATCATTAACGAGCCTTCGGTGAGTTTTGTCCAGCGTTCTTATTCTGATAACCTGTTGATATTACCCGGATTGCCTTTTTGATTCTGAGCCAGCCTGTTCCCTGATCTGTTTTTCCTGCCCTGTCTGACTGATTTACCGGTTTACCGACCTGATTCTGTCCCATGGTTATCCGAGCTTGCTTTTGCCCTGTCTGTACCTCTGCCTATTTTGGACTGCCTTTTGTGTACCGGATTTTGGACTGCCATTTTGACCATTGAGCCTTGCCTGTCCCTGTTTTATTATTAAATCCTGTTTTTTGCCTTCACCTCGCTTGTTTGGTTCGAATACTGGGTTTGCCTGATTCTAGTTCTTAACACAAAATACTATTTTGTAATTTGTATTTTATTGATGATGAAAATGCCTTTGTATTTTGTATCAAAATACTTCAGCGTTGTGTATTTTTGTATTTTCAAAATACTGTAAAATACTTTCTGTGAGACACAGTCTGTGATGACATCTAACTATCTATAAAGCATGAAATAGTGTCTGTGGCACCTTCGCAGTCAAGTCCCTGTGATACCACTCTCGGCCACTAGGGAATTTTGGCACTGTTTCACACTTGCTATGGGCACATTGCTCGATCAACACAAAACGCACGGTGCTGCATATTAGATTGAGTCGAGTATCTTCTACTTGGTGCTTTGTCCAGACCAGTCAAGGAAGTTGTTTCAAAGCAAGGTGAGCAACCAGATTTACCTAGTTTATTTCAGTAACTCATTTATTCTCAACCATGAATCACTCTTTTTATCGCATGTTCCTGTTCAGTGTAACGTTCAGTGTTCGTAAGGCTAGGCTATTTAACTTTTGAATGTTAGCTGCTAACTAACTCTCTGTTAGTTTCACTGTTGTTGATTTCACCAGTGGACATTCAAAGAATCACGTTTTTAAAGTTATTGTTATGTTACACGGTTTCCTTTTGTTTCATGTAATTAGCCTATAGCCTACATAGGACTTCTGTATCTCATTATCAATATGTGTGCTGCTGCAGCACCACAGGTGACCTTCTCCGCCACTTGTAGTAGGCTAGTTTTGGCTCATACTAGTGTTTTAATTTACTTTTTCTTAGAAATGTACCTAAATAATGTTCTACTGTTGACTGTATGTAGCCTACACAATATCAGTGTTGGGAGTAATGCAGTAAAAAAGTAATTTAATTAGGCTACAGTAATGTATTGCTTTTTGCAGTAATGTAAGGCATAAGGAAATACAATGCAGTAATGTAAGGCATAAGGAAATACAATTTCAGTAATATTTTACTCAGTACAATTCTCAGTAACTGAAGTTACTTTGCTTTTTAATCCAAAATTGAGAAATGCTTAATTGGCACCAGAGAAGATTATCCAAGAATTAAAAAAAGTCATCTGTGCTGGTCCTGGAATTTAATTTCCCTGTTTAGATGACTGTAGAAAGGGAATTTGAGTTATCTCTGCCATTAATGCAACAGATCTAACATGCTTAGGCTATACTTCTCATTTCAAGCAGTGAGAATAACTAAAATGTTGCTTTTACGGACAAAGATCTATTTAAAGTCAACATACAATTTCACTATGGCTATATTTTACTAGATTAAGTTGTGAGTGACCTTTGGCCGTTGGGGCTTACGTTGTCCCATGAGCCATAACTGTAACCATTATATTGTTGGCCTAGCTCAGTCATTATGCCATACCACATCACCTCCTGCCGTGTAATGAGCTGCATTGAACACATGAAGAAATCCATATTTCCTGTTATTTTGGTGAAAGTAATGTAAACGTAGTGTAATGCCTTACAATTCAAAGACAGTAATATTGTAATGTAACAAATTATGGTTGAATCTGGGCGAGTAGAGGGCAGAACATGAGAACTAGAGCACTTATTTTGATCCACAGTTTAGACAAGGTAAGGTTACACAGCACAAGGCTTACAAGTTGAGTTCACAAGCTTAGATCGCAACACTTGAGTTTGCAATTTGCCTTTCTTTTTTTATGTTTTACAGTATTAAAGTAACAACCAAATTTTTTATTTTTTACTTTTTTTGATATTTACATTGATCAAGGTTGTGCACTGTGGTAGTTATGGTGTTAAATCACTTAAAATGTTAACCAGTTTAAATGTCTAAATAAATCATCCATTTTAGTCCGTGGGCCAGAATCTGTAAGACGTGTCCTTAAGAAGTTTCGTATGAACTGTCAGGGGGCAACTTTCTTGCACTTGGATCAGTTGCTACACATAGCAGTGATCTCAATACCAGGGCTTTGAACCGGTTCAAGGAACGAAAACGAAAATCGGGAACTTTTTGTATTTTACAGGGAACAGAAACGAAACTGGAAACGTTATTATTTTATGTTCTGGAACTGGAACACTTATCTAAGAATAATGGTAACCGGTTAATACCGGTTTTATTTCGTTCCTCAAAGTTTTCGTTGCCTAATTAGCTACAAAAAAAAGTAATTATTTTCCTGCGCACGTTACCATGACGGCTGACGTTCACTTCCTTTGTGACATCACATCACACATTCGCTGACTGAATGGAGAGAGAGCGGTGTCTCCACTAGAGCTACACATCTTAAATAAGAGGTAAATTACGATCCATCGTTAAGTAAAACGCTCATTCCAAACACAATATCAATAGCTATATTTGTCAAACGAAAGGAACGAAATTAACCGTTCCGGGAACAGTATTTTTTGTTCTAACCGGTTCGGGAACGTCAATTTATTGGTGGAACTCATAACCGGAAACGTTATAATTCCGTTTCTGTTCGGAACGAACCGATTGGGAAAAAAAATCGGTTCAAAGCCCTGCTCAAAACACCAATGTTTCCACGATTTCGCTTGCACATTAATAAATTATAGCCGATAAAAAATATAAATTTTGCGCTCCGGTCCAAGAGGTCACATGATTCGAGTTTTGCTGCTCAGCCAATCAGATCGCTGTATTGTCAGCTGTGCGAGTTGCTATTTCTTTTTCCTTGCCATCAAGATCTCTGCCAACTGGCACCAGAAAATGCTATTATTGGGCTTTCTTCGTCTGGAAACAGATGCATACAAACACCTTACAGACGCAGCCATGATGAACTGGTTGAACTCGCACAGCTGACAATAGAGCGATCTGATTGGCTGAGCAGCAAAACTCGAATCACATGACCGCTTGGACCGGAGCGCTACAGTTTACATTTTTTATCGGTTTAAACTTATTAATGTGCAAGTGAAAACGTGGGAACATTGGTGTTTTGAGATCACTGCTATGTGTAGCAACTTATCTAAATGAAAGAAAGTTGCCCCCTGACAGTTCATACGAAAAGTCATCCTACAGATTCTGGCCCACAGACTATTTGGATTGTTTGTCTTTGAGTTATTGTCACTGATTCATAGTGGGCAATCTATTCCACCAATAGAGTAAATAAGTATACTTAAGAAAGGGCTTCTTGAGTTACTGAACATTTCTCAGGGCAGAGGTTTATATTGGGGTGTCTAACATGAGGGGTCAGCATATGTTTTTCCAGATAGTGTACAAGTGAAGGGATAGAAGAAAAAGGCGCTTAGAATTAAGTATTTTGTAGTTGTCATGTTTTTGAGATGCTTAGCCCACATGCAGATTAGAAAGGGTGACCAGAGCACAGTTTTAAGATGTTTATTAAGAAGAAGGCAGTAAAAGAAGCAAGAATATAATCGCCTGGACGAGGCCTGAACGTCAGAGCGGGGTTGACTGTAAGAGAAGGGGAGAGAATGAATTGAAGGCAAGAACCAGGAACATGCCGAATCATACGCTGCTTACCATGTAGCAGGAGAGACCTAACTGGGGAAGAGTAGCCCCTCGGGAACCTTGTGTGCCTACTCTAGATGGTGGGGTGGTGACTGGAGGGCGGCAGATGGAGCTGGCGAGCAATCCGAAGCAAACCTCAACTGACGGGAACGACAGACGGATTAACCAGAGTTCAGGAATCCTGGAGAAGCCTGTGGAATCCGGGAGGGGGGAACCTCGAGCCCGTCTTGGTAACGCCAAGGGAGTACGAGGGGGAGCGCCGGAGCAAAATCTGAGCTGATGATTCCACAGATTCAAAAATATCTTCGGAGCTTCGAGACGGGTGAATGCATCCATGCACACAAAAACTGTGACAAAAAAAGGAGAACCAAAGTTAGTCCAAAGCAAAGACGAAGACTTACGATCAGGAACTAAGGCTTGGACAGGGCCACGTTGTACCACGACTGGTTAAGGCTCTGGCATCTTCCGTCTGTCCGTGCTCTGCTTAATAAGCCAGAGGAAGCTGCCTCTGACGAGCCGCAGGTGCGGGGCACGCCCCCTCAGCCACCACCTGTGGAGGCAATCAAAGCAGGCACACAAACAGAACCCTGACAGTAGTATTTTGAAAATACAAAAATACAGTATTCTATTTTGATACATTTTTTGGCTGCTGTATTTTGTAGTTTATTTTGATACATTTTTAAGGTGGGTATTTTGTATTTTATTTGGAAATACATTTTGATGTATTTGTGGCCATCCCTGCATAGCGTCTGATTTGACTCAGATAATTAACACGTCCTTTCTGTCAGGTGTTTTCCTACCAAAAATTCATGTGCCAAATCTTTCTTCAACTGAACAAAAACAAAACTGAAGTAATAATTTTTGGACTAATAGAGGAGCGATCAAAAGTTTGCACACAGCTTCAGCTGCTTCAGCTAGAAACCACTGATCAGGCTCGAAATCTTGGTGTATTGATGGACTCAGACCTGAACCTCCAAAAGCATCTAATGACAATTACAAGGTCGGCCTTCTATCACCTGAAGAACATTTCCAGGATTAAAGGCCTAATGTCTCAGCAGGATTTGGAACAACTAATCCATGTGCAACAGTGTTTTCACAGGTCTGCCTAAAAAGTCGATCAGACAGCTGCAGCTGATCCAGAACACTGCTGCCCGCGTCCTCACTAAGACTAACAAAGTAGAGCACATCAGCCCAGTTCTAAAGTCCTTACACTGGCTCCCTGTATCTCAGAGAATAAACTTTAAAATACTTCTGTTAGCCTATGAATCACCGAATGGCTTAGCACCTAAATACATCACAGACTTGTTATCAGTATCAACCCTCCAGGTCACTAAGGTCTTCTGGCTCCAGCCTACTCCGCATACCTAGAACCAGAATCAAACACGGAAAAGCAGCCTCTAGTTCCTATGCTCCACTAATCTGGAACAAATTTCCAGAAAACTGTAAAAGTACTGAAAGCCTGTGTTCTTTTAAATCAAGATTAAAAACACATTTGTTTAGGATTGCCGTTGACTGTTCCATTTAAACTGTTCACTGAAACATCATTAGTTTACGATTGTAGTCCAATTGTTTTTAATGTTTGCTTTCAGTTTACATTTTCCCATGTTTTATTTTGTTTCAACCTTTCTAAATTTTATTACAACTTGCTTTTATTCTGTTTGTATTTTCCTATTATTTGTACAGCACATTTCAGTACAAAGACAACGCAAAGTGCTTTACATGATTAAAACAATTTGCCTTGCCTTGCTTTTATCTGTTTTCTGTACTTCTGAGCTCCTGGGCAAGTGTAGTATTTATTGAAATGTTTTATTGATTATTTATTAGCTGTGTTTCTGGACGAACCTATGGGGACGAACCTGGAAGGAAATTCCATACGATTTACCTTGCGGCTCAAAGAATTTACTTTTCCTTTCTGACTCATGACCTTCCCGTCAAATTGCTCTGTAATTCCAACCAAGATAGATCAGGGGTCTACCTTAGTTAGAACTGTGCAGGCACCGTTTCAGAGAACCACAAGTGGTCTGCCCTGCCATTCACTGCCATTCACTCTAACCACCTGTAATTGTTATGACTTCATACAATCTGATTTTTTGTCAGACTGGATGCCAGTTCAAATCCGGCGTGTCTTGGGCTTAATAATTGTCCTGTCCATAGATTCTCCTCTGCAGTTGCTCCAGAGTTACCACAGGTCTCTTGGGTGCTTCTCTGATTAATGTTCGCCATGTCTGATCTGTCAGTTTAGATGGATGGTCATATATAAAAGATTATATTTGTGCCCTAGTCTTTACAATTTTGGATGATGGACTGATGAGTGCTGGTGGGTGACTTGAAAAGGACAGCACATGCAAGAAACCCATTATCCCTAAGGATGTCGTGACTTTTTCCTCTGTTAAAACCCATCCAATTGTATTCATACCTTTAAACCTGTAATTAGAGGAATTTCTTCTTTGAAAGAATAATTAATGGGGTGTGCTGACTTTTTTCATGGGACTTTCTATTGAAATTTGTGGGAGTTATGAATACATTTGCAAGTCACTGTAAGCTTTTCCTATTTTCTGACTTGTATAATACATGGATTACTTCAGTCTCTCAAATTCTTATTAAACATTTACACAGTAATGACCTGTTTGAAGAGTTTCAGTCAGGCTTTGGAGCTCTGAAACAGCTCCGGTGAAAGTCACTATTGATGCCTCCGAGAGTGGACTTGTGTCTGTACTTGTCCTGTTAGATCTCAGTGCTTCATTTGATACAGTTGATCACAATATTCTCCTAGAAAGACTTGAACATGCTGTAGGGTTTAAGGGAAAAGCATTAAGTTGGTTTAAATCTTATCTGTCTGACAGATTCCAGTTTGTTTATGTTAATAATAAATCATCTTCAAACTCCAGGGTTAATTGTGGAGTACCACAGGGTTCAGTCCTTGGGCCAATTCTCTTTACCACACTCAACAAAAATATAAACGCAACACTTTTGGTTTTGCTCCCATTTTTTATGAGATGAACTCAAAGATCTAAAACTTTTTCCACATACAAAATATCACCATTTCCCTCAAATATTGTTCACAAACCAGTCTAAATCTGTGATAGTGAGCACTTCTCCTTTGCTGAGATAATCCATCCCACCTCGCAGGTGTGCCATATCAAGATGCTGGTTAGACACCATGATTAATGCACAGGTGTGTCTTAGACTGCCCACAATAAAAGGCCACTCTGAAAAGACCAGTTTTGTTTTATTGGGGGGGGGGGGGGTCTGGGGACTAAGAAAACCAGTCAGTATCTGGTGTAACCACCATTTGCCTCACGCAGTGCAACACATCTCCTTCGCATAGAGTTGATCAGGTTGTCAGTTGTGGCCTGTGGAATGTTGGTCCACTCCTCTTCAATCATTTGGATGATGGATAAAGTAGTAGATTATATAAAATAAAAATAACTTCTGGTCAGTTGCTTAGCACTTTTCTCACTCTCACTTTGCTGATCCAAACGAAAAGGAGAAATAAAAACAAATATTAATAAAAAAAACTCTGATCCTTTTAAAAGTTCACAAACCACAACCACTTAAACTAGGTTAAAACTAGTACAAGTATAGTAACAAGTGGCAAAATTTTATGCAAAGGCTGAGCCAAATGGTCAAGTTCACGCAAGAACAAAGATGAGCATCGAAATGTTGTATGCAGGCCGGCTGACAGCTTTGCTAGGGACAACGCAATCTTTTTGGGCCCCCCCCCTCTACACCTGCCGCCGCCACACACACACACACACACACACACACACACACACACACACACACACACACACACAAAAAAGTCAACTTAACTGTATACTTCATGCCCTGGAAATCTCGGTATTTTATATTGGATATTTTCAACCCATCTATTGAATTTAGTGCACTAGTTGATCTTTTCTTCATCAGAGAACAGCAAGCACTGCAGTCAAAATATGGCCTTTTTTTTGACCTGCTGTATATTAGCCAGTCCCTAACAATTTTTTCCCTTCCATTGCAGGAAGTAGAATATGTTAGATACTTTGGGAATTCTCTGCCCTCTGAATCTCTGAGAAAGGCTTCCTTTTTGCCATTAAACGCACAACATTCACAGATACTTTTGACATTTAAGCTTGATGTATCATGAAACTGTTGACCTTTCGGGTTTTGTGATTTTTTTTCTATGATTACAATTATATAATAATAATAATAATTTTATCTTTGTTTTTTTTTCTTTCTAATCCACCTCATATATCTTTCAATCCTTATGTAATTTTGTCTGTGTTGTGTGCACCTGCCTGTTGCTTTAATCCTATAAATTTCTCCTTTGTGAGATAAATAAAGGATTAGCTAAATAACACTTTTTAATAGGATATATGTACTGGGTTCTTAAAAGGTCTTAATTACATTTCATTTTCTCTGTGGGCTCCAGTAGCATATGATAGATAATATCTACTTTGAAAGTTAACATGAAGTGCTGCTGAAGATGAACACTCTGATCTACCTGGATGTATTCTGGAGGACTGAAACGCCTCAGTCAGTGACATCAGTCTGTGGGTCTGTCGGGGCAATGAGAGAAGTTTCGTCTCCTTTTCTGTTTCTCGACGTTTTCTTGCTCATGGTTTTTCACGTGCTTAGATAAATTTGTTAGGTTTCCACTGAGTTTAACCGACTTTTTACAAAACATACAGCTTGATTTCATTTACGGTATTAAAATAAAGCCAAACGCCGCTTATTTCCCTCTTCATGTTTTTCAGCTGCTGCGGTCTCTCTCCCAGTCTGAACAGGAGCCGCGCGGTTGTTTGTGTGTTGAGTGAAAAGAAGCAGAGTGGGCGGGCCAGGCTGAGCCTGCGTGCTGATTGGCTGGCGCTGCTGAGCCATGTACGAGAGGGGCGGGGGAGCAGCAGAGAGCCGTGACACACAGACTGCTGGATGCAGTTAGCGTGCGCGCTGACTGACACTGACCATTTTAATGATCAGTGTCAGTTTTGGGCCCCCCCTCTGTCCTGGGCCCGGGACAACTGACCCGTTTGTCCCCCCCTGTCGGCGGGCGTGGTTGTATGGGCAGTTTTTAGCTCATAATTAAATGTGATATTTTTTCTTAGAAGGAATTGACAGAGAGAATCTGTTTGGTGGAAGCAAGCCAGCTTCAGTTCTTACAGCCTTATGCCAGACATTTTTGCTCTTTTTATCTTCCAGCAACTACTCTCTCCTGCTACTTGGGAAGCAATAATTTGGACACTATAAAAAATACATCCCGTCAAAAAATGTTGAATGCCTTTTTTCTATTATAATTGGATAAATACTCTATTAAATCACTCTACATAGACATGTTAAGGTTTCATCACATCATTAGGTCTACATCCCACGTTGCATCAGTTTTTTTATGGTTAGCTCTGGTCACTTTGCTAGTATTGAAATCTGTCCACATATGATTAGATTATTCAAATTAGGAAACCATTTGGTGCTCAGTGCTGTGTTGCTGATAGTTGTATTAAACCAATCAGGAATAAAAATGAAAAACAGAAAAAAGAAGAAGGAAAAGAAAGGCCATTTGCAACCCACTTGGATACAAAATATCATCAGCTGGTTTGTATGAAAAAGAATGAATATTTTCTAACTAATTTCTGGCCAGTGCATTATGTGTTTGACATTAAAGTGGTGCTCGGGGAGCCCTAACCCAATCAATTTCTCCAAGTCAGTAAGAGAGAAGCCAATTGCTCAAGTGTTCAGATAGTCTGATCGTAGTCCCTGGCGACTGCTACTGTCAGTAATGAGATATAAAAAGTGCAACCCTGGGAGACATCTATTCACGTTCTGCCTGGGGAGACAAGAGTTGTGATGGCATTTAGAGTCTAATTGGAAATACTTTTGTATCTTATAAAGGGTGGGGCAACTATACGTGCTCTTGCTGTGTGTGACACAATGAAGCCCAACAAAATGATTTAAAATAGCACCACCATTAGTTTTTTTTCTTTTCTGTGTTATTAGGGAAGCAAAGAAAAAAAACTGCTGTTTAAAAACAAGTGGTTATCACCATCATAAGAAGCAGAAGATAAGAACTAGGCAGAAGATAAAGGCTGTCTAAAAACATAAATTACAAAAATGTAATTGAATTTGAAAATTGTTATTTGATTTTGTGGTGGAAATTTCCATGCCAGTCACATTAACTGATAAAGTGGCGAATATCTGCAAAAAGGTTTAAAATAAATTCATCTTTCACTATAGTAGCATGATCTAACACTGAAAGATTTGGAAAAATCTAACCTATAACTTGCTCATGGCAAAATTGTTGGTACCACTGATGTTTTTTTTTCCATTTCTGTTTTTGCAAGACCACACTTGGTGCCTCTCCAAGAACATTTCACAAGGTTGTAGTGTACAGAGAGAAGGATATTTGCCCTTTTGTCATCATTTTGAGTCCTGTTTTCTCTCGTTTTCTGCTCTTCAGCTCAAAGCTTTTCTGTTTTGAATCACTTTTCCCGCCACCCCAACCCACCACCACCACAAAAAACAAACAAACAAACAAAAAAGTCCAAGTGATTTTTTTATTTAATCTCATTTGGTACTACAAGAGTTCATCCCTGTAAAGAAAGAAAAAAATGCAAATCTCTCACAGTGTTACGACCTCTTTAGGCAGGAAGATGCGGTAACATAATAAAATAGTCTTATAGATGGAAATTAAATTAAAAGGTTTATTTATAAAGTTTCTTTGAACAAAAAGAGACAACATCCAACATGTTGTTTACCAAAATTAAAACAAACAAACTGGATTTTAAATAAAACAGTTTCTAAACAAAACAAACACAATTGGAAAACTCAAACAGGGAGTGGCACTCAGCCCAACTCCTTCAGGCAAAAACCCTACAACACAGAAAATAACTAAGTCAAAACTTAGCTAAATCAACAGCAGGCAAACTCACAGACGTACAATATTCAAACAGTAACCAACCACTAAAGTCACAAAGCAGTTCCAAGCTGCACGGGAGGAGCAAACAGTGTTAACTGTTCCTAATGCGGCTCCCCCTTGGATGTGTCTGTGAGAGAGGCCGTTTCTCAATATGCGTTCTTGAGCGTTCTCGTGTGCTCGTGTGCTCGTGACACGTCATCAGCCTCAGCCCGAGCACTGTTCCAATCCAGAGAACGCAAAATCGAGAACGCGCCGAATTCCCCGGATGTTGTTCTCGCCCCGCCCTCTTTATCGAGCATGCATCAGAGCAGACTTGTGCGTTCTTCAGACTGACCGCTTGCCCAGAATGCACCGCGGCCGCAGCTTGATTCCAGACAGCGCAAACAGAGCTCACAGCGGTAAGTAAAAAAATTCTCTTTTCTGCTGCTGTTGTTCTTCAAAAGTACGTTTTCAGATCGTTTGAGGTGAGAACATTATACTTTTAAGCTTCCCTATGTGGCCTGTTTACAGAGTTAGTGCGTAATTAAAAAAAGTAGTGTGCATAATACCGCTGGTTATGATTTATTTGTTTTGTGTTTATCTGACTGACGTGTGTTGCTTTATTAACTCAATACTTGCTGGAATAAATTGAAAATCTCTCCCTAGGACGACAGCAGCATATAAAATAAATAAATAAATTCTATAAATGTTTTTCCTATCTAAGTGAGTTTCTTCTGAGTCAGGACACGAATAATTGAGAGGAGAAAGAGGGAAAGAAAACAATAGTAATAATAGTATATGAAAAAACAGACATTTATTTTATACAAATGTTTAATCTTTGGAACAGAATGAAGGTGTAATATATTCAACAAATTATTAACAGTTACTAACATGGTTTAAAACAAAGAAATAACTCCTATTAAGATCTCATACAAATAGACAACGCCTATAAACTTACAATTAAAAATAGTTGGAATGGAAATTAATTTAATGATTATTTAATGTATTTTTCCAGGTGGTGAAAAAAAAAGAAATGAAGCAGCATGTGAACATGACTAGAACTGATCTACATTAGGTCAGGTGTAGTCATGTTCACTTAAACATGCAGCCAGCTGCAGCAGCTCCCTGTCTTCAGCCGCCGGATAGTCATCCTCCTCTGGGTCCACCGTCTCGTCCTCCACGTCCAGCTGGTGCCCTGCCTCTATACTAATATTGTAGAGGATGCAGCAGGCGGTGATTACTTTTGGGGCAAACGTCGGGCAGACCTACAGCGCCCTTAAGAAGATGAAACGCCACCGTGTCTTCAGACCACCAAAGACACGCTCGATGATGTTTATCAGCCTTGGCGTGGTGCCTGTTGTAGCGTGCCTCCACTAGACCTGTACCAAATATAAAATTAACTTGTAATTTAGGTAATATGCTGATATGTCTTAATCTTCTATCCAATTAATATAATCTATGTATCAATTGTGTGTCATTGTTGGCTCTATTTAAGGACAAGAAGGTAAGAAATCTTACTGGCAAGCTGTTTCCCTATAGGATGCTCCACAGGCCAGCCAGCAGAGGGTCACCAGCACCTCTATCTCCTGTGGCCATCCATGGACCTTCTGATGGGCAGCAGCTGAAGGAGGAGGACGATGGTGGCCCTGTTTAGCCTGAAGGCTGGTTTCAGGTCGCCTTCATTAAAAAATATTTGGAGGGTTGGCACAGAGGTGTTTATCCTCACATATTTGGTTTCTGTTTCTTCCTGTAAAGAAAAAATGCCAAATGTTAGCATAATTGTTTTTTTTCAGTTGTCACCTTTTCACAGCATAAAACTATACCTGCTTAACATGCAGATTATTATAGTTCTCAAGAAAGAAAAGGTAAAATGTAAAGTAAATGTAGCAAATGGCTTCCCTTCTCTGGTATTTTTACCATTTCACTGAAAAAATGGGCTGAACTAACTGCACATAATTTATAGATTAATCATTGTAAAGGTGGACAGACATAAAAATATGTTTTTTCCTTTCTTAATCAATGCTGTGAAGGTCAGTAGGTGCAATAAAGTAGCTTAACCCTACTGTTATTAATGTTAAAATTGGGTCTTCATTTTAATTATTTATTGAAAAATAGTCACAATTTCAACCTGATCACGTTTTTAATACCATCCTCAATGTTTTTTTAAAGATAAAAGTAGGAAATAGGCTGTCAATCTTAAAATGCCTACCAGTTGGCAATAGATGGGTGAGCAAAGCCTGCCTCCTCTGCCGCATCTATCTTCTCCTTGCTCGGATTTGCCTTCTCAACTGCATCACCTCCTCTTCAGCCTGCTGGTAAAGCTGACCAACGACCGAAGCAACAGCTATATTGCTCGTATCGCTCATTTTGGTTCTATAAAGTGCTGATTTTTAAAGAAGATTCAATCGCCTCTACAACTACAGCCGAGAACGCGCCGAATTCCCCGGATGTTGTTCTCGCCCCGCCCTCTTTATCGAGCATGCATCAGAGCAGACTTGTCCCCCATTGGGGTACCGCGCACGTGACGTCACCGCCTCAAGAGCAACGCCCCTTTTGCCGCTTAGGTAGGACAAACCGATAGAGAACGCACGTAGCAACCAGCAACAGAAACAGCGATATGACCGACTTTGCAGCCATTAAACTTTCCCAAAACGATGTCCCAGGCGCACGGATTACTGGTCGCACTGTCGAAGAACACACCAACCTTCAGCTCAAACGATGGCTTGAGTGTCGAGGGCTTAAAAAGACCGGAAAACGGGCCGAGTCGATCGAACGGTAAGCTTTGTTTTTTTTTTTCCTGCGCGGCGGTCATGCCGTCATCGGCCGTTTTTTTTGTTTGTAATCACCGTCCAGGGATTGGTATATGTTTAATGTTTGTCTCATTTGAAATGTTTTTGAGTAGGCTATCCTGGTAGCAGGGTATCATCATGTTAGCGCCTGCTACCATGATAGCCTATATGCTATCATGGTAGCAGGCGTTTCATTATTAACATCTCGGTCACCAAAATAATCTTACCTGTTCACTACTTGATGTCGCTGGAATTGGGTCAGGATGTTCTTCGGTTGTGCCCTTTCCTCCGACAAAATCCTTGCTACATATGTAGGCCGACCGCACCGATGGACCAAGCGCACACATTTCTCCTTGGCACTCTTGAATTTCGGGAAAGTAATGAAGAAAACATCCTTCATATGCGGCCGATCAGCGTACCTCGAGTCGCTGTTGCACGTTCCATAGCAACAATGTTTATAAACCATGGTCTTAGATTTTGGAAAAAGCAGTCTTTTAAACAGTACAACCTAAGCTAACGCACGTCTCTTCCACAGCAAAACAGCGGCGGATTTGGGAGTTTGTCCTACTGCGTACCACGTGATGTGACGTCATCGTGACGTTACGTTTCTAAAAATAGCTCGCTCGCGGTACCCCATTACAACTCCCAACAAAGAAATTCCCGCTATTGCTGGTTTTAAACCCACAGTTCTGTAAATATTTTAGATATTTTTTATACTTTTTAGAAATTAATAAAAAACGTTTTCAATAAGATATGATGGTGTAGTGTATAAACAGTTTTGAACGTTAAAGAAATGCTCAAGCGCTGTGGATGTGATGACGTCACGAGTATACTTCTGTTCCAATGCACAATGCGTGCTGCATGCTCGCGTTCTCGTCAAGTCCGATCTTCCTGTGTTCTCACCGAGAACAGACTTGACGAGAACGCGAGTCCGTTCTCATGTTCTCGTGAATTGAGAAACGGCCAGAGTCTTTTAAAAGTGGTGGAAGGTCTGGATTGGTCCATTTCTTGAGGAGCTGTTCCAATCAGGAGTCCAGCATGCTGGAGGCGAGGCCAACATCCATTTGGCCAATCCCAGACACGAGCTGCCACAGCCAGTTTAGCATTAGTATGAGTCCAGTCTGCACCACTGGGAGCAGACACAGCCGTAACACACAGACAACTGGTTGGCATCTAGATCACATCTAATGGTTTGTTACGGAGACCTGGCAGCAAGAGGACTGTATTAGTAGAAATGTCTCAACTTCTAATTGTTTAAAATTTCACATTCCCAGAAATGGGACGAGGAGGAGAAGCATTTCTCAACCGGATTTATTAATTACTCCCAGGGCAATGAATAGCTATACTTCTTTTGAACATTTGATAACATATCATAAATGGGGGTCATATCATAACCCCCATTTATGATATGATTAATCTATCCTTAGTACTTGGATATGTACCACAGGCTTTTAAAGCAGATGGTATTAAACCTTTACTTAAGAAGCCTTCTCTCAGTCAAGATGAAGTGATAAATAACAGACCTATATCTAATCTTCATTTATTATGTCAAATTCTTGAGGAAATAGCTACTAATCAAGTATGTGAACATTTACACAGTAATGACCTGTTTGAAGAGTTTCAGTCAGGCTTTGGAGCTCTGAAACAGCTCCGGTGAAAGTCACTATTGATGCCTCCGAGAGTGGACTTGTGTCTGTACTTGTCCTGTTAGATCTCAGTGCTTCATTTGATACAGTTGATCACAATATTCTCCAAGAAAGACTTGAACATGCTGTAGGGTTTAAGAGAAAAGCATTAAGTTGGTTTAAATCTTATCTGTCTGACAGATTCCAGTTTGTTTATGTTAATAATAAATCATCTTCAAACTCCAGGGTTAATTGTGGAGTACCACGGGCTCGTCCCCGCTGCTTCTGGGGGCGTCGGCATTGCGGTGGCTGGGGGATTTCCTCGGGGTCGTCTCTCCTCTTTCCTCGGGGGGGGGGGGGGGGGGGGGATGGGCCCCTCTTGGGCGCCCTGCTTTGGGGGCCCCTTTGGGAGTCCGGGGTTATGGGTCCCCTGACCCCTGCCTCTGTGCTCGGGGAAGGCGGGTCTTTGGTTCTCCACAACCACTATCGAGCTATTTCCTTCTGGATAACTTTCACCTAAACTAGTGCACTCTCACAAACTCCCACAGGTGCTGGGTTCCAGGTATTAAGTGTTCACTTATATACAGAAAGCCTGTAATTTATTTATTTATTTATTTTCTTTCACTTTCTTTTTTCAGGTATCACATTACACATGTCAGCTTAAATAATAATACATATGATTTAGCAATGGCGTCAAGGTGTTACTCGATTGTATCTGTTGCTTTATGTCTGTTGGTTGTGCTGTTCTTTTTGCGTCTCTTTCCAGGTGATAGAGCAGACAGAGGACGTTTTATCATTCTCTACCTTTTATCTCTTCTTTCTTTCACCTCTTCTCTTTCTTTTTTTTCTCTTCTTGTTCTTCCTTTACTCTCCTACTTTCCCATTGTAGTGTCCATATACTTTGAAATTATCCCTGCAGGAATCACAATAAAGCTATTTACATGCACAAATCAAGCGGAGCACTATGGCGAAAGCTGTTTGCTCCACTTGTGAAAGCAAAATCTGTCGAGCTCTATTTGGCATTAAGACATCAATTCTTATTGCCACATTGCTAGACAGGACACTGGGATAAAAAAAAATAAAAAAAATTTCCATACAAAATCTACATCCAATGTACAATATTATTCTGTTTTTCTTTTTAGGCCCCCCCTCCCCCCCCCCCAAAAAAAACATACCAACCCCACCCACTCTCTCTATGTAGCAATAAATGCAGTATATACATTTAGCACTATCCATACTTTTGAAAGGCCAGAGTTAAGAGAAAATGATGAAACAAAAATATTAGAAGAATTGAAACAACATAGTAAAGATCAATACAAATCAGTCTCTCAGCTCTAATCTGGTTAGAGTGTCCAGGAAGGGAGTCCATATCCGGTCAAACTTGGCCAATGTCCCACGCATGGAATGGAGAATTTTTTCAGGGGTGCAATATGATAACAGTTCGTAGATCCAATATTTCTGGTTTGGAGGCTCCATAGACTTCCAATTTTTAAGTATACATTTTTTAGCTGCAGATGATGCCAATAAAATAAAGTATTTCTTGCAAGAATTTAATTTCAAGGACATAACATCTCCAAGTATCCAAATCCTGGGGTCAGGATCTAAAGAAAGCCCACAAGTTGCTGATGTTATCAGAATTACATTATTCCAGTAAGTTTGCAAGTGTACACAATTCCAAAGCATATGAAGAAGATCCCCTACAGACGTCTTACACCTCTGACATTTGTCAGTGATACTGGCATTCAGTTTATTCAACCTATATGGGGTATAATATATGCGGTGAAAAATATTAAATTGAATTTGCCTGTGTTTTGTTGATGTTAATATTGTTTGAGATGAATTTAGCAATCTGTTCCAACTTTTGTCATCATAGTTGCAGTTTAAGTCCAATTCCCATTTCGATTTTTTCGAGTGATTGTCATAAGCTAGTGAATAGTCAAGAATAATTTTGTAAACACAAGAGATAAGACCTTTTGTAGTGGTTATTTGGGATCTAATAAACATGATTCAAGCGGGGTTTCTTCTGGTTTATTTGGAAATATCTCTAATATTTGGTTCTTAATCCAGTGTCTGATCTGCAAATATTTAAAATGATTGTGCTTATGCAGGTTATAAAATTCAGATAATTGATCGAAGCTGGCGAAGATATTATTGGTATAAAGATCGCCAACTGATCTAATACCTTGTCTGACCCACGTTTGTAATATACCATTTGCTATAGGTTGAGGAATGCTGGGGTTATCTTTAAGTGGTGTGTTAACCAACAATCGTATGCTTATGTTTAAGAGGGTGTGTAACTGAAGCCATGCATTGTAGGTAGCTAATATTAAAGGATTTGATGTAATTGTAGAGAGTTGCTTTTTTGAACTCAAGAAGGGGATGATTGCCAGTGACATGGATTTCATTTCTTGTTGTTCTATCGAGATCCACCCCACATCGTTGCCTTTTGAGTAAGTCCACATCCATAGAGTACGGAACTGGGAAGCTAGGTAATACATTCTGAAATTTGGAAGGTTTAATCCGCCTTTAGCATAGGGAGCCTGTAAAGTAAGAAGCTTAACTCTTGGGACCTTCTTTCGCCATAAAAATAGAGATATTGCTTTATCTAAATCTTTAAAAAATGTCATTGGGACTTTTAAGGGGACACATTGAAATAAGTAGATACATTTAGGTAATATACACATTTTAATTGAATTAATTCTGCCAATCAAAGATAGTGGGAGATCTATCCATCGTTCCAGCTCTGCTTTGGTTTTATTTATTAATGATGTGTAATTATTTCGGTAAATTTGATCATACGAGGGACTAATATTAATGCTAAGGGATGTAAAACCATCCATGCACCATTTAAATGAACCAGGCAGTACCCGTATCTCTTGTTCTGTCATATTAAGTGGAAACGCTTCACTTTTGGAGTAATTGATTTTGTAGACTGCGCTATAAGTTTCAAGGCACACCAGTAAAGATGGGAAGGATTCAGATGGTTTAGATATAAATACTAACAAATCGTCCGCATACAATGCAAGTTTATGTTCTCAAGTCACCTGTTTCAACGACTACCGGCCTGTTGCACTGACTCCCATCATGATGAAGTGCTTTGAAAGGCTGGTAAAGGAACACATCGTCTCCAGTCTCCCATCAACACTCGACCCGTTCCAGTTTGCCTACAGACGGAACCGCTCCACTGAGGACGCCATCTCCTCTGCTCTTCACCTGAGCCTGGCACACCTGGAGGAGAAGAACACGCACGTGCGGATGCTGTTCCTGGACTTCAGTTCAGCGTTCAACACCATCATCCCACAACATCTGGTGGGAAAACTGGAGCATCTGGGCTTCAACACACCCCTACGAAACTGGCTGCTAGACTTCCTCACCAACAGACCTCAGTCAGTCCGGGTCGGTCAGAACACCTCTGATGTCGTCACCCTCAGCACGGGCTCCCCTCAGGGCTGCGTCCTGAGCCCCCTGCTGTTCACCCTGATGACACACGACTGCGTCCCCAGGTTCACCACCAATCACATCGTGAAGTTTGCAGACGACACAACGGTGGTGGGCCTGATCAGAGACGACAACGACCAGGACTACAGAGAGGAGGTGGAGCAGCTGGTGGGCTGGTGCAGAGACAACAGCCTGATCCTGAACGTGGAGAAGACGAAGGAGATCATCGTCGACTTCAGGAAAAACCGGCCTCACCATGCTCCACTGCTCATCAACAACTCAGCGGTGGAGGTGGTCAGCAGCACCAAGTTCCTGGGGGTGCACATCACGGACAACCTCACCTGGACTGTGAACACCACGTCACTGGTGAAGAGGGCACAGAAGCGACTGTACTTTCTGCGGAGGATGAGGAGAGCCCGCCTGCCCCCGCCCATCCTCACGACCTTCTACAGAAGCACCATAGAGAGTATTCTGACCAGCTGTCTCTCTGTGTGGTGTGGAGGCTGCAGTGCCTCCGACTGGAAGAACGTGAGGAGAGTGGTGAGGACAGCAGAAGGGATCATCGGGGCTCCTCTTCCCTCCATTAAAGACATTTCATCGCAGCGCTGTGTGTCTCGAGCCCGTAACATCATCAGGGACCCCTCACACCCCCACCATAGACTATTCTCCCTGCTGCCCTCTGGAAAGAGGTACCGCAGCATCCGCTGCAGGTCCACTAGGTTCTGCAAAAGCTTTTTCCCTGCTGCCATCAGACTGTTGAACTGCTGAACTGCTGAAGTATAAAAACGGACTGTGTACCACACTAGATTCGCTGATTTGCACATTTGCACATTGTAACGTATCCTGCAAAATTGCTGCTGCACCTTAACTGGAAACGTACTGCAAAACTGTGTACAATGCAACTGTCTACTTTTAAATCACTGCTGCACCTTACTGCATATTTGTTTACATTTGATTTACATTGTTTACATTTCAACTGCCTACTGTTCACTGCTGCACTTTATCCGGAAGTCAATTGAAATTTATCCTGTAAGTGACTGCGATTGATCACTGCACTTTATCCTGTACTGTAATTCACTGCAAGGTATCCTGTAGAGTTACTGCAATATTTCTGAGCTGTGTGAAAACGAAATTTCGTTCTGTATGCACTCTGTGTATACAAAATGACAATAAAGAAAGTCTAAGTCTAAGTCTAAGTCTAAGTTCTTCTGTACCTACTTTTATACCTGTAATAGATAAATCAGAACGGATAGCAATCGCTAATGGTTCTATAGCAATGGAAAATAGGCTAGGAGAACTTGGGCAGCCCTGTCTACAGCCTCGGGAGAGTGAGAAGGCGTCCGACAGAACCCCATTAGTCAAAATCTGTGATCTAGGGCTATTAAAGAGTCTTCTTACATATCGAATAAAGGTTTCACCAAAATTCATTCAATTCGCCTTCTCAGCGTCCACAGAAAGTATTACCAGGGGGCACCTCTGTCTTTTAGTAATATCAATAACATGAAACAATCTCCGAATATTGTCAGTTCCCTGTCGGTTCTTAACAAAACCTGTTTGGTCTGCATGTATAATTTTTGGGATTATTTTCTCCAGTTGAGATGCTATTATTTTAGACAAGACCTTATAGTCAGAGTTAAGAAGGCTGAGGGGTCTATAGTTGCCACACTTTTGTAAATCTTTTCCAGGTTTGGGAAGTAATGTTGTTGTCACAAGTTCTAAAGATTGAGGAAGCGCTGTGTTTTGGAATGCCTCCTTGATCATACTTGTAAGGGGGGTTAGTAATTTGTTTAAAAAGGTTTTAAAGTATTCAATTGGAAAGCCATCTGGCCCTGGGGCTTTATTATTTTGTAACGATTTAACAGCAAGGCAAACTTCCTCTTCACTTATTTCACCATCCAGTATGTCTTTGTCGGTTGTGTTAATCTTGGGTAAATGTAATTGATTCAAAAACTGTTTTATATCTACACTATCTTTGTGAAGCTCAGATCTATATAACGATTGATAGTATTTTTTAAATTCCAAATTTATGTCTTTTGATACTAAATATCAAATGTTACAAAAAAACATTTGATATTTAGTAATTTAATGAATGAGCTATTCTTTTTTTTTTCTTTAGCCCACCTGTTGGAAGCTTTAATGTTAGACATTAACAACTTTCAGTTAGTTTGAATTAAGCCTAATTCAGTATGCTGGATCAAACCCATTATCCACCCTGTTATGTTTAGTTAAGTCAGTACAAGATGAGCCACCATCAGACCAAGGATTTTGTTTGCAAAATAGACCAAGCTGAAATGTTTTTAACCCAGCACAGTTTTTCAAGTATATTGTTTGGCTATACTTTCATGATGGTACTTTTAGAATTTTACAGTGGAGGTTCTGTCACTGCAAGATGCCTCTATCACTGCAACACAACATATTGCACCTGAGATTCACTGTCACTACTTTAAGAGTCTCCTGTTTCTAATGCCCAGAGCCTTTCACTTTGGATCTTCGCCTAGCTTAAAAACACTACAGTACATTACACTGTGAGAGTGCACTTCCAATCTATTCGTGTTTACTTTCTTATTTTAAACTACTAGCAAACACAGCTTAGATGTTGCTGCTCCAGAAGCAGTTTTTAAAAAAGCCTTTTCTACGTCAAATTTTATTCAGCCCATATTTTTTTCAAGAGCCTCGCTCACAGCATTTATATTCATAGCATACATAGACGCCCAGCTGTCACATACCTGATTTAAATGTATCTCAGTGGGCACGAAAGCCAGAAACTACTTTAGGTCTACTCTGTGGGATGGATTGAAGAGCATGTTTGGGGCTCGTGGCTGTGGGGGAAGCAGAGCTGCTTAGAATGGTAAGACTGGAGGTGGTGACTCAGGAGATTAGGCCATGTCAGCTTTCAGGCTGCACATTAACAAAGTTACGCTCCAGATGAAGAATTATCCTGAGGAAAATAAATCAGTTGTCCGAAGGCATAGACATCCAATTAACTTGCAGCGAAAGTCAAAGGAGTGCAGAGGCCTTGGACATTTGTATTTTATTATTTATTTTGCAAAGTTTTAAGGTCATGCTTGACACAACAACCTTGTCATTTTTATTATATGTCACAGTCTGATTTTGGAAAAAAAACTCCTGTGGAATCAGCTTTATAATAAAATGGCAAATATAATGTTTTAGATATAGAAAACCTTATAATTTTGAAATTATGAAACACGGATTATAAGCATTCTTTCTATTGTTGTTGTTCAAAGCACATTTTCTCAAACAAGCTTACAAAAAGCTTTTGTAGCTTGAGTAAATACATGTCATTTATGGACGATTATGATCAAAGTTATTTTTATCACTATATCCAGGGGACATCTATACCACCAAAATTGCCATAGCGGTTTTTTGTTAGCAGAAAGTTTTTCAGGTGAGAAAGGTTTTTTTTTTCACAACACTATTTACTTTTTGTTTTCTGTCAGGACAAATGATCTGCTGGTGTCTACAGATTTCATAGCTCTACAGTGTAGCAAAATAGCTCTCTAGAATTTCATCAGTATAATAACTTACATACCGAACCAGACGCTGCAGTTTCTCCATAAATTAAGTTGCTATAATGCTCTGACAATATGTCACAAGGCCTTTTTACTTTTAACCTGACTCTCACCAGATGAATGTAGTTCTGCTGAGCTCCACACGTCTCCACACATCCATCTGGACTTGGGAAGGATTTCAATACCACATGAAGTGGACGAGCCAATCAGGATCGCTGGTCGGGATTTTCGTGGATGTGACGTATCAGAGAAGCAACTGTTTGGATTCAGACAACAATAGCAGCGAGGAAGCAAGTGGCAACAATAACCCTTATACCATTGCCACTCAAAACCCTCGGGCTTTTAAAAAGCCTGTGGCTTTGCAAATCACGGGAAGCGTTTCTATACACAATTACCCAAATAATCTAATTTACCCACACTTTACTTTCCCGGGGCTTTGGTCCCCCAACCGACCCAGTACTTCTCTGTTTCTCTGGGCTTATTAAAGGAACGGGGTGGCATGCAGTAAGAAAAACTGTCCACCTCAAGGGTGGAGTAAGGAGATGAGGAATTTTCAAATCTATCAATAACCTTAATTTATCATAAAAGGTTGTTTCAAGATGATTTAAGGCAAGATAGTACATGTCTAAACTTCATCTGTGCAATCAGTTCATCAGGATTATGAGCCAATTTTAATTCTGCTCGGACTTATCAAGAGCGGCAGAGACCCACTGACTGGCAAGCCTGGCCAGGAAGACTGCAGTGTTACTGCGGCTCCGTTTTTACTCGGCCAGACCATGGACTGCGCAACACATTTCAAGTTGGTCGGGCGCATGGAGACGCCAGGGGGGGGGGGGGGGTGTAGGGGAGGGGGTGGAGAGAGACAAACGCGGCCGGCCAAGCGGGGGGGGGGGAGACAGACAAACGCGGACGAGCGGACAAACGCGGCCGAGCGGGGGGGGGGGGGGGGAGAGACAAACGGGGCCGAGCGGGGGGGGGGGGGGGGGGGGGGGGGGTTGGTTGCGGCGGGGAATAGACACGCTTTTCGCGGGGGGGGCTTGATCATCAAAAGTAGGTAGGGCCGCGGCCCTACCGGCCCTACCGGTTCCGCGGTCCTTGGGCCAGACCATCTGTAATTTGCCGCTGACTGGATCATGTTTGTCTCGGCTGAAAAGCCACCCAAAAGGGTTTACTAAGGTAGTGAGGGATATTTGCGCATAACAGATATCAAAATTTAAAATCTTGGCTGGATGTTTTCAGCATTTGGAGTTGATTTTAAATAGTTTCTTTCTCTCTCTCTCTTTCTCTCTCTCTCTCTCCCTCTCTCCCTCTCTCTCTCTATCCTATCCTCCTCTAGACGGACATAGGAGCCGAGGGAGTAAAGGCAGAGGGAGCAACTCTGCAGTTTACGGTTGCAATAACCAGTGATAACTGCTGAAAGTAGATTACGCGGTGCAGATTACCATTTTGAGCAGAGATTGGTTCTGAAGATGAGTTTTTACACGCCGATAACATTGCAGAAACCCAACCTATAAACCATACTTGCTTATTAATTTGTTGTCTTTGTATTTGACAAACTAAGGCTGAATCACATTGCCAAACAAAGTACCCTGGAGTTACAGTGTCAGCACATGAAGCTGTGCTAAGCAGTTCTGTTTCAAGGGCTGTCAGTTTTAACACGTTATTAACGTGTTAACTATGTTAGACCATAATGGTGAAATTTTTTTTAACGTGCGTTAATCGCCCGTCAAAACACACACACACCGTTCCCTAATATTCTTTTCCCCCCAGCGCTCTCTGGACTGTGTTTTTTTTTTTTACCCTTGGCGCTTTCCGTAGTTCCAAGAATGCTAGACAAATGTGACAAACTAAGGCTGAATCACATTGCCAAATGAAGTACCCTGGAGTTGTGTGCTACAGCTCTCTTTCAAGGGTATTAAGCTCCTGCCCCAGTTGCAAGCAAAGTGTAAGACCCTGGAATGACCTGGAAATTTAAAACCATTTTCCAGGCTTTAAAAAAAACTGTGTATGAATGTGGATATAAACAGCATGCAAAAATATACAAAGAAATTATTGTAGTTGGTGTGAAAGCTCAGGATTATATGTGTGTGAGAGAGTGAAAAAATTAATAAAACTTGTGACTTTATTTAAATGTAAAATGTATTAATTTATATGTAAATACTTAATACCATTTCTATCTTTGTTTAGGATGCAAAAAAATATTTCGGCATGAAATATTTATTTATTTACACATTTAATTACACATTGTGTAAACATCAGGGTATTATGATTAGCGATTCAGCCATTATTGGCCAGAGTTTATCATTTTATGGCACCAGGATGTTATCATTCCAATTCTGAAAAGTGCTTGAAAAATAAAAGATAAAAATATTTTTTGTACAAGCATGTTTTTTACATTGTCATTTATTGCAAAATTGCATATTAAAATGCCTAAATAGGCTTTTACACTTTCAGAAATAAAAAGATAAAATATGCGATTAATCTCGATTAAAGATTTTAATCGTTTGACAGCGGGCTGTCAGCGCCACTTATTTTAGGGCCCAAATAAGCGATTTCACTTTCAGAAACAATCCCAAAGAAACGTAACCCATGACTCATGAAATTTACAAGCGATTTTAGAAAAAAGAAGCCCAAAGTTGCATGAAATAAGCGGACTTGGTAACAGTGAGCGCAGGTCTGTTTTGCTACAGTCCCTAGCATTCTTGGAACTACGGAAAGTTTTGAGGGTAAAAGAATCACAGTCCGGAGAGCGCTGCGGGGAAAAACATTAGGAAGTGGGTTTTGTTTTGATGCATGATTAACGTGCAAAAAAAAGTCAGCGTTATGGTATAGCAAAGTTAACGCATTAAAACTGACAGCCCTAGTATATATATGTATATGTATGTATGTGTGTGTGTGTGTGTGTGTGTGCTGAGCAGGCTCGCTTTCCGTGGTAGAGAGAGAGAGGAGGAGAGAACTGTTCAGAGCTTGTAGCCTGGCTTTAACCTACATAAAAAGAATTTTGCTGTGATCAAAAGTCTGTGATACTGTACTTAAAACTGTCCTCCCTACAGAGACGGATAGTTCTCCCACTCAGGTATTATGCGTGTGTGCAGAGGGTCAGACTGATATGGGAAGAATATTTAATGCGCTGTATAATCTGGTGCGCCTCGTGGTCTGAAAAATACAGGTAATTGTTTAAAAGAACACCGACAACGGTTATTTACCGACATTGCGCTAGCTCACTGATGGGATGATTCAGCTGTCCGGTGATAATAGGAAAATGATGGAGTCCATATTCAGGCCCGAAGCATGAGAGATAACCTTGTTTTTGCCGGCATTGAGGAGCAACAAGATGAGGATGCCGAGAAAACAATCCGTGAGTTCCTCTAACAGCAGCTGAAGCTCCCAGCTCATGAGGTAAAACACATCCCTTCATCGTGTTCACTGGTCCGGAGGTAAGAAGCACGATAAAAACCGACCTGGGCCAATTGTAGCTAAATTTGAGCATTACAAGCAAAAGGAGCAGGTCAGAAGTTGGGGCAGAGAGCTGAGAGGAACGAATTTCAGCGTCAATGACCAGTTTCCAAAGAAAATCCTTGATTGAAGGCGAGTATTATTCCCAATCTGGAAGACATGCATTGCAGAGGGCACCAGGGCTATGGTTGCTGTAGACAAGCTTTATATTAATGGTCAGCTGTTCGGGGATCGGGTGGTCACTCCATGGCCTTATTTGCAGCACAACAGGTGAATTTAAAGCATGCGACACTAGCTAAAAGAGAATAGAGCTGGACAATGTGATAATTTAAATATATGCACAGCTCAGCAGCGACGTTTGAACGGTATGTGGGTTAAGTCACGGCTAGGTTTCTGTGTTATGGGTCATAATCCTTTTTCCTTCACCCCTTCTCACTCTCTGCACCTTCTTAATTCTCTGTCTTTCTTTATCTTATTCCTTTGCTTCTTTCCTGTGAATCAGTCAACCATAAGTACTTTATATGACGTCACCTGGGTCTGTGTATATCTATTTCTATAGAGCCATGCACTTTCCAGCTTCAGCTTCTCACTAACACGTATGATAAATCTTTTTTTTTTTTTTTTTTTTTTTTTTTTTTCTTTCACGTATGATAAATCTAAGGTTTGACGTGGAATGTGCATGGAGCTGGCACCAGAGAGAAAAATTTGAAGATTTTTAACCTGCTTAAAAAAATTAAAGGCATATGTTGTCTTCTTGCAGGAAATTCATAAATCAGCTACAACTGTAAATGATCTTAACTCACATGAGTTCCCTAATGTGTTTTCTGCCTGCTATACAGTTAGGCCCAGAAATATTTGGACAGTGACACAATGTCATGATTTGGGCTCTGCATGCCACCACATTGGATTTGAAAAGAAACAACTACAATGTAACTGAAGTGCAGGCTTTAAGGTTTAATGCATTCTTGATTGGGTTGAGACCTGGTGATTGACTTTGCCATTGCAGAATATTTCATTTATTTGCTTTAAAAAACTCTTGGGTTGCTTTTTGCAGTATGTTTTGGATCATTGTCCATCTGTACTGTGAAGAGCCGTCCAATCAGCTTTGTTGAATTTGGCTGAATCTGAGTGATAGGGTTATGTTTAATAACCCCTTATTATCCTTTAAAGAAAACCACACAAACACAAGTTTAGGCTGTCCTGCAGAATAGGGCAGAGGGGCCAGGAGCGGAGGACCTGCTCCATCACAGTGTTGGCTCATCTGCGCTGAACCACCTCTTTTTCTCTGCCTTTATTATCAAACTTCAAAAGAGGGACAGGAGAGGTCAAGAGTTTACAACATCGGGGTTGCCACACAAACAGATGTAAGATTAACATACACAGCTGGATATAGGCAAGGCATTCCTTATCTGGGAGAAGCATCTGTTCTTCCTGTGTGAAGTTAAAACAATAGAATATTCTTGCAAGCCAGCTCTTTAAACAGACTAAATGCCTGTAACTTAATAGATAGAAAATCATTACATTCACATTTCTCTAACACTGAGCAAAGTATATCCCTATACACTTCAGAATTCATCTGGCTGCATCTGTATTTTGTCACATCATCAATAAACTCAAGTGATCCAGTGCCATTGGCAGCTATGCATGCCCATGCCATCACGCTGCCTCCACCATGTTTTACAGAAGATGTGGTGTGCTTTGGATCATGAGCTGTTCCAATTCTTCTCCAAACTTTCTTCTTCCCATCGTCTTGGTACAGGTTGATCTTAGTCTCATCTGTCCAAAGAATGCTGTTCCAGAGCTGGGCTGGCTTCTTCAGGTGTTTTTTGGCAAAATCAATTCTGGCCTTTCTATTTTTGAGGCTGATTAATGGCTTGCACCTTGTGGTGAATTCTTTGTATTTACTCTCATGAAGTCATCTTTTTATGGTAGACGTTGATACTGATACACCTACTTCCTGGAGAGTGTTCTTCACTTGAGTGGATGCTGTGAAGGGTTTTTTTCACCATGGAAAGAATTTTGTGAACATCCACTGCTATTGTCTTCCATGGACGTCCAGGCCTCTGAGTTCCCAAGCTCACCAGTGCACTAATTTTTTCTCATAATGTACCAAACTGTTGATTTGGCCACTCCTAACATTTTCTGATATCTCTCTGATGGATTTCTTCTTTTTTTCAGCCTCAGGATTGTCTGTTTCACCTCCATTGAGAGCTCCTTTGGCCACATGTTGTATGTTCACAGCAACAGCTTCCAAATGCAAACGGCACACCTTGAATCAACTTCAGCCCTTTTAACTGCTTAATTGATGACAGGTTAATGAGAGAAGAGCCCATGCAGCCTTGTTATTTATTTTGCAGTCTTCTGTGTCAAATGTCCAAATACTTTTGGTCCCTTAAAAAAGAGGTGGCTACGTATTAACAAGCTGTAATTCCTAAACCCTTGCTCCAACTTGGATGTGAATACTCTGAGATTACATCTGAGAGTCTGCACTTTAAGCCCATATTGATTATATAATTGTATCCTGAATATGTTTTCATAGACAGCTAAAAAACAAAACTTGTGTCACTGTCCAAATATTTTTGGGCCTAACTGTAATGCTAGACAAAGAGAAGTAGCAATTTTAATCCACAAAAACATCAGTTTTACAATATTAGACAAAATGATAGATTCTGAGGGTATATTTGTGATAATAGAAATATGTATTTTAACCAAAAGTTATGTATTGTCAGTAAATATAGCCAAAATGTTGATGACCACTCATTCTTTCACAAACTATTCCATGCACTTTCAAATCACCTGGATTGCTCTCTATTTATTTTAATAAGATAACTTTCATTCTAAAGTCTCAGACATCATTGACTGCATTGCTCCAGTTAAAGTGAAGGTTTATTCCGGGAAGAAAAAATCTCCTTGGAGAAATGCTCCAGCAGTTAGAAGTGAAAAAAAAGGGAGTGTCGAAAAGCTGAACGCAGGTGGAAAAAGACGAGACTCCAGGTTCACTACGACATCTATAAAGAGAGACTTTACAGATATAACTTACAACTGAAAAATGCAAGAGAATCTTTCTTCTCTGAGATCATCAACAAGAACATTAATAATGCTCGTGTCTTATTTGCCACAGTCGACAGGTTAACAAACCCTCCCGTGTCCGTGGCTTCTGAACTCCATTCCACCAGGGCCTGCAATGAATTTGCTAACTTCTTTACTGAGAAAATCCTAAAGATCAGAGGATCAGTCTGTACATCCATATCAACTGCAGAACCAAAGTTGTCTCCAACTAGAATTGATCTTGACCAAATGTCCCAATTCAGCCAAATAAACTACAAAAGATTACAGGAGATCATGCAGTAGCTAAGTTCCTCCTCCTGCTGTCTTGATGTTCTACCTACAGCTTTCTTTAAGAAAGTTTTGCCTGTCATAGCGTCTGATTTGACTCAGATAATAAACACGTCCCTTCTGTCAGGTGTTTTCCCGCAGTCCCTAAAAACAGCAATTATCAAACCACTGCTGAAAAAGAACAATTTAGACAAACTACTACTCCAGAACTACAGGCCCATCTCAAATCTCCCCTTTATCAGTAAGATTATTGAAAAAGCTGTTTTTCAACAATTAAACACCTTCTTAACAACGACCAGCCGCTTTGACGTTTTCCAGTCAGCTTTCTGTGCTCACCACAGTACAGAGACCGCCCTTATCAAGGTGTTTAATGACATCCATATAAATACAGATTGTGGAAAAACCACTGTGCTGGTTCTATTGGACCTCAGTGCAGCATTCGATACTGTCGATCACTCCATTCTGTTAGAACGCCTGGAGAACTGGGTCGGCCTCTCTGGTACAGCTCTCAACTGGTTTAAATCCTACTTAAAGAACAGGGAATCTTTTGTATCAGTAGGTAACTTTACATCAGAGAGCACAAAAATCACATGTGGGGTTCCCCAAGGGTCCATCCTGGGTCCACTCCTCTTAAATATCTACATGCTCCCTCTAGCTCAGATCATAAAAAACATCAGCTACCATAACTTTGCAGACGACACACAGCTTTACATCACCATGTCACCAGGTGACTATGAACCAGTTCAAGCACTGAGGAAATGTTTAGAAGAAATCAATGCCTGGATGTGCCAAAATTTTCTTCAATTGAATAAAAACAAAACTGAAGTAATAATCTTTGGACCAATAGAGGAGAGATCAAAAGTTAGCACACAGCTTCAGTCGCTTCAGCTAGGAACCACTGATCAGGCCCGAAATCTGGGAGTAGTGATGGACTCAGACCTGAACCTCCAAAAGCATTTAAAGTTACAAGGTCGGCTTTCTATCACATGAAGAACATTTCCAGGATTAAAGGACTGATGTCTCAGCATGATCTGGAAAAACTAATCCATGTGTTTATTTTTAGTCGAATTGATTACTGCAACGGTGTTTTCACAGGTCTGCCCAAAAAGTGGATCAGACAGCTGCAGCTAATCCAGAACGCTGCTGCCCGCGTCCTCACTAAGACTAAGAAAGTAGAACACATAACCCCAGTTCTAAAGTCATTACACTGGCTCCCTCTATTTCAGAGAATAGACTTTAAAATACTTCTGTTAGTCTATAAATCCCTGAATGGCTTAGCACCTAAATACATCACAGACCTGTTATCAGTGTATCAACCCTCCAGACCACTGAGGTCTTCTGGCTCCAGCCTACTCTGCATACCTAGAACCAGAACCAAACACGGAGAAGCAGCATTTAGTTCCTATGCTCCACTTCCAGAAAACTGTAAAAGTGCGGAAAGCCTGAGTTCCTTTAAATCAAGATTAAAAACACATTTGTTTAGGACTGCCTTCGACTGCTCTAGTTAAATAGTTCTACTGAAACATCACTAGTTCAACTTTTTTAGTCCAACTGTTTTTAATGTTCTATTTTTGTTTCTACATTTTATTCCTACTTGCTTTTATTCTGTTTTATTTTCCTATATTTTAATCATGTAAAGCACTTTGCATTGTCTCTGTACTGAATTGTGCTATACAAATAAATTTTCCTTGCCTTGCCTTATTTATTGGGGGCAACCTTAACTTTGGTCTAAATGTGGAAACATTAACTGGGAATACATTATATGATCCTGAACGTATAAACAACACCTTGTGAGATTTCCACAAAGCTTTATACACATCACAGTTAGACCCATCAGATAATGACATTGACCAATTCCTGAATAAAATAACACTTCATACATTAGATAGTCAAACAATGACCCTGGATTCACTACTGACAACAGTTGAAATTCAGGAAGCTCTTAAAAGCACGCCCAATAAAATGGCTGTGGGTCTTGATGGATTTCCAACGGAGTTCTATGAAGAATTCTGGAATATTCCGCCACCAACGTTCCACAGAATGTTGCAGAAATCTCTAATATGAATTCTGCCATTATTAGTCTTCTGCTTAAGCCAAGGAAAGATCCTGTGTTTCCTACCAGCTATTGTCCCATATCCCTTATTAACCCTTATTAAAAAATTCTGTAAAGCCCTTGCAAAACAATTAGATAAAGTCACTCCTCTCATAATACATCCTGATCAAACTGGTTTCATAAAAGGAAGGCAGACATCCACAAATATAAGCAGATTACTTTATTTAATAGATTATTCCTATAGTAAAAACAGTGAATCCAATATATTGTCTTTAGATCAGGGCTTTGAACCGATTTTTTTTCCCAATCGGTTCGTTCCGAACAGAAACGGAATTATAACGTTTCCGGTTATGAGTTCCACCAATAAATTGACGTTCCCGAACCGGTTAGAACAAAAAATACTTTGTCAATTCCTATTGCCATATTGCTAGACAGGACAATGGGAAAAAAAAAAAAAAAAAAAAAAAACAACAAAAAATACTGTTCCCGGAACGGTTAATTTCGTTCCTTTCGTTTGACAAATATAGCTATTGATATTGTGTTTGGAATGAGCGTTTTACTTAACGATGGATCGTAATTTACCTCTTATTTAAGATGTGTAGCTCTAGTGGAGACACCGCTCTCTCTCCATTCAGTCAGCGAATGTGTGATGTGATGTCACACAGGAAGTGAACGTCAGCCGTCATGGTAACGTGCGCAAGAAAATAATTACTTTTTTTTTTAGCTAATTAGGCAACGAAAACTTTGAGGATCGAAACAAAACCGGTATTAACCGGTTACCATTATTTTTAAATAAGTGTTCCAGTTCCAGAACATAAAAAATAACGTTTCCGGTTTCGTTTCTGTTCCCTGTAAAATACAAAAAGTTCCCGGTTTTCGTTTTCGTTCCTTGAACCGGTTCAAAGCCCTGCTTTAGATGCAAAAAAAAGTGTTTGACAGAGTTAAATGGAAATTGTTTTTGCTACTCTACATAAATTTGGTTTTGAAACTTGTTTTATAAATTCGTTAAAATTTTTTATACAGTTCCAACAGGATGTGTCAGGACAAATAACCAAACATCTTCCAACTTTTGTCTCCAGAGGGGCACCAGGCAAGGATGCCTGCTCTCCCCCTCACTGTTTGCTATTTTTAATTGAACCACTAGCAGCAACAATTAGACAAACTAATGATATTAAGAGTATAAAATACATGAATATACAGCGTAAAATTGGTCTTTATGAAAATGATGTATTACTTTGTCTCCAGCACTCAAACAGCTCTCTTTTACTAGAACATTTCTCAAACGTTTCACATTATTTTATAAATTAGTCAAAATCTACAGTACTGCCAATTACAGAACCACCTAGTGTCAGGATTTGTCTTCAATGATGTCAGAACCACACACACGGAGCTAAAAATGGAGAGTTTATTGAAAGGTAGATGGAGTGGTGGATGATAAAACCAGAGAGGCAGGACTGAACTAGAACAGGGGAGTAGATGAGAGCAGGAGCTGACGGCCCGGAGAGAGTTCTTGGAGACCAGAGCACAGTAGCAGGATCCACAGCATGGCACAGAGAGAACCAGGGCACAGCAGCAGGATCCACAGTACGGCAGAGAGTGAGCCAAAGCACAGCAGCAGGTTCCACAGCACGGCAGAGAGGGAACTTTGCTGGTCAGAGGCACAACAGGACAAATGGCTTGGCTGGGTGAATACTAGCTGGTCAGAGTCACAACAGGATTTATATCTTGGCTGGATGAATACTTGCAGATCTGAGTAACAGCAGGATTAGCAGCTAGGTGAGGTGAATACTTGCAGATCTGAGTCTCAACAGGAAAGTAGCACAGATGAGGCTGGAATAATCAAAGGCAGGCTGAGGTATAGAGATGCAGAGGTGGCAGGGTTCCGGCAGCAAGCAGGGAATATTAAGGTAGACATGCGAGGAGTAAGTGTTGTCTGATGACGAACCGGCAAAGGAGTGAAAGCAGAGGGAGGCTTAAGTAGGGAGGCTAGCAGGTGAAGTGAGTCTGACTGATTAATGACCAACAGGTGTGACTGACTGCAGAGGAAGTGAAGGGAGAGCTGAGTGAAGGGAAGGAGGAGCTGAAAACTAACAGAAAATAAAGTCAAATCATAACTAAAACCCTAACAAGGAGAAAGAACTGAAAACTAATAGTAAAGAAAAAGCCAAGTCAAAACTAAACCCTGACACCTAGATTTACAACTATAGTCGGGGAGTATTCAATTTTCTGGTATTACTGTCACCTAAATTGGCAGATTTAACAAAAGTTAATCACATCCCTCTTTTAAAAAAAGATAGAATATGATCTTGCCAGATGGAAATCTCTATCAATTTCACTTATGGGAAAGGTTGTTTCTATTATAATGATGGTTTTACCTAGAATTAATTACTTATTCTCAATGATCCCAAGTACACCATCATTAGACTGAGTCTAATAAATTTCTTTGGAAGGATAACTCCCCCTCCACCCTTACATACACAAGTGCATTCTCGCAAACATCTACAGGTACTTGGATTCAGGTGCTTACAGACACGCTTCTATACAAAAAAACCCTATCAATAGCTTTAGCTGTCACTTTATACATCCCATAATACTGTGTATTTTTCAGTGATTGTATCAAGGCATTGGTTGTTTGTACCTGTAATACTTTATCAGTTTGTTTTGCTGTTCTTTTTATATCTCTGCAGGTGTAGAAGCAGACTCAGAGGATGTTATCTTGCTCTCTCCTTTTCCTTTCCTCTATTTTTTCACCTTTTCTCCATTTTAGCATGTTGTCTCATCTTTTTCTCTTCTGTTTTCCTTCTACCTTCCTGTTTTTGTGTCCACTGAAAATGAAATAGTCCCAGAATAAAATCTAATAAAGCTTTTTGCATATCTAAATCAAGCGGAGTACAAGTAATGCTCCACTTGTGAAAGTGGAGCATTACTGCCCTGTTGGGTTCTCTTTGGCATTAAGACAGAAATTCTTAATGCTACACTGCCATACAGGACATCTGAAAAAAACAACGTTTGGCTTAAGGCTGCAACATACTCCGCAAGAAGCAAGAAATGTTTTTCTCACTCCCCAGCGAATCAGGTCATTTTGTTCTCACAGCCCATTCTTGACACAACATCTGGGCAGAACTCCTCCTTCTCTCTTCCTGCCATATCTGCCATTGTGGTGTCTGTCAAATTTCTACAATCTTAGTGTGGTTGTGATGTGTGTTATAGTGGGGAAGAGGGGGGGGGGGGGACTTCTAAGGTGTAATGTGTACTTGGTCAAAAAAAAGTGTACTTGTTCAAATTTCCAGGCTAAGTCTATGGTTTTCTCAGAACTCCCTTCTGCAGTTTTAAGTGGTCATTGTGTTATGCATTGATGCCTAAATTGGCTTTTCCATCATTGTAATATCAACAACACTGTGTTTCCTACTGCCTTGTGCTAACGCTTTCACTTTTTTATACCTTTTTCAACATATTTATCAATTTTGGACATGGAAATTTTGGACATGGAAACTCATGTTACTCTGAGCTACCTTTATAGTTTTACTGCTATAGGCTTAAGCTACTGGAGGACATCAGGATCTAATTTTCTCACTCTATAGAGTTCTACTGCTCTTCAATTATGCATTACGTGTTGTCATTTCTGCTTTAACTTTCTGTTCTCTCTCTTTTATCTTCATAGTAGGTACACCTGGTCTGGCGTTCTGTTAACTGTGACATCATCCAAAGAAAACGGCTCACCCGCTATTACCATCTAATGTAGAACAGATTACTGGATCAATGTGTGTTTATGTGCTTTTTTGTCTCTCTTGTTGTGTCTCTGCTCTGTCTTCTGTAACCCCCAGTCGGTCGAGGCAGATGACCGTTCATACTGAGTCCGGTTCTGCAGGAGGTTTTCCTTCCCGTTAATGGGGAGTTTTTCTTCCCACTGTCGCTTCATGCTTGCTCAGTATGAGGGATTGCAGCAAAGCCATGTACAATGCAGATGACTCTCCCTGTGGCTCTACGCTTCTCCAGGAGTGAATGCTGCTTGTCAGGAAATTGATGCAATCAACTGCTTTCCTTATATAGGAAAATTTTTGACCAATCTGTATAATCTGACCCAATCTGTATAATATGATTGAACTTAACTTTGTAAAGTGCCTTGAGATGACATGTTTCATGAATTGGCGCTATATAAATAAAATTGAATTGAATTGAATTGAACAATTATAGGCTATAAGCCTGAACACAGGAAAAAAGGAAAAAGTTGTAAAAAATTAGCATATACTACTGCCCCTTAAGATTCAGCCATTCCAGACAATTTGCATTAACTAATTCACGCACTTTAAAATGTGATTTATTTAATTTGTGTAGCAAAGAAAATATAACAGATCAACCCTGTGAATAATGACAATTACTGAACAGGAGTTTTCATGTCCTTAATGATTAACGTCATATCAGGGATATATCTTTTCATAAGTACTTATGGGATGACAGCTAATAAGAAGACAAGAACCCTCATCTAACGGATGCTGTACAGGTTTTATGAACTGAACAGAGGCAATCTTTTGCTGCATGATAGAAAATCACTCTCCACAGATTTTTTTAGGGAGTGCAATTTCAAACAATAATGCTTGTGTGTGTATGTAAATGTTTGCTTAGGAGGAGGTACATTGATCCTTGGCAGCACAGTCTAGAAAGATTTCATATCTCAAAGGCATATCTGGGTTGAAATACCACTGAGAAGTCTCCACTGATCACACTGTGTGACATCTACAAAATGAGATGCTTTATCTGAAAGCGCTGTGAAAGCCATTATTCCCAACATATCCACACTTTAAGATCAGATTTTTCCCCCCACTCAGAGCCACATAACAGATAGCGCTGTTCTTGGTTATCACATCATATTTTTTCCTCTATACATCACAAATGGTGAAATGCCACATCGCATAATTTTGACAGCCCATTCAAACATTTATAAAGCTATTCATACCATCTGTTATAGCAGCACGAAGCGTTCTCAGCAAGCTTTGTGTTAACAGGAGCGCTTTGCACCACTGGCGCCACAGACATGTTCATCCCCATGCTCCCATTCAGCCATTGTTATGTATGGGGCTTACAGAAGATCCATCTGGACAGTCACTTGCCTCAGTATCAATGGGTGAAAATAACAATAATACCTCTGAGTGAACAAAATGAGCTGCTGGTCTGTTAAGCATTGTTTGGATCTGATTTGACATGACAGGTCAAACATTACATAAATAAATTTTTCATCTTTCAGTTTATATCTGTACCAATGATGTTTACAGTATCATAAGGTGCAAAAGAATAAAATTTCAAGTTTTGAACATGCAGAAAAATATTAGTATTTTTTATATTTTTAGTTAGATTGTTTTAGAGTTTATATTTATGTTTTTAAACATTCTCATAAAAACGTTATGCAATTCTTATTAGTTACTATATTAACTGGGTTAGAAAATTATTGAAATTATTCATTTTTATACACCAATCTCGGCATACTATTTGGATAATTATTCTTTTTAATGCAATGGTTTTGTTGGTTTATCTTCCTGTTTGCCTTTTGATCTTTATTGTTTTATTTGTGATAAAAGTTTAGCTGACAAAGAAGACTAGTTAGAGAAGTAGACATTTAATAGTCTATAAAAATCATGGTGTGATACATCCCACAGTTTTGTGGTCATGGTATCATACAGGTGTGGCATCAACCTGGACAATGTACAACAAAGGCAGAGTGCGTAAATAAAGGTTTGACATTAGTTTGCCCTAAAAGAAAACTTGGGATTTTTTAATCATTAATTTTTGGGACTGATAAACAATCATGTAATCAAGAAGTAACAGAATTATCTGGTGACAATATATTGGACTGATGATATTGTGCATCCTCTCAATGAGTAAAGAATGGAGCCAAGTGAGTGAACAACCGCCAGTGGAGATGTGAAAATAAAGGGGTTAAGTAACCCTAATCTAGTATATTGCTTTGGTCTTCAACCACGGTGAGCTGTCAGTTTAATGCGAGGCATTGCAGGACAGTTTTATGGCTCTTACAGTAGCTCCATCAACTGTCACCATCTTAGTTTCCCATAGTTCCGTGTTACTGCCGGCAGATGGCGCACAACAATGTTTATGTCTGCTGATTGTGCCCAGGGTAAAATTCTTTTCAGGCTCAAAAAGGACTAAGTAATCACTATTAGGACAAGCATTTGCCATATATTGTTTTATTTGAAGATGAATATATGGCTTTTTGTGTTTTTCTTATGGTCACATAATGTGACTAAGACCCTTTGAGGTCATAGCTCTAGGCAAATTCTTGATCCACATGCTGAATCAAACACAAATTTGGACTCAGAATTAGCTCAAAACAAAAGTTTATTTCAACTAGTGTGAAAATGTGAAATGGGGACAACAGGGGGACTCTCAGTAAGGGAACGTGAAACAAGGGATCAACCGTGAGGCTGGGAGTGAACTTAAGATGGAGAGGTGGGACTGAGAATTCAATTAGTTTCAAAACGACCATTTATCTCAGGGAGAGTTTCTTGGACTTCAGATGCATGTCTTTAGTAGACATTTTAACTTTTTGCTCTCTCTCTTTTTTCTTCATAGTAGGTACACCTGGTCTGACATTCTGTTAACTGTGACATCATCCAGGGAAGACAGATCACCCACTATTACCATCTAATGTAGAACAGATTACTGGATTAAAAACTACAGTTCTTTTGAACATTTAACCCTCAGTTTCCCTTATCCAAACTGCAAAGCAATAAAACCTCTTCTGTTTGTTGTTTTGTATCGTCCACCAGGCCCTTACTCTCAGTTTTTGGATCAGCTTTCAGACTTCTTATCTGATTTGGTGATAAACACTGACAAGGTTATTATAGTGGGCAATTTTAACATTCATGTTGACACAGAATGTGATAACCTTAGTGTAGCCTTTAAAACTATCCTAGATTCAATTGGTTTTGCTCAAAATATGCATAAACCGACGCACTCTTGGCTCCATACTTTAGACCTGGTGCTCACATATAGCATTGATTGTGAAGAATTAACAGTATTTCCTCACAACCTTGTCCTATCTGATCATTTTTTAATAACATTTGAGTTTAATCTAACTGAGTTCTCCACCCCCAAAAGAGGGTTCCATTATAGTAGATCTTTATATGACAATGCTGCATCAAACTTTAAAGAGTCTGTCCCCTTTTTAATATTGTCAGTATTGCAGAAATGCCCTGTAGATGGCAGCAATGCTGTTTCTTCCCATTCACAAATAGATGTCTTTGTTAACGGTATGACTTCTTCTTTGCGTTCTGCATTAGACAATGTAGCTCCCTTGAAAAAGAAGGTGATAATTCACAGGAAGCTGGCTCCCTGGTTTAATTCAGAGCTGCGTTCCTTGAAGCACAATTTTAGGAAATTGAAGAGAAAATGGCGCTCTATACACCAAGAGGAATCCTACCTAATCTGGAGGGACAGTCTATTGTTGTATAACAAGAACCTTCGCAGAGTTAGAGCAGCATATTTTTCATCATTAATTGAGGAGAACAAAAATAATCCTAGATTTCTCTTCAGTACAGTTGCCAAACTTACACAGAGTCATAGCTCCGTTGATCCATCCATTCCCTTAGCTCTTAGCAGTAATGATTTTATGGGATTCTTCATAAATAAAATAGATTCCATTAAAAATACAATAATTGGCACCCTCCCAAAAATGATTACCTCGTCCTCAGTAAGTGAGGCAGCGTTGGAGGAATCTTTAGAACCTGCGCAGTGTCTGAACTGTTTAGAAGCAGTAAAGCTTTCTGAGCTATCTAAATTATTAGCTTCATCTAAACCTTCTACCTGTATGTTAGACCCAATCCCAACCAAGTTGTTTAAGGAGGTATTCCCTTTGATCAGTGGTCCTATTTTAGACATGATTAATCTATCCTTAGTAAATGGATATGTACCACAGGCTTTTAAAGTAGCTGTTATTAAACCTTTACTTAAGAAACCATCTCTTGATCAAGATGAGTTAGTAAATTACAGACCTATATCTAATTCTTGAGAAAGTAGTTGCTAATCAACTTTGTGAACATTTACAAAGTAATGACCTACTTGAGGAGTTTCAGTCAGGCTCCAGAGCTCATCATAGCACTGAAACAGCTCTGGTGAAGGTCACCAATGATATTCTCATGGCCTCAGATAATGGACTTGTGTCTATACTTGTCCTGCTAGATCTCAGTGCTGCATTTGACACAGTTGATCACAATATTCTCCTACAAAGACTTGAGCATACTGTAGGGATTAAGGGGAAAGCATTAGGCTGGTTTAAATCTTATCTGTCGGACAGATTCCAGTTTGTTCATGTTAATAATAAATCTTCCTCAAACTCTAGGGTCACCTGTGGAGTACCACAGGGTTCAGTCCTTGGACCAATTCTCTTTACTATATATATGCTTCCGATTGGGAAAATTATCAGACAGCATGGGATTAATGTCCACTGTTATGCTGATGACACTCAGCTATATTTATCCATAAATCCTGATGAATCCAATCAATTACTTCGACTGCAGTCATGTCTTGATGACATCAAAAGCTGGATGACTTTACATTTCCTGCACTTAAATTCTGACAAGACAGAAGTTGTAATCTTTGGACCAGAGTCCTCAAAAAATAAACTTCTTAATCAATCACTTCATCTGGATGGCATTAACTTGGCCTCTGGTAATAAAGTAAAAAATCTTGGTGTTATTTTCGACCAAGACATGTCATTTAAATCCCATATTAAACAGGTTTCCAGAATTTCCTTTTTTCACCTCAGGAATATTGCCAAAATTAGAAACATTCTGTCCAGGGGTGATGCTGAAAAACTAGTCCATGCATTTGTTACTTCAAGGCTGGACTATTGTAATTCCTTACTATCAGGAAGTCCACAAAATGCAGTTCAAAGTCTTCAGCTGATCCAAAATGCTGCAGCAAGAGTTCTGATGAAAATCAACAAGAGGGATCATATTTCTCCAATTTTAGCTTCCCTTCATTGGCTTCCTGTTAAATCAAGAATAGAATTTAAAATTCTTCTTCTAACGTATAAAGCCCTTAATAATCAAGCTCCATCATATATCAGAGCTCTGATTACCCCGTATGTTCCTAACAGAGCACTTCGCTCTCAGACTGCAGGTCTGCTGGTGGTTCCTAGAGTCTCTAAAAGTAGAATGGGAGGCAGATCCTTTAGCTATCAGGCTCCTCTCCTGTGGAACCAACTCCCAGTTTTGGTCCGTGAGGCAGACACCCTGTCTACTTTTAAGACTAATCTTAAAACTTTCCTTTTTGACAAAGCTTATAGTTAGAGTGGCTCATGTTACCCTGAGCTACCTCTATAGTTATGCTGCTATAGGCTTAGGCTACTGGAGGACATCAGGGCCTATTTTTCTCACTCTACTGATTTCTACTGTTCTCCAGTCTACTGTTTTCCAGTTTTGCATTGTATTACATTGAAATGACTTTTGTCATTTCAGCTTTTAATTTTTTGTTCTCTCTCTTTTTACTTCATAGTAGGTACACCTGGTCTGACGTTCTGTTAACTGTGACATCATCCAGGGAAGACAGATCACCACTATTACCATCTAATGTAGAACCGATCACTGGATCAATGTGTGCTTCTGTGCTTTTTTGTCTCTCTTGTTGTGTCTCTGCTCTGTCTTCTCTAACCCCCAGTCGGTCGAGGCAGATGACCGTTCATACTGAGTCCGGTTCTGCCGGAGGTTTTTCCTTCCCGCTAATGGGTGGTTTTTCTTTCCACTGTCGCTACATGCTTGCTCAGTATGAGGGATTGCTGCAAAGCCATGGACAATGCAGACGACTCTCCCTGTAGCCCTACGCTTCTCCAGGAGTGAATGCTGCTTGTCGGGACTTTGAAGCAATCATCTGGTTCCCTTATATAGGACATTTTTTACCAATTTGTATAATATGAGTGATTTGACTTTGTAAAGTGCCTTGAGATGACATGTTTCATGAATTGGCGCTATATAAATAAAATTGAATTGAATTGAATTGAATTGGATCAATGTGTGCTTCTATGCTTGTTTGTCTCTCTTGTTATGTCTCTGCTCTGTCTTCTGTAACCCCCAGTCGGTCGAGGCAGATGACCGTTCATACTCTCTCCGAGGTCGGTCGTGTCTTTTCTCTCTCTGCAGCTTTTACCCCCCCCTATCCTGCTTTGCTTTGCTATGTCTTGTCTTCTGAGCACTTTCTTCATATCAACCGAACTCTGAAAAACATGGATCTGGTAAGCTAGTCTCTCAATACTATTGATAAATTTTTTTCGACGGGTAGGCAACGGAAGGGGGACCCGTCCGGTCCTGATTTGACTTATTTTGTGAGATACACCCTAAATTCCTGGAGGAAAACGGTGTGTCTTTCGACCTTGTCATTCCTGGACGTTTGAAATTTTCACATTGGATTAAGGATACTGGGATCTCTACTTATTGGTTTTTGTGGATTTTTGAAGTATCGGCAAATACAGCGGATGTCGGAGCCATTTGGCCTTGATCAGGCTGCCGGCTGCATGACGCGCTCACTCTGGCTGTGAACGGACAAACCTGGCAGGTGAATGGAGCGAAGCCAAAAAGCTGCTGTGTTGGAACGCAGACTGACTTTGGGGTTGAACTCAAGGGGAGATGGGATAAAATCTGGGAGTGAAGCGCGAAAAAGCCCAATAATTTGGAAAATTGGATTTATGTGGAGCCAGCAAAAGACTTAAAAGCTGACAGGAAAGGCAGTGCAGCTTGTCTCATAACAAATAACATATTTGGATTCCCTCCCTATCTCTACTCCTGGATTGTTATGGCGGAGTGCCCAGAAAAGCCCCCAGCTACCCCCCTCCCCCGCTGACACCTGAGGATGCTTCTCTGAACTGTGGGCCGGCTGATAACATCAAGGACAATGGCCTCTGGAGAGTGTTCACGGAGAAAAACTCTTTCGCCCATACACACACGCATAACTGATACTCATAAAAACTGATGAATTACGCACACGCGACAGGTCTCAAATGTTTACCTTCTGCATAGATGTTGTCTTGTGTTTATTTGTGCTTTTGTGCTATGAGTTTTTTTTTGTGTCGGTTGTTTGTCTCTTTATAGGTGAGAGCATAAATAGGCAAACATCTGTCTCTTTTTTTTCTCCCTCCCCTCATGTTGTTGCTCTTTCTTAGAGAGTTTCAAGGCAGCGCCTGTAAACTCCGTTTAGGCGGGGTCTGGGCAGTTTGGAGGAATGTGGCCTTGACAGCTGCGCTTCTTAGCAGCGGCTGGCTGGCTGCGTTCCTTGGCAACGCAAGGCCTCAGTCAATCGTTCCCCCCAAATGTTTGTTTGTTAAGTGTATGTGATGGACGGTTGTACTGGAACTGACTTTTCGATTGCAATGCAAATTGTAATTGACAAATAAAATTTGATTGATTGATTGATTGATTGATTGATACTGAGCCCGGTTCTGCTGGAGGTTTTCCTTCCCGTTAATGGGGAGTTTTTCTTTCCGCTGTCGCTCCATGCTTGCTCAGTATGAGGGATTGCTGCAAAGCTATGGACAATGCAGACGACTCTCCCTGTAGCTCTACGCTTCTCCAGGAGTGAATGCTGCTTGTCGGGACTTTGAAGCAATCAACTGGTTCCCTTATATAGGACATTTTTGACCAATCTGTATAATATGATTTAATTTGACTTTGTAAAGGGCCTCGAGATGACATGTTTCATGAATTGGCGCTATACAAAGGCAGCAGAGAGTGACCTTAAGTTCTTGTTCCATCTGCTCTATCTGACCATTAGTCTAGGAATGAAGGCCAGAACACACAACAGCCACCTTGGCTCCTAGGGCAGTACTAAAGTCCTTCCATACCCGAGACAAACTAAGGACCGTAATCAGCCAGAATCTCTTGAGGAGAGCCATGAAGATGAAAGACATGTTTGATCAGATCTGCGGTTTCAAGTGCAGTTGAATGTTTTCGTAAACGGACCAAGCGGCAGGTGGAGAGCAGCCAACAATGGTGAGAACCGTAGTGGAACCCTTGGAAACAGGTAAACCTGTGATGAAATCCAAGCAATGTGAGACCACACAAGGAGGTTTATTATGGGTATCACTCCCTTAAATCGTCATTGAAAGATGGTGGTCAAGAGGTTCTCCCACTCAGAGCAATGGGTCAGCTGATGTCAAGGAGGGTGGGTGAATTTGGCAGTGTGAGCCTAGTGGATAAGATGTGTATGGACAGAAGTAGGTACAAATGTGCGATCATGTACCAGGGCCTTGTTCCAAAAGCTTTGCTTGAATCACCAAAGCATGGATATCACAAGTCAGCGATTCTATCACACAAGATGGAGGTGGAACATTCTCAAAATGGACCTAATCTCCTGGGGGAGAACTGTGGGAATGAGCATCCAATTTTTTATTTTTGGTCCCTGTTCAGTAAGCGGTGACAAAATTTAAATGCGAAAAGAAAACAGACCATCGAGACAGCCGGGGTTTTGTGTTGTTTTGGTTCTTAGACGTAAGAGATTTTTATGGTGGCCTAGTCATTGTGCCTAGTGGTTAGAACATTGTGCATTATCCCAGAGATTCTGGGTTCAACTCCCACAGACTGCCACTCTTGGTCCCTTAGCAAGACCCTTAACCCCTGATTTCTCTCCGGGCGCCGTACAATGGCAGCCCACTGCTCCTCAAGCGGATGGGTTAATGCAGGGAACAAATTTAATTAGTTGCAATCACAAGATTATTATTATTATTATTATTATACAAGAATAGGATGTTCTATATCAGAGGTCTTCAACGCTGGTCCTCAGGACACACTACCCTGCATATTTTAGATGGTCTCTGCTCCTGCACACCTGAATCAAATAGTTGTATTACCTCCTCAGCAGCCATCAAGGGCTTGATAATAGGCATGCTTTTATTGTTCTCCCCACTCAGTCTAATGACAGCACTACTTAGAAGCCTATTTAACAGCAAGTAACTTCCAGTCACCTACACATTTTGTCTCAGAGAGAGAAAGACAACTGTCACGATTTGTTTACTGTTGAACTCAGAATCACAGCACACGGGACTAAAATAGAGAGTTTTTATTGAAGGGTTGAAGGGATGATGGGTGGTTAGACCGGAGAGGCAGGACTGCACAGGTACAAGAGTCCACAGCTCAGCAGAGAGCTAACCAGAGCTCGGCAGCAGGCCCTTCGGTCTAGCAGAGGGGAACCAGAGCAAGGCAGCAGGCCCTTCAGTCTAGCAGAGGGGACCAGAGCAAGGCAGCAGGATTTACGGAGAACAAACCTTGAGGAGAAAGCAGAGGTGGCAGGGTTCCAAAGGTGAACAGGCAGACAGACATGGAGAAGGTGTTGATTGATGACGGACCGGCAGGGAAGTGAGAAAAGAGGGAGGCTTAAATAAGGAAGCTGGCAGGTGAAATGAGTCTGACTGACTGATTGACTACCAACAGGTGTGACTGACTGCCAGGGGAGTGAAGTGAAGACTGAGTGAGAGGGGAGGAGGAAACTGAAAACTAACAATAAATAAAGTCAAATCATAACTAAAACCCAAACGAGGAAGAACAAATTAAAACTAATGGTAAACAAAAGCCAAATCAAAACTAAACCATGACAACAACAAGCAAGGAAGGCACAAGGATGAAGCTTTGTCCTCAGAAGATGTTTGAAAGAGACGTTTGCATCGACCTCCGTGATGAACTGTTGCATAGGGTCAAGCTCAGTGTGTTATGGATAACGCTGGTGAACCCGATATTCAGCCAAACACAGAGTTACATTTTAAAAGGTTTATTGATGGGGATGAGTAGTGGCAGGTGAGGCAGGCTAGCAGAACCAGATTTACCAAGGATTGCAGGCAATGACAGGCCAAACCAGTCATGAAGGCAGGGACAGACCAGAACGGCAGATGTGGACCTAGGAACCACCACAACAGGCAGAGCGAGCAGCTGGAACTCCGGGGAAACAGGCAGACTTGTGCAGCATGCAGACAAAGGCAACTTTCATCAGAAGAGCCCAGCTAGCTGAGCACACAGGAACTGGTAGAGGCAGATCACATCAAATGAGACGTTCTGGCAGGGATGAGTTGGCGGAGGCAGGTATATAAAGATAGGGGAACAGGTGAGCAGAGTTGGCAGTAATTAAGGGCAGCAGGTGTAACTGATCTGGCCTAATTTACTGGTGACTGAGGACTGGACTGAGCTGATTGGATGGTGACAGATGGCTGTTGGCTGAGGGGAGTGGAAACTAGAAAAAGTCAAAATCAAAAAAACAAAAAACTAAATCATGATAAAGTGGGCATATAAGCTTTAGCAAACTTAGGACCTGATGTTTAAAGATTACAAATAAGTAGCACTAAATGGCATGGGGGAAAAAAACTGCACAAGCAATAAATGTGTTGAGGGTGATCTTCAAAGATAGTGTCTGCAATAGAGAAGATGTGCAAAACCAATTTGATCTGCCCCATTTAATTTAGTAAATTGCATGTGCTACTGGCAGTTTGGGGGCTGCCATAAAAGGAGGATGAAATTCAAAACAATGTTTCAATTTCTAAATGCAAGCTAGAAACGGCTGTCACATAATTTTTTGCACAGGACACACAAAATGATGAATTAATGTTAATGAATGGAAAACTTTAGACAATATTAATTATCATTATATAAAGGGGAAAAAAACCTGTTGTTTTATCATCAGAGGTTCTACAAAAATCGAAGGCAAACCTTATATTTTATTTCCACTTTTCTGAGTTAAACAAAAAAAATATTATAGCTGACAAATACACAAGCAATGAAAACACCTGTGTGTAACAATGACGATGCACATGTCAAATGCGACAGCTGAGCGAAGCCTCTGAAGCCTCTGTCGACTGAAAACCTCCCTCCGGTCATTGGAGGTAATCACGCCTGCAAACAAGGGGGCAACATTTTCAGTCAAGACTGTAAACATGCAAGCAGTTCATTTCACTTAGTGTATTTGGTTAATTGCACAGAACATCCTTCATTTATTGCACATGAACAATATGATCAGTATATGTATGATTCTGTTTGTTTTGTGATTATTGTTTTTGTGATTATTGGCTACAGTGATAGCTCTTGGAAAGAAGTAATCCCTGAGTCTATTTGTCCTGGTTTAAACATTGTCGGCCCGACTGTAGCAGGTCACACAGGTGGTTACTGGGGTGGGAGGAGTCCTTGATGATATTGACAGCTTTGCTGAGGTAGCAAGAGTTGGCAACGTTCTCCAAGCTGGGCAGAGAGCCGCCAGTGATCTTCTGGACTGTGTTGATGACCCTCTGCAGCGCTCTTCTGTCTGCTGCTGAGCACACTGCATACCACGCTGTGATCCAGTACGCCAAGATGCTTTCTATGGTGGCTCTGTAGAAGGTCACTAGCAGCCTCCCCTCCAGACTGTTTCCTCCTGAGCACTCTCAGGAAGTGGAGACGCTGCTGAGTCTTTCTCACCACTGCTGTGGTATTTGCAGTCCATGAGAGGTCATCCGATATTTGCACGCCTAGGAATCTCATGGAACAGACCTTTTCCACACAGTCCCCATAGATGTAGAGTGAGAATGGGTCAGTTCTGTCCTTTCTTAAGTCCAGAATGAGTTCTTTTGTTTTGGTTATCAAACCGCTGTTGAAAAAAAAACTATTTGGACAAACTACTACTGCAGAACTGCAGGCCCATCTCAAAACTCCCTTTTATCAGTAAGATTATTGATAAAGCTGCTTCAACAATTAAATATGTTCTTAACAATGACCATCTGCTTTTTCACTTTCCAGTTAGGTTTCTGTGCTCGCCACAGTACAGAGACCGCCCTATTAAGTTGTTCAATGACATCAATATGAATGCAGACTGTGGAAGAAACACAGTGCTGGTACTGTTGGACTTGAGTGCAGAATTTGACACAGTTGCTCATTCCATTAGAGCACCTGCTGGGTCGGTCTTTCTGGTACAGCACTTGACTCCTTTAAATCCTATTTAAAGGACAGAGATATTTTGTTTCAGCAGGCAACGTTACATCAGAGAACACAAATATCACGTGCAGGATTCCCCAATGGTCCATCTTGGGTCCCCTCCTATGTAATATCTACACTAAGGTCTTTTGGCTCAAATCTACTCTGCATACCCAGAACCAAAACCAAATATGGAAAAGCAGCCTTTAGTTCTTATTCTCCACTTATCTGGAACAAATTCCCAGAAGACCATAAAGTGTTGAAACCGTGAGTTCCTTTAAATCAACGTAAAAATATTTTTTAGAGTTGCCTTTAAATGTTAATGTTTAATTCAAACTCATGTTATTAACTGAGACTTCATTAGATTAAATATGTAGTCCAACTTATCTTGACCTACTACTATTCCACTGCAATGTTATTTCCTCTTTGATTTCTTTTCTAATGTTCTTTTCATGTACATCACTTTGAATTGTCTTGTTACTGAAATGTGCTGTGCAAATACACTTGCTTTGCCTATATATTGCAAAATATATCCCACAACAACATGCTCTCACCAGAATGAGGAAACGCAATGGGCTTGCCGCAGCCTAACTCTCTGGTCTGTTGCCATATTTGTGGACTGAACAACTTATCATTGTACTTTCCAAAGACTCCCCCACCTGAATTGTGAATCACTGCTGTTCAGCCAGAGACAGCTGATACATATCCCACAAAAACAGAAAGTCTTTTCTCTTCTCTCTACCTGGTAAGAAATTACATAATTCTGTTCTTGCTGCTCTTGTTTAGAAGATAATTTGTCCTTGACACATCATCTGAGCACAAGACCATTTCTTTAGAACTTTTTTGGTAACATTGGTATAGTGTTTAAAAATTGATTGGGCAGAAATGTATTAGGGATGTGGTCACGACTCTGACAAATGCTGTTGTTGGAGGAACCTATGAGGCCTTCCCAAGATTCCCAAGATTTCTGGATTTGCGTTCCTGTCAAGTATGAAATGTTCATGCCAAAAGGAACTTTGCTTTTGTTTTCATCACTTCAAGTAAAATAACAAATTTCCCAGTTCTTGTGGAGTATGTGTTGACCTTAATTCTTTCCTTGACCTGCCTATGACTTTGGGTGGATGGCCAAGTATTTTTAGATTTGCTGTTGTAAAATACTATTAAAATTTTATTCATAATACCTTGGTCCATCACATGAGCTCTTCATAAAATATATTTAATTTTTTTTTTTATTGTAATATGACAAAAGGCTAACATATGTTGTCATGGACAATTGTGTAAAGCATTGTAAAATCATTCCTCCTAAAGGGCTCAAAATATGGAAAATCTAAAATTCTAAACTGATAAAAAATCATATTGATATAATAAATACTAAGAACCTTCCTATGAAAATGTCCTATGGTGATTCTAAAGATAAAATTGTGGGCAGCAATGTAGACTATATATAATTTTGGTTCATAATTAAAATTCATACTGTGCAAAAGGTCATTGGAACATACCTGTTACAGTCTTCTGACAGTATGATAATTGCAATTTTTCTCCAGCTGAGGCTGCAACAAAGCTGCAGAGCCTTGTACAGCTCAAAATTTAGATATTTTTCCCAGAGGTCGTAGCAAATTTCCGTTAAACTCTCATCTGTAGGGCTACACAATAACAAAATATCTTAATTCACCAATAACGTGCAACAGATTGTGCAGTTTGGTTAAGATATTTACATTCACTCACAATGGGTATACATTTAATTATTCTGGGCTATTCATGAATCTTTTCACCAGTTCTTTTATTTAGGGAGGAATGATTACAAGCAATGTTGCAATGATTTGAATTTACTGTGAATATTCTCTAATCCACAGAGGGTGAAAATAATTTATGCAGACTAAGCTATAAAAAATTTAATTTAAAGGAACAATAAGCAAAATTTCATTATTTTAGATAGAAATAAATAAAAAATAGTGATGTGAAGAACTAAAGGTGTCCACGTCACTAATTTAGGTGCCATTTTCATCAGTTCTCCAAAATCCCATTGTCCAAAGATTAGACTGCTTCATGGACAAAAGATATCTACTTCAACGTTATAAAAAAGTAACAGAAGAGATTATTATTAAATTGATAAGCCCAGTGGGTCAGCTATAGAGCAGGAGGCCCGTATGAGAAGGTTTTAGGCCTGGATACAGTTGTCCTGGGTTTAATTCCTGAGCCTTTCACTGCAGGTCTTTCCCCTTCTTTTTGTCTTTCTTCTGATAAGGCTACTGTTCCAACAAAAGACTGAACTAAACTAAAGTTTCTGTTTTGCAAATAACTTTATTACTTAAAAAATAAGTGATTTGAAATGACAAAATACTGGTTTTGTGAACAAAACTTTCATTTAAAAAATATATATTTTATTGCAGTTTAAAATGTTTTGATCCAAAATATTCTATGATTGAAATTGTGTTTTGTTTGATTAAATAAACAAGTTTTGATCATGGGTTGCACACTCACTTAAGATATTTTCTCATGAAAATTGCTAAAGTACTTATACCTATCTGTGTGTCTGTCTTTCTAATTCCAGTTAAGAATGTAAATATTCCCACTAAACATACCATACAACAGTAATATAATTTAGTAACAGATTAAAAACTGATCTAAAAGGAGCAAATCATAAAAATCTCATAAAAATCAATATGATTCAACTTGAACCAAAAAATAACAACTAAATGTCGTTTTATTAAATATAAGGTCTCTCCCTCCAAACCCTCTGTTAGTTAATGAATTGATTTCTGATAATCAGATTGATTTATTTTGTCTGGCTACAAGATGACTATGTTAGTATAAATGACTCAACTCCCTCCAATTATTCAAATTTCCACATTCCCAGATCTACTGGAAGAGGAGGAGTAGCAACCATCTTTCAGTCTGATTTATTAATTAGTCCCAGGCCAATTAATAACTACAATTCTTTTGAACATTTAACCCTTGGTTTCCTTCATCCAAACTGCAAAGCAATAAAACCTCTTCTGTTTGTTGTTTTGTATCCACCAAGCCCTTACCCTCAGTTTTTAGATCAGTTCTCAGACTTCTTATCTGATTTAGTGTTAAACACTAACAAGGTTTTTATAGTGGGGGATTTTAACATTCATGTAGACACTGAATGTGATAACCATAATATAGCCTTTAATACTATCCTAGATTCATTTGGTTTTCCTCAAAATGTGCATAAACTGTCAAACTCTTGCCTTCATACTTTGGACCTTGTGCTGACATATGGTATTAATTGTGAAGAATTAACAGTATTTCCTGACAACCCTGTCCTATCTCACCATTTTTAATAACTTTCGGGTTCAATTTAACTGAGTTCTCCTCCCCCCAAAACAAGGTTTCATTATAGTAGATCTTTATCAGGCAATGCTGTATTAAACTTTAAAGAGTCTGTCCCCTTTTAATTTCCTCAGTATCACAGAAATGCCCAAAATATGGCAGCAATGTTGTTTCTTCCCATTCACAAATTGACACTTTTGTTGACGGTCTCACTTCCTCGTTGCGTTTTGCATTAGACAGTGTAGCCCCTTTGAAAAACAAGGTGATTATCCACAGGAAGCTGGCTCCCTGGTTTAATTTAGAGCTGTGTTGTTTGAAGCACAATGTTAGGAAATTGAAGAGAAAATGGCACTTTACACATCTAGGGGAATCCTACCTAATCTGGAAAAAAACAGTCTACTGTTGTATAAAAAACCCTTGACAGATTCTTCAGTCGTACGAGAAATTTTTGGATCGGGCCGAGTTTCAGCTTGATCGTGCGTCCGGTGTTGTGTAGTATACAGGGGGTAACGAGGGGCGATTCGCCTCTCACGACCACCTCCCGATCAGGAATCGGACGGTGGGTTGAAAATCAAACATGTTTGAAATTCAGTCGGCCCTCGTGAGTGATCGTGAGCGCGTCCTGCTGTCGAAGCAGAGTTATGACCAGGGATGGGCACAAATACATCAAAATGTATTTCCAAATAAAATACAAAATACCCACCTTAAAAATGTATCAAAATAAACTACAAAATACAGCAGCCAAAAAATGTATCAAAATAAAATACTGTATTTTTGTATTTTCAAAATACTACAAAATACTTCATTCTAAGTGCCTTTTTCTTCTATCCCTTCACTTGTACACTATCTGGAAAAACATATGCTGACTCCTCATGTTAGACACCCCAATATAAACCTCTGCCCTAAGAAATGTTCAGTAACTCAAGAAGCCCTTCCTTAAGTATACTTATTTACTCTATTGGTGGACTGGATTGCCCACTATGAATCAGTGACAATAACTCAAAGACAAACAATCCAAACAGGCCGTGGGCCAGAATCTGTAGGGTGACGTTTCGTATGAACTGTCAGGGGGCAACTTTCTTTCACTTGGATACGCTGCTACACATAGCAGTGATCTCAAAACACCAATGTTCCCACGTTTGCACTTGCACATTAATAAGTTTAAGCCGATAAAATGATGGCTAGGAAAAAGAAATAGCTCGACTGCCAGTACACATCAGCTGCTTCCGGAGTCCCACAGGCCAAAAAAGCCCGGTAGGACTCCTTCTTCAGCTTGACGGCTTCCCTCACCGCTAGTGTCCACCAGCGGGTTCGAGGGTTGCCGCCGCGACACGCACCGACAACCTTGCGGCCACAGCTCAGACTAGCCGCCTCAACAATAGAGGTGTGGAACATGGTCCATTCAGACTCAATGTCCCCCGACTCCCTCGGGACGTGTTTAAAGTTCTCCCGGAGGTGGGAGTTAAAGCTCCGCCTCACAGGGGACTCTGCCAGACGTTCCCAGCAAACCCCTCACAGTGCGTTTGGGCCTGCCCGGTCGGACTGGCTTCCTCCCCCGCCATCGGAGCCAACTCACCACCAGGTAGTGGTCGGTGGAGAGCTCCGCCCCTCTCTTCACCCGAGTGTCCAAGACATACGGCCGCAGATCAGATGAAACGACAACAAAGTCGATCATTGAACTGCGACCTAGGGTGTCCTGGTGCCAAGAGCACATATGGACACCCTTATGCTTGAACATGGTGTTTGTGATGGACAATCCATGACGAGCACAGAAGTCCAACAACAAAACACCACTCGAGTTCAGATCAGGTGGGCCATTCCTCCCAACCACGCCCCTCCAGGTCTCACTGTCATTGCCCACGTGAGCGTTGAAGTCCCCCAGCAAAACGAGGGAGTCCCCAGGAGGGGCACTCTCCAGTACCCCTTCCAAGGACTCCAAAAAGGGTGGGTAATCTGAACTGCTGTTTGGCGCTTAAGCGCAAACAACAGTCAGAACCCGTCCCCCCACACGAATGCGGAGGGAGGCCACCCTCTCGTTCACCGGGGAAAACCCCAACGTGCAGGCACCGAGATGGGGGGCAACAAGTATGCCAACCCCAGCTCGGCGCCTCTCACCATGGGCAACTCCAGAGTGGAAGAATGTCCAGCCCCTCTCAAGGAGACTGGTTCCGGAGCCAGAGCGGTGCGTCGAGGTGAGTCCGACTATCTCTAGTCGGAACCTCTCAACCTCGCGCACAAGCTCAGGCTCCTTCCCCACCAGAGAGGTGACATTCCACGTCCCAAGAGCCAGCTTCTGCAGCCGAGGATCGGAACGCCAAGGTCCCCGCCCTCTACTGCTACCCGTTGCACAATGCACCCGACCCCTTTGGCCCCTCCGACAGGTGGTGAGCCCATCGGAAGGGGGACCCATGTCGCCTCTTTGGGCTAAGCCCGGCCGGGCTCCATGGGCAAAAGCCCGGCCACCAGACGCTCGCCAACGTGCCCCACCTCCAGGCCTGGCTCCAGAGTGGGGCCCCGGTGACCCGTGTCCGGGCGAGGGAACACGAGGTCCAATAATCGTACTCATCATAAGGGGCATTTATTTTAATGTGATCTTTAAAAATATTTAGACTTCCCAACTCTGGAGGTTAAACGTTTTATTGATTTCAAGCACTCTCCTGACGCAGGGGATACAAATTCTGGCGGGAATAAGTCGTTTGGCACGACACCTGTCGCCTGTGCTATCCTAGCGCAGCAGGTCTTGGTAATGCCACAGTAAAGTGGGCAAAAGTCTGGGCTATTTCTGCCCTACGATGGACTGGCGACCTTTCCAGGTTGCCAGTTTAAATGGCTAAGATCTTTGTCCGTAAAAGCAACATTTTAGTTATTCTCACTGCTTGAAATGAGAAGCATAGCCTAAGCATGTTAGATCTGTTGCATCAATGGCAGAGATAACTCAAATTCCCTTTCTACAGTCATCTAAACAGGGCAATCAAATTCCAGGATGACTTTTTTTAATTCTTGGATAATCTTCTCTGGTGCCAATTAAGCATTTCTCAATTTTGGATTAAAAAGCAAAGTAATTTCAGTTACTGAGAATTGTACCGAGTAAAATATTACTGAAATTGTATTGGTAATGCCTTACATTACTGCATTACTGCAAACAGCAATACATTACTGCAGCCTAATTAAATTACTTTTTTACTGCATTACTCCCAACACTGATATTGTGTAGGCTACATACAGTTAACAGTAGAACATTATTTAGGTACATTTCTAAGAAAAAGTAAATTAAAACGGCCAACACTAGTATGAGCCAAAACTAGCCTACTACAAGTGGCAGAGAAGGTCACCTGTGGCGCTGCAGCAGCACACATACTGACAATGAGATACAACAGTCCTATGTAGGCTATAGGCTAATTACATGAAACAAAAGAAAACCGTGTAACATAACAATAACTTTAAAAACGTGATTCTTTGAATGTTCACTGGTGAAATCAACAACAGTGAAACTAACACAGAGAGTTAGTTAGCAGCTAACATTCAAAAGTTAAATAGCCTAGCCTTACGAACACTGAACGATACACTGAACAGGAACATGCAATAAAAAGAGTGATTCATGGTTGAGAATAAATGAGAATAAATGTAAACTAGGTACATTTGGTTGCTCACCTTGCTTTGAAACAACTTCCTTGACTGATCCTGACAAAGCACCAAGTAGAAGATACCTGACTGACTCAATCTAATATGCAGCACCGTGCGTTCTGTGTTGATCGTGCAATGTGTCCATAGCAAGTGTGAAACAGTGCCAAAAATCCCTAGTGGCCGAGACTGGTATCACAGGGACTTGACTGCAAAGGTGCCACAGACGCTATTTCATGCTTTATAGATAGTTCATCATCTCAATAAAATACAAATTACAAAATAGTATTTTGTATTTGAAATACGTATTTCAAATACTTGTATTAGAAATACTGCCCATCCCTGGTAATGACCATCTACGTGCCGACTTCCCCCGACCTCACGCACTGCGCACGCACAAACAAGTAGATTGTTCTTCGTCTTCTAAAACAAAAACATAGGAGCGGAGTGAAGCATGGCGGCGGTACGTGTGACATGGAGTCAAACTACAGAGGAGCAACTCTTTAGAATGTTCAAAGCAGCGCGTTTTGTTCTAGTAAGCCTCATATTTAACAGTGAGCATCGACACTTCCACCTTTTTCTTCTTCTACTGTTGACATTTTGCTTCCGGGTAGACAAGTCAGAGTAGCGCCATCTCTCTACGGGGCTGAGTCTGACGTGTGGTTTTTGAACGCACTGTGTGAGCAGTCAGGTTGCATCAGAGCGTCGGGCCGCACAGTGTAAGAACAGATATCGTGAGCGGTGAACTTTTAAACCCTGCAGTATTGTCGTACAGTCTGAGCTGTATATGAGTACCACGATTGAAAATATCGTGCAGTGTATGCCCGGCATTAGAGCAACATATTTTCATCATTAATAGAGGAGAACAAAATAATCCTAGGTTTCTCTTTAGTACAGTTGCCAAACTTACCCAGAGTCATAGCTCAGTTTATCCATCCATTCCCTCAGCTCTCAGCAGTAATGAATATATGGGATTCTTCATAAATAAAATTGATTCTTGTCATGATTTGGGGTTTTGTTATTGGTTTGTTTTGTACTTCTTTCTATTTTACCAATTCTGTCTTGGGTTTAGGTTCTGTCTTGGTTTTGGTTTATGGAATAGTTTGAGTTTTGTTGTGGTTTGATTTTGTTCTCTGTGTTTTATCAGTCAGGGTTCTGCAAGCTTTTAGTTCTGTTCACCTGCCAGCTCACCTCCCTGTTTTCACCCAATCAGTTAGTCACTCCCCTGTCAGCAGTCACCAACCTATCAGGTCGGTTCTCTGTCAGTCACTTCCCTTGCCCTGATTAGTTCCAGCCTTCTTATAATTAGTTTCAATCCATTTCACCTGTGCACTAAACTATATAGTTCTGCCTCAGTCTTCAGTTCTGGGCCAGATCATTGTCTATCAAGCCGTTGGTGAGTTTAGTCCAGCATTTCCCTTTGCCTGTTGATTTAAACCAAGTGCCTGTTTTGACATCTGAGCCAACCTGATTCCTGATCCTGTTTTTTCCTGCCCTGTTCGGACTGCCTGCCTGTTACTGACCGATCTGATTCTGTTTTTGGATAACCTGAGATTGCCTTATCCCTGTCTGTATTTCTGCTGGTTTTGGACTGCTATTTTTGTGTATCGACCCTGGACTATTATTTGACCACCGAGCCTGCTTATCCCCGTCTGACTTATTTGTGAGCTTTATTAAAGCCTTTTTATTTGCACCTTCATGTCTGGCTGAATACTGGGTCCTCAATCTCTCGTTCGTGACAATTCTATTAAAAATAAAATTATTGACATCCTCCCAAACATGATTACGTCCTCAGTAAGAGAAGCAGGTTTGAAGGAGTCTTTAAAACCTGATCAGTGTTTGAAATGTTTAGATGCAGTAGAGCTTTCTGAGTTATCTAAGATTTTAGCTTCATCGAAACCTTCAACTTGTATTTTAGACCCAATCCCAACCAAGTTATTTAAGATGTTCCCTTTGATTAATGTCCCCATTTTAAACAAGATTAATCTATCCTTAGTAAATGGATATGTACCACAGGCTTTTAAAGTAGCTGTTATTAAACCTTTGCTTAAGAAACCCTCCCTTGATCAAGGTAACTTAATAATTGACATACCTATATCTAATCTTCTTTTCCCATCTAAAATTGTTGAGAAAGTAGTTGCTAATCAAGTATCTGAACATTTACAAAGTAATGACTTTATAAAGTGCCTTGAGATGACATGTGTTGTGAATTGACATCACTGTATAAACCATTTCATGTAGTTGATATTGCTGCATATGTAAATTATGCAAATAATTTCATTATAAAGATAACATCAACTTGTTGTTTTATCAGGCCAATGATATGCAGCGACTATCATATTTGGAAAACTGCTCCAACGCACCGCAACCCAACCCCCTCAAATACATTATTCTGGCAAGGGTCTTCTTTGTGTTGCAGGATTTCAGACAGACCAGGTCAAGGTGACCAAAGGCTTTAACCTGGCAGTGCAATTCAACACAGTGGGAGTGAAATAAATAGACCACGGCGTGGCGGGTGACCTGCTGCGGCTGCACTTATGCAGCTGGGTTCCAGTTCTTCAACGCACTAGCGCAGCAGAAGACTCGCTGCCTGCTTACCTGAGACACAGAAACGTTTTGCAGCATGCTGCCAGGTCTTCATTGTGGTGGAGTCACCACACAGTCACTACAATGACTGTGGAGAGCTTGCTTTCCAAAGCAGGGACAGGAAAATCATGCTGATATGCCACAGATCTTTCATTTAAAAAGACACCTCTCTTACATTTCAGAGCATTTAGAAATGACTTTCAGGTAATGACAGCGTTGTGGTTGCTACCTTCCATGTTGGTGCAAGTTTTTTTTAAATCCATTTGTTGAAAAACCACAATTTGAATTCCCCCACATTCAAGCAAAGTCTTCAGTAAAGGCCCCATAAATGAACTACGGCAACTCTACTTTGCTTCTCTCATCCTTTGGGATTGAGTGGAACCTTCATCCATTTTAGAACACCCTCGGACATATCAGCTCCCCTTTTTAAGTAACTGCTGCGAAGTTAGTTTGAGGTTGAATATGGGATATTTGCGCTCCACGGCTTCAGCGGTGACTGCCTCCTGTTCCAGCCGATACAGGGAGGCTGATCTGGGGCTCCCATTTGCCGATGCTCCGCCTTCCTCCTCTCAAGTGGGGCAGTCATACATGGTAGCGCGATTCACAGCAGGTGCATCAACTGGGGGAGGAAGTCTGTTTGCTCAATAGAATGCTTGGATTGTAGAATATGAATATGTAGAAAAACAACCTACTTAGAAAGACAACCTGTTTTCTGATCTGACCGTTTTTGAGCAAAAAGACAATGCTGACCGCCCCTGAGAAGCCCAATGGACCATATTATATACCCAAAACCTTAGAAAAATTTAATTTGTTGTCATGGACCCTTTAAAAATTAACATTTATGTTTATTTTGAAAAACAAATCTTGCTGAATTTTTTATTCAAGTCAACAATTTCCTTTACTGATTTTAATGGTAAAAATACAGCTCCACAATACGCCATGTGACCTTCCAAATAAAGACTGCTACCAGCATTCAATCTAACCACTAAAAAAGTAGGACATTCAAAAATAACTTTTTAATCTTTATGGTAATATTTTAAAATGTTTTTGAAATTAATAATGTTTCTGTGATTTGAAAGTCACAACAAATTATCAATATATTGTTATTGTTTATTATTATTATTATTATTATTATTATTATCAATTTATTGTTAAGAAAATTGGAAAGGCATGATGTGAAATGAAGTTTAGCCGATAGTTCAAACTAAAAGAATCATCCGCGGCACACCTGTCTCCACTGATCATCTTGTCATGCATCCGTGCACCAGCCAATCTGAGTCAAGTCCTCATCCTATCATCCCACAAGATTCTGCTTATGAGGCTCTTCATTCTTGGATTCTTCTGGATTCTTCTTTAGCATAGCTTCGACCCTCTTCCACCCCATCTCCTCCTTCATGATTCGGACCCTGGGGGGAAGATTTCACTAATCCTATTTCTAAAATGAACATCCAAGCTAAAAGACATTCTGAGCTTTCACATATTCTGCTGGGGCACGAGCACCAACAAACTTTCAAATTTATGTTGATAAATCACTCTAATTGCCTCTGTTATCTGCATGAGTCTTTCTAGGTTGAGATCATATTTTGGGAATATCAGATATTCTAGTTCAAAATTAAATTTTCTTTAGAAATGAAATATCAAGCTAGTTGTCTTCTTTCAACATGAATACACACATTACTTTAGCAGATGCTGTCTTATATAGTAACAAAGACTAATGTAACCTGAAATGTGATGTTATGTTTACGTTCACGCTAATTTAATTGTAATTAACTTAATCCATCTTTTCCTCTCAGTAAACTCACCGTATATTGTTCAATAAATATGACAGGGAGGATTTACAAGTTTTCCAAGTCAGTGCTGCAGGAACTAAGTTGACACATGGAGCTGAACCTAACTTCTAACTGGATAATAGGCTGTTTTGGCTGGGAAGATCGAGGCAGGATCTTTGTAGCAGTCAGCCATTTCTTGTAAAGAAACACACACACACACACACAGCATTTGCTAATTTTCTTGCACTGTGATGCCTCAGGGGTTGAACAATATTCGCAAAGCCTAGACTGGAAGTGTGACCTTGAGCTGCTGCCTTGGTACCTCCACTAGAAAAGCTAAACAGGTTTTGCATACCAACAGAGGTGTTTCCTTGTTTTCAGACCAGCAGGGTACTTCATATTAGTAGGCTGGTGCTGGTCAAATGAGACCTCCCTCCAACTTCCACTCTGTTTACTTTGTCCTAAACACCTGTTGTCTCTCAGGCTGTAAATAAGGGGGTGCAACACAGAAGAGGTTTTGGTGTACATGTGGGAGTGTGGTACAAAGGATTAATTACCAGTGTGGTGATAAGAGCCCTGCTCCCCCTTCCTCTCCCCAACCCCCACCCACCCACTCACCAGTTCTTATCAGAGGTTCCAGAGCCCCTGCTCATAAAGCCCTTCAAGTACTGCAACACTGCTGCCAAGCGTCACTCCTGGGAGTATATGAGGAGGCATCTGTGGTGACTAGCCTTCACACCTCCTAGTAATTTATGGATTCATCTATCGGCTCGACATCTGCTGTTGAATTTAAGTTGGACTCAAAGAAGGCAATGGTTTTATGCGTCAACTTAGTAATCAACTCAATGGTTCACAAGCGAGGAGTTGGAAAAAAGTGAACAGAAGTGGTACTATATATGTAAACTGATAACTGACTAACCCAGAGATAAAGGGGAAAAAAGCCACACAAAGTTACATAATAATAGAAACGAACCAACCACCGTTTTGTGATAAAAATCCAGTCTCTAGCTTTTGTAAATCTAGGACCTGCTGTTTTAGCCAGATAGTTCAGATTAATCTTTAAGAACTATAACAAACCAAAAACAGTATTAAATATGTATTTTAGCAATCCAGTCAATAATGGTCTTTAGTTATTTATATTTGATGCTGAAAGGATGCTGTGCTGCACAGGGTTTACACAAAAGAGTTACAGAACCAATGTTTTAAACTGTCTTTAGCATCTCAAGTTACTCCCCATTCAAACAAATAAAAGCCATCCTTGATCAAGTCTAATTGTGACGAATGACGGAGCATCAAATTCTAAAATCCTGATAAGCCAGGCTGAAAGTGTAAAGTGGATCCAGTATTATTTCAAAATAAAGGAGGGAGGGGGACGGATCCTACACACATCCAGTTTGGATTGTTTCACAGCACATTTTGCAATGGAAGGACATTGTGTACAAGGAATGCAGCCAAGTCGGCTTTAGAGGTTTGTGTCATCATCTTTTCTAAATGTAAACAGAGATTTCTCTAAGATTTCCAAAAGGCGGACTTTTCAAATCTTGACTTTTCCAAAAATCAAAAAACTGAAGATGAGAGCTTGAAAAGCAAATAAAAAATAAAAAACAAAAACATGTATTCATTAAAAAGTGCCACAAACAATGTTAAAAGTTAAAATCTTAATAAATATTTAAGTTACATAAAACGGTGCCATGTTTTCATGATTAGAAATAAACTGAAGCAATGCATGTAGCCATGAAAAAGAACACCTCCTCCTCCAGTCTCTAAATATATTATTGAAGGACTAAACTGGTCAATGTGGAATTAGTTAACTTGGTAGCTGTTCATCTCATCCTCTGTGTTGATTGAAAACTTCTTACAGATAAAGGAAGGAATGCTTGTACCGATAATGCTTACAGGGAAGAGCTCTGTACTTTAGTTCTGAGTTTTGGAAGACATCCTCAGAGTGCAGGACGGGAGACCGATTTGTTAAAAAGAAAACAGTCTGTCTGTCTGAGGAAGGTCTGTTCAAACAGTTAATAAACTAGATGAGCTGTTGTACCCATCATTTTTCCTGCTGTCTAAATCAAAGTTAAAATCTGAGCTTTCCTTTTCAATTAGGTTAAAACACTTTATGTGATTCATGTAACTTCACTTACTGACTTTACAACATGGTCACCTGTCAGTGCTGATCAAGATGAAAATGGGCAGATACCGGTCACCAGCCAATATCTCAGTGCATCTCTAGTTGTCAAGTCAACAGCAAACATGGAAAAAATATTACACTAATGAAAAACAGAAACAGATGCAAAACAATACTGTCAGAAATGTCAGGAGTTTAAAAAAGCCTGGAGAACATGCAAAAATGTTGAATTCAACTGAAGAATAAAACCAACAACAAATACAAGCTGGGGAATGTCTCATATGAGGAGAGTACAGACCGTTACAGATATGTCAAAGGACCAGTCTAAGAACAAGTACCTCAGTAAAAGAGAGGCAGCTCTTCTGACGTCAGAAATACTCCTGCAGCCACAAGTTTAATGGAAACTTTACAGGAAAAAAAGTCCACATAAGTTAAAAAGAGCTAATTTCAATTAGCAGTGAATGAGACCATTGTTAAACCAAAAAATAAGAAAAATATTCAAACTAATGAACATAACCTAAGAAAAACATAATGTGCATTTACATCCCTTCCTAAAATATTTAAACACTTTTATCCATCAGTTTACCAAAAAAAAAAGCACAGATAATGACTGGGTGAGTCATGGAAGACAACCCTCTGCATGAATGTTGTCAGCATGTCCACGTGTTTGTTTTGGACTAGTGCTCTATATTCCTGTATCACACCTCCTTTGGTTTATGATCTTTTAGTGTTTGTTTATTTTTACCTTGTGGATTTAGTTGGTGGATTCTGTTAGTTCTTTCTGTATATTATGGTCTGTTAGATTTCTTCCTGTGTGTCCTCCCTGTCTACTCGGTCATTATTCTCCCTATCCTCAGTTCCCTTCGTCATAGACCCTTTTCACATGACGTCACTCAACTTCCGTTTTGAAGCGGAGCAGGGTATCTTTACTTCCGGCTACATGCTTTTACATAGAAAATTCGGGAGGTGAAGAGGTGTTTCACTGATAATCAGCGCGATTTCATAAGGTAAGACTCAGACCACAGTGTGTCGCATTGACTATCTTTATTTTCCTTAGTATTGGTAGCAATCATTGCTGTTATATAGATGCTTTGATCGGGACAGTAACATGTAGATCAAAGCTAACATGCAGCAGCTTGTTAGCTTACCTTACCAAACTTTTACCTATCAGTAATCAGCGTGATTTCATCAAGTAAGACTGAGAGCACAATATTAAACGTGTCTTATTGACTATCTTTATTTTCGTTAGTATTTGTAGCAATCATTGCTGTTATATAGATGCTTTGATTGGGACAGTAACATGAAGATCAAAGCTAACATGCAGCAGCTTGTTAGCTTACTTTACCTGTCATTAATCTGATGTAGATGTTATAAAATGATTACTGTAGCTTTGCTATTATAGAAATAAATCTTGTTCACAGAGTGAAAAAAGAGACATTTATCTGCTACATTGTTCCCCTTACTTGATTATGGTGACGTGTTATATATAATTGCAGTCACTGAATTAAAAAGATCTTATTCCATTTGAATCTTTTTGTTCATTCCTAAAAAAATTACCGTGGGTCTATTGGACAGTACTTCTGTTTCTGAATTTTCTGTGTATTATAATGAATTTTCTTCATAATATTATTTGCACTTATATTAATGCACTTTTTTTTTTAGTTTTTGTGCAAAATACTGTATATTTTAAGTAGAAGCCTGAAATTGTTATTATTGTTATTATTATTATTATACTGTATTAGTAATGACATGTGCTGCTGACATCTTAATCAGATCAACCTTTAAAAAAAGAGATCTTAATCTCAATGGGAGTTTATCTGGTTAAATAAAGGTTTTAAAAAGTATTATAATTAATCTATTTTTTCTCCCCTTGTGTCCATCTCTCAGCAGCATCATATCCACCAAGCATGGCACAATCACAGAGAAACTGCTACTGCAGTGTCCCACAGTGTTCGAAAAACGTTCCATATCTCGGTTTTCACGACTTCCCGGCTGATGCTGAGACTGAAGCCTATTGGGTGACAGCAATAAGAAGAGACGAGGGGCCGAATTTTAAAATCCTTCGCAGCAGCACTTACGCCTGCAGTCAGCACTTCTCTTCCGAGGACACCTATGTTTCTGCAAGTGGTCTTTAACAAATTAAACATCTTTCTTTCTTAAAGATAATTGAGTTATAAGTTTATTTAGCTATTCCCAAGATAATTTCAGTGGCTCACCACGTAAATTTTTATTAGAGCTGTCAAAATCAATTTGTTAATGAAAGGAAATTAATCTGAGAAATTAATTAATTTCTGCATATACAAATGGTTTTTAAAAATACTCACCTGTACACTGTAATCGCACACCGTCTCTTTCTCCTGCATTGTTTACATTTCAATTGTTTACTGTTAAATCACTGCTGCACTTTATCCTGTAATTTACTGTAATTCTCAAGCTGTATGCAAACGGAATTTCGTTCTGTACGCACTCTGTGCATACATAATGACAAATAAAGTTGTCTAAGTCTAATTTGTCTATGGATGAACCCAGAACCACACACACGGGACTTAAAATGAAAGTCTTTATTGAAGGTTTGATGGGATGGAGGGTGATGTAACCAGCGAGGTAGAACTGCACGGGAACAGGGTGATGGTGTTGGCAGGAGCTGACGGCCCGGAGAGAGACTTCTTGGAACCAGGAACAGGCAGCAGGGTCCACAGCTCGGAAGAGAATTGACAGTTCAGGGAAGAACCCACCAGAGCTCGGCAGCAGGCTCTTCTGTAAGGCAGAGGGGAACCGGAGCAAGGCAGCAGGATAAACAGGACAGGTAAAAGGTAAAATGGACAGAGCTGCTATGAAGTATCTATGTAATAAATAACTAAAATATATGAAGTGTGATGTCTGAAGTTTTTTAAAATCCATGTTTTTTTGGTCAGTTCCTGAAAAATAACAGTATAGGACACAAGGGGTTTGCCCCGACAGCAGCATAATCCATAAATACTATAGTGAACTGATTATTAGTGTGCATGCAGTGTGCATTCAACATTATTGACAGCGTCTTTCTCAGTCTATGATGTCCTAAACTATCACAGTTTTAACAGGAATGGGCAGAATTATTTTATTAATTGAGGCTCCAAATGTACTGACGAGACTGAGAAACACACTGAACCCACAGAGGAATTTTGAGGGATACTGCAAAGTCTGCAACCTCAGTAAAATACTACACAAAAAAAAAAAAAAAAAACGGGGGGGAATGAGGCTCCTCATTTTTATTCATAGAGGTGTGACAGCGTGCTCTAACTGTGACCAAGTGGCCAAAAGCATTGACACTGTTCCAAAACAAAGTATAAAAAGGCTCAACATTATACATCAACTATATCCCTGGTGAGACTCATTGGCTAAAAGCTGTGAAACAGATAAGCTGATATAGCAATAAAGCTAGCGTAGCAATATAATGGAGAAATAGAAAACTAATAAATGACAAAAGTCCTGTTGGTAGCATTGCTATCATTATCCTAGCATCTATGCTAACAACAGAGCTAAGAAGACAAAGCTCTTACCTTCATAATCGAAAAGGTATTGTTCCACAAAGAACTTGTCATCTTTGTCGAGTTTGGAGGCTGGTGTGGTCGAAAGCTTTTGTGCCAGTCTGTCCACGTCTCCCAAACGAAATTTGGGTAGATTGGTGAGGGACTGTGTGAATTCCCTATGTAAAAACACTGCTCGCGGAGAAAGCGGAAGTAAAGATACCCTGCTTCACCGCAGAACGGAAGTTGCATGACGTCACTGTGAAAAGGGTCTATTGGTCTCATCTGTCACCCATAATCACCTGGTTGCTTTCACCTGATCTACCTGTTTTTTTCTCTCTCATCTAATCCCCTGTATATAAGCCGCCTAGTCATTCTTCCCATTTGCCGGATTCTCCGTTGCTCCACCAACTTTCCAGTCCCCTGTTCCTCGTTTTTCTTTATTTTTTTGTATGTTTTTTGTTTCTATATTGAATTCAATTATTGTTTGTTCTAATAGCGGCTTCGGGCTCCTCATGACAAATGTAGCTGGAAGGACAGTGATATGCTGCTTACAAACTAAACATATACACATCATATATTTAATGCTTGGAGAGTCAAACAAATGCAAATAGAGGTTAAATATTATTTTGTATTTTAAGACAAGGGGAAGTTTTCCATTCCGGCTTTTATTTTGCATGAAGTTAAATGGGTAGTTGAAACGTTTTGTAATGATTTTTGTAAGATCCTCATTAATAGTTACCTTATATGCAATATACAGATATTATTTCACACTGAGTTTGTGGAAAAATTCTTAGAGGTGTGGGAGACTAACAGCCTCTCAGATATATACTCTCTCCTCCCATTTTAGTGATATCAAAACAACTTGAAAATGTTTATATTCTTGGCTTGCAATGCTATCTTAGCGTATATTAGTCATCCACACTTTCACACCAGATTGTTAAGTTTGTTACCATTTCCTCAGCTGGCCAATTTCTGTGCTACTATATGAAATTGGTTAAGGTCTGTCTAAAGGTCTGTCAGGAATAAAGAAAACTTTTGAATTCTGCTTCAAGCTTTCATTAGTGGAGAGGCATAAAGGATGGTGCACTGTGTACTTTTTCAGGTCTTGTGGTTAAAAGGAGTGTGAGCACTTGATTCACCTACTCAGCTTTTAAGTGGCATTAATACAGCTGGCAACTTCCAACAGTAAAACTTCTTGGAATAACATAGACATTGTCTGGCTGACAAAGTAGCAGAAAAATGTCATAAGTCTTGTGTGAAAGTGTGGACAGTTCACATCAACTGAGATACCGTATCCGACTTACCTTGTTTAGACATGACATCTGTCTACCATGGCTGAGGGAACTATTACTAATGACAATTTTAGAGAACTGTACTGAGATATATATATATATATATATATATATATATATATATATATATATATATATATAAAATCAGAAAAGCCCATCATTTGGCGCCTACTTCTTTTTGCTGTTTTATCGAACATAAAAGCCTGAGACAAATCAGGTTATGTACCATTACACCACACGTGTTAAGATTTTATAATGTAGCATACTACCTTAAATTGAGTTTTGAGAGTATGGATGCATTTCCCTTACATAATATTAGAATGGATGGTAAATCTGCAAAGATGGATAAAAAAAACCATTCACCAAACATGCCACACAGCATTTTTGTTTTTGGCTTCAGTTCCTGTTCCACAGCACAAGATTTATAACCTGCCATTTATGTAGCTGTATTCAGCTGAGGACTCAGGTGCACAATGGCTGTTAAGTACAAGGTGCCAATTAAAACCTGCAAGCCACAAGTGCTAAGGATCACAGTTGCAACCTGTATTTGTATTTGTGTTATTTTCCCTACTTGTTGAAAATGATGACAATAATCTCTGAAATGTCACTTAAACATTTCTTAAACCATAGCTCCACAAATCTGATGGATTACATCAGATCTGCAGAATCTGTGAGAATGTTTCCATGTTAACAGTGAGGTTGCTTGTAATAAGCAAAAAGGGTTTCGATTTTAGAAGTGTCTAAAATGCAGATACATGATCGGTTACCCAACAACTTCATTGACACCTGCAAGCTCAAGTGTTTTCTAAAATCTAAGAGCAACCCTATTTGGCAAAAAGTTAGGCATTGCATGACCTGTATAGCAAAAGAAACAACTTGAGTTCCTTGACAGCAAAGGCATGTCTGTGATAGCTGGTAGCTAAGAGCTGCTTCAAAAAGATAAATTGACAAAAAAAGTTTATAAAAACTATTGTCCTACATTAAAAACTAGAACGAAGTACACAAAATTCAGCAAAAAAATAATCCTAACGTCATGTAAATATATTTCTTTATTTCAGGAAAAAAACAGCAATAAACTTTTTTACTCATTTTAAATCTGATTTGTCATTGTTTGTAGAAGATGGACACAAACAGATGCAGAAAGGAACTAACACGGCTACATTTTCATTAGTAAAACTCAAGGACTTGGAAACTAACTTCAAAGCAGAGTTTTGGACATAAACCAAAGGACCTACAGGTATGTTGCGACCAGCAGGAAACATAATAACAGTTGCCTGACTTGCACACACTGCAACGTGAAGCAGGTCATGAGACAGCCAACACAGTCTCTCTGTCTCTGTAAAGGCCATAGTAAGCAGTGGGAAAACACTTCCATTGTTTGGGAAAATCATGATTCATTAGTATGGTCATGTCACATAACACAAGTCTGCAAACCATGCAAATAGCTTTGCAGTCATAAAATCACAGATGGCAGAATAACAAAAGCTATTGGGCAAACTCCACACTTGAGACATCCCTAATTTTGAGAGAAAGCATGAAATTTAAGCCTTTAACAGACTGCAACAAATTCTCAATACTGTGAAACATAAAAATGCTTCTTTCCCCAATCTTCATCGAACCTTTGCTGCTCTTTCTAATAAAAGCCAGTTCATTTTGTTTTGTTTTTATATTTTCTTTTTAGTGCCACCCAACAGTGAGTCATGCTTTTAAATTCCTCTCCATTAAACTGTTTACTCATCCGTCTCTTTACAAGATCTGACAGAATACCACCGCTGATGCGGACTGAAACATTTCTTATCATAGTATCCTCCCAGCGCCTGGTGAGATCTCTCAGGATAAGCTTTAATATTACATGTGGGCCTTGTCATGGCAGTGCAATGGATTACTGTAGTCAACATTTGACCTCTTCCTGTCTCAAAAGTCCTTTGCAGTTTGGCTATTTATGTCTTTAGCTCTGGCAGAGTTGAGTAAAGAGGTGATTGACTGTTTTAGCCACTCCAGTATTCCTAACCCTAACCCTAAGGCTTGAAAACATTTATATAGACTTAGCACAAAAAGTAAGGACATTTGTTTTTTGTCACTTTTTGTCTTTTTTTAACAAGGCTTCTTGTCAATAAAGCTTACGTAATTAAAAGCTTTTTTTATTTTCTCCAAAATTGTGCCACATTTGTGAGGAAAATGGACTTGTGGATTGGCAGCAGAGTTGAGTATGTGGGTGGCCTCCATTAAAAACATGCCACAATTTCTCAGGCAGTGCCAAATAGCTATTGGCGGAGGCAGTGTTATGGTGAGGGGCAGCAGATCTCCCTCCCTGAAAAATAAGGCTGGTCATTGGAGGCAATCTTCATGCAGAGAGAAATTGAGAAGAGATTTTGCAACCAGTGGTAACCCCACATCTCCCAGCATACAGTTCTCCCATGCACTGAGCCCCCTGTTTCTCAAATACATAACAGGCCTAATTTTCAGGCAGTCGTGTTTTTCAAATTTCAGTCATCTAAACCAGGAATTTTCAATTCCAGTCCTCGAGGTCTGTGTGTCCCTGGTCCAACGCACCTGAGTCAAATAATAAGGTCCTTAGCAGGAATCTGGAGAACTTGACTGCATGAAGAAGAGCTAATTCAGCTATTTGATTCAGGTGTGTTGGACCGGGTACACATCTAAAAGCTGCAGGAAACCGGACTTGAATTGAAATCCCCTGATCTGAACCAGTGTATGACACCAGAGCAAATAGCAGATTCAGCTTATTGGTTTTGCAAGAGAAGTAGCAACATTTCTTCAACCCACCCACTCTGCTGCTTTGCCCACAAAAACAATCTTCTTACAAATGTGGCACAATTTGAATAGAAATAAACAGGCTACGTAGTGGTACAGGTTTCTCGCCACTGCATTTCACTGTAATGGACCGTTATGCCGAAAGTTGTCAAAGTTACACAGAAATTTGGACGTTCAGTTTTAATAAGCATAATGGTTAGTACGACACAGAAGAGTATGACACGGATGTTTGAGAGCAGCATAGAAAAGTCAATAAAGCTCTTGAATGCACATCAGCACAGCTATAAACCTATAAACAAAATTTCTAAGGGTTTAAACTGTTAAACCCTTAGAAAGGAGCCAAATTTATGCCATTGTTATGCTGCAGCAATTCTGATTGTTGTTTGAGAGAAATCCTGTTCCAGTTATCAAAGACATCTTGTTTACCTCTAATAAAAACAACCTATTAAAAATATGGATTCTTTTACTCAATGCCTAGAGCGGAATCTCTGGAGCAGCATCAGTCTTCATTTGATTTCATTAGGTTTGATGAGAGGATTGTTTGGAATAGTCAGCATGATAGCGTCTCCCGCCTGCTAAGCCTGCGTCTTCTTGTAGCTCGCACATCCCATCTGTTTGTCAGCCCCTTAATATGAGCGGAGCCGCTAGAGCTGAAAATGTGTTGCAGGACTAATGTTGACGGAAACCAGTTATCCTAATGCAGGCTGGGGCTAGCAGCATTATGCCTGAACATTAGGCTTATGGAGCAGCGTGCATGACAAATATATAAATGATTAGAAAAGGCAGTCTCTGGAGCATTTACTCACTGCTAATGGAGATGCAGTGTTTGGGGTGAAAGGGGAAAAAAAGTGTGTTTGAATGTAATAATTTAAAGCGGCAGCAGTGATGTAATGAAAAGAATTGTTTTTACATGGACAGCCAATTTCAGAGACTAACATCATTATCGGGTCATGGACACATATTAGCAACTCTCCATGATGTTAATAATTTAAAATCCCTCATTCCTTCCAAGCCAGCAGCAGTCAGTGTCTTTTTTAGAACAGATAGACTAAAGTACAGCAGCTGTGTAATGATCTGAATTACATTTCCATGCAAATTCTTGAAAATGTTATTTTCATTCAGGAAAATGGTGTACTGCCACCCTTGGGTAGGGAATGAGTTACTGCCCTAAGTGAAGGAGTTTAAGTACCCTGGAGATTTGTTTATGAGTGAGGGTGAGACTGATTAGCGTATTCAGCGTTCATACATAGACTGGAAATGTCTGAAATTTGATTAAAGCTTTTTCCAGATCTTGACAGGTATGGAAAAATATCTTTATTTCTCGGCTTCATTCTCGGTGTGATATTCAAGCGGGCTTTTTGTAAAAGAAGCACATTTTATTAAAATCTCACCATCCATCCGTCCTTCCGCCCGTCCCTCATCCCATCTCTATTTCTTATATAAATAATGGGCAGAAAGCAATAGAAATGCTTTGAATCCTATTCCTATATCTTATTTTACTATAGTTACTAAAGAGGAATTTGCTGAAATCGGTATGGGCAGGTCAAAACTGCACAAGAGATCATCAATATCATTGTGATCAGTCCATTATTATGCTCGACATCTGATAATGAGCTTCACTTACATTTCACCAAATCTACACTAGAGTACATTATTTCAACTTTACACCTATCTACCCAAAGGAAAGTCTTATGTTACGTCCTGAAAGTCTACGGTTTTTGCAAACCGTAGCCCTGTTTTTTGAAAAATACAAGGATTTCTCCTGAGAGTCCTTGAAAACCAGCCATACTTGTTTAGCCTTTTTTCCTAACTGTACTGTAATAAATGTTATCACTGAGCACACTAACTGCAGACTGCAGAGTCTGTGTTGTAGCTCTGGAGTTTTGGTAGTCTTCTTGAGCATTGTATGACCTGACCTCAGAGTGAACCTGCTGGGACGTCCGCTCCTGGGAGCATATTACACCACTCAAGCTATTTGGGAAGCCATTAGATCAGTCTCAGGTGTTGATGACACCAACAATTTACAGCAAGAAACACTGAGCATCCACCAGCTACATTTTTAAAATGTTTTCTAGATATTTTAAGCACAATTTTGCCAGAAGAAACCATGATGTTTCTATTAACTCTTCGCGCAATCCGAATATATACATTTTAGCTGCACTTACAGCTTTTCGCCTTACCAAATAACAATTACAACGATCGCTTGATAATAACCATGCAACAAGAGTCATACAATAAGAAAGGCCTGTCTTGATTGCCATGTTATGCAGATTTGTAAAACTTTAATCAATCCTTTGTCAGCCTGCTCTCCACATGACTGTTTTCTTCCTTGTCACGTTCCAATACGCTGCGGTCCACTGCGCCGCGTCTTCTCCGAGTGAATGTTATCACAGCTGGGACGAGAAGGAAGTTTTTCACTTTTGTGTGAATTATAAATGGAGGAATGTGCAGCAGATTTTATCTACAGTACATGCGAGGACTCTGAGTGTTAATTAATTAAACAGTCCTGTCTCTTTACTTGGCTTCTTAATTACAAGTGAATTAAACAATGCCCAATGTGAATAGGGTCTAATCAGAGGAATAGATTTACCCAATTAAAGTGCCCTCCAGTCTGGAGGTGGGAGTAAAATATATGTCACAGACTTGCTCATAAATCCAAGTATTGATTTGAGCTGAGAGGTGGGGTGAGAAGATTATATACAGTGGCTCTTTCTCTACGCTTGGGAAGGCAAGGGCCAATATACATAGAAATGAATGATTGGGAATCATGTAGTCATGAGGTATCTCTGAAGGGCTGATTTTTTTAATAAAATAAATTTAGCATTTTTATGTGTAAATAATCACATGACTTACAAAAGTATTCAACCTTTTTCTCATGGTCTTTACATTACAATCTCAAACTTCAATGTATCTTATTGGAATTATTGGAAATGTATGTGATTTACCCAAACAAAGTTGTGCTTCAATGATAAAAATGTTAAACCCATACTGTAGATTTACAGGTATTGTCATGTTTGGGTAGAGCTTGTTGTAGGACCCAAAAGCAGAGAGACGAAAGCAGGAAGCCCTTAAGGGTGAATTTAATGCACAATCTAAACTTACAGAACACTGGAGGACGCAGGAACCAGAGCAATAATGAAGCGTAGACCCGGGGTGCAAAATGGGGACGTGATCAGGCAAGATGACAGGAGCAGCAGTAGGAACCAGCGGTCAATTAAACAATGAGAGGAGCTTAAATAATGGCAGGAGTTGATTGACTAATTGGTGACAACAGGTGGAGACTGAGCTGATTGGATAAGTCTAAAGGCAAAACAAACAAAACCCCAAATCATGACAGGTATATCTGAAAAATTCGGATGTGTATTCATGTATATTTTTTCACACATCTCAGTGAAACCCAAATATTGTTGATTTATTACACATAGAGCGAAACATTTCAGGCTTTTATTTCTTTTGAAATCACAAATTATAATTTCTTCATTTTTAGGATATTCTAAGCCACTGTATGCTGACAAAATCTATCTTCATGTTGTCATGTTTGTGAAGTCTAACATTTTTATTTAACAAAAATCAGAAATTTTAACAGGGGTGTGTACACTTCTGAGGGCCACTATACGTCTGTCAGCTGCAGGAGATACAACATGTATAATAGGGAAAACAAATTTAAAGAAAGATTTAATATTTCAAGCAAGCTGGGTTGAATATTTACCTTGATTCAACGGCATTGTTTAGCAAAGCACATTGTCAGTACAAAGTGTTGGTCTGTCAGTTCACGTAACAAAGAGCAAGCCTAGTTTATATCGGGAAACTACCTGAACCTGCAGTGGACTCACACAGCATACGACAAAGATGGGCTGAACTCCTCAGTTGCTTCAGTTAAAGTTCTGTTGAGTTGTGAAACTCAGCCTGGAGCGGTGGCACCGATGCCAGCCCAGAGTGTAGGAGTGAATGATCATCTGTGTCAAGACATGCACTAAGATCCTAGGGAACTAAAACAGTTTTCTACCTTGGTTACCCAATGCAAGCCATTCCTCACATTGAGCTGAGCTGTCTTCCTTATGTGGTAAAAGAATGAAGACTAAAATTTCTTTAAATATTATCAAAGCTGGAAAAAACAACAACTTCTAATCCCCTACCTTTTTGTCCGAGAGCCTTGTGCAGAAACACGCTCAAGGAGATTAAACAGCGGGTACTTACAGAAAAATAGTCACAGTCGCTTCGGAAGCTTACAGAAGATTTGTTTGGAGAATGAAAAAGTAAAAATAAAAACAGTGAAGTGTAAAAACGACCATATTGTGGAGGGGAGTTTCATTTACCCAATACTGTGATCAGATTTTCAGCATATGGGCCAAAGTTGATTCCTCTACAGCAGCATATTAAAATGATTCACAGACAGCTGTGAGCAGACATCAGGTTGCAACCTGAAAATGTGTTGAATCAAAGAGCTAAAGTACACCAATTTACTGCCTGAATCTTTGAAAGGTTAAAAAAAAAAGACTTTTCCTTTTCTCTTCTCTGTGCTCTCTTACCGGGTTGTCAGGCTCCATTACAACTGAAGAGAACCTTCCAGCCTCACCTCCCGGAGCAACCGTGCTGCTCTATATCACACCAGTCACCATCCATGCCTTTGCTATCTAATGCATAATTTGCTACCTAATTTGACAGTCTTCACTTCAGCCTGTTTTGTGCCTATAGCTTCTCAGTCAGCAGAACACATGCTGCAGGTACTGAAAGCTATTTTTATCTGACTGCACATCTCTCCGTGATAGGTAATTGTGAAAAACTTGTCTGAACAGCATCGCCGTCTTGGAACCTCGAGCAGGCATTGTGCAGTATAATATAAGAAGGTTGAGCCTGTTCCTTTATTTACTCTGTTAATTTATCAACTGAAATGTGGTGCAGTATGTGTTCAAATATTTTTTTTTAAATCCAACATTTTCTCCACTTTATTTTTCACAACACTACTGCTGATCTCATTTGAGTGTCCTTTATTGCAGTGCATTACACAAGTATGCATACTTCTTGAACCTTTTTAAATGTTGGGACATTAAAACCACACACTTTAAACGATTTTATCGGGATGCTATGTGACACGTCAACATAAAGCACTGCATAAATGGGAAGAAAGCAAAAAGGATGGAAAGTTTTCAAAATTTCTTAAAAATATGTGCGAGTGAGTGTGGTGTGCATTTGAATTTGGTCCAGTTGATTCCGATAACCCTAAATAAAATCAGGTGCAACAAATTGTCTTCATAAGTCAAGTTATAAGAGCCCATTTGCCTGTCACTTCATGTAAGTTTTAGAAAAACTCATGCAAATCTTGTAAAATGAGAATGGCACAACTGCAAACCTACCAGAATATTCTACAGTCATTACAATTCATATACCCAATTAACTGAAAAAGCAGAACAAAGGACAGTAGCAATAAAACATTAAGAACTGGAATAGCCATCCAATTATGCTTTTTCAATTATCCTGAAATCACTTGAGCTGCACAACTTTAAGTTTTCTCGTTTTTTGTTTAAAGTGGAAGCGCTTTGTAAGATTTTTTTTCCCTTTTTCCTAAGTTCTGTTCGTACCTTGGAATGCTGAATGTAAACAAAGCCTTTACTTGTAGTTACTTTATTTCAGTGAGATATAGGAAGATAAATAAACTGGTACTAATCCAGTTACTTATTTATGTACGAAAAAATACCCTTTCAATAGTTTATATGGGGACAGTGAAGGCCAGTTTACCAAAGAGTATAACATGTAACGGTCGGTAAGTGATTTACATCATGTGATTAATTGCCACTCCATGATAAACAGCATTAAGCATATATGAAGAGTGAACGGGAATGTGCGTATAAACGTCACTGTGAGACAAGAAGTTGTCAAGTTGTTTTTTTTCGGATTCAATGAAAAGCGTAATTTATTTCTATAGAAGAACCTGAATTCAAGTCAGAGCCTTTAAGATGCTCAATATGCAACGTAAAAGAAAGATTTACATCTATTAAAATACCTAAATATTGATAAGACACAAATTTAATCGGGGTACCTTGTGCAGAAATAAGAGCAGGGAAAACAGCAGGGAATTTCTTTTTGTTTGAAAACAACATACTTTTAGTTTTCTCAATATTGCACACCAGTTAGAGCTGAAACAACTGTTACCAAATATTGTTAGATGCAACCTGTGGGAGTGGTGGTCTAGTGATTAGGGAGAAGGGCGTTTGTGTCTTGGAGTGGATAAAAAGATCATTGGTTTGAAACTCTGTGTGTCATTCTGGGTCCCTGAGCAAGACCCTTGACCACAGAAGGGAAATTTCTCTGCATTTAACCCATTCCATAGGGAGCAGTGTGGATTTATAGTCCCACCCTTCTGTGGGACTATAAATGGATCTCTAATTTTTTCCTTCCTTTGTATGACAGTAAACAACTTTATCTCCTACTTTTATCTCCAGTGTACAGATGGAGAGATGTATCAAATAGATTATGGCCCCAATAATTAAAGTAAATTAGTGTTGGCCATAAAACAGAGTCTTGAGGCACATCTTTTGTTAGCAGATTAGGATAACAAGAGGAACACACTGCTTACGAACATAAAGACAATTTGAAAACCAGCCAATAGCTTTATCTGTAAAGCCAATATGAAAAAGTCTATACCATAACAGGTTATGATCAACTGTGTCCAATGCATTTGAAAAAACTCTAAGAATTGCCATACAGTAGTTCTTGGCATCCAAAACCTCAGCAAAATCATTTAAAACTTTAGTGGAAGTGGTGACAGTGCTATATTGTTCCCTAAACCAACCAGACTGATTGGGGAATAGAAAAAGTCCGAGTATTTTTTTAATTGGTTATTCAACCAATTTCTCAAGTACTTTAGCTATGATGCAGTTTGGATCTAGGGTTTAGAAATGGGTTATCAGTTAGTTATTTAAGTGGGATTCTGACCTTTTTGTAAACATTGTCCAAAAGCTCTTTTCCAGATATCAGAAACAGTATTAGTATCAATGGAAAGATGAAAAAAAAGTCATACATGTTGTACCACTCTCCTCAGCCATCTCCCTTCTGTCACCATCCTATCAGCTCAGTCCACTCCTCTGCCACCAGTCATCAGCTCAGACAAGTTCCACCTGCTGCCACTAATCAGTTTCTACTCCACTCACCTGTATTCTGCCTTCATATACCTGCCTTGCCACACGCTCACTGCCAGATCGTCTCATCACCTCACTTTTGCTCTGCTGCCTTGACGCGCCCAGTCCTTGTGTACTCAGCCTACATCTGGTCAAGTCTGGTTCTGCCTGCAACTCCTGGTCTGTCAGCATTCAACATTTTCAAAAAAAAAAATATTTTTTTTCTTCTTTTTTTCCCCAGTGTCCTGTCTAGCAATGTGGCAATAGGAATTGATGTCTCAATGCCAGATAGAGCTCGACAGATTTTGCTTTTACAAGTGGAGCGAACAGCTTTCGCCATAGTGCTCCACTTGATTTATGCTTGTAAATAGCTTTATTGTGATTCCTGCAAGGAGAATTTCAAATTATATGGACATTACAATGGGAGAGTAAAGGAAGAACAAGAAGTGAAAGAGAAAGAAAAGAAAAAAAAAGAGTAGAGGTGAAAGAAAGAAGAGATAAAAGGGAGAGAATGATAAAACCTTCTCCGTCTGCTCCGTCACCTGGAAAGAGAGATGCAAAAAGAACAGCACAACCAACAGACATAAAGCAACAGATACAATCGAATAACACCTAGATGCCATTGCTAAATCATATATATTATTATGTAAGCTGACATGTGTAATGTGATACATGAAAAAAGAAAGTGAAAGAACATAAATAAATAAATAAATAAATTATAAGATTACTGTATATAAGTGAACACTTAATACCTTGGACCCAGCACCTGTGGGAGATGTGAGAGTGCACTAGTTTAGGTGAAAATTATCCAGAAGGAAATAGCTTGATAGTGGTTGTGGAGAACCAAAGGCCTGCCTTCCCCGAGCACAGAGGCAGGAGTCAGGGGTCCCATAACCCCGGACTCCCAAAGGGGTCCCCAAAGCAGGTCGCCCAGGAGGGGCCGACACAGGATATCTACAACCCCCCCCCCCCTCCAGGGAAGGAGCAGAGACGACCCCGAGGAAATCCCCCAGCCACCGCAATGCCGACGCCCTCAAGAGCCGCGGGGACGAGCCCGTGGGCTCCGCCGGCAGCCAGCCCCGCTGAAGTGGTCCCGGCCATGGGCCCTGGGGGCCAGAGGCCCCAGGGGTGCCCCGCCCCCGCGAGGGGGGCCCCGGCCGCCGCCCGGGGGGCCAGGCCCCGCGAAGAGGCCGCCGGGAGTGGGCCGGCGCACGCCCGGGAACCCGCCCCAAACCCAAAGCCAACCAATGCGCCAGAGGGCCAAGGCGCCTGCCAACGAAGCGGAGGAGGGCAGGACGTGGGGGGATGGGCTCCGCACCTAGCGGAGACTTGAGATGTTATTGGGAGAGGGAGCGGACCACACCCATACCTGGGAAAAAAAAAAAAAACATTCACACCATCCCTCCCTTGTGCCCCACTCACCACACACAGATAAAAAAAAAAGACGCTGTACACACATTCCCACATAACACTCGCATCCAACACTGACCAGAGGGGGGGTCACCCCAAATCGACTATACGACTGCTTGTGCCCGACCCCCGGCCCCGCCCCCGGACCAGACGCCCCCCGGACCGGGCCCCCCAAAGACGGCGGGCCAACACGACCCGTACGAGCCACCCAGCCAGAGGCCCCCTCACCCCCTAAATACCTAATAAACCCCCTCCCTCCCTCCCCCACCTTACCCTGGCCACCCCTGCCCCCCGCCCCTCCTGAGGGGAGCGGAGGCGTCAGCCCCAGACCTGGCAAGCCGCTGACTACCCATTGCAGCCCCCTGCCAAGACCCCAGTGGCCCGCACCTCCTCCAGGCCCCAGACTCCTTGCCGCCATCGGAGAACGGGAGTGTGCAAAAGACCCCGATCCTCCCTACGCCTGCTCAGATGTTGTGTTGTTGCATGTTGTTCTCAAGTGCGTTTAAAAACTGGGAGCGCCGAAGGGGGGTGCACGGCACAGCCCACCCCCCCTCCGGAAGGAAGCTGTTGCCAGCGCACCCCCTCCGGGCAACTGCCCAGAACCCTCAATGTCTAAGTGGGAGAGGAGGTGAAGGGAGCCGTCCGAGGTGAGGCTCACACAACATAAGCCCCCCCCCAGACGTCTTCCCCCCACCCCCCCCTACCATGGCCTACATGAGTGTGCGTTGTGAAAATGTTTGAAGTGAAAGTGTCTAAGATGCATGATAAAATTGAGGAGAGGGGCGTCACCGGAAAGTGGCAACCTCCAGTAACGCCCTCTCCCCCAGGACCTACATGTGTGGTGGCGTGATGGAGCAGGCAGAGGGAGGAGTCCGGGGATGGGGAGCAAATGACTGGGAAGCTATCCCAGGGAGCCAGCTCCCCTACTGACTCCAATAGGTACCCCCGCTCCCCAAAAGCCCCACCCAGAGAAGGGGGCCTCGCCAGCGGCACCACCGTAGCCCGGGGGCCAGGGAGAGGCCGCAGGGCCCGCCAGCCAACCACCCACCAGGACCAACACCTCAACCCCCCCCAGCCCACCCACCAAGCCTACTGGCTTTACCCCCCCCCCCAAAAAAAAAACGAAATAAAAAAAAATAATAATAATAATAATAATAAATAAATAAATAAATAAGAGGGGAGGACCCTGGCCAGCCAGCCCGCACGAGCCATCCCAAACCCCACCCCCCAAGCAAAACCCGCACCGGAAGATGACACGGACCAGGACCGGGACAGGGGGCCGGACACAAGCCCACCAGAACGTCCACCCCCCCCCCCCACACACCCGTAGATTTAATCCCTCCCCAACACTAACGTTCAAACAACTCACCATACATTCGACAGTAGACATCCAGGCTGGGTAGGTCCCTACTCCCCCTCCTTCCCCCTCCCCCCACTAGCAGAGTGCCTATCCAATGAAGGAGAAGAGCATCTGCCCTGAGATGTTAATGACCATGCCCCCCTACCAGCTCAACAGCCCCCGAGGCCCCCCAGCGCACCCGAGGCCCCGTGCAGGGGCGGACACCCGGGCGCGCGCCGGCCCACACCAAAAGCGGCACACCCCCCGGAACCGGAACCCCCGAGGCCCCGCCGGGGCCCCCGCCCGAGGGCGGCGCACCCCAGGGGCCCCAGACCCCCAGACCCACCCCGGCCCCACCCAGCGGCAGCACAGCTACCAGGTCAGTAACCCACGTCCGTCAACACGCAGCTCCCCAAGAGCGTCGCACGCGGCCGCTGTAGGCCACCCGTAGGCCTCCCAAGCTCTTCCCAGATGGGGGCAACAGACCCCGGAGTCGGATCCACCAGGCGCCCCACTCCAAGTGCCCCCAGAGCCCCAGGAACCCCTCCATCCAGCCACTGCGCCCTGCAGGAAGCAACCCACCGCCCCCTATTCCACTAAGTGATGGTGTTGATCAGAGGAGCCCAAAGAGACCAATCAGATGTGGAAGCAGATGCTGTCTCTAGATTAATATGATCCAACAAAAGATCTCTATACTGATTGATACTGAGATTTTGTTTACTTTTCCAATTCATGAGGATAGTTTTCTTTGCGATACATAAAGCAGTGAAAACCATGTAAACTATTTCTTTTTTCAGAGGACTTTCCTCAAAATTACCGAGCAAGTAAACTGATGGGGAAGGTGTAATTTTATAGCTCAAGCACTTTGATAAGTCCTTACATATCTGTGTCCAGAACCTCTGGACTGGTGTGCATAACCATAACGCATGAAAATAATTATCAGGATGATTGCCTATGCAGTGTGGACAGATATTAGATTGTGCCAACCCCATCTTGAATAATCTTTGTCCTGTGTAGTGTACTCTGTGAAGGATTTTGTATTGTATTAGTTGTAAGTTGGTGTTTCTAGTCAATTTGAAAGTTCTTAGACATATCTGAGCCCAGAAATTTTGTTCAAAGGTGCCTGATAAATCCTTTTCCCATTTCATAATAGGAAGAGATATCGAATCATCTATTTTAGTCAGTGTCCTGTATGATTTAGACAGTAGTTTGGGGGGGGTTAAATCTAGGAACTCTAATATATTAGTTGGGATTTGTAAACCACCATTAATATGCTTATATTTATTTTTAATTATAGATTTAAGTTGTTCATATTCCAAGAATTTATTTTTACTAATGCCATATTGCATATTTAGTTTAGCAAAATTGATTAACTCGGTTCCGTCAAGTAGATGTTCCAGATATTTAATACCTTTATTCTTCCAGTATGTAAAGTTTATCATTTTGTAATTTTGTAGGATATCTGGGTTATTCCAGATAGGTGTACGACAGCATGGGATAAGGGATGACTTTGTCATTTTAAGGAACTCCCACCATGCTGTCAGAGTAGAACTAATGTTGATATTTTTGAAGCATGTATGCCGTTTTATATTTGAGCTAATAAACGGCAGATCTGATATCATGATATTATTGCACATTTCCTGTTCTATATCTAACCAAGGCTCATCTAAAAGACTATTTTTTATCCATTTAGAGATGTATTGTAGCCTATTTGCTAAGTAATAGTTATGGAAGTTAGGCAAATTTAATCCTCCCCTGTCTTTAGTCTTCTGTATTGTCTTTAAGCTAATACGTGGGGGTTTATCTTTCCAAAGAAATTTAGAAATGGCAGAGTCTAGAGATTTAAACCAGTCAGATGATGGTTTATTGGGGATCATTGAAAATAAATAATTAATTCTAGGTAGGACCATAATTTTTATTGAAGCTACCCTACCCATAAGTGAGATTGGAAGCGATTTCCATCTTTTAAGGTCCTCTTCTATCCTGTTTAAAAGTGGGGCATGGTTAAGTTTAAGTAAATCCGTTAATTTAGTCGACACAGTAATACCTAAATATTTAATATTTCCTGTTTGCATTTGTAAATCTAGGGAGTTTTCGAGAGAGCAATTAATTGACAGTACCGTAGATTTAGACCAGTTTAACGAGTAATCTGATACTTTAGAGAAAGATTCTAGTATTCTAATTACTTGTATAAGAGAATTATTTGAATGCTGGAGATAAAGTAATACATCATCCGCGTACAGACTAATCTTATGCTCTATTTTCATGCATTTTATACCTTTTACAGCTTTTGTTTGTCTGATTGTTGCTGCTAGAGGTTCTATAAAGATGGCAAAAAGTGATGGAGAAAGAGGGCATCCTTGCCTGGTGCCCCTCTGTAGACAAAAACTGGAAGATATTTGATTATTTTTCCTGACACAGGCTGTTGGAGAATTGTATAGAATTTTTAACCAATTTATGAATAAATCGCCAAAACCGAATTTATGAAGAGTAGCGAATAAAAATTTCCAATTTACTCTATCAAATGCTTTTTCTACGTCTAAAGACAATATATTGGTTTTAATGTTTTTACTGTAGGTATAATCAATTAAATTAAGTAATCGGCGTGTATTTGTGGATGACTGCCTTCCTCTGATGAAACCAGTTTGATCTGGATGTATTATGAGAGGAGTTACTTTGTCTAATCTTTTTGCAAAAGCTTTACAGATTATCTTAATATCCACATTAATTAAGGATATGGGACGATAACTAGTGGGCAAAACAGGATCTTTGTCTGGCTTGAGCATAAGGCTGATGGTGGCAGAGTTCATATTAGCTGGAAATCTACCTTTTTCCTGTATTTCCTGCAACATTCTGTGGAACGTTGGGGCTAGAATATTCCAGAACTCTTTATAAAACTCAGTAGGGAATCCATCTGGACCTGGAGCCTTTTTATTAGGCATGCTTTTAAGAGCTTCCTGGGTTTCAGCTGTTGTCAGCGGGGAATCCAGTGTCATTCTTTGGTTATCTGATAATTTAGGAAGTGTAATTTTATCCAGAAATTGCTTAATATCCTTCTCTGATGGATTTATCTGTGGTGTGTATAAAGATTTGTAGAAATCGCGGAAGGTATTATTTATACACTCCGGTTCACTTACTGTATTACCAGTTGAATCTGTAACTGCAAATATAGTAGTTTTCTCCTTATTTATTTTAAGCTGATTAGCTAGGAAGCTTCCTTACTTATTGCCATGTTCAAAATTTTCTATTCGAAGTCTTTGTATTAGAAATCTATTTTGCTTTTCAATATAGTGGTTTAGTTCTAATTTTACTTCACGGATTTTACCTAACTTTCCTTCTTCTTGAGAGGATTCTAGTAACTTAAGTTTTTCTTCTAATTCCTGAATCTTTTTGTTTTCTTTTTTCTTTTTATGAGATGAGAAAGAAATTATTTTACCTCTCATCACTGCTTTTCCAGCTTCCCACAATATCGATGCCGATGTACCTGGTTTATCATTGTATTCTAAGTATGAAGCCCACTGTTCTTTGATGAATTTTATAAATTTTTCATCTTTAAGCAGTGATGTATTAAATCTCCAGCTTTTGTTTTGTGGGGTTATTTTTTTATTAATTAAGGTGAGAGTAACAGGAGCGTGATCACTGATAGCAATAGGATGAATTACCGTCTCTGAAACAACCGACAGCAGTGAGCTACTTATTAGAAAGTAGTCCAGACGAGAGTACGAATGGTGAACATTTGAGAAAAAAGTGTATTCTTTACTATTAGGATGAAGAGAACGCCATGCATCGCAAAGACCAAAGTCACTCATGTATTGTTTGACTACACTTACTGACTGCCAACTACGCTGAGCCCCTGTTGTATTCAACCTGTCTATATCGTTATTTAAACCAAAGTTGAAGTCACCTCCTATAATTAGTGAACAATCCCCGTGTTTTGAAAGTGCAAGGAAGAATTGGTGGAAAAAAGAGGGGTCATCAACATTTGGACCATATATACTGACAATACATAGCTTTTGGTTATGGATAGCTATTTTAATTATTATGTATCTACCTTCAGGATCTATAGTTTTATCTAATATTTTAAAACTAACGTTTTTGTGGATTAAGATTGCTACACCTCTCTGTCTAGAGTTATAGCCGGCCGCAAACACATCAGGGAACTCAGGTGAATTAAGCTCACTTGCATTTGTAGCTGATTTGTGGGTTTCTTGCAATAAGACAACATCTGCCTTTAATCTAGTAAGCTGGTTAATGATCTTCAATTTTTTCTCTCTGGTGCCAGCCCCATGCACATTCCATGTCACAAACTTTACATTCGCCATAGATGTGAGTGAGAAGTTAGAAGGTGCATGCCCTTGAGAAAATAGTCATACATAGACCCAGGTAGCATCATATGATGTGCTTGTGATTGACTGATGATCAGGAAAGAAGCAGACAAATAAGATAGAAATACACAAAAAAATAAAAAAGTGCAAAGAGTAAGAGAGTGTGAAAAGGGATAAACCATAGCCCGTGCCTTGTGTACCCAACCGTGAACAACAACCATACCAACGTGCTCTTGAGCTGTGCGTATATTTCATTTATCACCGTGTACCGATCTGTGCGCCTTTTTTCTTTTTTTCTTTTATTTATTTATTTTAAGTCATTGAAACATGCTTTAAGTCCACCTGTGGTGTAACTAATAAAGCCAAGGGGTGATCTTCTGATCCCTGAACAACTGTCCATTAATATAAAGTCTGTCAACCGATATGGTGGCTTTAACGCCGTCCATCATATATTTTTTCCTGATTGGGAACAGCACTCGCCTGCGATCTAGGATTTCCTAAGGAAACTGATCATTAACACTAAAGTCTGTCCCTCTCAGTTCCCTGCCACAACTTCTAACAAATTCTTTTTGTTTATAATGCTCAAATTTAGCTATGATCGGGCGAGGACGGGTCTTGTCGGGTTTCTTACCTCCGAGCCGGTGGACTCGATGAAAAGTGATGTTTTTTACCTGATCCGCCGGGATTTTTAGCTTCTGCTGGAGAAAGTTCCGGAGCGTTTCTTCGGCTAACTCTCCCTGTTGCTCCTGGATGCCTGCAAAGACGAGATTATCTCTCATACTTTGCGACTGTATGTCCAGAATGGATTCCTTCATTTTCGTATTTTCGCCGGAAAGCTGGATAATCCCTTCCATCAGCTCCGTAACCTTCCCCCTCAGCGCGTCATTCTCCGCGGCCATGGCTGTTAGCTGGGCTTGGCTAAACTCCACCGATTCTCTCAGAGACTGAAACTCCTTATGTAAAACCTCTACCAAGGCGAGACGCGCGTCAAGGCTGGTAAGCTTCTTGTCGATGGATTCCAAGATGTCACTGAAGTTCCTGTCGGGAGACAGAGTAGATGAAGATGACGCACTGGTGGAATTAGAACGAGTGCGCTTAAGTGACGGTGTGCTAGCAGCCGTAGGCTTCTGGGCCTTCCCCATCACGATGCTATCAAAACACTCGTCCAGGTAGCACTCCAGGCTCGTCACGGTCTCTTCGTCCAGTTTGTTCCCTCGTAAAAAAAATAAGACAGTTGTAAATGTTTGGGCTTTTACTTTGTATTATTTTCAGTTATTGGTTCGTTCTTACCTTAGCTTGTTTGATTTGAATTACATGAACGCCTCCATTTTACTTACGCACAGCTCTTGCGAGATCTCAGCCGCTCATCTCCAAACACGTACTTTTCTTTTACGTACTCTGTGTTGGCTAATTTCAGGTTCACACTGCCAAACCTGACACTAGGCTTTTTAAGGCCATTGCAACCTCCTTGACAGAAAATTGAGAAGTAAGAAATTTTTATAATTGGAAACATTATAGGACAGAAAGACTTTACAATCACAAATTTTTCAGTGTGTTGGAAGAAATGTATGTGTCATTGTGACAAAATCAACGAGTACTTCAGATGGTAACTCAAAAGATTAAGATACCTGAAAGCGGTTTAATGAGCTCAAAATATTTTTTTCTGCCCTACAGGCAAAGTGATATGTGTCCCAGGAAGCTAATATCATACACAACTCAAACAGCCTTTTCTTTATCAGGTGGTCAAATACGGGGCAATCATTGAGGAAAAAAATATATATATAACTATTGGAGGCTGCAAAAGATTTGAGAATTGGGCAGAGGTTTAGCTTCCATCAGGACACTCTAAATATATAAAAACAGCTACAATTGGATGGTTTAGAAAAAATAGGATTCATGTAATAGAAATGCCTAGTCAAATTCTTGACCTAAATCCAGTTTAGGGTGAAGAGAGTTTTGGCAATACAAACAAATTGTTATTCACAATCTCTATCCCTTTTGACTGAGCTTGAGATATTTAGGAAAGAAAATGGACAGACGTTTTAGTCTCTAAATGTGTAAAGTGGGTAGAGACACAACCCAATCACCTTGCAGTTTTAATTACAGCAAAAGGGTTTAGACAAATTCTTGAACAAGATGGACTGAATACAAATACCCACATAACTTTTCACATCATTTGTTAAACATTTAGAAAATATTGTCTTAATTTCCCTCCACTTTACCACCATACAATAATCTGTCTATAATAATAATTGGTCTGCTACATGTAACCTCAGTAAATTACACTAAAGTTTGTAACAAAACAAAATGAAATAGAAAGTTAAATGAATGTGATATGTCCCAGCAGGAACTGTAGTTTTCCATCAAAATCACCCTCAGTCCTATTTGTCAATAACCCTCGGCAGTAGAGACTTAAAAGATGTTAAACCTCAAGAATATTCCCGGCAAACAAAAAGGTATTTTCTTCTCTTTTAAATAAATTCAACTGCACAGAGCAGCTTGTCTTATCTGCAGTTATTGGTCACACTCTGGAGATGGACTCCCCATAAGCATTTGCTGTGCTGAGTGTTGTATCAGCAAACAATGGTTCAATGCTCTGTGGTCTACCACAAGCTGCGCTCCTCACATATCAAGTGGAGAGCCATTAGACAGAACTGGGGGGGGGGGGGGGGGGGGGGGTACAATGGGGATTGGTGCCTGAGGATAAAGTCTCTCAGCTCTGCAGGAATTGCGCTGACTGGGGCATTCTGACAGAGAATCCATGTCTGTATAAGGGGCTCAGAAAGGGTCTCTACTCCTGTGTTAAAGGGTAAAGAAAGCCACGACAAAATAAACATGCAACTTTACTCCAGCAGATATGTCTTGAGAGTTGGCCAGGTCAAAATCTTGGGCGGAATTGCCCAATTTAGTAAGTTTAGTTATTAATCTGAAATGTCTCCAAGCTCCATGTTTGACTTTTGACTTTTCTCAACAGCAAATTTAAGTGCAAAAAACTACTCTGAACAATTTTACCATATGCAGCTGCCATTTTAGTTGACCCTTAAACTCTTCAGCAGTGGACAATTGATTCCCAAACGACATAGATATTAATTCTGCATGTACACTTTTTTTTTTTTTTTTTTGCATAAACCCTTCTACAAATGATGCTAAACTGTGGCAGATTTTCAAGGAAGTAAACAGATTAGGAAGTGAGTTTCACCAAAGTTGCACATCCTCTCTGTGGGGGGTTATCAATTCTCAGCTCAAAGACAAAGGTAAGGTTCTTATCAAGCGTGACTGTTGCACATTTCCTTTGAAGTTTAAGATCCAAACATTTCATGTTATGTTAAAGGTAGAAGCATATTATGATCACTGCAGACATTGGGAGCACTTGATATGCAAAGTAAATTGGTTTGATTGCCACACTTCATTTGATTAAATGTACAAAATCTTTTTGGAAATTTTAATCTTGGGTAGTTTTCTGATCAAGCTGGACAGGTAATTCCTGCAAGCTTTGCATCATCTTAAAGTATACTTGTAATTCTGTTTGATCTACTTCACCCTGGTACAGCCTTTGCTTTACATTGCTTTGTTACGTATAGAGCATCTTGAAGAATCTATAATATGTCTCTTTCCTAACTCATGGTAAAATTATTTTCCTCTTAACCAACCATACGGACAAAATTACACCAAATAAAACAATCTCTTAAAAATATTTTTATTTATTTTAGGAAAAGGACTAAAACACACATTTTAACATGGAGGTGTTGGATAACTTAGTGTTGCTTTGATTCGCACCATAAGTAATCAACTGTAAACAGTAGCCTGTTTTTATATTAACAAATGCACATTAACCTTATTCAAATAATGGCCAAAGTAATCCATTACTTTCCCTAACTATGGCTTTTTTAATCAATTGAGCTTTGGTAAATCAAGAGACTCAAGAATTGAAACTCAAGAGCCTTTTACTGTCATCATGTACCCACATTGACATCTTGGTGAGACACCAGGGGTCCGTTCTTCGTACGTCGCTAACTCAGTTAGCTGGATTTGATTGTTGACGATTTGGCATGATCTTGGATCGTTTGGTTCTTCGAAACTCATCCTGGACTTGCTGTCATAGCAACATGTGCGCAAACTTAAGCCTGCTCGCTCAACATAAACCTTGTCAAGATCTTGTAGACGGCATCCCACAATCTCCTAACCTCGCCTCAACATCTGTGCTAAATCCTTCCTCTCCTGTGCCATGCAGGTCCCATACCACACTGTTACCCTGAGACACAAGATGCTTTCAATTGTGGCTCTATAGAAGTTTATGAACAGCTGAGAAGAAGGTTCAGTGCATTTCAGTTTTCTGAGAAAAAAGAGCCGTTTTTGGGCCTTTTTCACCAGGTGGGAGGTGTTCATAGTCCACGAGAGGTCAGAGGAAATGTGAATGCTCAGGAACTTTATGCTGTCCACATGTTCCACCTCCTCATGTATGCAGAGAGGAGAGTGTTCAGTCTTCCTAGACCTCCTGCAATCCATCATGACCTCTTGGTCTTGCTGGTGTCCAGCAGGGATGGAGGTTTTGAGAAAGGCCTCGAGGCCATTTTTCCCCGGTCTTGGTCTCGGCCTCAGAATGGGATGCCTCGGTCTTGGGCTCGACCTTGTACTGTTGGGTGCTGAAAAATGTGGTCGTTAGAATTTTTCAAGTACTAACTCCCTTTGATCTCCACCGCAAATGCGCATCACAAGAAAAAAAGCAAACAAACTCAATGGACATTTCCCCCCCAGATTCATAGCAACCCAGATCCGCCCCCATATAAATAAAAATGCAAAGGGTTGTTGACAATTTTAGCCTTTTCAGCCCCGTTCAGAGAGCAGCCTTATCCTACTTGCTAACTGCTGAAGTTCCCTTGGAAAACGACTGCGCATGCGCGTCAACTTACGAAACAGCGGTTGCTTTGTGAGTGGTGCTTAATGCAATGGGATTTACACAACTAGTCTGCAGATGTCACAAAACATTGCATACGATTGTGAGTGATATAGGTTATCCATATATTCTGTTTTTTAGGTATTTTTTCTACATAGTAGACAGGGTTGGATGCATTACATTACTGAAAATTGTGAACGACCCCTAAATAGTCTATCTTGTGCATGTTACCTGTTGGGTTTTGCAGATATGAAAGGTAATCTTTTTGTAATCAAATTTAATTTATTCACAGCTCTTTTAAAAACAACTGTTGTTGGCTAACGTTCTGCAGACAAAATGACACATTACAACAATAACTCAAAGTTAAAACATAAAAAAACACTAAATAAAAACAAACCTTAATGCACATTAAGTACTGGATTAAAAGTCAGTGACTACAAAAGGATTGAAGCTGCCAATTTTACATCTGAATCAGCTCTGGGATTTTACAGAGAAGAGTTCTACTGTATCCTAGACATAGTAGATGCACAATTTACTCAGAGGTTTATGCAATCAGCCATTCAAACAATAAAAAAACTGGAAAATTCCTCCCTGACCCTCACTACAAGTGTTGCACCAGGTTACAAACATCATTATTAGTTTTAATGAGGGTCATTTAATACCCAGATGTAATTTTAGTTGAAGAATGGATCACTTTTAATTCTGCATTTTGTGCTTTTAAATAATTATTTTTTGTTGCGGCTTAAAAAAAAAAAACAGTGTCTCAAATTATAAATCTAATTCTGCATTCAGACCAAATGCTTTTTGAGCATCAAAGGCATTGGGTTTACATTACAATCATAGAGACTCGGTTATGTGACATATTGGCAGATTTTCCAACAGGAAAAAATATTTTTACTTCTTATTACTGATCAAGCCTCCTGACTGATGCCCACTAACCTGAGACATATGGACAGATGCTCTTCAGCTGAAATTGGGCGCTTGTAGTTGTCCTGGCTGGAGATGCAGGCATCAATGTTGGTCAGCAGGTTGTAAAACTGTGCTTAGGTGAGATGTAAATAATCCCAGATTGTGGAGCTTTAGGACCATGATGTCTGAAAGCACGGTGTAGAATATTTAAGATTTCTTCCCTCATCAAACAATAACTCCTGCCCACATTCCAAAGGGACAGGTGCCACACCCACTTTAAGTATGCCTACTTCCTCTATAACACTAATTCCGTTATTCCGCCACTTGGGTTATTACGGCACTTCAGTTATTAGGTAACTTCACACTCACCCTGTTGTGCATCTTGAATTGGAGAATCCAACTCCCCCTCTATGAGGAATGCATCAGCTACTACAACCTTAATCAAAAGACTGCTCCTTTCAAGCGGGGCGTCTCTTCTATGTCAGACCCTAGTCTCCATTTTCCATCTTCTGTTCTAAGTCTTAATAATATTGTCCAATCAGCAGCCTGAATATCGCTGTGACGTTCAGCAGCCTGCCACTTCCAACCAAAAGCCCCGCCCCTTGGGGGCGATTTCAGTCAAATTGAAAATCACCCCAGGCGCTCCCATACACAATCATGGTGTCTTTTTTTTTTTTCAAATTTTGGACACAGCTATTCATTTCTATTGGCTCTGGGAGGGCTTGCCCAATGTGATTTCATCACCTGAACTGTTGCATGCTTGACCAATACGTACAGTGCTCGCATACGTCAGTATAATCTGATTTGAATATCACTATGGTTTCCATCAGACCTCAGACTGCAGTCAGCACCGTTTATCACTCTGGTTTCCAGGATGGCAATATATTGCAGACTGTGCTAACAGTGATTTCAAGGCCAAAATAGTAGATAACAATTGTATTTTTTTATAGCCACAGTGTAACTGTTCTGTTGTTAAACCAGATTTATTGTACCGTACTTTTCAGACCATAAGGCCCACCAGGTTATAAGGCGCACTAAATATTTTTCCCAAGTGTGTAACAGTAACAGCTAACAGTTAGGGGAAAGGGCAGTGTTAGGGTTGGGCATAACAAATATCTAAAAATACAGAAATACATATGTTCATCTGTCTTTGTGTGTGTTTGTGTGTATATATGTGTGTGAAAGGTTGTTGGTCTTTATACTTGATTGTAAAAACCTGTTGCCAAATATCTAGAACCCCTGCAGATCCATACAGAGTTAACCCTTTGTTTTCTGTTTTAGCAAATTTTCTTTCCTGTCTTTTTCGATGTAATGTTTTCTTTTTTTTTCTTTCGAATCGTCTTACTTAAAAGTGCGCTGAAAATAAGCTTGCTCTGCCTTAATAAAATGACAGAGAAATGTGGTTTAGAAAGTTGTGGCATAGAAACTACACGAGCAACACCCATTACTGTTTGGAAGGTTATGCTTATTCAAAAGCAAGCAAAGAGACGAAAGCTATATTTCTGTTAAGCGGCAAATAGCTGTTTTTTTCTACATGACAAATAAGAATCGTTTTTTAACCAGCTCATATTAGCTGCAAGCTCATTAGCCTTAAAGTGATGTTCCATAAAGATGAGAGAATCAAAAAAATATTATTTTCTACACAAATACTACTACTACTACTACTGATAAGTCTTTGTGATGGGTAAACAATGTACTGTAGGTGACTGATTTAAAACAATGACTCAACACTAACCTCCTACTCTTAATGGTTAACTCTGTGTAACATAATCCAAATAGTTACATAGTGTCATCGTTAACATCATTATAACTATAATAAACAATGTAATATTACAGCTAGGAATAATTGTTGCTTTTCTATTTTATATAAAAGCAATGAGATCAGGTCATGTTAAAAATGTTTGAGGACGTATGTTATACGATTAGTAAGACTCTCTTACCGATTCATCCCTAGCCATAATATTTGTCATCAAAGTAAACTCTGTACTGCAAAACTCTGTGTTGTTGCTGTATCAGTGTAAGCTATTATCACTAGGCCGATTTATTTATTTAGATGAAGATACACAAAGAAATCAGCTGGTGACCAAAATTTACTGAATTTTAGATTGAACGACCCTGATTACTAGCCAGCTGACTGAAAAGTCAGATCGTTTCGGATTAGTGAATGTGTACCTAACCACGACCAATTAATGCTAACAGCAACACTCTTCAGTGTGAAGGTTGCTCCCGAGAGAAGAGGACCCAAAGTTGACCCAAATGAAATGAGGAAGCACAGAGATGCCACAAGCTAATTAATTAAAAGGAAATTATATTTTTTACAGTGTCATGTCTGCTATTTTTTGAAAGAAAGAAAACAGACAATTTCCCAATTATTACACAGTAAACAAGCACAGCAAAATCTGATAAAATCTGCTACACTCAGGTACTGTTCCTGGAAGATGAATACAATTTCACGCAGTGTTCTTTAAGCCCATCTTTAGATTCTTTCTGCACCTAAAGAAATTAAATATAGAGGGATGGTAAAAATATTCATTCTCAGTTCTCTTTCTCAGTGGTATCTGTTGTGTCGGCTTTTATTTCTTTCTGTTCCTTGAAAACCTTTTTTGTAGTGCCAGTAAGCAAGGTGTAAAATAAACAAAAGTGACTTGAATAGATTTCATCCAGCATGTTAAGAAAAAGTGTTTTTACAATCAATATGTTTTGATAGTATCTTAGTCTGCTGTTCCAAATAAATTACTGCACAAAATGCAAACCGAGCGAGAAAAAGCATCCACCACATGCTCCTTCCTCCCCCAAGAAACTCCTCCTCATAAAAAAATGAACTGCAGAATTACATTTGGTGTAATGTTGTAGCAACAATTTTTATTGGTATTTATACGCTGTTTGAAAATGCAAAAATTGAAGCGCTACTTTAACTTGTTCCCCATCTCTGGTCAGTGCAGAACATTGTGGCTTCACATCCTTTGTTTCTCCACCTTTCTCAGCTACAGTGTTATTAATTCATTGGAGTTACATGTTTAAGGTGGGTGCCATCTATGTGAGGACTGCACAGATCAGGTGCTCCCCTGGGTGAGAAAGAGACTTCTGTGTCAAAGCATCATTGGCTGCAGGAAGACGATGCTGCAGATCCAATATGCTACCCTGCTCCAACTTCACACAAAAATCCCCCCAGAAATTCTGCATTTTTCCCCTTGAATCCTCTGACACCTCAGTGTGGTGGCAGTATATTTATGAAGCAGTCGTCAGACTGACAGCGGCTGAATAATCCGCTTGTTTTTATGAGAGCAGTGGAAGGGCTCAGTAGAACAAGCGTTAAAATGAAGGATGATGTGTGAAAACACAAGGGAAGAAATGAGGCTAATATTAAAGTGATTGTATTTTGTTGCTTATAGTCGAGTAGAAGAGCAGAGTTGGTTCAATGTGTCCTTGTATGTTGCAGAATCTAATTCAGCTGAGTAGAGGTTGGAAACATTTAATAAAAAAATTCTCTTATAGATGTATTACCTTTCCCGACAGGATATAAAGTGCCTGAATAACCTACAACAAAACAATAAGAGAAATAAATGCAAGCAGTGTCATCATGACAGTAAAAACAAAAACATGCATTCATGACTGTCTATCGTGCCTTGTGAAAGTGTTCTCATCTCTTGAATATTTTTCAGATTTTGTCACGGAGGAAAAACATTCTCACAGCATGATGCTGCCACCACTACAAAGCGTGTTCAATGTGTTCAGTGTTAGTTTTCTATGTTGGCCACAAACTTCAGTTTTGCTGTCATCCAACCAAAGCACCTTCTTCTATGTTGGCTGTGTCTTGACACAAACTATAAACTGAACTTTTTTTTTCAACAAAACCTTTATTTTTGACACTCTTCTTTAACGGAGATATTTGTAGTTCTGCCTTTAGTGTTGTGCAAGGCCAGCCTTAAAGAGAACTAGTTCTAAGTTCTGGTCCAATAGGTAAAACTGCATTCAGTCATGGTGTTTGTTCAGCAACTAAACATTCTGATCTGGGTTCAAAGTTCCAAAATAACCTGGATTTCTTTATTTTACCACCTTTTTTTTTTAAAATGTAAAGTCTTTAAAAATCAATAGCGTCAATCTTATTCAGCATAATGAATATCTCCTTGCAACTGCAACCTACCAAATCTCCTGCTGTCTTTGCTCACAAAAAATAATTTAAAGTGGCTGAACTCTAATAAAAGCTGCTTTTATTGATGTATTGTTATGACTTAGTTAAATGGTAAGATAAGACATTATAGTTCTGAAATCCTTAGAAACTGTCAGAAGTTTCTAAATAACTAAATACTTTTTTATTTTGTTTCTAAAATGAATGAAAAAAATATACTAAATTACAAAGCCATCAAATTCTGAAAGGATTGGGGGAAAAGTTCAGGTTCAGGCTTCTTTTAGCCAAGAAAGACTGTACTGTGTCAAATGGTCTCTTTCTCTTTACAAAAAGGAAAACTCACAGTTTATGTGCATAATTTCAATTTCTGAATACCTGTCTGGAGTCTGAGTGGAAAGTTTTGAATAATTCCTGAGAGTGATCGTAAGACAAGAAGGCCTAAAGGTCAGCTAACAAAAAACAGTACATGTAGTACCTCCATTTTTGGTCAGACCCTGTTTACCTTCTCGGAACCAATTTGGACACTCCATCACTGACTCAGCTCTCAGAAGTATACAAAAAGCAGAGTTTTTACCACATATATATTAGATAGCTGCAAAGGAAAAAAAAGACTGTACTATACTTTGAAAAGCCTTGGTTTTCCTTCTCAGAGAGACTATGTTCCAAAACATAAATAACAGTTGACAGGTGTTAAAGCAAGGGAACAGATCACGCTTTTCAGTTCTTCCTTTTCACACTAAAATTATTCAGTTGTGTTCTATATTTAAATTAAACTGGAATGTTTTGATCAGAATTTATCCCCATATTCCCCCTTTTTACCCCTGTTCTGAGGTGCGTCTGAGGACAACTCATTTTGCTGCTGTCTCTTTAAATCTAAAGGAGGCACTTCTCTCCCCACCCCCTCCAGGTTGCAGAGCATTCCACTCCACCCTGTTCGGCTAATTTCTTAGTATGACGGGGGACGATGTAATGAACAACCGATGAAACGTCCAGTTGTAGTTTTGGCATCCTTCAGCTTTGAATACCAAATTATTCAGAGAAATAACAATGGCGTAAGACTAGAAGTCCAGTTTCGGTGCAAATACTGTGATGTAATTGTTCAAACACATAATAGAAAAAAGAGAAAACTGAACGGCTTGAAAAATAGGACCCAAACAGAATATAAAGATATGTGCACATCACCTGGACAGACCACATTAATATTTTTTCGCACTCTTAGAGACTCCATGTACCACAACAAAAATGTTTTAGGGGCTAGAAAAGTGGATTTTACATGATATGTGCCCTTTAATAAAAGCCTGATTCTCTTTAAACACATCAACTGTTAACATGTTCAGTCACAATTTTTTTTTATAAATCTGTTTTGTCATTTTGGCTACACTTAACCCTACAATGTTCAGAAAGTGAAGTTAGAAATGAATACACTAGGTGCGATGTCATCCTTACTCCGCACCAGAATCCTGTGCAGTAAAATAAATTAGGTGCAGTTGAGATGTTTAGGTATAAGCGTCAGTTTAAGTTGTGTTTAAAGTGAAAAGAAAAGTGTTATAATCCACTGTAAAGGGTACAAATGTACGACAGTAACCAAGCTCTTGCTTTTGAGGAAGACTGTTGTGAATGGGTTCTGCATGAAGCAGCTCAAGTTTGTCCTAAACCTTTGTCAGCTTTTATTTTTCTTCCACTCTCAATTATAGTGTCAGATGATGAGCTACAGGGAGAGCTACACTCAGTTCAGGTTTGTCATGTAGCAAAAAGCACCGGATCATTTTCCTTTCTCTTTACAAATATGTCCTACTTTGGGGTCGTTTATCAACATAACTGCACAATAAAATGTATGATGATTTGTAGTTATACCATGACAAAAAGGTGAAAAACCTAAAATATGGCACAAACACTATTGCAACATGCTGTGGATGAAAAATGTAGAGCATACACCTCCACCCCAGTCATAAGTCTTTTTCAGCCTCTGACAGGTTTCTTCTAGGATTGCCCTGTAATTACCTCCATCCTCTTCCCATCAACTCTGACCGGCTTTCTTGTTTCTGCAGAAGGAATGCATGTAACCAGTTCCCTGTTTTTACATTTCCATTTCCTCAAACAATCATCTAAGAGCCTTCTGAAACTGTATCTATACACAAATTAAATACCACCAGTGGATTTTGTTTACTTATGCTATTTAGTTATTAACTAGGCAACTTCTCAAGATGATTGGTTTGAGTGGGTTTTATTTAGGGGTATCTAACTTTAAGGGGGGCTGAATACAAACATACACTGCACTTTTCAGATTTTGATTTGTCGGAAAATAAAATGAAATAGAAGCTACGTATAATTTCCTTCCATTCACAGCTGTGCTCTACTTTACTAGGTCTTGCACATAAAATCCCAACAGTTATAGCAGAACAAAATGTGAAAAGGTTCAAGGGGAATTATTTCTTTTGTCAGACTGTGTAGTGGTGTCAGAAAGGAAAGGGTTCAGCCTGAGGTAGAAGAAGCTGTCAGTTCACTAACTTGTTCTTCGTGTTGCAGATTCTAATTCAGTTGCGCTAAGATTAAAGCCTTTTAATAAGAATAAGAATAACAACAACACTATTCATTTGTAGGTAGGCTATTTTTCTTGACAGGCTGAAAATGACTCAGTCCAATACAATGAAAATGAGAGAATTAAATGTCAGCAATATTATGTGAATAAAACAACCAAACATTTATAAAATGTACATATTGTATAGCCAGCCAGAACTGCAGGAACGACCAGCTTCTCCTTGAACCTAAGTTGCTGTCTGGTATCCTTGTGCAGACTGCAAATGCCAAGTCTAATGTGCAGCTTATTAAAAAGAAAACGTATCACTGCAGAAACGCCAAATGACGTAATATATAGCTTTATCAATTGAAGTCAGAGGGAAATTGTTTTAAACAGTGTCCCAATTAACACCATAATTTGCTTACATTTGGATGCTGAAATATCTATTTCTGACATCTTGGAAATCACATCATGCCTGGAATGTAAAATCAATTGTAGCCTTCATTAGATTCAAGCAAGGATCCTCATCGACACATACAAATGCATTGAAAGTGAAACATATATTCAATAACCAGACACATACTGTGTGTGTGTTGGTGAGGTGGGAGGAAGAAAAGGAGGAGGGAAGGAGCAACCATAGACAACAGGCCAACGGTGGAGGCTCCTCTTTTAAGTAATACAATTTGCCGACAGCGTATGAGCAACAGGATAGTCTCAGGTGCAATGCTGGTTGGATTTACAGTTGCAGCCTGCCAACAGATTTCCAGCTCGGTGATGGACGATCCATTATTTTTGATAATACCATTGAATTATCTGTCATTGCTATCCACAGAGAGAGATCTGTTTTACAAGAGATGAGAGCCAACACCACAGTGAGGTTTTGAAGGACACCTGCTGTGAAGTTTGTTTGTTTTCTATATTCTGACCACTACCTTTGAGCTTGTGAATCTATCATATCATGATAGTTTATGGTGGTGGGTGGGTTGCGAGGGTCCATGGCCGAGGAAGAGGATGCTGTTGGCACCAGAATAGGGAGCGTGTGTGAGTGTGTTTGTGTGGGCATGTGAACTTGGCAGAGGCATAATAAGAGACAACACACTCACCAGTTCTGTTGTCTCCTGCAGATTGTACATCACGGTTCAGCCTGGGTGGTGTCTTTCTAAGCTCCACATTGAATTTACCATCCAGTGGGAGGATTAGCGATGAACACGCACCAGAATTTGGGTTTTTCTTTGGGATGGCTCAATTTTCATATCTCCTTCAGCAGAGGCTCGAGTTAGGGTCTGATCAATGGTAGGCATTGTAAGATGTATTTTCCAGCTCATTCTTATGGAGGGGAATGTATATTAGGGATGTCATTGAACATATGCAAATTACAGAACACATCAGTTTCTTAAGCTCAGCTGAATCTGATGGCCCTTCTACAATATGATTGAGCCAATTGTTATTTGGGTAAAGCCCAAACTGTTCATATCCGGTTTAGATATAATAGCTTTTATTCATCAAAGAAGTTTGCTTCTGGAAGATGAGATAGACTTCCGTCAAAAGATAATAAAACAATGTAAAAGGAATCTACAATTTTAAAATATTTATCTGTTTTAATATATCCGTTAAAATCAGCTAACATAGCATTGTATCTAATTCTTATGAACATTGTTATTTTAAGCTGACAAAATCAGCTGAAAAAGGCAGCATACGTCAGACCAGCTAGTAGCTTCGACCACTGTGATCTATATATTTTTTCATTCTCAACATGTCCAAGGTGATAGGACATATTTCTACAACATGTAAGGGAACTTAGATAAATAATAACTTCACAGCGTCTTGCTCCAAAACATCTGAACCAGTACTTTAAAAGAGATGAATACCTGAATATGTTATTTTAAACACCAATAAGACCAAGGAGATGGTGATCGACTTCAGGAGGAGACCCCCACCTCACTCACCTGTGAACATCCAGGGGCAGGACATAGAAACTGTGGAGAGTTTCAAATACCTGGGTGTTCATGTCAACAATAAACTGGACTGGACTCATAACACAGATGCTCTGTATAAGAAGGGCCAGTGCCGCCTCCACCTCCTGAGGAGGCTGAGGTCTTTTGCCGTAAGTAGACCTCTGCTAAAAACTTTCTATGACTCTGTGGTGGCCTCAGCCCTCCTCTACGCTGTCGTCTGCTGGGCTCCTGGCAGCACAGAGCGGGACAGAAAGAGGCTGAATAAGCTGGTGAGGAAGGCCACTTCTGTCCTGGGATGCACTCTGGACTCTGTGGAGGAAGTGGCCGACAGGAGGGTGTTGTCCAAGCTCACATCCATCATGGACAACACCTTCCACCCCCTGCACCAGACTGTAGAGGAGCTGAGCAGCTCCTTTAGTGACAGACTTAGACATCCTGTCTGTAAAAAGGAGCGTTACCGCAGATCATTTATTCCTGCTGCTATCAGATTATACAATGCTGCACTAAAACTGTAACCACAACTGCAATAACTAATGTGCAATGACTAATGTGCAATAATCTAATTAATACACTGGGCCACAACCCGTGCAATAATCCTGATGTAGTGACTTCTGCTGCTATCACCGCCTGAACATATGTCAGTACACATGTATGTATGTATGTACAAATGTATACACAAATGTATATGCACATATATACATGTAGGTACGTATGTATGTAGGCAGGTGTATAGGTGTATATATATATATATATATATAAGTATGTATATATGTTTATATACATACAGATCACTATGTATGTAAATAAGACAGCATATGCCCATCCCTATTTCTTTTGTATTTTTTTTTTGTATCCTTTTTGATCCATTGTATATATGAAGATTCACTGTATATAACTGAATGCACCTTTCCTACTCTGCACCTTCTTGTATGAACCGATGTGGCAAGTGAATTTCTCCATTGTGAGATCAATAAAGCCTATCTTATCTTATCTTATCTTGATACGTAGCAGACCAGGCAGGCAGATGGCCTCTCATCCTGTACCTGGTTCTGCTCGTAGAATCTTTCTGTTAAAATGTATATTTTCTATCTACTGTCACCCTCTGCTCCATTCAAATATAGTTACCTGGTCACTGTAGTCATTATTGTGTGGATGGATTGAGTAGGAATTAATCATATAACAAATTTGTAGTGTCCTGGGTTTTTCTTTTGTTTTTTTGTGAACGACCACAATATACAAAAAAGGCCTATGATAAAAATAATATAGGTAACAAGTAACACGTTTGTTATTCCGTATTTATTTAAAATATATAATTAAATCAAATCACATTTCTTTTTTGTGGAGGGATGTTCTTAAGATGATGAGGAGAACAAATAGCGTTTGGGAAATGGGTGCAGCACTTGTCATGTCTTTTGACGCTTAGGTCTTTAGGGAATTGCCCAAGAAATCTGTTCGACTGCTCCGACAGCAATGTTGATCAAGCTGCTGGGTCCAATCTCCAAGCAAACCAGCTGCTGGACTGGTTACCAAGGAGACTCTTGGTATTTATGGTAGTGGTCTTTCCTACATCCCAGAGTAATATAACAGAGAGATTGGCGACACTCCCATAGACTTCTATAGAAAGAATGGAATGAGGGAGTCACATGGCTCATGCAGCTGCAGATAGTTCCAAACAGCAATAGATCCAGCATTGAATGCAGTTCATTCTTGGTGTTTGAGTCATTTTATCCTGTAAGTTGATGAAATTGCTAAATTTTGTTGGCATTGTGACGCTTTAGTTGACTGTTCCATACTAAAATAGGTCAATCTCATGTAGCCGGTTTTAGTTAATTAATCACGCTAACCAGCTGGTTGTTGTTAAACTGCAGCAAGCTAACTGTATGTAGGATGGGTCTGGACGGGTTTAAATGGGTCTATTTCAGTTAGTCTAATTCAGCTTTTTTTAAATATTTGACACAGTTTGAAATATAAAAGTTTATAATTTTCTTATTTTTCTGTGATGTCTGAGCTTAAAATTAATTCCAGTGAGACTGAATAATGACAGAGAGACAGAGGACAAAATGATTCTTCAGAAGGAACATTTCTACTTGTTGCTCTGTCCACAATCTTTAAATTATTTTAAATCAAGTTAATAAATGATTTCAACTAAAAAACCATGTTTAACTTTTGTTCTGTGAGATTGAGATGGCTCATTTTGTGTGATTTATAGATTTTTTAAAGACAATCCATCAGACGGCGGCATAAATGAGAATATTATCATTAAAGAAAATGGTGATTATGAAGATTTTTATAGATATTTTTCAGTTAAACCACACGAGGCTGACTTCAATCAACTGCTGAAGCATGTTACACAGGATCACCAAAGTAACAAGATGTAATTTTCTGATCTCCAAAATAAGAGCTGAATCAAGATGTTTGAACAACACTTTAATGCCATCCATGACCTTCACAAAGTTGGCATTTACTGCAGGACATTAAATGTCCTGCAGTAAATGCCCACTCTCCCGCCTCCCACCTCTCCCGGAGGTGGGAGTTAAAGGGGAAGTCCGGTCAACAAGGAAAAATCAGGGTATCATTAGCTATAACTAAAACTAATACGTTCGTGGTTATTTAATGAACTTATCTTTAATCAATAAGAAAATAAAAACATAAATTGTCGTCTGAATCACTGTGTATGGGGGCTGACATTACTGCCCATATTTGGGCAGTAAGGGGCGTTTGACATCACATCCTGCGACGTAGAAAAGCGGAAGCGGCGACAGCATTTCTCTCCGCTTTCCATGCAAAGTCAATAGGAGCCGTTCTACACAGCTGCGATCATCAATAATTATTTCGGATTTCCAGAGGACTTCACCGCTGACATTCCCAAGAGCTATTGCTGAAGCAACAATGCCCACGTGCATGGCCATCGGCTGTTCCAACACAACTGGTAAAAGTGGAAAAAACCTAGCTTATTTCAACTTCCCGATTCATGAGCCACCGGGCTCGGCGCTGGATTGCCAACTTGAAGAGCGGATTTGCCATCTAACTTCTGGCCAGAGAGAAAACACGTCATATGCAGTGACCATTTCGAAGAAGAATGTTTTGAACATGACATGAGGGCGAGGATTTTCAGTAAGTTATTTTTAAATTTTTAATTTTTAATTTAGAAGTTACGGGGATGGTTACCGACCAGAGGGGCGGAGGGATACCACATGGTATCCCTCCGCCCCAGCATGTGCTGGAATGCTTTTATATTTTAATACTTACTTCAGCGCGATCTCTCCTCCGCTGTGTGTGTGTGTGTGTGCGCTCTGCTGCAGCGCCGGCAAAGCCGTGCTCCGCCCAGCATGTGCTGGAATGCTTTTATATTTTATTATTTATACAATAATGACCACCTGCCCTATTTACTAGGGGGCAAATATATAACTTAAGTCACTTCAGCGCGATCTCTCCTCCGCTGTGTGTGTGTGTGTGTGCGCTCTGCTGCAGCGCCGGCAAAGCCGTGCTGCACGGAGCGCGCGCGCACACAAACACACACACACACGCGCACGTGTATATATATATACTGTAGGACCCGACTGAGTTTGCAATGGAAATAGGTACGCTGAATTCCGTCAAAAGTCCGGTTTCTGTCAAGAAACTCTTCTAAAACATCCATATCGCTATCAGATGATGATGACTCCACGGAACTCTCATCACTGTCACTAAATACTTCATCACTCTCTGCTTCGTACAGAGCACCAGTCGTCGCCATCTTGGAAAATAGTGCGCCGTGACAAACAGAGCGTTGAAACTTGCTCAACAGCGGGTCCGCCGAGTGACGTCAAAAAATGGGAGGTGACAGTACTATTCTTGACCAAGATGGATTCCTCCACATAAACATGATTAAATGAGAATTATTCTTAATTAAAAAAATGTATAATGTTTTGCACAGTATGTAGTAGTTTTATATTTAAAGTACTTTCAGCAGTTTGAATTCTGATTTTGACCGGACTTCTCCTTTAAAGCTCCGTCTCACGGGGGACTCTCACGGGGGACTCTGCCAGACGTTCCCAGCAAACCCTCACAATATGTTTGGGCCTGCCAGGTCTGACCAGCTTCCTCCCCCACCATTGGAGCAAACTCACCACCAGGTAATGGTCAGTGGAGAGCTCTGCCCCTCTCTTCACCCGAGTGTCCAAGACATACGGCCGCAGGTCAGATGAAACGACAACAAAGTCGATCATTGAACTACAGCCTAGGGTGTCCTGGTGCCAACAGCACATATGGACACCCTTATGCTTGAACATGGTGTTCGTGATGGACAATCCATGATGGGCACAGAAGTCCAACAACAGAACACCACTCGAGTTCAGATCAGGTGGGCCATTCCTCCCAACCACGCCCCTCCAGGTCTCACTGTCATTGCCCACATGAGCGTTGAAGTCCCCCAGAAGAACGAGGGAGTCCCCAGGAGGGGCACTCTCCAGTACCCCCTCCAAGGACTCCAAAAAGGGTGGGTAATCCGAACTGCCGTTTGGCGCGTGAGCACAAGCAACAGTCAGAGTCCGTCCCCCCACACGTATGCGGAGGGAGGCCACAGGACATTAAATGGTGTTTTATATTATTTTAGCATTTTTAGAAAGCTGGTTATTTTTCTTTGTGCATCCTGACCTGAAGGGAGCATGCTATCTAACAGACTTGCTTCTTTCTCTAGGGCAGTGGTTCCCAAACATTTTCAGCTCAAGACCCAAAAGAGAAATTTGGTGTCTCCCCGGGACCCAAATTTACAAAAATACACCATGAATTACTGTAACATCTACATTTTTAAACAGTGGACAAAAGACGGAACAAGCCATGAATTTAAATGTATATGAAATATATTTATTCGCTTATAAAAGTAAACAAAAACAGAAAAGGTTTCTATTGTCCTTTCTGTGTTTTACCCCTTTCTCAGCTCATTTTCTTATCCCCTCCCATCATCCCTGAGTACAGACACCAACATTCTTTTTAAGTAATGCTGACTTGAATTTAATGAGATGTATGTGGCTGGTTAAAGATTTCAACCAGCTGATCTATTCTAGGCTCGGTTTTTGAAAGTGCCATTCTGAGGTCATGCTGAGCATTTAGTCTGTTTCTGTATTTAGTCGAAAAGCCAGATTTACACAAGTATGTGGTGCCAAATTGAATCAACACCTCTAATGCTTTCTTAGCTAAGCAGGAGAACTCCACCTGCTGGAGATGAGAAATCCAAAACTGTGACAGGGTGGTTGACTCAAATAGCATCTTACTGCCACCGCTTACTTGCAGTGTGACCAGTGCCTCTAACTCTGTCTGACTTAGGCCAAGCTCTAGTGATGGCACAGCTTGGAAAGGATACCTGACCCACTGAAGGTTTGAAGATCCCTGAGAGTCAGGGAAGTACCGCTTAAAGTTCTCCTGTAGAACAGACATGTGCTCAACAATGTTCTGTTTCACAGAGTCACTCAGGGGAACACCTGTGTTCTCTAGGTAGGCAGAGAGGACAGAAAACATCGCCAATTCTCCTGCACCCAGCTGAGACTGCCATAGACCCAGGCGTGCAATGAATCCTTGAATTGCATCTTCCAGCTCCAAGATGCTGTTGTCCTTTCCTTGAAGGCTTGTGTTCAGTGTGTTGAGCTTGGTGAAAATGTCCACAAGGTAGGCGAATCTTGCCAGCCACTGCTTGTCCTGAAAATGCTTGGCAAGGTTTGGGTCTTCATTCTTGAGATAGGCCATGACCTCTTCTCTCAGCTCCCACACTCTCTGCAAAACTCTTCCCTTGGAAAGCCACCTCACCTCACAGTGAAATAGCAGGTGCTCTTGCTCTGCCCCTATTTCCCTGCATAACTCTGTGAAGAGCCTTGATTGTAGTGGTCGCTTTTTTATTAGAGTCACTATTCTCACAACCATATCAAAAACTTCTCCAAGGTCATGCTGAAATGCTTTGCTGGCCAAAGCTTCTCTGTGAATGATACAATGGGTCACCTTCACAGTTGGTATCACACTACGAACATGGGCCACAAAACCAGACCTGCGCCCAGTCATGCTTTTGGCACCATCAGTACAAATTCCAATACAGTTCATCCATTCCAATTTGAGGTTTCAAATTGGAATTGGCTTTCAAATTTTTGTCCACCACTCTGAAAATGTCCTGTCCCCTTGTTGTCGTGTGTAGGTGGTCACAGAACAGGAACTCCTCCTTGATATCTTTACCACTGATGTATCTGACAAAGACCATTAACTGGGGAATCCCAGCCACATCAACAGACTCATCTAGCTGCAGTGAAAACATTTTATGTTCCAATATTTCCTCTGTAACTAACTTTTGAATGTCCTCTGCCATGTCTTTGATTCTGGCTGCAACGGTGTTATTTGACAGTGGGATCGACTTGACTTTGTTTGCTGCTTCCTCACCCAAGACAGAGAGACACAAATCTTTCAAACATGGTTTTATCAGCTGCTCTCCAATGGAATGGGGCTTCTTTGCCTTGGCAATGTGGAGGCTGACTTGGTATGATGCCTTCAGTGCTGCTCTGTTCCCTTTGAATGCCTAGTAGATAACATGGAGAATCATTAAAAATGACCACTCTCACTAGTTACATTAGTCTCACACACTGCATTTCACCAGCATATACACACTTGAGTAATACAAACACAACACCCACGTTAATGACTCTTCCACCATCAAAACAAGGTTGAATACACACTTTGCTGCCTAATCCACATTAGTAACAAGCCCGCCAGACAGACGGACAATGGCGGCTAACAATGACATGTTAGCTAGCTAGCAACGCCGTCACTATTAAACTGACACACAAAAATAATATTTAAAATGTTAATGTACACCAACAAAAAAATGTAATGACTTACTTTTCCGCTGTCAAAACACTGTTTCTTGAAGGATTCTTCTTTGCATAGGAAAAATTCTTTGGACTTTCCCCGATACTGTGAATGTTTAGTTTGAAGATGTCTGTCCAATTTATTAAATTTAAAACTTTCATTACTGAGTACTTCCCCACATAAAACACACTGAGGCCTGTCTTCTCCATTCCGAATAGTTTTCATAAAGCCAACATTAATAAAATCGTCCTTATATTTTCGCTTGGACATCCTATCGACGCTGACAGATCACAGACTCGGATAAAACATTTTATGAATGTGGACAGCAGAGGGCAGTATAGCATAGTCAAAGATCAGGTTAGGGCGAAGAGAGAGAGAAAACCTCACACGGCATCTGAGCTGAACAGACCAGCGTAGCAAAAAAAACGCTCATTCACATAAGATTGATATGCATTTTAATCTGCCAATTGGCGACCCAATAAAACGGGTCTGCGACCCATTTTGGGTCCCGACCCTAAGTTCGGGAAACATTGCTCTAGGGTATCTGCTGCAATTGAGAGCTCACTGAAGGATGCACCGGACCTTGTTGGGAAAAGCTTCTCAGGCTTGATTTGATGGCTCACCATTTTGTTAACTTTTTCCCAGTATTTTATTTGGTCTTGCTGGGTGTTAGATATATATTGAGTAGTCCAAAAGCCCACCACATAGCTAGAGTTGGACTGCTCTCTCGATTATTGCTAGGATGATTGGCTTGTAATTTGCCCAATTAAAGGAATTGCCACTGAATTGGTAGGCCACCTTTTGCTTCTATCTTAGACTTAGACAACTTTATTGTCATTTTGTATGTACAGAGGGCATACAGAACGAAATTTCATTGCATACAGCTTATGACAGAGTAATGAGATTGCAGGTGGAATAAGGCAACATCCATCCATCCATCCATCGTCTTCCGCTTATCCGGGGTCGGGTCGCGGGGGTAGCAGCTTCAGTAGGTAGGCCCAGACGTCCCTCTCCCCAGCCACTTGGGCCAGCTCCTCCGGGGGAATCCCAAGACCTTCCCAGGCCAGCCGAGAAACATAGTCCCTCTAACGTGTCCTGGGTCTTCCCCTGGACCTCCTCCTGGTGGGACGTGCCCGGAACACCTCACGAGGGAGGCGTCCAGGAGGCATCCTAACCAGATGCCCGAGCCACCTCAACTGGCTCCTCTCGACGTGGAGGAGCAGCGGCTGTACTCTGAGTCCTCCCCGGATGACTAAGCGCCTCACCCTGTCTCTAAGGGAAAGCCTAGACACACTACGGAGAAAACTCATTTCGGCCGCTTGTATCCGGGATCTCGTTCTTTCGGTCACGACCCAAAGCTCATGACCATAGATGAGGGTAGGAACGTAGATCGACCGGTAAATCGAGAGCTTCGCCTTTTGGCTCAGCTCTCTCTTCACCACAACGGATCGGTACAGCGCCCGCTTCACAGCAGACGCCACACCAATCCGCCTGTCGATCTCCCGCTCCATCTTCCCCTCATTCGTGAACAAGACCCCAAGATACTTAAACTCCTCCACTAGGGGTAGCACATCTTCCCCAACCCGGAGGAGGCACTCTACCCTTTTCCGGCACAAGACCATGGTCTCAGATTTGGAGGCACTGATTCTCATCCCGGCCACTTCACACTCGGCTGCGAACCGCTCTAGTGAGAGCTGTAGATCACGCCCTGATGAAGCCAATAGGACCACGTCATCCGCGAATAGCAGAGACGCAATCCTAAGGCCACCAAAACGGATCCCCTCAACACCTTGGCTACGCCTAGAAATTCTGTCCATAAAAGTTATGAACAGAATCAGTGACAAAGGGCAACCTTGGCGGAGTCCAACTCTCACCGGAAACGAGTCTGACTTATTGCCGGCAATGCGGACCAGACTCTGACACCGGTCATACAGAGACCCAACAGCCCTTATTAAAGGGCCCGGTACTTCATACTCCCGGAGAACCCCCACAGGACCCAGAGCTGATCCAGTGTTCCACGGCCAGGACGAAAACCACACTGCCCTTCCTGAATCTGAGATTCGACTATCCGACGGACCCTCCTTTCCAGAACCCCAGAATAGACCTTACCAGGGAGGCTTAAGAGTGTGATTCCTCTGTGACCCTCCGGTCCCCCTTTTTAAATAGGAGGACCACCACCCCAGTCTGCCAATCCAGGGGAACTGCCCCCGATGTCCACACAATGCTGCAGAGCCACGTTAACCAACACAGCCTCACAACATCCAGAGCCTTAAGGTACTCAGGGCGAATCTCATCCACCCCCGGGGCCTTGCCACCGAGGAGCTTTTTAACAACCTTGGCGACCTCAGCACCAGAGATGGGAGAACCCAACCCAGAGTCCTCAGGCTCTGCTTCTTCAATGGAAGACGTGTTGGTGGGATTAAGGAGGTCTTCGAAGTATTTCGCCCACCGACTCACGATGTCCTGAGTCGAGGTCAGCAGCACACCACCCCCACTATAAACAGTGTTGGTACTGCACTGCTTCCCCATCCTGAGACACCGGATAGTGGACCGGAATCGCTTCGAAGCCGTACGGAAGTCTTTCTCCATGGCCTCTCCGAACTCTTCCCACACCCAAGTTTTTGTCACGGCGACCAGCCAGACCAGACTGCCAGTACATATCAGCTGCTTCCAGAGTCCCACAGGCCAGAAAAGCCCGATAGGACTCCTTCTTCAGCTTGACGGCTTCCCTCACCACTGGTGTCCACCAGCGTGTTCCTCCCAACCACACCCCTACAGGTCTCACTGTCATTGCCCACATGAGCGTTGAAGTCCCCCAGAAGAACGAGGGAGTCCCCAGGAGGGGCACTCTCCAGTACCCCCTCCAAGGACTCCAAAAAGGGTGGGTAATCCGAACTGCCGTTTGGCGCGTAAGCACAAACAACAGTCAGAATCCGTCCCCCCACACGTATGCGGAGGGAGGCCACCCTCTCGTTTACCGGGGTGAACCCCAACGTACAGGCACCGAGATGAGGGGTAACAAGTATGCCCACCCCAGCTCGGCGCCTCTCACCATGGGCAACTCCAGAGTGGAAGAATGTCCAACCCCTCTCAAGGAGACTGGTTCCAGAGCCAGAGCCATGCGTCGAGGTGAGTCTGACTATCTCTAGTCGGAACCTCTCAACCTCGCGCACTAGCCCAGGCTCCTTCCCCACCAGAGAGGTGACATTCCACGTCCCGAGAGCCAGCTTCTGCAGCCGAGGATGGGAACGCCAAGGTCCCCGCCCTCGACTGCCACCCGTTGCACAGTGCACCCGACCCCTTTGGCCCCTCCGACAGGTGGTGAGCCCATTGGAAGGGGGACCCATGTTTCCTCTTCGAGCTGAGCCCGGCCGGGCTCCATGGGCAAATGCCCGGCCACCAGGCGGTCACCAACGTGCCCCACCTCCAGGCCTGGCTCCAGAGTGGGGTCCCGGTGACCCGCGTCCGGGCGAGGGAACACGATGTCCATTTGTCTTACTCATCATAGGGGGGGTTTGGGCTGCTCTTTGTCTGGTCCCTCACCTAAGACCTGTCTGCCTTGGGAGACCCTACTAGGGGCATAAAGCCCCTGACAGCAAAGCTCCTAGGGTCATTGGGACACTCAAACCCCTCCACCACGGTAAGGCGGCAGCCCAGGGAGGTGGGAATAAGGCAACATTACAATATAAAGTGCAGCAGTGATCAGAATGAAGCAATATTACAATATAAAGTGCAGCAGTGATCAGAATGTAACAATGCAGGAGAAAAACAGTGTGCAAAACAGCGTTGTTCTTCCTGCCGACATAAAAACACATGCATGTGTTGCTGCTCTCTATGCCCAGGCAATGTCACATCATAAAGCTTCCCCGTTCCTGGGTGCAAATTCACGCTTGGTGTGATTGCTATTTCATCCATAGTTAAGGCACCTGGTTCCAGCTTGCAATCTTCTTTGCTGGTTTCTGATGTCATGGAGAGGAAGAGTCATGTTCTGAAGAAGTGTGTAGCCTGTTGAGCATGCAAAAATTGATTATCTGTTTATATTTGCTCCATCTTATGCCTATATTATTCTTTATGCTAGTGGCCTGCATCTGATCTTTGGTAAAAATATGACCTGATTTCTTTCCCGTAGTCAAAACTTTCTTTCATTGAGCTTGATGATTTTTTTTTCTGCGTTAAGTTCTCCTTCTATCCTTTTTTTAAATGTGATGTTCTTGGCTTTCAAATTCTTTTCTCAGTTTTTTTTTCAGCTCACGATGCTTTGTAAAATAAAAAGCCTTATAATACATGTTGGTTATTTGTTTTTGCACAATTGACACATGCCTATTGTATCACCTAATAATTTTATCAGAAACTGCTTTATTTAAATTAGCATTTTAATGAATTACTATTGTGTTTTTCCTTCCGATGTGATGGAGGTGGTGCGTGTGTTCAGTGAGATGCACGACAAGGGTTCCTCTCTTAGCAACTTGAATTCACTCCGGCACATAAGTACAATCACACCTGATGTTGCTCCGGTTAACACAACGCGTTGTTTTGGCCTCTAGCTCTAGCATGCAGGAAGCCGTGAGTGCCGTACAACTATAACAAAGAACTGAACTTCTTCTCGCGATGATAAACACTAACTGGATAACTATGCTGCATTTACGTACATAACTGAGCTCGGAAAAGTAAAACAAAATTCAACACTGTTTATAGGCTCAATGAACAGCTTAAATTCCTTAATATAGTTATACAATAATTTTAAGGCTTATATACACAATCAACTGGGTTATACATACATGCAGTACTCTGTTCAGATGAATATAAAAAAATAATTATTTCTTCCACAGAAGATAATTAATCCTGGGTCATCAGTCAAAAGATCTACAATAACATATTTTCCTCCAAGTCTTTTAAGACTTCTTTAAAATTTGGATGACCTTTACCATTGAGTCCACTTTCCATCTGACACCAGATAAAACAAAATGACTAAATCACAACTGCTACACCTTTTTTTTTAAAATATAGAAGTAAGTCCTGAAAACAGTTATATTCATGCTTTGTTGAAGGATGTAGAACTGAAGGTAAGTTGTGTCATGTTTTCGAGATGCTTAGCCCACATGCAGATAAGAAGACCAGAGCACAGTTTTAAGGTGTTTATTAAGGAAAGTGCAGCAAATAAAACACGATTATAATCGCCTGGACGAGGCCTGAACGTCGGGGCGGGGTTGACTGTAAGAGAGAGGGGGAAAAAATGAATTGAAGGCAAGAACCAGGAATGTGCCGAATCGTACGCTGCTTACCATGTAGCAGGGGAGACCTAACTGGGGAAGAGTACTGCCGAGGGACTGTGTGCCTACTCTAGATGGTGAGTAGTGGCTGGGGTTGCCTCCTCTAGATGGTGAGTAGTGGCTGGGGTTGCCTCCTCTAGATGGTGAGTAGTGGCTGGGGTTGCCTCCTCTGATTGCCTCCACCTGTGGAGGCAATCAGAGGAGGCACACAACAGAACCCTGACAAGCTGGAGCAGGACAAAGCTGGAGGACAAGGTCTAGCATTCCCACATGCAGAGAACAACTGAAGAAGCTTTAAAACTGGTCAAATTACTCCAGTTTGGTCTGCTTTACATGCAAGACCTTATTATAAACCATTGTAGACATTTTATATTGATCATGTATTGCATAAACACCATTTTCTATCAAATATGATCTGTAGCCCCAATGTATTCTACGATGTGTGGTGAATAGGGATGGGAATCGAAAACCGGTTCCTGTTCAGAACCCGTTCCGTATTTTCCAATTCCATGGAACTGTTTGGCAGCGCGCATAACGATTCTCTTTTCGATTCCGTCGTGCTCCGGCTCTGAGCAGCACGACGGTAGCAAGTTACGCAAGTTACGCAAGTTACGTCACATTTTTTACGCAAGTTACGCAAGTTACGTCACGTTTTTTACGCAAGTTACGCACACGGCATTCAGTAAGCAAGTGCGGCGTGACCAGGCTAAAAGCAAAACAAAACAAATGGCGCGGTCGGGTCGAAAGTTTGGCTTCATTTTAAGGAAGAGAAAGATGGCAACGAGGCGCTTTACAATCATTGCAAAGTGGCATTTACATCCGTGGGAGGAAATACATCCAACAGGCAGAAACACCTGCGCACACAACATGGCATACATTTTAACGAATCCCGTGTTTTTGATTCTTACCGGACAGAAGCTAAAGTTACGACCAGCATGGAAGGCAACTCTGGTGGTAAGTAGCTAGTTTTATATCACTGGCTGTGCTTAATGTGGTGCCTAGTAAATCATATGCCATTTCTGGAAATAAACCAATTTCCTACCTCTCTTTGGGGTTATTAAGGGAGTGTGCCTTTATCGTTAATCCAGCCCTTCATTGCTAGCATGTTTAATTAGAACTACTGGTAGCTGGAATTATTACATGATTCTAGCTACTGCAGTGGATGTAATGAAACATGCTACAAAGTTGCTCCGCAGTTCAGGGACCGAGAGAACGGTGACGCTCGTTTATTTAAATCAGGGGGAGATGAGTTTATTTCCCAAAATTGTACAGTAATGCTTTTTCATTAAACGGATGCCTGAGAGATGACTGAGTTTATCTAAAGAGAGATTAATAAGCAACTGTCACAACAAACTTACATTTTCTTGTATTCTAAACAACTCATCTACTGTATTTAAGTTTGTTCTTATATTCCTTTTTTATTTAAACAAATATAAATGTTACTCCAGTTGCACATTTGCTGTGGACATCTTCCTTTTTCCCCAAATTGGAATCGAAAAGAGAATCGAAAAGGAATCGAATCGTTTCACAGAATCGATAAGGGAATCGGAATCGTGAAAATCTTTTCAATTCCCAACCCTAGTGGTGAATAACGTTTCTGCTCTAATATTTAGAGTACAGATAAATGTTCCTGCCTCTCTTAAAAAAAACTTTACTTCACTGACTGTATTTTAGTAATCAGAGAACATTACTGGCCAGCAGCTGCTCAGACCAGCGCTGAGATATTTGGAACTATCGAGGGCTACATGAACCATGTGACCGGGTGTCGGCGAGTTCAAAGTCTGTCGTAACTCTCTTCTGGCGAAGCAATGAACAACCTGAAAAGCTCTGAGGCATATCAGTATCTGCAGAGTAATAAAGTTGGTCACGTTTTGTTAAAGGACGTGGGACACGATCTGATCTACCTTAAAGCAGACATAGAGCCCAGCCAAAGCCTTAAAGCCCCATATCACCGGGCCTGGGTTTTAGTTTCAACATCAGGGGAAATACAAACAGCTGCATGTTCATGTGTTCCAGGACAAGGCAGATCTTGCAGCCACACTGCTGCAATACTGTGGAAGGTACTTTCTGATTATACTGTTTTTGTAGTTTTGATAATTGTGTTAATTACATTTTTATTGACCATATAAAAGCATTGTCTAATGTTTAACTTAATTTTTGATTCAGGTTGAGAATGCAGTCAGACAGGGACGTCATACACTGATGTACAGAGAAAGTGGAATGCAGGCACAAGAAAGAACGTTGAGCTCAAAAGGGTGAAGCATATACATTTTAGAAGTCATAAACCAGATTCATGAAGGCTCATCTGCATCAACATTAGATCCCGCAATTACATCAATAAGCAATCCCACACTTTAAGGACCACCAAGAATTTAAAAGCTATATCAGTTCATCTGTGATATTTCAGCTGCAGACAGTCTTCTTTCAAGGTGCTACAGAGTGAATATAGATAATGCATTTTCCCAGAGCAAGTGTGATCTACAAAGGCCCCATAAAGAGCACAGCACAACATTGACCTGCAAGAAGTGCCTCTCATGTTATGAGAAATGTGTTAAGTTAAACCCAGCACAGTTGGGTAAGTTGACTGAAGACACTCAGGTACATAGTGTATCACAACTATGGCACCATGCAAGGAAGCTGCGACTTACTGCAAGTACTGCTAAAAGAGTACACAAATGGATGAACCCACAAAAATGTATAAATGAACATTGCAACCCACCTTCACAGGCAGCAAGGCAACTAAATACGGTAAAGAAAATGAAGACGCCATACAGCTCATGGAGGCTCAAGGGTACACTGGAGCAGAGAGGGCTGGTGGTGTGTCCTGATAATCCCTGGTTTGGAACAAGCCTAAATGGGATTTTGGATTCAGCGCAGCTCCTTGAGATCAAGTGCCCACTAAAGAGTAATATGTCCCTTGCAGAGTTTGTTACTCACCCAAATGGTGACATCACACACCTAGAAGATAGGAACTCTCATTCTTCCAAATGGGCAACATGGATACTACCTCCAGGTGACTGTTACAATCGATTCATATGACAGTTACTTGTAAAGCTTCCTTGACAGAAACTAAGATATTTTATGTTTATTCTTTCAGGTTCAGTTTACAATGATGTGCCTCAGCCTGGAGAGCTGCAAGCTGGCTATCTGGGCACCAACATTTCATTAGACAGATTTCACAGATGTACAAATGAAGCGCCTTGAGAATTTCTACTTTTCACGTATGCTTCCAACAATAGTTGATTAATTTGTTGCAAAAGAAATTTCAGCTCTGCCCAAAATAACTCAACCTCTTGAAAATACACTAAACAACTTGTTTTTTATATGTACAACACTCACAAAATGCTTAGAACACTAGAGGGGGGAAAAATAAAATAAAAAATTAAGCAGAAATATTTTAGGACAAAATAATTTTATTTTTTTACTTCCAACAGGAAAATTATATATTCCAGAGGAAAAAAAATCTTATAAGAATATGTTCATAAGTGAAAATATAAAACACAGTGATCAAATATTTTGTGTTACAATTTCAACAAGTACAAAGGTTCTGTTAGGAATGGGAATCGAAAACCGGTTCCTGTTCAGAACCTGTTATTGTCATGGTTTTCAGATGACGAGCCCACATGCAGATACGATCGGGAAGCAAAGCACAGTTTTAAGATGTTTATTTAGGAAACAGGCCGATATAACGGACGGGATTACAGGCAACTCGGCAGGGTCAGAACGTCACGGCTGGAGAGACTGCAAAGAGAAGAAGAGTAAGTGACTCTGAAAGGTGAACCAGGAGAACTACTAGAAGCTGCGCTGCTTACCATAAAGCTGGGCGGACCTAACCGGGGAGAAGTAGCGCCGAGGGAACTCTGTGATCCTACTCTGTTGGTGTTAGGCGGCTAGTGGCTGAGGGCGGCAGATGTTACTGGTGAGGGATCCAGAGCGAGCCTCCTCGGCAGTGGGTGACAGATGGATTGACCAGAGTGAGAGAAGAACCAGCAGAATCCGGGAGGGGGAATCTCAGGCCCCGCTGGGTAACATCCAGGGAGTATGAGGGGAGAGCCAGAGCAAAATCTGAGCAGGAGGATTCTGTAGGTCTGTTTCTTCGGGCAAGACGTCAAGACAGGTGAGTGCATCCAAGCACCAAAAACTGTGACAAAAACAGGGAGATCCAAAATTAGTCAAAGTTCAGAGACGAAAAAACTCACAAGCAGGTTTTCAGGAGTTGGGTCAGAGGCTACGTCGTACCACGACTGGTTAAGGCTCTGGCGTCTTCCATCTGTCAGCGCTCTGCTTAAGAAGCCAGAGGAAGCCGCCTGCAACGAGCTGCAGGTGTGGGCCACGCCCCCTCAGCCAACTAGACACACCTGAGGAGTAGAGTTAGAGCAGAACAACACAGAGAACCCTGACACTTATCGATTCCAGGCAGCACGACTTACGTCACGTTATTTATGCAAGTTACGCACACGGCATTCAGTAAGCAAGTACGACGTGACCAGGCGTAAGTCTGGAAAAGCAAAACAAAACAAATGGCGCCACATCGGGTAAAGCGATCGAAAGTCCGTTCAACAAGGAAAAATCAGTGGATCATTAGCTATACCTAAAACTAATAGGTTCGTGGTGATTTAATGAATTTAGCGTTAATAAAATAAAAGCATAAATTGTCGTCTCGATCACTGTGTATGGGGGCGGCCATTATTGCCCAAATATGGGCAATAATGGCCGCCCGACATCACATCCTGTGACGTAATGTCGCGAGAAGGCACTCTACAACAACAATTATTTCGGATTTCCAGAGGACTTCACCATTGAAATTCGTGAGAGCTATTGTTGAAGCAACAATGTCCACGTGCATGGCCGTTAAATGTTCCAATACATCGGGTAAAAGTGAAAAAAACATTTTCTTCACCTTTCCAATTCATGATCCACCACAGGCTCTTTTGTTGGATTGCCAACTTGCCATCGAACTTCTGGCCAGAGAGAAAACACGTCGTCTGGAGCCAACATTTCGAAGAAGAATGTCTTCAAGATGACATGAGAGCGAGATTTTTCTGTAGATTTTTCTTTTTTATAATGTAGAATTTGCCGGAACATTTGTTTACCGACCAGAGGGGCAGAGTGATATGACACACTTCGATAGAATGCTCACTGTTGCGAAGCCCACTTATTATATGCGACTTTGGTGTTCTTTTTTCTAAAGTCGCTTGTAAATTTCATGAGTTGTGGGGTTCCAGTTTTTTGGGCTTGTTTCTGAAAGTGAAGTCGCTTGTTTGGGCTCTAAACTAAGTGACGCTGAAATATCCCTCTGCCTCATAACGCACTGCAGCTCATCCTGACAGGAGCAGAGAGTAAACTCAGAAAGAGCAGCTCTGCCTGTATTTTCTGCAGTTTACGGTTGCAATAACTGATGATAACTGCTGAAAGTAGATTAAGCGGTGCAGATCACCATTTTGAGCAGAGATTGGTTCTAAAGATGAGTTTTATACTCATAACATTGCAGAACCCAACCTATAAACCGTACTTTAATGTTTATTTGTTGTCTTTTTATGTCTCTAAAATGTTAAATTAGTATTACTTTAAATTTAAATGCTTAATACCATGTCTATTTTTGTTTAAGAGGTTAAAAAAAAATTCCCCAAATTGGAATCGACAAGAGAATCGATAAGGGAATCGGAATTGTGAAAATCTTATCAATTCCCATCCCTAGGTTCTGTCATGTTTTGACATAGCTTCTTGACCCACATGCAGAATCACTCAGGAGACCAGTTAAAGGGAAGAAGGTTCATTTACAATATGTGGAAAGATTCTGCAAAGGGATCGACTCCACCAAGGTCAGCTTGATGCTTATGGAATCCGCTCTCAGGTTCGTCTACGGAGGAGAGAGACAAGTTAACCAGTTTGTATGGGAGCAGGTGCGGAAAAAGACAGGTGGAAAGAACTTACTTGGCCGTGGTTGCTAAGGGTGGGGGAAGGAGTTAGGATTCAGTGCTGGTGGAAAGGTAAATGGTCCAGGGTCCAAGAGAATGAGGGGGAGTTCCGGTAAGGTTGTTTTTAGTGATGTTACGTGATGTGCCGAGGCTTCGAGGCGTGTGTCGAGTAATGGGCGTTTCCGTAAAGCGCGTATCGAAGCTTGCTTCATTTAGGGGAGGAGCCGAAAACGATGAAGTCCGAAGCCTCGCTGCCCGGCTGTACCACGCGACTGCTTCGGGAAGTGGCTCAGATTTTGCCAGATGATCGGTTCATTCAGAACCAGTTATGGCTGCACGCTGGATCATAAAACAGTTCTGATAACCAGATGCAGTTTAAAACGCCACTTAGTCTGTTTATAAGTTTCGTTTTTATTAATTCTGCATTTTTTAACTACATGCACCGTATTTCTGTGCCTCAGCGCTTGCCCCTCTCCCCCCTCCTTTCCCTCGGAGCAGGTGCTTTTATCACCATTCACCATTCAAAACGTGAATCACTATGTTTAATGTCCTCACATCGGTAGCAACGTGTGCCAGTTAAAGTCAATAGGAGAGTTAGTAGCTGTGTTTCATCCTCTTGTTTTTAACAACATAGAATCAGTGGCGCTTCGGTGGGCGTGCTGCCTTGTGCTTTAATTCAGGTGCGCACTTTTAAAGGGGAAGTCCGGTCAACAAGGAAAAATCAGGGTATCATTAGCTATAACTAAAACTAATACGTTCGTGGTTATTTAATGAACTTATCTTTAATCAATAAGAAAATAAAAACATAAATTGTCGTCTGAATCACTGTGTATGGGGGCTGACATTACTGCCCATATTTGGGCAGTAAGGGGCGTTTGACATCACATCCTGCGACGTGGAAGAGCGGAAGCGGCGACAGCATTTCTCTCCGCTTTCCATGCAAAGTCAATAGGAGCCGTTCTACACAGCTGCGATCATCAATAATTATTTCGGATTTCCAGAGGACTTCACCGCTGACATTCCCAAGAGCTATTGCTGAAGCAACAATGCCCACGTGCATGGCCATCGGATGTTCCAACACAACTGGTAAAAGTGGAAAAAACATAGCTTATTTCAACTTCCCGATTCATGAGCCACCGGGCTCGGCGCTGGATTGCCAACTTGAAGAGCGGATTTGCCATCTAACTTCTGGCCAGAGAGAAAACACGTCATATGCAGTGACCATTTCGAAGAAGAATGTTTTGAACATGACATGAGGGCGAGGATTTTCAGTAAGTTATTTTTAAATTTTTAATTTTTAATTTAGAAGTTACGGGGATGGTTACCGACCAGCATGTGCTGGAATGCTTTTATATTTTAATACTTATACAATAATGACCACCTGCCCTATTTGCTAGGGGGCAAATATATAACTTAAGTCACTTCAGCGCGATCTCTCCTCCGCTGTGTGTGTGTGTGTGTGTGTGTGTGTGTGTGTGTGTGTGTGTGTGTGTGTGTGCGCTCTGCTGCAGCGCCGGCAAAGCCGTGCTCCGCCCAGCATGTGCTGGAATGCTTTTATATTTTATTCTTTATACAATAATGACCACCTGCCCTATTTACTAGGGGGCAAATATATAACTTAAGTCACTTCAGCGCGATCTCTCCTCCACTGTGTGTGTGTGTGTGTGTGTGTGTGTGTGCGCGCGCTCCGCTGCAGCGCCGGCAAAGCCGTGCTGCGCGGAGCGCGCGCGCGCACACACACACACGCGCGTGTATATATATATACTGTAGGACCCGACTGAGTTTGCAATGGAAATAGGTACGCTGGACTCCGTCAAAAGTCCGGTTTCTGTCAAGAAACTCTTCTAAAACATCCATATCGCTATCAGATGATGATGACTCCACAGAACTCTCATCACTGTCACTAAATACTTCATCACTCTCTGCTTCGTACAGAGCACCAGTCGTCGCCATCTTGGAAAATAGTGCGCTGTGACAAACAGAGCGTTGAAACTTGCTCAACAGCGGGTCCGCCGAGTGACGTCAAAAAATGGGAGGTGACAGTACTATTCTTGACCAAGATGGATTCCTCCACATAAACATGATTAAATGAGAATTATTCTTAATTAAAAAAACGTATAATGTTTTGCACAGTATGTAGTAGTTTTATATTTAAAGTACTTTCAGCAGTTTGAATTCTGATTTTGACCGGACTTCTCCTTTAAGGGTCATTTTAAAGAACTTGTAACATCAGGGGCTTCATCTCAGATCTGTCAGTACCCCTGTTCCTTTTATAGAAGTCCTTTACAGTATTTAGTTATGCATTTTCCCCACTGTTTATCCGTCGCACGCAGCGCACCAACGGGGGTAAAATCCGCCCACCACACCGCCCAGAGTGCACTGACGAGAGCAATAGAAATTTGTCTGGTCAGCGCGGCGACTGACTGAGAAACCGGTCGCTGTGAAAGGTGATGAGAATGTTATAAACTGTAACAGTCTAGAAGTGCATTGAGCTGAAAAGAGGGAGACATCAGCAGCAGGATCGTGCGTAAAGATGCAGCGTGAACCTCTGTGTGCTTCAGTGTTGCTGCTGAGGGGAAATTGTTGACCATAATCCCCCACCGCCCCCAAAATGAGCATAATCTCACTCTTAATTTTTGATCAAAGTTGAGAGGTCTGATTATTACACACCATGCCATATCACATGACACTACTATTTTGGGAATAATTACACACAGAGAATACATTCAAACAATATTTTATTATACACATATGTGTATACATAATTTATGTAGACAAATGATTTCGTCCTACACCTTTTGTGAAGTCATTCCCAAGAGCCATAATAGACAAAAAATCAATGCATCACACGTGTTAAGATACAGCTGGCTGTGACTATACACCTGGCCAGTAGGTGGTTTCGTGTGCACATGAAGCTCCATGAAATGAACCCTTTCTCGAACCAGTTGGCTCAAGTGGTTCAATGCCTCATGAGGCTTCATCTCGCCATCACTAGTTGTTTTCTTTGAGTGAGCAACACACTGGAAAGCAGGCAGGCAGGCAGGTAAAGGAGACTGAGGACACCACAAAGCTGCAACGGCAGCAAGCAAATCTTCCTTTGCGACCAATCTGAAGGAAACAGGAGATAATCAAAAAAGACTGAAACACAGGAATAAAATAATCCTGAGACAAAGCTCATGAAGTCGAAAATCTCACAAACCCCCCCCACTAATGCTCAAAAACTGGCTGGGAATACCATCATAGATAATCTTCCAGCAAAGAGTGATGATCCTGCAGCTCCTTTTAAGCACCAGTCAGCCTGATCAGGAGATTTGCTCCAGGTGTGCAGCAACCAGAGCTGCCGGGACTCTCTAACAGAGATCTTCTCTGAAACAGGAACTCACACATACAAGGAACCAAACACCAGAATCCTAACAGGCAAGAGCCTATTTTTTACTTTAACAAAAAGATTGCACTTTTAAAACTATCCAGTATATTACCTGTAAAGAGTTATTGTAAGTACAGCTGCATCTCAGATGTTTGAGGTAATGTTCAATAAAAGAAATGCAAGTGCCGTATTCAATTTCTTTTCACATTTCACTTGAAATGAGCTCATCTCTTAAATTCACTAAACCTGTGCAAATCTTGTAACCTGACGCCGCCAGATAGATTTGCTCCGCATATCCATCTGGAAACCTTCCGTTGAAGTAATTTTGGGAAGGGGCGAAAATACTGGTTAGCTGATTGGCCTATGTTGGTGATAGACGGGCCAAATAAACCAATCAGATCAACGAAGCATATGACGTACTCGTCAACATGCGTCGTCGCTCGTAACAGAGCGACGACGAAAACACAACCACAAGCCAAGCTACTCTTGCTGCTGCAGGTAAAGGCTCGTTAGCTCAGCAAAGAAATACTCTGTAATTCCGATACAACTTGCTCGATAGCCACGCTAACGCTAGTTTCATCGGCTGAAGCCGCCATGTTCTTTAGACTGAACTGTCGCGCTTCTGGTTGCGTCACACCTCAACCCGCCTCAAAGCCAACGCTGATTGGACGTTCGTTTGGTGAACGGCTCCAAATTTTCTTTAACGGAGAGTAGCCAGACTGATCTGCGAGTGAAACCTTGAAAGCTCGCGAGATCAGGATGGTCTCACGAGGCTACAAATCTTGAGCATTTTGTCAATTTTAGGCACCAAGTTAATTGGCAGCGTTTGAAAAAGAATCCTGTACACCTTCAGACACTTTATTGCTCGCTAAACATGAATGTGGGTGTGTACGAGTGACTTGCTCATTGGTCAGCTGGTATCCTTTGCGTGTGAATGCTGGAATGATTATATTCTCACAACGCTCCTCCAGCAAGTCTCTAACTGTGAAAGATACAAGTGTTTGAAATTGAATGAGTGGAATCCATGTATATGAGAGAGAGTCTTCATCAGTCTGCAAAGTACTTTCTGAAACAGAGTTTGGCAATGCTGGGGATGGTGTACTCATTACACATGAGATCTTGAGCCCTTTTGAATAGTTGTGGTCCTCCATCCCTGTGAATGACCATTATGTCTGGGCATCAAAGGATGACTTCAATGTTGTACAGAGCTCCTCCTTCTTGTCAAGCCCATCTGAAGGTAAAAATACAGCATAAACATATTGAGGATGTGTCAAATTAGGGCTTTCCAAACTGTGTGTATACACACACACACACATTTTTTTTATATATATATATATATACTGTACATTTTTATTATTAGGTGTACACCTAACCTATTCCTTCTAGTTGTCCAAGTACATCACACAGTATGTCTTTCTGTTACGATGTCAACAAAAATAACAAGTTTACTGATGTTGTTTAGCTGGTTTTCAGCTTAGCAGCTGACCATACAACTTCTCCACCCTCACAGGCCATCCTTTGGCTTCCATATAATTGCCAGTGATTATCCATATTTTGTAAAGAAGAACAACAAAAAACTGTACCATGGCTCATGGAAGAAAAAATAAAAGTATGTTTGACAGGACAAGTAAGGTGAAATTCAACTAAAGCCAGCAAGGCAAGTTTATAAGGCAAGGCAAATTTATTAGCACATTTCAGTACAAAGACAATGCAAAGTGCTTTACATGATTAAAACATAAGAAAATAAAACAGAATAAAAGCAAGTTGGAATAAAATGTATAAACATGGGAAAATAGAAATTAAAAGCAAATATTAAAAACAGTTGGACTACAAAGTTGAACTAATGATGTTTCAGTCATGTCATGCTTTTAGGCCCATACTTTTCATCATGAAATCAAACTTTCCACCCTGGGGAAAAGATTAGAAAAAATTAGGTTATATTTTTTCGACATATATGTAGCCACAAGAACCAACATTTTCTGACCCACCAGCATTTTCTGCATGGGAAACATCTTAGTTGCCTCTCTTCTTCTGCAACTCGTATCCCAATTTCAGAGCTTTTGTTTAATGAAGTCTCTGGCCCTTTCAGGCTGATAGCTGCTTCAGCGGTGCTGTGCTCTGAAACCCATTTATCCTTAATGCCTGCACTGAGCAACAGCGGTTTAACACCGCATAGAGCCGATTTCAAGCAGAGCACTGTCTGGATCTTTGCAAACCTTGCACTGTTGTACTTTCAAATTTGATATTTGTTTGACTCTGACTGTGGTGCACCTTGACGTAGTATACACCTTACTGCATATTTGTTTATATTTGTTTTACATTGGTTATATTTCAACTGCCTACTGTTCACTGCTGCACTTTATCCGGAAATCTATTGAAAACTTATCCTGTAAGTGACTGCGATTTATCACTGCACTTTTTATCCTGTACTGTAATTCACTGCAAGGTATCCTGTAGAGTTACTGCAATCTTTCTGAGCTGTGTGAAAACGAAATTTCGTTCTGTATGTGACAATAAAGAAAGTCTAAGTCTAAGTCTATACCTGTGCAGCCAACAGACAGGGGATATCTATGAAACTGCTAATAATCTAGCAGAAAGTTGCTGGCCAAATGGTATTTGTATTTTATATAAAGAAACAAGGGTTACAGTTACGGTTAGGTTTAGGTTTTGCCTGCGAAAGTGCACATTTTGCTTAATACAAGAACAGGAGGGGAGCTTGGGTGGTGTGGCCTGAGAACGGATCTTGCAGAATGATACATCTCAAAATATTTATATTTTGGAGGAAGGTATTTACTTTAAATCCTTAATATGAAAATGTAATAAATGTCTGGACTAACTAAGGAAATTGAAAAACTATTTGTTCTTCAAGCAGAGATTGCTGATAGATGGAAGAGAAATTTAGGACACAAATATAGTCACCTGTGCTTTTGAGTTTACTGGCATCATTATGGTGCAGCCAGTGTTTGAAGTGAATGTAAGCAACAAGAAGGTATGACTGGGGTCTCTGCGGTGAAACCTTTGCGGGAAGGATTAATAGGAGAAGGGGTCTGCTGATGCATGCTCTAGCTCCTTTGGGTCTCCATAATTCACATTGTCAGCTGAAGGGCCGGTGCCGAGCACCAACCCGGGGCTGTCTCTCATCATCACACACAGTCAAGAGCCTGTCAGAACAGATGAAGCCACCAGCTCAGCACTGTCGAGGAACATTGAGCAGTAATTCACATTCTCCTGTGCCGACAGGCCTCACTAAATTCAGGTCCTGCCATAAAAAGCTAGCGTCTGATCAAGGAAGCCCTGTTGTGAAACCACAGAAGGACCACTTCCCTGTGATCTAGATTAACACTGATTGACTTGCCCTTGCTTTCCCCTCTTGTGGTATTGGCACCTACGTTAGATGTGTGACTTTGTGCTGTGGTTCACATGTCCCTATGTTAATATTTTCACTCCATAATAAAATCTGTATCTTGTCAGTGCATGATTCATTGAAAATGTATTGGATGTGTGTAGCATGTAGAATATTTCCTCCTTGCAAATTATGTTTCAGCTAAATAAAATTTAAACTACAAGGAGTTGTTGGGGATCAAATTTGTGTAATCATATGGAACATCACACTGTGGCGGCCTTTTGCCACAGCAGAGAAAGAGGGGTGTTTTAGTTCACCCATCCCTATGTAGCTGAACCTCACAATTATCAGCTGCAGCCGCACGATGTTGTGTTGCTGCACACCTCTTGGCTATTGTATCAAAAGTGGAAAAGTCCACATGTGCCACTCTCAGCAAAAATAATACCCCCTGTATATATTTTCATCAGCTTAAACATGCTTTTAGAGTCTTAAAAACCTATGGTGTGGAAGCTGTTTTGAGGTTTCTGATGCCCACTTGGCTTCCTCAGTGACACTTCAGACTTTAGAAAACCTCGGAGCAATCCAAACATTGGTTGGAGTAATGATGGACTCGGTGCTACCCGCAAGTGTAAAACACCAACTGTACAAATTATTAGAATCGGCAACTGTCAGCACAAATATAAATAAATAACATAAATCAAACACTACCAGGCAAAGGTTTGGACTCACCTTTGTCACTCAATGGCTTTTCCTTATTTTTATGACTTTTTACATTGCAGATACATAGTGAAGACATCAAAACTATGACTCAAAACAATATAGAATTATGAATAAAACACAAAATTGTGAACTCATTCAAAATATGTTGTATAGCTTAGCTATTTTTAATTAGCTAAACTTTAAACTATACTTTTATACAGAAATAATGACTTAACTACCACACCCTTAAGCAGTAAGTAAGACCTGCTAGACACCACCCAGTTATTGTTGTGGTTCGGATAAATCTGTTATTCATATGACAGTTACTTGTAAAGCTGTTAACGCTTTAAATACAGTTAAAAAAATATTTGACACCATCACAAATATAATAATGAAACATCCTTCAATTAAACTTTTTTTTTTTTAATTAACAAATATAACGAAATCCTAGAACTGTGCTGCTCAAGGTGGCTGCATGTTTGAGTAGCTCTGTTGTTTACATTCTGATGTATTACTTTTAAAGAACTTGATTGTTTCCTTTTGTGCATCAAAGTTGCTGTTTTTGGACTATGTTCTCCTCTCATGTTGGATGCTATGCCACTCGAATGATTTTTGTTGTATTTATTTGATGTCTATATTTAATTTTTGGGAAATTGTTATGATGTATAACCATATAAACCAGTTGGTGTTGTATAACTGGAAGCAGCTGATTAACATCTCAAAAGCTGAAATAATACTTTATCTACATCCCCAAATCTCAGATGAGTTGAAAATGTGAAGTCGAGGATGCAGAGCAGGAGCAAGAAGAAGAGAGAGAAGAAGGTAATTTGGGCAGACAAAGATTTAAAGAAGAGCAGCAGGAGCAAAGGTGATGGATTGATGGTGCTTGTGAACAAGATATGGTGTCATCCAGGACATGTTACTGTGAAGATTTGTCTCTGCAGCCCAGCTATTAAACTGGTAGCAGTATTTTTTACCCAGAGAATTCTCCAGTGTTAATTTGGCAACAGTCTATATTCCACCATTTGCTGTTGCTGACACTGCTTGAGATATCATCAGTTCAGTGGGAAGACGGGGGATTATTGAGGAGTATACAGAAGCAACTTAAAGACTGTTGTACAGTCTGATGAAGACTTGTACAGCAGTCTCCATCAGACTGTTGTACAACAACAGTGTCTTCACTCAGAGGCTTCTACAGATATGCGGTAAGACAGACCGCTACAGGAAATTCTTCCTGCTCACAGCCATCAGCATTTATAACAATTCGTAAAAAAAAAAACATACATGAGTTAGAAAAACATTTAATTTCCCTTCGGGATTAGTAAAGTATTTTGGAATTGAATTGATTTGAGTTTACAAACAAATGATTCCCTTTTACAGAGATTTAGTCTGTTATCCAAAGTAAAACCCACTGCAGCCAGTTGACTTCAGAAGATACATAATTAGTAGGAATTGATAGGAATAGTCTGATTTCAGACTCGACTTTGGCCCTATTTACACAACAACGTTCACTAGTAAAAACAGAACAGTTTGGTTGCTTTGTACTGTTAATTTACTCCACAATGGTGAATGTTTTTCTCCTACGGTGGCAGAATTTGAAAACAGGAGTGTAATGGTTGGAAAGTGTCCATTGTTCCGTTGTTGTGTAAACAGGAAAAAACTAATTTTTATTACAGGGAACCCTGGCTCATGCGCAGTATGACAAAAAAGTCAGTAAAAATTAGTGCGCACAAGCATAACATTATACGTGCCTACAATTTTAAAAACCACAGATGAAGAGAAATGGCAAATAGTGGAGCACTGTTTTGGCTGCTAACTCTTCTCAATATAACCATGTTTATAATTCAAAGTCACCTTCTGCAACTAGTAATCCCTTTCGTCTTTCTATAGGAAAACTTATATATAAATGAAGATTGTAATTAGAACGTTGTCATGTACATGTATTAACAGAAACACTTTTCCTGTAAAACAGGTTCTTTCTTCACCATTTCTCCACACAACTGCTGCCCACCGGCAACCTTGAGCTTGAATGACAGTAGCACTGTGTGGGGGAGGGTTCTACTGTCACATACACAAGAGTGATTTATACTGCTAACAACCAATCAGAGCCAGACATTCCATCTAGACCTGATTGGTTGTTTCTGATCGGGAGTGATGTATTTGTGCAAATGACAATAGGACTATTGCGTGGAGCCAGAGGAACTTGTTTTCACAAATTATCTGTCTCATATTTTGCTTTCAGGACATAGTGAAAGTTATAACAAAAATGGAAAAAAAAATATTAATACGAAAGTTACCTCCCTTATTATACAAAAGTTACCTCCCTTATTCATCGGCCAAGTTGGCCGATAGATGTAAAAATCAACCAGCCAAGCATATTCTTTACCGGCCAAAATATTAATTCTGACTGATTCCTGCTAAATATCTACACATAATCCCGCTATGTAATTAGCCTGAGCTAAACGCTAGTTCAGGGGTGGCCAACTCCGGTCCTCGAGAGCCGGTGTCCTGCAACCTTTAGATGTGTCCCTGGTCTGACACGCCTGAGTCAAAGAATCAGTTAATTAGCAGGACTCTGAAGAACCTGACTGCATACTGAGGAGCTAATTGTGCTATTTGATTCAGGTGTGTGGGGCCAGGGAAACCTCTAAAAGTTTAGGGACACCGGCTCTCGAGGACCGGAGTTGGCCACCCCTGCGCTAGTTCTTAGCAAACAGGCATGACGTAGTTGCTGTCGTTCTCGCATCACATGTGCGAGTGTTTGTGTATGTGCTCATTTGTTGTCATATGAGCTGACAGCAGAGGAACGTAAAGAAGCATCCACCCAAATGATGACTGAAAAACACAATTTCTTTGGTACAAACATTTACTCACCATGTGGCAGCTAGCCCTCTGAAATTTACTCGCCAAACGTAGCATTTACTTGCATTTGACATCTGTCAAGTGTTAATTTTGGACCCTGTACCTACTGCGGCTTCAGTATTGTAATTTTGGCTTTAGCATAAACAGTAGAGATGTGGAAACCTAATCTACAGTGATGCAGGGTTAGAATGCACTAGATGTCATGGATTTGAAAAGACATTGTTTTCTTTCAGTAATTTCAGTCTTGAGTTTAGCCTTGACTCTGACTTGACTTGAACTACCCCCTCGAAGACTTGACATTTGACTTGTTACTAGTTACTTGTGAACATGTCTAATATTTTGTAAAGAATACCCCACCATGTAAATCTATGAAAGAGTGGGGTTATGCGTATTTGTTTATGTATTTGTTTCCTTATATACATGTTTATTTTTAGTAAACACATGCATAAATATGTAATATGAAAAGGTACCAATCTCCTAAAAGCTTAAAGTCCAGGTGTGTAAGATTTACTCCATTCTAGAGGTGTGTTCAATGAATTACAAACAACCTCGCCATTAAGCGCCTAATAACTACAACAGAAGCCACAGCGTGAATTGTCTATAGCTATGCAGATATAGACTCGTTTTCTCCCGGTTATTGTTTCTTTTTCTTTTCTTAGTTACCTTCCCTTCCCTCTTGCTGGGCAAAGAGTATGGATGGTCCTCCATTTCAACAGAAAATGGCAAGTAGAATGATCTACGGACGAATGATCTATGGATTGACAACACGTCTTCATATATGGGTAAAACACGTTAGCTAACAGGTTTGTCTCCTTTTGTCTACTGTAATCAAAAATGGTAACACAACATGACGTCTTCCATTGGGTGCACCACCACCTATGTATTTATAAATTACTCATCCTAAATTATGAGAATGCTTTAATATTTGATGTGATTGTTATTAGACTTTGGCACAAATGTATTTATGTAAGAAATGCTTCACTTTTGCTAATAAAAAGCCACATTAGTTCCAATACTGTCCCTTTCAAGCTTCCTTTATTATGCTATTATTATGCTTTTTTGTGTCCAAATAATAGATTGAGTGACCAATCAGTTAATCAATTAATTTATTCAACGATTCATTCAAAGCCATGTATGAAGGAAAACTTTCTTATTGAAGTTTGCCAAAAGACATGTAAGGGGAAACGGCACACAAGTGCCTGAGGATGGCACTCAGTTCAGAGGAGTAAAAATGTAACTTTTTGACCTACATGCAAAAATGTTTGTGAGTGGCTGAAACCTAACACTGCACATCACCCTTAACACACAATCCTCACTGTGAAACAGCAAATATAAAGAGATGCCTGTCTGGGATGATGGAGAGATGGATGGAGCTAAATGTAATCCCTGAGAATAAACTGCTTGAGGCTACAAGAGACTCAGTTGAAGGTTTGCATTCCAGCCCCAAAAGACTTGTTGATTTGGACTTTCACAAACAATTAGAAAAAAAGATAATAAGTTTAGCCATTGGAGCATTAAAGAATGTGAACCATTTAATAGCTATGAAGACTTGCAAGGCACTGAAGTTGCCCGTTTCAGGCATCTTTGCAAGAACACAAATTACTGTGCAAAAAAGGAAGTGACATATTAACATATAAGGCTCTGGTGTGTTGCTAACTGCTTAATTAAATCATCATTTAAAAGCTGTTATTCACACCAGCTATAGCAAAACTAGTGCTTTATAAGGCTTCCTATGGTGCATAGCTTACCCATACTGCTAAAAGATGTGGTGCAATATATATTCATGCTTAATCAGTTGTAATTTCTCAATTGGCTCATTTGCCAAATGTACTATTTAGGAGATCGTACATTGCAATAAGTTTTAAAAATTTCTGTTGTGAATTTTACCTTAAAAACTATTTTTTTTCATTTACCCTTAAATGGATATTTAAATGAAAGGGAAAATACTTTGATAAAAATCAGTCCTGTGATGTTTGGCATCATTTGTCATTATATTAGTGTGACAAAATGTGAAAGGAGACAGAAATATGTCTGTTGTCTATGCTATTGACAGACAAAATGTTGAAGGAAATGTAACTGTACAGTACCTTGAAAAGGATTCATATGTTAAAGTTTTTTTCAGATTTTTTTTGTACAACTACAATCTTCAATGCATTTTCATGCCATTTTATGTGATATACAGTACATAGATAACACATAATTTTGAAAAGGAACAAAATGTCTTATGAACAAGGATCTGGAAAAAAGGTTGCATGGGTATACATCTTATATGTTTTGTAGTCACTCAACATCTACCCCCAGTCTGAATCCTTTTTTCCCCCAAGATTACCCTGTTTTTAGTTCCATGCATCTTCCCAATCCATCTAATCAACCTTGGCTTCAATCCTACAGAAAAACATGCCCTTAGCATGATGTTGTCATGACCATGTCTCACCAGCCAGTTGGTGTTTAGAGGGTGATGTGCAAGGTACAATTTTCTTCCACAGTGTTTTGGATGTATTTCATAAAGTTTAATTTTATGGCTTTTGTCCAACATTAGCTTTCTTCTGGCCACTCTTTCATAATGGCCAGATTTGTGGAGCGGATGAGTTGCAGTTGTTCATTGACAGATTTTCCAACCAGTGCAGGTACCCCAGGGCTTCTTAGCTGCTTCTTTGATCAGTCATGTCCTTGGATGGCTGGCCATGTCTTCTTAAGTTTGTAGCTGTCCCCTTCATTGTCCATTTTCAGATGATTAATTTAATAGTGCTTCTTGAGATTTTAAAATCTTGTTTTATAAAATCTCTACGATCTCCTCCAAACTTTATGCCTTACCTTAGATACCTTCACAGAACAGCTGCATTTGTACAGAAATTAAAATGCACACAGTTCCACTGTATTTAATAATTAGGTGGTTTCTTAAAGTACATAGTTCCACTGAATAAGAGTAATGTGCGATGCGTATAAACGCATGCTACACTTTTCAGATTTTCAGATATTTGTAAAAAATGTTGACAATCACTTAGCAGTTTTCTTTCTACTCACAATCAGTACTTTGTGTTGATCTGTTTCCCACTATCTCTTTAACATTTGTGTTTGTGATGTGATAAAATGTACACAAGTTTAAGGGGCCTATTACAATATGTAAGTTTACTGTGCTTGGCACAACAAAATGAACAAAGTGAGAGACTCAACTGGAGCCCAAAACCTTTTTTTATTTACTATGATTATAAAGTAATGGTAAAGGCTTAGTACTCAAAACTAGAAAAATTCCTTTACAGAAAAAGATCTTCGGTTATAGTATACTCCCTTGCATTATGCAGCTCAAAAAAGGACTGTAACGTGGACGTACTGTGCGTCGAGACTGGGAGGTCCCCGGTGGGAACTTTACTCACAGTTTTATGTCACTCTCAAAACATTGATGCATTCAAAATAAACAGACGACGCTTAGCCTGGCGGGCTGGAGTGGGGGGGTTTAGTCAGGCTTATAATACACTGGGTAAACCTCTGTGAAAATGTAGGTGTCTGTGACTCAGTGTCTGGTTCACCTGGAGAGTGCCAAATGTCCTCACTGTCATCAGTAGGAAGAGGGGTAGCTTGACTCGCTCGCCGGGGGATTGGCCTGGTTGGACTGCTCTTTTTTCTTGGGGCAGAGGACACGTGCACTTCATGGGCTTTGGGGACATCCGCGGTCGATGGGCAGGTGAGTGATACGCCTCATCTTCTGCTGCACTGTTGTCACTGGGGATATAAAGACATATTATGAAGGTTAGATTTGACCATGTTTATCTAAATGGCAGGCTAAATCTAAAGTTGCATCTGACAGTAATTTATAATAACCGTAAGAATACAATGGTAATACTGTAATGACATATTTGTTTTGTAAGCACAAAGGTATGCATAATAGACTTCTTACCTTGAAGAATAAGAGGAGGCTTCAACCGAAGTGGTTGGATGCACGGTCCTTTCTGTACCAGATGGTCCTTCTTCCTCCTTGCCCTAATAACATAGAGATAGGTTAGTTCACTGCCAAGTTTTCAGATAATGAGATGATAAATTATTTTCAGCTGTTCTCCAAAAAAACAACAACAACAACAACAACAGTAAAACAACAAAGTAAGTGTTGTAAAACAGCATTGTTTTGGATAAGTGTGAATAATATAACCCCTTGATAAAATGCTTTTAGATAATCCAACATACAAGTAAATTGTCCTTTCATCTGCAGGAGCAGGTGGAGGGGGGTAGTAACTAAACTGTCTGATTACAAGGCAATAACTTATTTCTTACTGCTCCAAAAATAGCACAATAACACAAAATAACACTTGTATAAAACAGCAGTTGTATTAGGAAAGTGTAAATTATATAAACACTTCATAAAACGCTTTTTAGTCCATCCAACATACAGAAAGAGTAACAATTCTATTGTGCAGCTGGAGAGGGAGGAGGGCGGAAGCTAATCACAACACTATAAATTATTACCTAAAGCTCTCCACCATACCATAAACAACACCATTGTAAAAGATCAGTTGTATTGGAAAGGCATAAATTATATTACCACTTCCTAAAACTTCATCCAACCAACAGTAAAACTGACGGTTCTTCTGTGCTGCAAAAGTGGGGGGAGGGAGGGGGGAAGCAAAACTTTATGATTAAAGATGATATATTATTACCTACAATTGTCACAAAAATAGTAAGATAATATAAAATTACCATGTTATTTGTGACTGTAACTGATTGCAGTCGGCATGTAAGGTAAAGATGCTGGAAATAAAAAGTAACCGTATGACTTACTTATGAACCGGGTCCAGAATCAGCTGCTGCTTGTCTGAGTCCTGTTCAAAATCTGTGCAAGTCAGAAGATTCCTTTATCTCAGCATCACTCTCCCTCATAATTTCTTCCAAAGCCTCCTGGGTGGTAAATTTCCTCTTTTGTGCCATCATGACCGCAGATTTTCCCCGAAAAATCCACATAGCCGAAGAGATAAGCAAAAACAAGCCGCCTGCTTCTGCTGTGTGCATAAAGCAAAACGTGCGCAAACTGTGTGCAAATCACAGCCACAGTCACAACGCACAGCAATTATGTCACCAAGACACATTGGACAAAGACGTGCTATACCTTGTTGGACATGGCGTGACTTTTGTTGCAACAAAGAACATGTTTTGCAAATGGAAATTTAAAAAAATCTGGGTGTTCTTGATTATAATTTTTTTTTGAGAGTAACTTTGGTGTTTTCTCAGATTTTTTTTAAATGCAAAATAAAAAAAATTAAAATAGTTTTTTTTTTCTATTTCTCTTTGTCAGATTGAGTTTTATGAATTGCATTCTTTTCAAATTGCATTTTACGGATCACATTCTCTTCACTTCTCGCTCTTGACGCGCACATTGACCAATAAAAATGTCGTTACTAATGTCTATGCAGACCAATAGAAATGCGTTTTCGCTCCTCACACAAGAGGAAAGCTCGCCCCCAGAAGTGAAGAGAATGTGATCTGTAAAATGCAATTTGAAAAGAATGCAATTTGTAAAACTCAATCTGAAAAAAAGAAATTTGAAAAAAATCTGGAAAAAAAAGAAAAGAAAAATGTTTTTAGAAAGTTATTTTTTGATAAAAAAAAATCTGAGAAAACACCAAAGACACTCTCAAACCATTTTTGATTAAGATGTTTTTCAAAGTTTAATTTGTGGATTGCATTTTTTATTTACATTTACAGAGCATGTTTTTTTCTTCAAATTTCCGTTTACAAAACCTGTTCTTTGTTTCCAACAACATTGGAACAAAATTCACTCGATAGTTGGAAAGGCCAGAGTCTGTAGTTTCCAACGATATGGTGGGATGGGGCGGAGCACGTCTGAGCAGTGAAGCATTTTTCTGAGAGAGTCAGCAATTTTTGATAGACATTTAAATGGAATCTCTTGTGTATAAAGTGCTGTAAAACCAAAAATTGGATATGAAAAAGAATTGGTGACTTAATTTAGAAACTTTAAAGCCTCTTTTTTAGAAGGATTTGGAAAAAAAAGTGAAAATCTTTGACCTAACTTTAAAGCTGGACAAAAAAAAGGGCATAGCACCATTTCTCAACTGGTGCCCTGAGACTATTTTCAATCCAACATGGTTCTGTCTGTTTACTCTGCTTAAGGTTCCTCAAATCTCTTTCATCCATAACATCTCTTTCATAAAATGTTTTTTGGTTTAATCCAGATATTTCGGGTTGTTAAGCATATAAGTGAATCCTTCTCAGTGGTGATTGTGTTTAATCTTTTTTTAGTATTAAGCATGTCACTGAGTTAATACTACCTTTCATATAGACACCAGATAGGCTGCAGTTATGATACAGTGACTGTAGATAATGATAGACTACTGAAGGCTTAACAATTAAATTTTTTTTGAAGTTGTCTGGAGGTAATTAGATCTTTTGTGTGTGTGTGTGTGTGTGTTTGTGTGTGTGTGTGTGTGCGTGTGTGTGTGTGTGTGTGTGTGTGTGTGTGTGTGTGTGTTTTAACAAACCAGTTTATTTTTATTGTTAACAATCCCATATCATGTACAAGTCTCACATCACAGCATAACTAAAATTTTCCAATGCTAATAAACAGGAGATGTAATGTTTATCCATTTAAATGAAAACCTTCATGATCCTTTGGTGTTTGCGTTTTAATTTTGCTGTTTAGGATCATACTGTCCTTAGTTAATTATCCTTTTTGTGTGTGTATAGGTACATATAACAGGCTGGGTGGTGAGAGGGTTATACCTGTTTTTAACTTTATCCATTGATAAATTCTAACAAGTATTCACTTTGGCTACGACCATGATTTACCCTAAGGAAGTAGGGTGTTGAGGGTGACATATAGTGATAGTTTTCAGCCACACATGACATTATCACATTGTTTTTCTTTTGGGTTTAGCTTACAAGTTTATTTTTTGGTTTTATCACATTGTGATTGCTTGACTGTGTTTAATCTGCTTTGCATGATCTCTTTGGCACCCTCGTCTTACAGTGCCAGCAGTTTGCAGCTGTGTAGATTTTGTTTTCTCTTGTTTCCACTACTCTTTCTTGTCGCTAATTAGTGTTTTCAGCTTCCAATTAGTTGCTTTTAGTTAGCTGAGGCAGATCCTTTATTCAGTATCAGCCCAGGCCCAAACACACCATAGTGTTTACATATGCTGAGTGAGAGGTAAATGTTCAACGTATACACAGTATTATTTAGTTTAAACTATATTTTTCATGAGTTGCCATCCACAAGCATGGAAAACAGTGTCCAATTAGTCTTGTTTGATTGATTAGTCCACTTCCATTAGAAGACACAGAGCTCAATTGGCACATGAACTACATTAGAAACTATGAAGCACTTCCTGTCTCACCATGAAACAATTTTACAATTTGATGATAGATCACATACAAAGAAATGCAGCTACACCTGAAAGAGGCATTCCACACCTTCTGCCTGAATGAAACACTCGGAAAGCAGTGTGAATTTTATAACTACACGTGTGAAGTCAAGCTTAGTGTAGTAACCCACTTGTCTCCAACTAAAACAAAAAAATGTCTTTTGCATATAAAAGTTTTAGTGATATTTTAATGACATTTTGTAACTAGAATATACTGCAAACACATTTATAAATGTTTCAGATCATGAAGTTTTGAGGAAACAATTAGGATATTGTTTCTTTAATACAGGAAAAAAAATTGTAATTTGTGTTTCATTTCTTTAACATTATTCCACCTGAATATTAATCATACTACAGGAACTTTTAAATATGAAAAGAATCATCCATCACTGTCTTGCTAACCAAGGTGCTTTGTAGCACCAAGCAATGCTTTGTAGCAAATTAAAAGACAACGGGAAATGTTAATAAAGAAAACGTTTCTTAAAGTATCACAAGTTATGGCAAAAACCTCAACACATCTGGATTCTATAAATGTCACTTATTTTTGTTATGATATATTTTTCGAGGATGAACCCGGACACAGCACGCACACACAGAGCAAGTTCTTAGGAGTGAGTTTTATTGAATGGAGTGGAAGATGGATGATGATGGGACCAGAGTCTTTCAACAGACGGAGGTGTAGGGTGCAGAAGTTGGCCGGCAGGAGGCGTGAGGAGAGACTGACCCGGAGGAACTCTGGAGCCGAAGACTTGAGACCGGAGCGTCAGAGCCGAAGACTTGAGACCGGAGCGTCAGAGCCGAAGACTTGAGACCGGAGCGTCAGAGCCGAAGACTTGAGACCGGAACGTCGGCGCCGTGGGCTTGAGACCAGAACGTCGGCGCCGTGGGCTTGAGAGCAGACCTTCTGAGACGAACACTGGAGAGAACAAAGCTGACGGAAAAGTCTAAAGGCTGACTGTAACAAAACCTGGTTGAAAGGTGTCTTATGGCAACAAAACGGAGCTGACAAGAATACTGGCAGAGACTGAGCGGGAGTGAACGCTATGGACCGGCGACGAGAACACAACTAAGGTGAGTTTATAAAGGGAGCTTGACAGGTGACGGGAATAAAGACTAATTAGTGTCCTGACAGGTGTGACTAATAGCAGAGCTGAGTGAACTGCAAAATAACAAAAAGGAAGCCAGATACAACTTAAACCATGACACTACCCCCCCCTCAAGGCCGGACACCGGACGGCCCAGAACCTCCCACACTGGGTGGGCGGAGGGGGCCCAGGAAGGTGGGCAAGAATCAGGCTGAACACTGGGGACCAAAGAGCCAGCGAACACGGGGAACCGAAGGCTAGAGAACAAGGGGAATCTAAGCTAGAAAACACGAGGAACCAAAGGGCTAGAGAACATTGATGTGCCAGAGCACAACCAGGGCGCGGCACATCAGGGAAAGGCACGGACGCTTAACTGCGCCGGGAGAAAGAGCGAGCGCTTGACAGCGCCGGGGGAAAGAGCGAGCGCTTGACAGCACCCAAGGAAAGGAAGGGGCGCAACACAGCGCCAAAGGGAAGGAACGGGCGCACACAGCGCCAAAGGGAAGGAACGGGCGCAACACAGCGCCAAAGGGAAGGAACGGGCGCAACACAGCGCCAAAGGGAAGGAACGGGCGCAACACGGCGCCAAAGGGAAGGAACGGGCGCAACACAGCGCCAAAGGGAAGGAACGGGCGCAACACAACGCCAAAGGGAAGGAACGGGCGCAACACAACGCCAAAGGGAAGGAACGGGCGCAACACAACGCCAAAGGGAAGGAACGGGCGTACACAACGCCAAAGGGAAGGAACGGGCGTACACAACGCCAAAGGGAAGGAACGGGCGTACTTAACGCCAAAGGAAGGAACGGGCGTACTTAACGCCAAAGGGAAGAACAGGCGTACGACAACGCCAGAGGGAAGAACAGGCGTACGACAACGCCAGAGGGAAGAACAGGCGTACGACAACGCCAGAGGGAAGAACAGGCGTACGACAACGCCAGAGGGGAGAACAGGCGTACAACAACGCCAGAGGGAAGAACAGGGGTACGACAACGCCAGAGGGAAACCCGCCGGGGCGTGAGGGAAACACCGGGGCTTGGGAAAGAGAACGCCGGGGCGTGGGGAGAACGCCGGGGCGCAAGGAAAGAAGGATCGCCGGGGCGTGAGGGAAACGGCGGGGCACAAGGGAAGAGAACGCCGGGGCGTGGGGAAACGCCGGGGCGCGAGGAAAGAAGGATCGCCGGGGCGTGAAGAAAAACGCCGGGGCGCTAGAGATAAGATCGCCAGGGCGTGAGGGAAACGCCGGGGCGTGAGGGAAACGCCGGGGCGCAAGGGAAGAGATCGCCGGGCGTGAGGGAAATGCCGGGGCGCCAGGGTAGAGATCGCCGGGGCGCGAGGGAAACGCCGGGGCGCTAGGGAGAAACTCGCCGGGGCGTGAGGGAAACGCCGGGGCGTTAGAGATAAGATCGCCAGGGCGTGAGGGAAACGCCGGGGCGCTAGGGAAGAGATCGCCGGGGCGTGAGGGAAACGCCGGGGCACAAGGAAAACAGGAACTTCTAAAACGCCAGGAATCTAAACACCAGGGAACTGAGGGTGTCTAAACACACCGGGGAACCGAGAACAAAGGCAAACACCAAGAACCAGAGGGTGAGCTAGGCAGCAACAGACCAGGCACGCCAGAGGGCACAGACAGCGACTTAGGCACCGGAGGGCTCTAGCGGCGACCTGCGTGCACTGGGTAGCGACAGGTTGGCGCACCAGAGGGCTCAGCCGGCGACAGGAGCGCCGGAGGGCTCTGGCGGCGACCTGCATGCGCAGGGCAGCGGCAGTCTGGCGCACCAGAGGGCTCAGCCGGCGACATGGGAGTGCCGGAGGGCTCTGGCGGCGACCTGCATGCGCCTAAACAAGGGAACAATCAGAACAAGAGGGTGAGCTAGGCAGCAACAGGCCAGGCGCGCCAGAGGGCACAGACAGCGACTTTAGCACCGGAGGGCTCTGGCGGCGACCTGCGTGCACTGGGTAGCGACAGGTTGGCGCACCAGAGGGCTCAGCCGGCGACATCGGAGCGCCGGAGGGCTCTGGCGGCGACCTGCATGCGCCTAAACAGGGGAACCACAAGAACAAGAGGGCTAGGGGAACAGATCAGAGACACTAGAGCAAGACAGAACCAAACAACTACTGAGGGGAACTAAACTAACCTAGACAGGGCAAAAACAAACAAAGAAAACAGGAGATGAAGGGCGTAGGGACCTAGAAAGCGCAGGATCCCAGACACAAAAATACTAAGGGGAAAAATTAAAGACGAACAAAACTTAAAGACAAAACAAATTCAGAACAAGACTAAAACTACAGGGCTAGGACAGAAACTACAGGGCTAGGACAGAAACTACAGGGCTAGGACAGAAACTACAGGGCTAGGACAGAAGCTACAGGGCTGACGAAGCTACAGGGCTGACGAAGCTACAGGGCTGACGAAGCTACAGGGCTAAAACCGGATCTACTGACAAATCAAAACAAGACTAACGACTAGGAAAGGAACCAAACGATAAAGCAAAACTATGAAACGGAACAGAACAGGGAGTCTAAGGTAAAGAAACTGGAGCTCAAAAACAAAACTCAGAAGACTAAAGGCGAACCTAGAACACTAAATCAGGGCTATGGCTAAAACAAGAAGATGGAGAACAAGCCCGAACTAGAAAATAAAAACAAAACCAAAAGAATTAAAAGAAACCAAAAACACTCTAGTAAAATATTAACTACTGCAACTAAGTAAATAAAGCTAGAAAAGACACAAAAACCAAACTAGCTGACTAAGAAAACCAAAAACTAGAATACTAAAGAAGAACCCGAATGACTAGAATAACCTGGGACACAAAACCCCGGACAAAACAACAAAATAAAACCCAATTACTCAAAAGCAACATAAATCCCAAAAAAAATCCTAAGTAAACCAAAAACTAAGGATGAGCCTAACTAAAGAACAGAAGGCGAAAATAATTCTTCTAAAACCGTAAAAATATACAAAAAGACTAGAAACTAAAGCAAAACTAGAACACAACAAAACCAAACCTGAATAACCTTAAGAAATCTAAGGAGCACTGAGAATCTAAGGAACGTTAAGTAATTCAAAAATAACTCAAAAACAAGGACCCAAAAATAACTTAAAATAAAAACAGAAACCAGGAGGTGCTGGACAGCAAAGTCTCTGTATGCTGGGCAGCGGCAAAAGTCAACGCTGGGCAGCGACGACGAGGAGCGCCGTCTTTAACGGCTGCGCAGCGTAGGAGGCGGAACTAGCAAACAAAGTCAGAGGCGGGGCGTCGCGGATGCGACCCCGGCAGACAAACCGGAAGCGTGACGTTGCAATCCAGCGACCAAGGTGAGAAAAAAAAACAGAGGCAAGGCGTCGCCGCACGGCGACCCAGGCAAGATGGACCGGAGGCGGGGTGTCGCCACACGGCGACCCCGGCGAGATGAACCGGAGGCGAGACAGATCCTACCAACTTCTGCACCAGGCTCTGTGCGTGCTCGGGTTCATCCCTTGGCCGGTCCATAATTTTATGATATATTTTTCGAGGATGAACCCGGACACAGCACGCACACACAGAGCGAGTTCTTAGGAGTGAGTTTTATTGAATGGAGTGGAAGATGGATGATGATGGGACCAGAGTCTTTCAACAGACGGAGGTGTAGGGTGCAGAAGTTGGCCGGCAGGAGGCGTGAGGAGAGACTGACCCGGAGGAACTCTGGAGCCGAAGACTTGAGACCGGAGCGTCAGAGCCGAAGACTTGAGACCGGAGCGTCAGAGCCGAAGACTTGAGACCGGAGCGTCAGAGCCGAAGACTTGAGACCGGAGCGTCAGAACCGAGGACCGGAGACCAGAACATCGGAGCCGTGGACTTGAGAACAGAACGTCGGCGCCGTGGGCTTGAGACCAGAACGTCGGCGCCGTGGGCTTGAGACCAGAACGTCGGCGCCGTGGGCTTGAGACCAGAACGTCGGCGCCGTGGGCTTGAGACCAGAACGTCGGCGCCGTGGGCTTGAGAGCAGACCTTCTGAGACGAACACTGGAGAGAACACTGGAGAGAACACTGGAGAGAACAAAGCTGATGGAAAAGTCTAAAGGCTGACTGTAACAAAACCTGGTTGAAAGGTGTCTTATGGCAACAAAACGGAGCTGACAAGAATACTGGCAGAGACTGAGCGGGAGTGAACGCTATGGACCGGCGACGAGAACACAACTAAGGTGAGTTTATAAAGGGAGCTTGACAGGTGACGGGAATAAAGACTAATTAGTGTCCTGACAGGTGTGACTAATAGCAGAGCTGAGTGAACTGCAAAATAACAAAAAGGAAGCCAGATACAACTTAAACCATGACAATTTTTTACCTCTGTCATTTAAAAATGGAAATGTAATGGACTGGCCGTAAATCAGCAGGGTCACTCACTCTCTCCTGATGACTGCTGGGATAGGCTCTAGCCTTCCCTTGATCCTGTCCACAACTAAGCAATAAAAAACAATATAATGAATAAATGTGAATAAAAATGTGGTTATCAGAATCAGAATCACATTAATTTGCCAGGTAAACTGCCAGTCAAAAGTTTGGACTAACCTTCTCATTCAGTGGTTTTAATTTTTTTATTAGTACCTCTGTGAACTCCTTCAAGGCAGTTGGAAAACCATTTTAGGTGACTAACTTCATGAAGCTCATCGAGAGAAGGCCAAGAGGTACCAAAACAGTAATCAAAACAAAGTATATTTTAGAAAAAGCCTAAATATACAATATGTTGTTTCACAGTTTTGTGATTGATACATAATTCTTTAAACTTTTGAGTCATAGCTTTCATGTGGTTAACTTTCATATTTGCAGCATCAAGTTCTTCCTTCACACTTTTGCCAAACTAGTCCACTCACCTCTCCACTTTACAATTTCAAATCCCTTCCCTCCCTGTCCCCCAGAAAACCCCCCATAAACTGCAGCTAGTTCAACAGACAGCAGCTTGCATCATTACATCATCTACTTCACACCTGTACGTTAACTCCACTGTCACATTGAATATAAATCAATCCTATGATCATACAAGGCCAACCACAGCCATGGACAAAGCGGGACACATAACCAACACTATCATGAGATCATACATTTTAATTGGACACAGATCGCACATTACAATAATCAGTCTCTGCTTTGCCCATTACTGCTGAACAATTAATTATCACAACTCATGAGTTTATAAAAAGGATTTATTTATCTTTTTTGAAGTTTAATAAAACGGTTATATTTTAGCCCAGTGACTGAAGACCTGTCCAGGATGGACTCTGTGACCCCACCTCTCGCTCATTGACTGCTGGAGAATCACCAGCCCCCCACGACCCTGTGTTACGTCAAACCGCGTTTCCCCATCAATTACGGCATGACGTAACACCTGTACGGAAAAGCTGGTATAGAAAATCCATGGATGGGATGCTAAATGTTTAAAAAGTTTAATAAAATTGCTTAAAGTTTATCAGAGAAAATGTAACTTGCTTTTAAAGATGAAAATTTTTAATTAGAAAAATGTTATTAAACTTCTGCATAAAGTTTAATATTGTTGAAGGTAGTCTTGGCTGGTGTAGCTTGTCTGTCTGGCAGGTGTTTTTTGGGTTGGAGTAAGAATGAGACTATAGATCCACAGGAGGCTTTTTCAGCTGGTTCTGGTGCGACTCGCTTCTACAATGTCGCTTCACATCGTTCTCCACTCCGTGTAAAAATAACAAATAACTTCATAAAAGCTCTCTGAGAATTGCCTTTCTCTAAGCTCACCCAGTCAGAACCCGTTCTCCAGTCCATGTTGTAGCTGCAGTTTATTTCTTTGCTTTTTGACGTAGTTTCCTTAATAATCTGTATGCATCAAAATCCTGGTGCGCAGCTGCTCGTGAGATGAACGCAGCTGCATATTGACTCTGCTCTGACTGCAGCTCTGACTTCTTTGTTTCAGAAAAGCGCAGGTGGAATATTTTATTTTATTTTGTTTATTTTTTTTACTGTTTCCGAATAAAACCCAGTCAAATGCGGGACATTGTTTCACATTCCGACCCTACTTCTTCAAAGAAAAAGCGTGTCATGCTAAATTAGCCTGAGCTAGCACGTTACTCTTTGAGTTTTAAATAAAACAGCGAATCATGGGGAGGTCCCTGGTTGGTAGCCCGCATTTATCAGCTAAATTACTGGAAGCGAGTGAAGAAACGCTGACAGATGACATGGCCACAGGTAGAAATAACTCATTAATTAACTGCAAGAGAAACGACAGACACGCTTACCGAGGGAAGTTGTCAGCTCTTCATTCCACTGAACTTTCTGACCTGCTGGTTCGCATAAATCCAAAGAAACCCTTTGACCCCCGCTACTTTCATTCATACCATCTGTGGTCAGTTTGAGATGTTCTTCTAAAAATTGCAATGATTGAACACGATAAACCTCATACTGGCAGGTGTCCGCTTTGCAAAAACCCACCCTACTCTCTTTCTGATTGGCTAATGTCCCGGCTCTGCCAGATTTCATTGGTTGAGCGCAGCTTCTGTTTAAAACCTTGAATAAAAAGTCTAGACGGAACTTTTTGTGCTCATTTATCAAATTACGGAAATCCGTCGCAGCGACGGAGAACTTTAACCCCTGACATAGTTTACAGTATAGAGAACACATAAACAAGCTATAAACCAAACAGACAGATTGAGACAATATTGCAATAGTGCAATGAGTAGAGTGCAAAGGATGCAGGGGTCTTCAGTGCCTTCTTGATGACTTTGACAGTGTTGGGCTCCCACTTTAGTTGCTGGAATATAGTGAAGGTTTCCACATCAGACAAAGAGCTGTTGAGTGTGGTGATGGGGGCGGGGTAAGGGGACTCCTCGATCAGTCCACGATCATCTCCACAGTTTTGAGCGTACTAGACTCCCGTTGGTTATGGCTGCCAGAGAGCCAGCTGACAAACCTCTCATCTGTAGGCCAACTCTTCACTGTTCCAGATTAGGCTGATGACTGTTGCGTTGTCAGAAAACTGCTTACTGCTTAAAAACCTAACTTTAACAAATAGAAACTGGTTTCCAGATATGTGGACAGTTACTGAATGGAATCACGACATGAGCAAGTGGCTCAATATTCAGAGGCCTGATATTTACACATATTTGGTGGGGAAATCTAGCATGTACACAAAAGTAAAGCTACGAGCATACAAATAACTTGATGCGTATGACTACGCCATTTGATGACATGTACAGGAGGTGAACATACCAAGGCTTTGACTCTGAGTTTTGTGTCCTAAAGTCTGAAATCCAGCTAGTTTTTGTTGCATACGTATCAAATAGAGTACTATAGCAAAAGCAGTGATGCTCAGTTGGGTAAATCAGTTGGGCTCTCTTTGGCACTAAGAAAGTAATTCTGATTATTAAATTGCCAGACAGGACATGAAAAAAAAAAAGTGTATCTGAGCTGCCACTCACCTCAGATACACAGATACACATTTCCATGTCACTATTGCTTTGAGGTTTGTCATTTTGCCTCATACTAATATTTGATTCTGAAACTGTAATTATTCCTAGTTGTCCAGTTTATTAATTACGTATCTGTGCTATATCTCCTGGATCACTGTCAATTTATTATCTTTGCCTAATTCACAATTCATAATTTCTCTGTCTGCTCATTGGTTATCAGTTGATCAATTTTGCATTTTATTTATATTATTTAATTCATTCAGTAGTTTAGTGAGCAGTTTAGTGTAGGTAGAGAGTTTATTGAGTCATTTATGCAAACTCCAAAGTAATTAATAAATTCAGTGAAATATAAAGAACAGTTTGTGCTTATTTTGTGCAAGGTAATCACTGTCTGAAGGCTTGTGCTTGTATCATCCTTTTTGGTTATAGGTCTGATGTTACAGTTACATCCATGGTTATTAGCCTAATCATTATTAATTATCAATTATGATTATTTCATAATCAACTGTTCCTTTGTAATTGTCATTAGTCTGGCTTAGTTTTTACCCCTACTTGAGAGCCTACAAGTGAGAGCAGAACAATGAAACCCATACACAATGTATACATTATATTGGCAAAATTATTCGCTCACCTGCCTTGACTCACATATGAGAATAAGTGACATCCCGTTCCTACTCCACAGGGATTTAATAAAACGTCGGTCCACCCTTTTTAGCTAAAACAGCTTCAAGTCTTCTGGGAAGGCTGTCCACAAGGTTTAGGAGAGTGGGAGTTTTTGACCATTGTTCAAGAACCGCATTTGTGAGGTCACTTATTGATGTTGGAAGAGAAGGCCTGGCTCTCAGTCTCTGCTCTAATTCATCCCAAAGGTGTTCTATCAGGTTGAGATCAAGACTCTGTGCAAGCCAGTAAAGTTCATTCACACCACACTCTGTCATTTATGTCTTTATGAACCTTGTCGTGTGCACTGGTGCATGGTCATGTTGGAAAAGGAAGTGGCCAGCTCCAAACTGTTCCCATAAATTTGGGAGCATGGAATTGTCCAAAATGTTTCGGTATGCTGAAGCATTCAGAGTTCCTTTCACTGGAACTAAGGGGCCAAGCCCAGCTCCTGAAAAAACAACCCCACACCATAATCCCCCCTCCACCAAACTTTACACTTGGCACAATGCAGTCAGACAAGTATTGTTCTCCTGGCAACTGCCAAACCCTGACTCAGATTTCCAAATGGAGAAGCGTGATTAGTCACTCCAGAGAATGCGTCTTCACTGCTGTTATGCCATCACACCATGGCTAAATTGTGTTAATTTTGAACAATGTGTGACATGGGAAAAAAAAAGACCAGAAGTGTTTCACATCCACAGCCACCAGGGTTCCACCTTCACAGCAGGATGTCTGCTGTGAACCCAGACCACTCCCCCAGACAAAAAGTCAGAGCACTTCTGACCAGACTCTCAGACGACCACTTTTTTCCTGGAGTCCTCGAAAAGAGGTGGCTGCCACCCAGTCTTCACCTTCTTCCTGCCTGAGACAAAAGGAGGAGAGGGAGACGGGCCTGAACAACGATGGGCCCTCGCAGGGCCTGAAAGACAGAAGCCAGCACCTGGGAGAAATCCCTCTTCGCCCGGAGAATAGAACCGGGCAAATCAGAGTTAAGTCTGCTTTCTTAATTTCAGCGTCAGGCGCAGGAGGAAGGAATCCCTCCATGCCAAAAACAGCTTTGTTAATTTATCTTCAGCTGTTACAGGAAAGGTGACTTGAGACGGCGCGGATCATTCTCCTTTACCCACTTCCCACGCTGAGAGAAAAAGGGAGCTGAAATAGAGACTGCATGGAGCATCGGGCGAGGCCTCCCCCCCGACCACATGTTGCTGCTGCTAGGCTGCAGAGCCGCAGGCTAGCCCGCTGCTGAACAGACCAACGATTTCCCCTGCTTTTCCATTGTCCTTCCTTGGATGGCCAAAGTGGACCGGACTCACACGAGGCACCGACAGGTTCGGCAGAGAAACTAGAGGGAAGGGTTACATGGTCATTTGCAAATGTTTGTGTAATGCTTACACATGTTTTTTTTTAACAAAGAGCTAACGGGCGTAGCTCATGTTACCATTCTGTATCAGGTCATTGCTGATATGATTCGAGTGTGTTTTTATAGTTATAACAAACGTTATCTCCACAGGGGTTTCATACACAGATGGTATATTAATGTTTGTTAACCGACACACTCATTATGACTAAAATAAAAGCCGAAGCTTTTGAAATTAGCGCAGAAAATCCTCTAGCTAAAATGCTATTTAGCTCAATAGCAATTTAGCTCATTTTGTTCAACAAAAGCGTTTTAAAGCATAAGGCTTGTTTGTTTCGCTCCGCCATCGTTCGATAGTGCAATGAGCCATATTCCCTCATTAGTATGGAATATTAATGTCGATTTAAAGGCAATTTTAGCGACCGATCACTGCAGCGACCCCTACCTCCCGGAGGTAGAATTGCATTAATTAAATCGGGCGTCCCTAAAGTAAATGATTTTACTGAGCAAATCATTCTTTAAAATGTTATTTACTCAAATAGTGTTTTGTGTAACTCGGGATTTGCATTGTGAATGGGTTGAAACCAAATGTTGTTCTGAATTAGTGAAGCTAATTTAAGCTCATTCCATGTTCTTTAAGGTGAACTTTGGTTCTTTAACTTAAACAAAATGTTATTTCATCAAATAACATTTTGTTTAACTCAGGATTCGCTTTGTGAAGGATTGAAACACATGACAAATGTTGTTCTAAATTAGTTAAGCTAATTTAACTCCATTCCATGTTTTTCTTAAGTCAGGATTCATTGATCTTAACCAGGATTCACTGAATCATTCATATTATGATCAACCACCTTTGTTTTGTCTTTTGTTTATTTTGCATGTAAATAGTTCCTTAGCTCAGCTTTCTTTTTATCCTCATTTTGCTTAGTAGTTTAGTTAAGTTCACTAGCCTAGTAGAGAGGATTTATTAATTGAAATATAGTGTTAATGTAATGATTCTGAAGGTTGAGGACCCAGTATTCAGCCAGACAAACGGAATGCCGATAAAAGATATTTATTTTGTTACTGCTGATGGGACAGGAACCAGAACAGGTGAGGCAGTCAGATTTCAAAAAAAGGGAAAACAAGAAACTTAATCCAAAAACCAGTCCAGAGTCAAAAACGTGAAAAAAACAGATAATCAAGAGTGTCCAAAGCAGAATCCAAAAATAGTGTCCTACAAACAGATCTGAGGACGGCAACAAATAAACTTATCAGAGGCACTAGGAGCAAACCAAGCTCTACTAGTCATGAACAGAATCATTCATGGGCGACGGTGGCACAGAGGTTAGGGGGTTCGTCTTGCAATTGGTGGATTGCCGGTTCAATTCCCTGATCTGACTGTCTCTGTCGTTGTGTCCTTGGGCAAGACACTTCACCTGCATTGCCTGCTGGGGGTGGTCAGAGGGCCCGGTGGTGCCGTTGTATTCAGCCAGACAAACGTTGTCGCCTCTGTCAGCCTCCCCCAGGGCAGCTGTAGCTACTAACATAGCTCACCACCGTCAGGGTGTGAATGTGTGTGTGAATGGGTGAATGACAAAGACTGTATTGTAAAGCGCTTTGGAGGTCGTCAAGACTAGTTAAAGCGCTATACAAGTACAAGCCAATCAGGTGAGGTATACAGGAAACAGGATGGCTCAGAAACGCTGGACATAAGACAGGATAGAATCGACAGGTAACAAGACACTGGATCAGACTCACTGGTAACTAGTGATGGTGAGATGAAGCCCGGTGAACCACTTGAACCAACTGGTTCAAGAAAGGGTTCATTTCTTGAAGCTTCATGTGCACACGAAACCACCTACTGGCCAGGTGTATAATCACAGCCAGCTGTATCTTAACACGTGTGATGCATTGATTTTTTGTCTATTATGGCTCTTGGGAATGACTTCACAAAAGGTGTAGAACGAAATCATCGAACAAGTTTTGCACGGATGACTGCTGGAGGAGCGGGGGGGGGGGCGTCTGCATCGACGCCGTCGGTGAAGTCGCTTCTCGCTTCAAAGTATACATGTATTTTTGCCTGTTTTTTCCCTGCCATTTACTATATGCACGTGAGAAAGCAACAACAAAAAAACGCATGTTAACGTCAAATAAACATGCAAGCATATCGAGTTAGTTTTTTTTTTTTTTTTTTTTTTGGAATAGTGCTGCGGGAAACACTGAAACTATCAAAACTCTATCCACTCTCTCAACTGACCGCAACTCGCCTACAACAACCCACATTTTGAATGGAGCCTGTAGGGTTTCTAAAGCTGTCAAACCCCGCACCGAAATCTGAGCCACTTCCCGAAGCAGTCACGTGGTACAGCCGGGCAGCGAGGCTTCGGACGTCATTGTTTTCGGCTCCTCCCCTAAATGAAGCAAGCTTCGATACGCGCATTACGGAAACGCCCCCTCCATTACTCGACACACGCCTCGAAGCCTCGGCACATCACGTAACATCACTACCGGTAACTATAGCAGACGACCTCGCACTGATGACTGACTGAACAGGGATTATATAGAGCTGAGACCAGGTGAAGCTAGTAAAAGATAATTGCAGGAGGGGTGGAGCAGAGCAGGTGTGTAAAGAGAATAATCAAACCAGCCATCAGTGCCGAATTCCCAACAGAAAACAGAAGCAAGCCAAAAACCAAAACAATAACAGAAAAACATGGCAGATAGAAAATAAAACTGATAACATACAGTACACAGAATCAAAATACCAAATAACCCCAGAGCCCACACTATGGCACAAAACAAACTAAGACAGGTAAGTGGCCTGGCAGGTAAACCAAAACTGAACTAAAAGCTTACAGAACCCTGACTGATAACATGAAACAACACACTCAAACCATAACAAAAACTCAAATCAAGACAGTTAATTCAGATAAACAGCATTATATAGTGATGTTCTCTGGATGTTCATTTTATTTCTGTTATTAAATTCTTGAACTTGAAGAGAAGTTGTCACTCATTTATTCTGTGTGCTTTTAGTTGCTAATATTGAAAAAGTTAAAACCATGGTGATTTGCAAATGTTCTAGACTCCATTGACACAACATGGCAACTAAGGAACTGCTCCCTTTCTTACATTAATAGAATAGAAATAGATTAGAAATGTCCCATTCTATCCCTCGTTGGGGAAATTTAAATGTAATAACAAGACTATAATAACAGGCTGTACGGTGAGGGCAAATTTAGAGCATCACAAAAAAGAAAAATAATGTACAGTTATTAGATATAGTGTTCCTATATTTAGAGAAATGAGTAGAATACTTTTTTTTCGATTTTCTATCTTCCATTCTATTTTAACCTTGCCTGCAAGATGAATTCTCGCAGTGTTTATACGTTCACAAACATACGAGAATCCATCTTGTCCTGCCCCATCTCAATCGTTCAGGAACTAACCAAAAAGGGTACGGGCTATTATGCCCGCGTAGCTGCTGCTATCACATCTGTTTTGTTAGAATCCAAAATTTCTTCTTTGAAAGAAGTTCAGCAAGAAGTGCCTTGAACAGCATAATTTGTGGTTTCTCATGGCATCTGCTGCTAACAAGGTTTTCATTTCATAGTGTGATTGACTAAAACCAACCTCTGGTAGGCAACGCTTCGCCCAGTCTTATCAAGTTTAAGTTTATTGGGAACAAGGATTGTTATAAAGTCTAACCAGCACTGGGAGGAAGGACCTGACATTATGCTTTGTGCACCTAGGTTAAGGCATTGTGTCCCTGAAAGAGCTCTCCAGTCCTTCAACAGCTTCATGCATGTGACCATCTGTCACAAGAAAACAAGAATATTTCAAAAGGCTGCACTACAAAAAAAAAGACTTAACACCTTTCACACAGCCCGTGAATACACAAGGACATGAACAGACTAAGAGAAAATATATAGAATAAAAGGAGAAAGCAGGTAATTGCAGAAATTCATTATGGTAGCAACAGAATTTAACTGAGGCAGAGCAAGGGTTACATCAGTTTTCTTCACAAGGAACATTTCTATTTAAGCAAAGATAGCTTTATCTTTCATTATGTTTCACACCCTAAACAGGATTAAGATGAGTTGCCTGGACATTTTATATAATCTATATTTTTTAAATATCTGAAAACATGGGATATCAAATAAGGATTCCCAAACACCATGTCCCAAGCACTTGCTGACTAACAGCCAAATTTGAGAGGTGTGGTTGTAAAACACCTATTCATATTAGCTGTCATCTACAGAAGTAAGAGGTGGAACGATTCAGCAAAACTGGTCTGTTAAATTCATAACAAAATATGGTGCAACTGTCTCTAAGTCATTTTGCGAATGTTCATCACAGAGACTGAACTGTATTGAATAAATTTACCTGTGTCAGCTGTGGTTTTTAACTAAAGGATTTCTGAGAAAACGGAAGATGATTTTGCCCTCGGAGCATCTATAATGGCACAAATGGAAGAACTACTTTCATATTCAATTAATTAGATTATTATTGAAAAGTTAATTTATTTCAGTAACTCAATTCAATAAGGGAAACATATTATATAGACAGATCAACACAGTGCAGTTATTTCTGTTAATTGTGATTTTTCCCCCACCTCTAGTGAATAAAAACACAGCATTTAAGATTAGAATATTACAGCTGACCAATTAAAACATTTTTCATGCAGTAATGGGGGCTTAATGAAAAATAAACTTAAGTCTTTGATTTTTATATTAACACGTGTTGAATACTCGAATATACATTTGCTGACTCGAATATACATTTGCTGACTAAATGAACTGTATTTCTAAATTCTCATATTGACGTGATGTGTCAGTAGGGTGACCAGATCTCAAATAACCAAATGTGGGACAATAGGATACATAACCAACACAATGAAGACGTCATACATTTGAATTTACCACAAATCAAGCCGGTTAAACATAACACCTGGATGGAAAAGCGGGTATACGAAATCAATGGATGGATGGGAAATTGTTCTAAGTTTATTGTAAAAAAATGTAACTAGCTTTTTAAGATGAACACTTTAATTAGAAAAACGTTATTAAACTTTTGCGTAAAGTTAAATATTGTTTAAGTTAATCTTGGCTGCTGTACCTTGTCTGTCTGGCAGGTATGTTTGGATTGGAGTAAAAACTAGTCTATAGATCAACAGGAGGCTTTTCCAGCTGTGTTTCTTGTGCGACTCGCTTCTACAGTGTTACTTCACATCTTGCTCCACTCCGTGTAAAATTAAAAAATGACTTTGGCAAACTTCCCAAAAAACTCTCTGAGAATCACCTTTCTCTTGCCTCACCCAGATAGAAATGGTTCTCCAGTCGATGATGTAGCTGCAGTTTATTTTCTTTAACAAAGTTTCCATAATAATCTGTATGCATTAAAGTCCCATTTTAGTTTACGAGCGTCCCGGGGCGCTGCTGCACATTAGGTGTACACTGCTGCCTATTGATTGACAGCCGACACAGCTATCAGTGACGGTGACTGCTGCTCTACATTCTTTGTTTTGGAAGAGCACATGTGGAATAATTTTTTGACTTTTCCAAATCTGACCCAGTCAAATGTGGGACAATGTTGCAATGTCAAATCAAGACATCTGGTCACCCTAAGTTTCAGTAGGACAATCCAAGTTATCCACAGTAATAAACATAAATACATTTAAAAACTATGTTTAATAAACTTTTAGAGCCAGATCATGACTCCAGGAGTTTACACTCCAATTTTATACACTGCAAAAAGGGAACTAAGAGTAAGTGTCATGGTTTTTAAGTGTTTAGCCCACATGCAGATTCAGACGGAAAGCAGGTAATATTTTAAGATGTTTATTAAGGGTTCAGGCTACAGAGATCGACACTGCTTGTGGGATCAGTCGAGGTCTGAACGTCAGTGCAGGAGTACTGCGGAATGAAAGAGGGGAAGCGTTATGAGTGATCGAACCAGAGGGAAATTCTAGAAGCTGCGCCGGTTACCATTTAGTCGGGCTAACCTATCCGGGGAGAGTAATGACGAGGGGACTCTGTGACCGCAACTCTCGGTAGATGGTAGGTGGCTAGCAGCTGGAGGGCGGACAGATGGTAAGCTGGCGAGAGATCCGGAGCGCTCCACAATGGACAGGAGGGACAGACGGGATGACCAGAGTACAGGTGAACCAGCAGAATCCAGGGAAGGGGTCTCAGGCCCGGCTTCGTAAAACCAAGGGAGTCTGAGGGGAATGCCAGAGCAACATCTGAGCGTCGGGGATTCTTAGGGTGCTGGTTCTTCGAGCAAGACGTCAAGGCGGGTGAGTAAATCCAAGCACAAAACTACGAAAAAACAGGAGACTCAATATTAGTCAAAAATCGGGATACGACAAAAGACTCACAGCCACAGGTTTCAGGATCAGGTCAGACGTCACGGCGTACCACGACTGGGTTAAGGCTCTGGCGTCTTCCATCTGTCTGAGCTCTCCTTAAGTATCCAGTGGAAGCCGCTCCCAACGAGCCGCAGGTGTGGGCCACGCCCCCCAGCCAACTAGAGCCACCTGTGGAGCAGAGTTAGAGCACAGACCAAAACAGAGAACCCTGAGAGTAAGTAAAAATTTCTTGAAATTAGTTTATTTTTCCTTGATTTGAGGAGCTAAATAAGACTATTTGCCAATGGAATGAGTATTTTTACCAATAAAATAAGATAATTAGATATACTGCACTTGAAATAAGATGATGGAGATTAATTGTTCCTATTTTAAGTGCAAAGATCTTATTCCATTGGCAAATAGTTTTATTTAGCTCCTCAAATCAGGGAAAAATACACTGATTTCAAGAAAATTTCACTTACTTTTAGTTCCCTTTTTGCTGTGTACTCGTTGCCTGCCACGAAACTCACTTGTCTGACCCTTGCACAATTTCACATGAAAGACCCTAATAGGGGCTAAAGCTTGCTTGACCATGTTAAGATGACCATGACCTGGTATCATCATGGTAGAGAAAGAGGTGAGCAAAACAGCAAAACTCTTTATTTACAAGTCCATCTGTGTTTTGATCCTCAGCTTTGACCATATCACTCTCACCTCTTCAACCCTCTCTTGTCATCAAATATGAATCCTTAGTACTGGTCTCACTCTTGCAGAACGGGTCTGGAGCTCAGACTAGAGCCTGTGCATCAAAATGCATTGAGATGGTTCAGAACTTCTATGCATTTGAATCTTCAGTTCGTTCCATGCATTTTCAACTAGAGTCAAGTCAGTTCACTGACATGACCATTTTATTTATCCAAAACCAATCAACTTTTTTTTGGTTTAGTTTATGATTAGTGTCTTGCTTTGAAATCCACTTTTGTGTCATCTTCATATTATGAAGAATGTTCCGGTACATTTCTCCATTGATCTGTTCTTTAATTTGTTAAATGTCTTCAGCGTGGTGGTAATTGGGGTTGTTGTGCAGTGTCATATCTTCTTCCTACATAAGGTGCACAGTGATATCCAAAGAGTTCAGTTTTGTTCTCATCCAACCAGACTTTACTACCCCAGTACTTCAGAGTCCATAGGTCGTGTACCAAACAAAATGCCCGATTGACTAGAATGGCTTTTATTTGTGACGTAATGGAAAACGTACAGATGAAGGAGTATGTGTGAATGAGGGGTAAGGAGCAGAGATGACTTGAAGAGTGAATGAACAAAAATGTGGAAAAAACTAGAACTGATACTTAAAGGTGCCATGACATCACTGTATAAACCATTCATGTAGTTGAAATTGCTGCATATGTTAATTATCCAAAGAATTTCATTAAAAACAATATTGTCATGTTATTTTGTCAGGCCAAATATCCCTCCCCACAGAAAGGGTTGATTGCTGTAATGATATGTAGCTCTACCCAGTTGGCTACAACCATATATGGAAAACCGGTCAAATGTGGCCCTTCCACACGCGCACACACACGCGCGCACACACACACACACACACACACACACACACACACACACACACACACACACACACACACACACACACACACACACACACACACCTTCCCCCTATATACACAGACCTCCCTTCTCAGCGCAACACTCACAAAATTAATATTAGGGTTTTATGGCTGGTGAAGTGTTTGTGTTGCAGGATGTCAGACAGGCAAGGCCAAGCTGAGAAAATGCCTTAACCTGCGATTCAACACAGTGGGACCGAAATAAATAGCAGCATAGACTGCGGCCCCAGCTGCATATTCCCGCAACACAGAAATATGCAGCTGGGAACCAGTTCTTTGACTGTGGAGGACCACGGTGGGGAACAAACTTTTCCAGGCAGCAACAGAAAAATCATTGTGTTATAAACACACCTTCTTTACATTTGACACCATATAGAAATAAAATAAACCTACGGGTAATGACAGCGTTGTGGTTGCCATTCTCTCATCCATTGGGAGTGAGTGGAAACTTCATGCATTTGAGAGTACCCTCGGACATTTCAGCTCCCCTTTTTAGTAACTGCTGCAAAGTTAGTTTGAGGTTGAATATGGGATATGTGTGCTCTGCGGTTTCTGTGGTGACTGCCTCCTGTTTGAGTCGATACAGAGAGGCTTATCTGGGACTGCTGCTCTGTCTGCTCACTGTTCCGCCTTCCCCCTCTCAAGTCAATCGGTGCATCAGCTGAAGGGAGAACGGGAGGGGGGAAGACTCTTTGCTTGATGGTGTGGTCTGATTGGAGAATATGAATTACGTAGAAAGACAACCCGTTTTCTGATCAAACCTTTTTTTGAGCAAATGAACAAAGGTGACTGCACCCGATCAGGTCCTTAGGTATTCAATTTAGAATTGCGTTTGCAACTCTCCAGTGTTTACAGCTCGGTCCTCCAACATGTTCCAAAGAGATTACATCAGCAGTCTCATCATGACTCAGGTGATCAAGTACTCTAATCATACCAAGCAATAGCTTCTAACGACCCAGGACACTGATGAGTAGGTTATTGATTTGCATCTGACTCAGGAGGATGGGCTTTCATGCCCTTTAAAAACAGCAGTTCACCACGAGTGCGAGCCACCAGAATTGACAAAGACTCCTCAATAGGTGTTGAAACGTTTTCAGAAAAAACTGAGCGAAAGTCCAGTTTCCTCCGATTTAAGCCTGTTTGCCGTTGTGATGACCCGAATAACTGGGAATTTGCACGGGCTTGTGTTTAGGCTATTGTTTTGAATGCATTTCTTTTATCATTATTTGAACCAACTTTACCTGATATATACCTTAGTGTCTGCAAGAGTGCTTGGCTCTTGGACAACTTTCTATTTATCATATGAGAACCTTGGTGGAAAGACCTGGTCTAATGGTGCATTCACACTGAACGCAATTTCAGCAAAGTTTTGCCTGATTTGTGTGCTGTTACACGTTTGACATTTCACCAGCAATTCGTGTGGGGTCAATGCCGTGACGCCTCAATTTTCTATCCAACTGCATTCATTGCAGTTTAACAAAGGTTTAAATACTTAAAACCATACCATTTATGTAGTACATTTTCTATGGCTTCACTCAGTGTGAAATTTTAATAAAACATTACTTATTTGTAATTTGTTCAATTGTTTAAAGTATCAAAATATCATGATGTGCAACTGTCTGGCCTCAACTACTGTTTGGTCTTTAAAATTACTCCCATTTTATGAAAGATCATGTGGTGTGACCATCAAATAATTACCACTTTGGGACTTTTGTTTTCAAATTTGTCCAAAGAGAAGAAGTTGCTTCATACATTAGACTGTCAGGAACATAATCAAAACAATTACAAATATTTTTACCCACTCTCAACTTTGGAAAAAAAAAACCTTCTGACATGATTTGTTTCCAAAATGATATGACATCATGTGGCTTGACCTTAAAAAAACTATTAATCTTAATTTTTTTCAACAACTATAAATTTTAACTATACATTTCACAGTAACCTTTTGTAGGTAACTAGCTTGTTTGGTTTAGTTGGCTAATACTTAATCTCGCAACCTTGATTTAACTTGGAAATATCGTGTGGGGGGACCAAAAATCTTCTGGATGCAACCATTATGGAGAGCTTTTTGTGAGAAATCTCAAATCACAAGCTTGTGGGCTCCGCCGGCAGCCAGGTATGGCTATGGCTGGAGCTATGACTGGATCACGGTCGCTTCCTGCTGTACTTGCGTCTTTTCAGGATCTGAAGTTGTTATCCCGCTTCAGGGACGGGTCCTCTGTACAACAGAGGTAAGGCAAGGAGGCGTTCTAGAGCTCAGAGAGGAGCAGCGGGAGAGCAGAGCATGGGGCCAGGCAGAAAGAGCAATGAGCAGGGCAGAGGCGTCAGCTGGATGGGACCATCTCTGGAACTACAAGAGGAGGACGAATGATGAGTGATTTAGCAGTCCTTTTAAGGACTAAATTAAAACGGCTTTTTTCAAAACCACCCACAAATCTCTAAAGAGCATTCTGTACTTTGTACGAGATTACAGAGACTGGACTGCAAAGTTGGTTGCCATGGAAATTACAGATAAACGGACTCTGAAGGCAAAGTGTCTGACATACTCAGACTGGACAGAATGACTATTATGGGTGATATGTGTCAGCAAGGACGTCTGCATTATAGCTCTTCTCCACCAATGGGATAAACGGAACGCTGATATCACACTGGGAATGCCCTGAATAGGTGGACGCATTTTTCGTATTTAATGTAACTAGCGAGGTTCTCAGGGGCCGGTTGCATTGCGTTGTTATGAGAACATAGTTCTGTCTGTAAACATTCCTCTGTCTTTTAGATTAAATATGGGAAAATGTAGTTACGGTTTGAAGAGTCTTTTTATTACTACAGAAGTCTACAATACAAACACCACATTATCAGATAAAAGAACCAGGGGAGGCCGAGAACAGGTCAATAGTTTGAACAGATGGTGCCGAAACCCGGTCTGAGTGGTGTTTGTTTTGAATTTGAGTCAGTCTGCAGTAGAGATGGGCATCACAGCAGCTGCGCAGCAACAAAATAAGGTGAGATTTCCTCTTTTTTATTAAATCTCTTGAAGCTGTGATGTAAGATCCTATGTGAGCAGAAAGTTTTGTAACTTTTAAGGGCAGAGGAATGTTTCAGGATAATTGTTTGCAAACGTGTCGGTGAAATGTAATTTGCGAGCGGTTACAACGGTGATAAGTCTGAGGGACCCTGGCCAGGTTCCTGAGAAATACTGTAGCCTTTTGTTAGGCACAGAGGAAAATGCGTCTTCCTCTGTGTTTAACATTAAAGCTGCCATTCTGACAGACAGGCACGCGGTCGACTTGGGGTTAAAGTTTTAATCATCCTTAATCGAAGCCAACTTTTTCTGTAAAGATAAAAGGAAGAACTTGGTCTTGATGGGGGGGGGCCCGGGTCGTGGGTGGATATTGGGGTTTAAATGGGTCCCTAAGAGTTTCTTAAAGACACTTTGAAATAGACTTATCCATGGATACTTGATGAAAGTACAAGTAAATGATGCTGTAAGAAACTGGACAGTGTAAAGTAGTAGTATAAAACGTAGAGAAAAAAAAGGCGGAAGCGGAAATTAAAGAGAGCGCTGTGTGGAGGGAGTGTTTTAACCAGGGAGGCCGAGAACAGGTCAATGGCTTGAATAACTTCATCACATCAGCATTATTTTTTCCATCTTCAATTTTGTTTAAAAAAAGCTTTGTCTCCGCTGCACTCCTTCACTGTATGTCACAACAACCAGTCCCTGATTGGTTGATGCACATCGACAGAATAGTTCAGATTTTTGACTCATCGCTGGTTTCACTTCACTCTATTCGCTCTAATTGCGCCATTCGCATCACTAGAAACGCGTCCTTCACATTCCTTTGCTCGTGAACGGACCTCTACATAGAATTAACATGTAAATCACCAGCTCAGGTCGCCTCATTTACATTTGGTGTGAACGCATTGTTAGGCAGTTTACAAGACATGATTGTGTCCCCAACAATGCCCGAAGGACATTCTGAACTTTAGAAACATGTCAGTACTTAATGCTATCCGGATGTTTGACAACTGAAAGCACCCGAGGGAGCTCTTTTCTCTAACCCATCTTGTGATGCTTTATGTTCTGTCCCTTGGTAATGTAAAACCTTTTATAGGACATCAGTTTGCACTGATAAGAAGCAAGATTGCTTCCTGAGTACTGACAAGTTTTTCTTTTATTAATTCATTTTTTTCTGGTATGAATTTAATTTTAGTAGGCCTATTAGAATGGAGCCCTTAAGGGGACATTTAATGGATTTAACTTTTTAAAGATTCTCGTGCACACCACATACTTTCACTTGTGCACCCGAAAACTTCTTTGGCTGCCATCTTTAACATCAATGAAAAGTCAATTTCTGGTATGCACAAGAAAACATCTGGTGCGCTCCGTCCGTCCGTCCGTTTTCTTCCGCTTATCCGGGGTCGGGTCGCGAGGGTAGCAGCTTCAGTGGGGAGGCCCAGACGTCCCTCTCCCCGGCCACTTGGGCCAGCTCCTCCGGGGGAATCCCAAGGCGTTCCCAGGCCAGCCGAGATCTGGTGCGCTCAAGAAAGTTTTTTGATTTTTTTTCACCGTCAGTGTCCCTTTAGAGTCTCCTTATATTAGCAATATATTTAATTGGAAAACATTTGACATCATCAAATCTTACCCTCAGATTTCAGCCTAATAGTGGTGTGTGAAGAAATATAAAGTCATCTGCAAAAACTTGGATTAGTTTGGTGTTCCATATATTGCTGTAGTGACCTGATTCATGGAAGGTAAGTGAGCAAGCCTTGCTTAACGTGGACATAATCATGTGGTGTTATTTTTATTTGTTACTCTTCTCTTCAGTGAAGACTCCACTGATTTAACATAGTACTACAGCAGCATGTAAGATGTTCAAACTGAAAACTGTAAGCCTAAATGAATTAATTTTTTATGCTAGTGGAACAGCAATCGTGTTGGGGTTATTTGCTATATTCTTTTTCGAAAGCAACTTTCTGTCTGCTCAACATTCTTCTGCACACCAACTAGATGTTAAAGCTAGGGTCGGCGATTTTTCCGGAAATTTCCCCAAGTCCCTTTTTGAATAACTTGACATGCGCAAGACTGGCTTACCTCACTTTTCCGCTCTTCAGGGGGATCGCGTCTTAAGACCTTCATCTTCTTCTCATAAAGTTGAACGTGATTCGCTTCATACGACTCTCGGCCATGTTCAAAGTCTATGGTGAGAGCAGTGGAACTACAACGAAGGTCTAACCGCTAACCTAACCGGATACATAAACACTGGATTTGCGCATGCACAGCCAGCAAACGGAAACTATGAAGGAGCGAGCACGCACACTGCCATTATGTGAGCACGTCAGAATGATTAGCATGTGGGACAACCAATAGATATGCTGATACCACCGGAACTTGGGGGACAGAGGGGGGTGAGGACAGGACCAAAACTCTGTCAAATACATCCCCTTCGGACCGAGGGGCATGAATTGGTTAGAGTTTTTACAGGCCTGCAGGTCCCACAGAAAACGATTTTTAACCTCCTTTTTGGGAATACATAATGTATTAACTACTTTCAAGATGGAAGGACCATTTTACCCAGTATTACAAAAAAGTGTTTCTGAACAGGACTACCAGCTATAGCTTAAATGTACCCGGGAGCCTCTTGTCTTAGATAACGATATGAAGAGACCCACAGTAATTTAATAAACCTACGTCTTTCTAACTCCTGTTACAATGATTTTTCTTCATGTTGAGCTTATTCTGTAGGCTCATCCTGCAAGTTATCAAAGTTATCTTACTTTATGTAATATCAATGATCAGTTTCTGTCTGTATCCAAAAGAGGCATTTCTTAAGAGATATGAACCAACTTAGATGTGTAAATCTATCACATACCCTCTTTAAAGAGATGTAAGGAGCAACTGATTTTGTGCATTTAAATGTCTTATGCAAAGATCATGGTGCAATATGACGTTTATCAAGTAAAACAAGGGTACACTTTTGACTTAAAGTTCTTTTATACTGTTATAGTCTCTAAAGATAAAGATGAGAGATAGATTTTTTGTCTTATTTAAATACTCTGTTTCAACTGCATATATATATATATGAAATTAGCTGCATAAGCTTGGAAGAAGTTGATTTATCATCTATTGATTAATCAAATCTTGTTCTTGTCTTTATTTTCAAATCCCTTTTTAACTGTTCTAGTCCACATTTTAAAAACAGAAAACTCAGAGGCAGAGCTATTTCTGCTTTTCTAATTCATCATAAACCCATAAAGTGAAGCTTTCCGATCGCTCATTCGGTTAGTTTTATACATGACAGCTTGCAGCAGTCAGAATCCTCCGCTGCTGGCCAGAGAACCACACCACAAGGGCAAATTGGGGTTAAGTGACTGTGTCAAGGGCAGTTTGATGGTGGTCATTTGGGAGAGAAAAAAAAGCAGGAAGTCCTCATTCACTTTTCTGGCTCAGATTTTTTTTTCCTTCCTGTTCAGGGATTTAAAGGGGGGACCTTTTTTTTATCAGAGAGCCATTTAGATACCTTGGCCTTAGTGGAAAAACCTGATATTCTAGCAGAGACAACTGACAATTCATCTTGAGTTGACAGGCTGCTGTAAATGTGACATGAATTGTTATATTTTTCCCGCACAGATCTAATCAAGATCACTGCGAATCAGAATTCTGATGGCTGAGAGTCCGGTGCTGTTTGAGACAAAAGCTTTTATTTTTAGCTTTTATTTTTAGCACATCACACGATGTCATGCAGCTTGTTAACATTCGGTTGTTTTCCTTAAACGCTCAATCAGTCAAATTACGCATCTTCTGTTACACAGTGCCTAGCAAAAGTATTCACATCCTATTATTTTTTTCATATTTTTTCACTTTACAAACAAAAACTTAAATATGTTTTATTGGCTTTTTATGTGTTAGAAAAACACAAAGTCCTAGATTACTGAGACAGGGAAAGACTATGATGGTTGTAATATATTTTACAAAGAAAAAGGAAAAAGCTGAAAAGTTTGCCGTGGATATGTATGCATTCAAGATCACTGAATGAGCAGTGGCGGATCTAGACTTTTATCCTTGGGGTAGCAAGGGGGTGGCCAAGTGTATTTTAGGGGGGCAATGGTTTATACTTAAAAATAACAAAGTTTATGCACTAGCGTTAATGTCGCAGCAGAAAACACCAACCGTCTGTAAGCAATCAAGTGCTGTATACCTGTTCATGTCACGTTTAAATTATTATTCACTATCATTTATTTCTACATGGACTTACAGATGTTGGTCCTGTCTTGTATTCTTCTTTGACATGTCATGAGTAATGACTTATCATTCTTGTGTTATACTCTATATGTACACACACACACACACACACACACACACTTCTTTCAACATCAAACTTCCAGGGGCTACAGATGAAAGCCAACTAGTCTGTGGTTATCTTTGGTGCATAATTTACAAGTTAATTAAGGCTTATTGACCTTTCTTATATAAACCTTGTAAGCAGTAATTTGCAATCATATTTAAGTAGCCACATACTAAGCAGACAAAAGGTGCAATTTTGAGTACAATTTGTAGTTTATTTATGCACAAAATGAATATGGTGCATTCTTCAACTCTCTGATAACAGAAATACAGATCAAAGATCCCACTCACCCAGCATACAAACTGTTTTCCCTACTACAATCAGGGAAGCACTACCACAGCTTGCTGTGTAGCACAAGCAGACTGGGAAACAGCTTCTTTCCACAAGCCAGACTCATCAACACATTAGTGTTAGTCTTCTTCTTCAGCACAAGGTGTGTGTGTGTGTGTGTGTGTTATCAAGTGTTTAATGTGTATGTGTGTGTGTGTGTGTGTGTGTGTGCAAACTTCAGTGATGACTGTGTCACATAGATTTTTAACAATTACGTTCACTTGACTTGATTTGAGTGCAGAGCATGGCGATAACTTCAAAGAAGCATAATTCTTCTATTTTGATGAGAAGTGGCAAAATGATTGACAAAATCATCCATGTCAAGGGCACGTGCCCTCCTGGACTCTACACTTAGAATGGCTAGATGATTCAACCGGTCATCCATCATTGTTGTCCTGAGATGTGTTTTTATTAGCTTTAAGGCAGAGAAGCTTCTCTCACCGGAAGCAGTGCTCACAGGTATAACAATGGCAATTTTGCAGAGCCTGAATAGCTCATGAAAAACTTCTTTGTAGGGCTCAAGAAAGACAAGAAATTCAAGCAGAGAAGCTGGTTTGTCTAAACCCCTTTTCATTCTCCTTTCCAGTAGCCGCTTTGTTTGGTGAACTTCATGTCTAAGGTCACATACATCAGACTCAAAGGTTTGGGCATAGGCAAACAAAGGCTCATTATTTAGAAAGGTTGCACTATTTGGATTGAGAGACTGGACACCATGCATGATCGCACAATTTTTGCCAGAAAAACGCCTATCCAGCTCACTAATTAGACAATCAATGACTTGGTAAAATAATGCTCTGGGGAAGTCCTCTTCATTCCAATTTCTCTGCCCTACTGAGCTCATCATCAGTGAGTCCAGGAATTTTGAGCTTATTTTTCGTTGCCTTTTCTTGTCTGCTTGTACACCAATTTCACACTGTTGTGCAAGCTCCTCAACCTCTTTCCACAGTTTGCTAAAATAATCATCAGATCTGTAATTGTGGAAAGTGCTTTTAAGGGACTGTACTAAATCCACAGCCCTTGCTAAATTGAGAGTGCTGGACTGGAGCATGTCTGACAGACACTTGGCATCCCCAAGTACTTCACAGAAAGTGACCAAAAGCCCCAAGAACTGCAAGTCAATTTGTGAAAGAAGCCCCCTTGCTAGCACTGATCTTTCACCATGTTTTTCAAGTGAGAGATCTTGCAATAGTTTCAGCACTGCAGGAAGTCTGTCCCTAAGATTACGGCATGCTGCATATCTGCAGGCCCACCTGGTGTCTGAAAGTGACTGTAGTTCCCCTGGGCTGCTGTGATGGATATAGTTTCTGTTGAACATCAAGCCACCTCAGGTGCACATAAGAGCCAGATATAAAGTTATATAGCTGCTGCAGAAGTGCAAAAAAGTCCACAACCTCAGGCACTGATTTTGTAGCATCAACAAGAACTAAATTTAAGCAATGAGCATTGCAATGCACGTAAAACGCAAATCTGGCATTGCTCTGTATTCTTGCTGCAACCCCAGAATGCTTGCCACTCATGACAGAGGCTCCGTCATAACCTTGTCCCACCAAGTTGTTTCTGTAGTTTAAACCATGTCTCTCTAAACAACGGACAATCATTTGACTGAGGCCTTCTGCATTAAGGGTCTCAGCTGCTTGGAAGCATAGGAAGCTTTCATGTATGGCACCATTGTAGTAGTAGCGCACTACCAACTACATTTGTTCCTTTTTTTTTTCAAATCTTTTGTTTTGTCAGCCATAACACTAAAGACTTCACTTTCTTTCACTTCTGCAATTATTTGTTTTTGAACCATAGCAGCTAATGTCTGAAGCATTTCATTTTGGATGTTGTGACTGGTGTACTTTGCATTACCAGATGCCTCTAACTTTTGCTGTATGAAGCTGTCATGTTTCGCGATTGTGTCAAGTATTGTCAAGAAGTTACCCTTGTTTTTTGATTCTTGAGACTCTTCATGACCCCTTTGGGGTATGTTTTGGGTGGCAGTCAAAAGGAGTACTTCTGCAATTGTTTTGATGTACTGCCTGTTTTCTTGCACCTTTTTTTTGTGCTTTTCATTTAGCGCATTTAACAAAGTCTGATCTACTTCTTTCCTCTTTTTGAACTCAGACCATGCATACATTGCGTTAATATGAAGCTCAGATCTAGAATGGAGTTTAAATCCTGCCTCTTTTGACAGTGCCTTTTTCCAGTTTGAAAAGCCTACATCAGATGTGAAGGCAGAGTCAGGCGCATTGGGCAACGAAAAATGCCTGCAAGCAAAGCAGTAGCAAGAGTTTTTAGACACTGAATACTCAAGCCATGAATTGTTCGTGTACCACTTGCTATTGAAGGCCCTCTTGCTGGTGCCATGGAGAGTCTTGGGGTATTTACTCAAATGTGGCTGAACTGGTACCTCTTCTCTCGATGTTGAAATATCTGTAACATGATACAATGAATCATAGTTGAGAGTCAGAGATGCACAAGGTGATCAGAAACAGCAAATTAGCAGGTATCACATAGACCTATAGGTTTCAAATAGACCTACCACTGGGCCCTTTTGAAGGTGCAAAGGCAGTGCTGGACACATCTTCAGGCTCTGGTTGCTCTGGGTCTGGGTCGTCGTCCTGCTCAGAAGCCTCAGAGCCTTCCTCAGAAGGAACTATATTGTGAAACAATAATAATAAAAATAATATAAATAAATAACGTTAAAAGCAACACATACTATAAATTACATATTATAGAACAATCTCACACTGACTGAACTTGGCATGTCTGACTTGCTCTGACCTGATGATGGTGGGCTGTGTTGTGCCTGACACTCCTCGGTAATGGTTCCAGGTTGGGACCTGTCATCGTCTCGGTCCTCTCTCACACCTACATAGTAGAAAAATATTTATTTAATAGTATGATCAAAATAAACAACCATTGTCTAAAACTGAACATACAACAATAACCAACATTCAAAATAATGTTTAACATAACTTAAAATGACTGAACTGAACATCTGAAATAATGTTAAATATAATTTAAAATAACTGAACATGTGACTGCTTCTGTATGTTCAAACCTGGCGATGATGACAGGCTGGATTCTGCCGGACTTTCCTGACTAGTCCCAGGATGAGGGCTGCCGGGGCTGCTGATCTGTTCTAAGCCTTATCCGTTTCTCTTAAAGTAGTTATAAATCGTTCCTCCCTGTCTTTTCATTCTCAACTGGAAAAAAAACGTTTTGTTACTCCAAGCATGACTTCTCTTATCAAAGCAAAATGCAACATTTCGTGTCCAAAATGATGCACAAGGAAATTAATGAATACAGACTACATTATTACAGCCTAGAAATATCAGAACACAACAATAAGACATGTCTAGTGACTGCAATCTATCCATTCGATTAAGGTTTCAGCCTGCCATAACTTTACTGTGGATTACATTTGTCTGAGACTAGCTAACTACATCGGTCGTGAATTATCTACGACTAGTAATGCCTTTCATGACATGGGCAAACGGTTCTGATCAAACATATTGCTGGTTTCATAATTCAGAAGGTTCTAGACACGGACATTAAAAAAATGAAATAGTTTCCGTTCTCGTCAGCAGTATTTTCAGCAGACGTGGGCATGAAATCACAGAAATTGACACTGAAACGCATCAATATCACCCACCTGCACCTGTCTGTTTACAGCCAGGCTAGCTTCTAGCCGCCCTTCGTGAAAAGCAAGGGCTTGTCCTTATCATTCTGATTTATGAAACGGACATCAATTGAACAGAGGATGATCCTCATTGACTGAACTTATCAAACTCTTAGTTATTGAGCTTCTTTTATGAATATAATCTGTGGTTGTGCAGCCTACTACTCACCGATATGCGTCAGTCGGTCAAACGAGAATAAAATCCATCTCGAGAGCGTGCAGCCTTTTCCCAAAGAATGTTGTTTGTTAACTAATGTTATGCTTGTTGCACGTGGCTCCACAGCCGCTTTAGTTCTTCTTCTTTCACCCTAGATTCACGACTGGAAAGGGGCTGCATAGCGCATGCTGCATTGCGCCATCTACTGTACAGGAAGAACATCGCAGTCAAAGACTTCAAACGTGCAACTGTTTTAGCGGTGCCGTCAATCATCTGGGGTGGCAGTTGGGGTAGCCAATCAGATTTCGGGGGAGTCAATTGCTCCCGTAGCCACCCCTATAGATCCGCCCCTGTGAATGAGCCGACTGCTCTACTTTGATATAAAGAAAGGGTACTGTATCCGTCACCTGAGGAACCCACCTCAAGCTGCAGGTAAAGCAAACCTACAGAACGCTGCTGGACCTCTCTCATCTCTGTGTCATCTGCTCTAATGGCACTAGCAAACTCAGCAATTTCTGTCACAAACCTGTTGTGTACTCCTGTTAGTGGAAATGTACTAAATCTATCTTAATATGAAATACATATATGTGGATTTTATTTATTTATTTATTAATAATTATTTTATACATATTTCATTACCATGCCATGTGCTGTAGTGCATCAAGAATTTATTTATTTCTCCGCCTTACAAGTCAAAATCACTCAGCAGTGCTATCTCTACTGTAGAAAAGGTGATTGGTCTACAGATGCTGTGCAGGTTAACCAATCAGATGTTATGATTTATTTAGTGAGACACAGCTACTGTTAATATTTCATGATATACTTTAGCTCAGAAATCAAAAGGTATTTTTTTAAATCTGAAATGTTTCCGTATAATAAGCTTTAAATATTTGACTTACAGTTTAATTATTCCCTAATTTAATTACTGCATTGACTAATAAATTTAGACTCTTAAAACATAATGAAAATTTTATTTATTTATTTATGGCTGTAGCCAGGGGTCTTTGTGTGGGTTCTCTGGCTTCTTCCCAAAGTCCCAAAACATGACTTTTAACTGGTTTCTCTACATGGCCCTTAGGTAAGTGTGTGTGGATGGTTGTTTGTCCTCTGTGTCTCTGGGTTGCCCTGTGATCAACTGACAAACTAACCAGTGTAAGCCCCATATCTCACCCAATGACTGGGTCATATACACCAGTGGCCCTGGAAAGACAAGTGGTTTAGGCACTGGAACGATGGATTTAATATACTATAAATACATGCATTTTATCCTTCATTCAAATGATCACATATAACAAAGTTTTTACCACCATATTTATTTGGGGGATTTTGTTGTCACTGTTATCCTTCTACAGGAGGAATGTTTTCTAAATAGTAAATGGACTGAACTTTGTTGTTGCTAGGTGCTCGAGAATTTGGCAGCCTGTTATAACAGCTACGTGTTTTCATATTTTGAATAGATTTTTTTAGTGGTATTTTTCTGCTTATTTGTAATTATTATTTGTGACATTTTTGTTGAGTTTTTTTTTCTTGTAGTGTTGTCTGTCAAATGATTCATTATTTTACCCATATTAATCAATTTTTTAAGACCTGGTTTGATTATTTGTTTTTTAATTCTTCTTCACCTGGTTGCCAAGCAACCAGGTGCAGCAAAGTTTCCTTCCCATTTTTGTATTTTATATATTTTTTTCTTGTAATATTTGGTTAGACTTTTTAGTACTTCTTACATCTGTTTTTTTTGTTTAATCACCTACTTCTTGGAGATATGATCACTTATCCTCGAGAGGAGTTGGTGACATACAACCACGGTAATAGTGTTCCCTCCTTGTAGATTCCACTGGATATATGGAGGAGCACTCACCGTGGGAAAAGAGCTTGAGTTAAATTTAAGGAGAGGACTGAGAGGCACAGGAGGTTAAGACAGTTTCTTCCCACAGTCATTATGGGGAATGTGAGGTCTTTGGTTAACAAGGTGGATAAGCAGGCAGCTCTGACTAACTGCTAATGTACTTACAGAGAGTGTAGTTTGATCCGCTTGACTGACAAATGTCTTCATAACAACAAACCGGACAGCATCATTGAACTTGTCAGTTTTTCACTTGTTCAAGTGGACAGAAGGAAACAAAGTGGTAAGATCAGAAGGGTAAGTCTTGCTGTCTTTATTAACTCCAAATGATATCATTCTGGACAGGGCTGGAGTGGGGCTCATTTTCAGCCCTGGAGTTTTATGCCTCAGACAGGCCCACTTAAGATAACAACCTATTATTTAAAAATGTGCAGATTTTATTTCATGTTTCATCATATTACCTTTCACTTGTGGGTGTTTTTGTATTTACTATCTTACTGTTATTAATAATAAAATATAACGGGTCACTGTGTCATGGTTTTCAGATGTCTTGCCCACATGCAGATACGACCAGGCGACAGCAGATAGATTTAAACAGTTTATTAGGAAATGTGCAAATACAAGGACGAAATAATGACTGCAGTTGCGAGGTCTGAACGTCGAGGCGGAGGAGACTGCAAGACAACGGAGTAGTTAGATCAGGGGTGTCAAACTCATTTTGGTTTAGGGGCCGCATACAGCTTAATCTGATCTCAAGAGGGCCACACGAGTAAACTCATTGCAAGATTAAATAGAACTAATAAAAGTGGACTTGTTGATTTTTATATTAAATTAATTTCACTTTTACACAATATATTATGAATAACAGAGTTTTTAAGAAAAGTATGTGCAATTTCAACAATACTTTTACTCAGTTAAACATTTACTTAAGTGCATTATGCATAAGAACTGATCACAGTGATTGTACAATGTTCAAAAACATTTATTCACATTTTTTGGAACTTAAAAACACTGTCCTGCATGACAAAATACATCAAAACAGATAAAAATTAAGAAATGATTTAAAATAAATTTTCCACATCTGAAGCTCAGTGCTACCATCTGCTGATTAAAACACAGCGCCCCTCGTGGACAATATAGGAACTGCAGATTTTCAATTAAACGAAGTACATGTTTTTTTCAATAATTGTTTTATCTCTTCCTTTTATCTCATTTCTTTCACTTTTTTCTTCCTTTTATCTCCTACTTTCCCATTGTAGTGTCCATATCATTTGAGCTATTCCCCGCATGAATCATAATAAAACTATTCACATTCATAAATCAAGCAGAGCATTATGGCAAAAGCAGTACTGCTCCACTTGTGAAATTCAAATCTGATGAGCTCTTTTTGGTATTGAGACAACAACTCTTATTGCCACATTGCCAGACAGGACACTGGAGGAAAAATGACAATGCATTTAGCCACCGGGCCGGACTAACCTGTTCGGCGGGCCGGAACCGGCCCGCGGGCCGTATGTTTGACACCCCTGAGTTAGATTGTCGGCTAGAATCCAGTACCAGTCAGAACGTGCTATGCTTACCCATTAGCCGGGCGGACCTAACCGGGAAGGAGTGAGTGTCGGGGAGACCCTGTGAGCCTGCTCTAGATGGAGTAGGTGGCTAGTGGCTGGAGGGCGGCAGCAGCGGCTGACGAGGGATCCGGAGCTAGCCTCCACTGGGTCGAGTGACAGATGGATTGACCAGAGTTGAAGTGGGAACACCAGTATCCGGGTAGGGGACCTCGAGCCCAGCTGGGTAACCTCCAGTGAGTAAGAGGGGGAGTGCCAGAGCAGAATCTGAGCCTTGTGATACTGGTGAACCTTCTGGGACGGAACGTCAAGGCAGGTAAGTGCATCCAGCACAAAAACTATAACAAAAACAGGAGAGTCAAAATTAGTCAGAGTTGTGTGTACAAAACTCACAAACAGGTTTCCAAGGCTTGGTCAGAGGCCATGTCGTACTACGACTGGTTTAAGGCTCTGGCGTCTTCCATCTGTCAGTGCCTTGCTTAAAGGTATACTATGCAACCGGGGTTGATTTTCCACCGAGGCGCCCCCCAGAGGGCGAAAGTAAAAGTGCACTGTCGTAAATATGCTCAGCTGTTCTCCTGGTTTCTCCGGCAAGCCAGGCGTGGTTGTTTTGAGCTTAGCAGACAGGCGAACGCAACGAATCACCATCCTGCTGTTCAAGCAGAGCTACGAGGGAGCGCCCTCCCCTCCTCTCCGTCCCCGCCAGTGGAGTGAGGGGAGCGGGCGTCCCGAAACGACCTCCGCCTGGCCCGGGACCCGCTGGCCGTCTGTTTCCGTTTGCCGCGCGGCCGCCGGGGTGTCTCGTCTTTCCTCTCTCCCCTCCGTTCCCCCCGACGCCCGGTGCCTCCCGAGCCGCGTCCGAGCGTCGCGCGGTACAGTTTGAGAACACAGATCAGCGGAAAACTTTTAAACCCCGCGGTTCCGTCGCACAGTTTGAAAACACAGATCAGCACACAGATGAGCGGTGAACGTTTAAACCCCGCGGTTCCGTTGCACAGTTTGAGAACACAGATCAGCACACAGATGAGCGGTGAACGTTTAAACCCCGCGGTTCCGTCGCAGTTTGAGATGTATATAAGTACCACGACTGAAAAACTCGTACAGTGTATGACTGGCTTTAACACAGTGAAAGTATGAACATGCACACAGAGAGAGAGTAACCATTCCAATGTTACTTACAATCGCATCAGCAGAAACGCGAGGTCCGCGTCAGCCTTGCAGCCTTCTTTCTCTTTTAGCTCTCGCCATTCGGAAAAAGCTTTCCCAATGTTCACCCGTGTACGACTCTTCTCTCTTTCCACAGCCCTTTTCCTCTTTCTTGCCTGCTCCGACATGGGCTTTCCCTGTTTTATCGCCGGTTCCGCCATGATAACTGCACAGATATCGCCACTGCGCTAGCAACGAGCATACGTTTCACTGGGGGCGTGTAGCAGTTCTCGCCGTAAAGCAAGACCGACTCTCGCGATCTTGCACGAGATTCTGAGCCTGTGGGCGCGGGCCGAGGGCTCCTGCAATTGCAAGTGCGGTATTTCCCCCACAGACCACCAGGGCGGCCAAGAAAACCTTTGTTCAACCTGAAATGACTCATTTAATCATCCAAAACGGTATGGAACACATTAATTAACTGAAAAATGTTGCATAGTGTGCCTTTAAGAAGCCAGAGGAAGCCGCCTCCAACGAGCTGCAGGTGTGGACCACGCCCCCACAACCAACTAGACACACCTGAGGAGCAGAGTTAGAGCAGGCACATACAGAGAACCCTGACACACGGATATTGTTTCGGTATAGAAAGCAATTATATCAGAACTAATTTTGGTTGTTCACCCACACTGTTACAACAGCTCACTTGTTTCTAACAGGAGCAATCCCCTCATCGCTACTGGCTCTGCTTCTGACACTAAATCACATTTTGAAATAGGGCAGGGCTTTTATCATATTGTTTTATTGTTATCTTGAAAAATTCCTTATTGTGATAAGAATCCCAAAACTCCCAAAATGGCCAGCATTGTCTGGATTATTGTTTTTGCTATTTTCTCCACTGTTGGTTTATTAAGAGCATCAATAAATATCAATACATTCAAAAATATGATTAAAAGCAGTTACTGTGTGCAGTTTGGTAATAACAAAAACCACAACTCTTTATGTAACTTGAGCCCTAATGAAACATGTTTTGAATTTTGTTTTAATATGTTACATTTTTAAATGTTTTAAGGACAGTATTAGTGCTTATTGGCCAATAACTGACATGCAGTAACAGCCACACAGTTACCTGAAAAAGACTGCAAGATGCATTGGTACATTATGCACCACATCGGACAATGCAGTGACTTGGTAATTAACTTTCACGTTGGTTTGCAGGCAAAGTTCAACACCTCTCCTTACCCATTTCATCGTCCTCATTTGATGTTTCAAACCGCTATTTTTTTAAAAAGCTGCCAATTTTTGCACATTTAGCAGCGTCTGTTTTCAGAGCCGTCCTCTTTAATTGTAGCTTTCTCCGCCACGTCACCCTACTCTTTCTACACCTTTCAAACACGATTGACCAAGTACACTGACCTTACGTCAGGGAGCGCGGGAAAAGTAAAAAAAAAAAAAAGAAACAAAAGAGTTGCAAGAGGAGGCAGCCCAAGATGTCATGACTGAGCAGGGGCCCAAAAAAAACAAAACAAAAAGAGGGAACAACGGCCCTTGTGGCCAAAATATCAGACCAGCCCTCCAGGAATTGTCCCGGTCCTCCTGATTAGCCACTCCGGGTCTGATCCTGGAGATCTTAGAATAAAGGAACTCCTGGCGACCTAGCAACTACTGGTCATGCAACAGATTGTCTGTAAAGATGCTGTCCACTGACTACATCCAATTCTGTGAAGACTCCATTTTAGCAGCTAGGGTTGTCAACTTTTTTCCGTAACAACAAATCCTGTGTTAATAGAGGAAGTATGAGTTCATGTGTAATATCACTCCACTCCTTCACGTACACAGCTCTCTACCCGTCTCTGTCGGCAGGACAGAGTAGAGAGGACTTTACGACTTAAAAATAAATGAGCTTTTTTTCTTCACATTACTTAAGCTAGGGTGTAACTCTGGTGTATCCTGCTGTATGTGTTTTGGCCAATCACACCCGAATTTCCCCACTGTGGGACAATAAAGGTATTTTTTTTCTATTGGTACAACTATCATTACTTCCCCTGGTACTATCACAACTGCTTCTATTTGCCTGTGCGAATCCTGAGTTATCCGGGTCATGGCAAAACAGCAAAAGTCCAGTTGCCAGCCTGTTTCCTGTGAGCCTTCTTTCTGTGATTGATTAAAATCACCAATGATTTCCTGATTGCTGCAGACTCCGGATTTTTATTACTACTCATACTACCCAATCTCAGTGCAGCATTTGGCACTGTTTCTTATCATATGCTTCTTGACAGATTGTCTTCCAATGGTTTTCTCTGGCACCTCTTTGAATTGGTTCATATCTCATCTGTCTGACTGTCAATAATTTGGTCTACTGAAGAAGTTCAACTCACAGTCATCCATTTCAGGTGTACCCGAGGGTCCTGTTTTTGGTCCTCTGCGGTTTATCATCTATTTTCTTCCACTTGGTCTTAATTTCAGAAAATCTGGTGTTCCCCTTCACTGCTATGTAGATGACACGTAGCTTAACATATCCACCAAGCCTTCCTTTCTGACTGCCTTTGTGAAATGAAATCATGGTTCAGTCTGTTGTGAAATCAACCAAGAGGAAATCAGCCAAGAAATAAATAGTCAGACTCCAAAGGCCGCTATATACTCTCAGAGAACAGAGACATTTTGGCTCGCTCCCGCAGAGAATGACGTCCTTTTGTTCTCTCAACCCCGTTTTTGAATGTCTCCCTGCTTGTTTTCTCAAGGGGTGTCCGTCTACTGTACGGTGATTGGACAGGATTTAGATGGGTGTGTTTGGGTTGGAGAAACGGATATGTCTCACACGTCTGTGGACCTGCAGTCCTGCAGTTCAACTCTGGTGGCTTAAGCGGTCGAACATGCCAATTCTGCTGACTTGTCCTATTGTCCTCATATCAGCTGTTTGGGTTGATATCCGCCGGATAACAGACAGAGTTATTTAATAAACATTAAATAACTTAAAAATGTGTAATGGCACAAGTCTAACTTCCTCAAACTGAGAGCCATCACTAAAACCATCTCTATAACACATCACTCCTATCCTTAAACATTTTCAATTGTTACCCATCATCTAGTACATCAACTACAGGACTCTGCTCACCTTCAAAGCTCTCCATAACGTGGCGCCTCCTTACCTCACTGATCTTCATATTTGTTACACACCCTCCCAAACTCTTCCGCTCTTCCTCATCCTTCCTTCTTGTTACACCTCATGCCTGCTTGTCAACCATGGGGTACAGAGTATTCTCTTGTACAGCCTCCTATCTCTGGAACTCTACCCCACAACACATCCATGACTCTGATTCTCTGTCATTTAAATCTCATCTCAAAGCTCACTTGTTTAAACTTTCTTATTCTGTCTAATCTTATTGTTTCTTTAACCAATAACTGTTTCTATATTCTATTAATTGTTCTGATATTATGTTTCATCGTTTCTCTTTTATTGTTCTTGTAATTTTTCTTGTTTGGTGACCTTGAGTGAATTGAGATCTACCTTCAAATAAAATGTATTATTATTTATTGTAGTTAATTTTCTACTAGCTACAGAATGCTGTTCCCTGCCCAGGCAAGGCTGTCAACTGGCCTGTGTGCCTTTATCTTCAATTCCCCTAAGTCAATGCATTATAGAAATGCTTTTGGCTGCAATTACTACTGTCAGTCAATTTGTAGGGTATGTGTTTACCAGCTTTGCACATCTAGACTCTGAACTTTTTTTACCATTTCACTTTGAGAAACTCTGAATTCCAGCTGGACATGCGTTTTGCATTAGACAACGTAGCCCTGTTAAAAAAGAAGGTAATCATTCACAGGAAGCTGGCTCCCTGGTTTTATCCAGCGCTGTGTTCTTTGAAGCACGTAAGGAAATTCAATTCAATTCAATTTTATTTATATAGCGCCAATTCATGAAACATGTCATCTCAAGCAGTGTTGGGCAAGCTACTTGTCCAGTGTAGTGAGCTAAGCTATCAGTTACTCAACAATAAATTAAGCTTCACTACACAAAAGCTACCACCTATAGAAATATAGCAAGCTAAGTTACACAAATGTGTTAAAAGTAGCTTAACTACATCAGAAGCTACTTAACGTTGTACCAACGTAATGTCAGATCAATTCAAAATGAGTCTGATACACTGGTTAAAACATTTATTAAAGATCAGCCAATGACCTAACACAGTGTAGACATTGCTTTATGAGCAGCATAATAAAATACAAACTGAAGTAATTACTGCTAGAAATAAAACAAAAAGGTTATTGGCCTAGTACGTGCGGTGGCGTTAATAACGTTTGGTGGCGTTTTTTGCATATTATATTATCAGGAGGTTGTCTTTTATGTGCTCAGCCACTAGATTTAAAGGTGTTTTACCCAATAAGAACACTGCAGCACCAGACACAACCAGGAGGTCCCTGATCGTTGGGGAAAGGCAGAAAGAAGATGCACCATAAGCTTTTTCATATTTCTTTTGTCATTTTAAACATGAAACTACCAAAGCACAAGCCAAGTAGTAGAACTAAATGTTGAAAAGAAATTAAAAGCTAAATAAAATAAACCAGGTCACTTAATAAAGCTGCATTTTCTGTATGCTTTGTATTTATATTCACATGATAATATTTTCAGAATTAATAATAACATTTCTGTTAAAGATTTCATTTATCTTCTGCACCAGGGGCATAAGTAGGGAGAACAAGCAGAGTGAGTTTTGTGTAATATCAGACTTTATTATTGAACTAAGCAGGATTTAGACAGGATCAGAAAGGAAGGTGCATCTTCTTTCCCCAACGATCAGGGACCTCCTGGTTGTGTCTGGTGCTGCAGTGTTCTTATTGGGTAAAATACCTTTAAATCTAGTGGCTGAGCACATAAAAGACAACCTCCTGATAATATAGTATGCAAAAAACGCCACTAAACGTTATTAACGCCACCGCACGTATTTTACGCGAGCGCGCGTTTTTTACGTCACCGCGCGTTCTGGCTGGAAACGCGCGGTGACTAAAAAACGCGCGCTCGCGTAAAATACGGGTTGGAACTGCACGTTATTGTACGGACGATAATTTGCCTAATCGGCTTGCCATAAGTTCCACTGCCGTATGCATGCGTATGTTTCGATAGATACAGACAGGAGAGGCAAAGTAGAAGCTCGCGCATGAACATGTCCAACCAACAACTCAGATGGATTGTTCACTCTGAATGTTGTTTCAAAATAGCAAACCTGGTTTCATTTCTTAGTTATGTCCTGGATTTTGTAACGTTTGTGGACGCTACGTCGCTACTTGATCAAAAAAATAACGTCACTACAGGAAAGTTACTTGATTCATAAAGCAGCGACGCTACGGTCAAGCTACTGGAAAATGTAGTTTAACTAATAGCTTCGCTACATGTAGCGGCGCTACTGCCCATCACTGATCTCAAGGCACTTTACTAAGTTAAGTTCAATCATATTATACAGATTGGGTCAGATTATACAGATTGGTCAAAAATTTTCCTATATAAGGAAACCAGTTGATTGCATCAAAGTCCCGACAAGCAGCATTCACTCCTGGAGAAGCGTAGAGCCACAGGGAGAGTCGTCTGCATTGTACATGGCTTTGCTGCAATCCCTCATACTGAGCAAGCATGAAGCGACAGTGGGAAGAAAAACTCCCCATTAACGGGAAGGAAAACCTTCGGCAGAACCGGGCTCAGTATGAACGGTCATCCACCTCGACCGACTGGGGGTTACAGAAGACAGAGCAGAGACACAACAAGAGAGACAAAAAAGCACAGAAGCACACATTGATCCAGTAATCTGTTCTACATTAGATGGTAATAGCGGGTGAGCCGTCTTCTTTGGATGATGTCACATTTGAGAGGTCAGCTGACGAGGCTGAAACAAAGGAAAGCCTCAGGACCGGACGGCATCCCCCCCAGGCTTCTGAGGACCTGTGCAGATGAGCTCTGTGAGGTCCTCAGCTACATCTACAACCTGAGCCTCAGCCTGGGGGTGGTGCGCACCCTGTGGAAGACCTCCTGTATAGTACCGGTTCCCAAAACACCGCACGCCAGGGAACCGGCCCACTTCAGACCAGTCACCCTGACCTACCATGGAGCGCCTCATCCTTGCTCACCTGTGCACCGTGGTGAGCCCCACCCTGGACCCGCTGCAGTTTGCCTACCGGCCCAACATCGGAGTAGAGGATGCCATCATCTACCTGCTGCAGCGGGCGCTCACCCACTTGGAGACCACCGGGAGCGCTGTGAGAGTCATGTTCTTTGACTTCTCCAGCGCTTTCAACACCATCAGACCGGTGCTGCTGAGGGGGAAGCTGGAGGACGCTGGGGTGGACAAACATCTAGCTGACTGGACCATGGACTACCTCACTGACCGCCCTCAGTACGTGCGGCTGCACGGCTGTCAGTCAGAGGTGGCACTCTGCAGCACCGGGGCCCCCCAGGGCACCGTCCTGTCTCCGTTTCTTTTCACCCTTTACACCTCGGACTTTACTTACAACACAGACAGCTGCCACCTTCAGAAGTTCTCTGATGACTCGGCCATTGTGGGCTGTGTGTCTGAGGGGAACGAGCTGGAGTACCGGTCGGTCAACATAGACTTTGTGGACTGGTGTGAGAAAAACCATCTGTGCTTAAACACCAGTAAGACCAAGGAGATGGCGATCGACTTCAGGAGAAGACCCCCACCTCACTCACCTGTGAACATCCAGGGGCAGGACATAGAAACTGTGGAGAGTTTCAAATACCTGGGTGTTCACGTCAACAATAAACTGGACTGGACTCACAACACCGACGCCCTGTATAAGAAGGGCCAAAGCCGGCTCCACCTCCTGAGGAGGCTGAGGTCCTTTGGAGTGAGCCGGCCTCTGCTAAAAACTTTCTATGACTCTGTGGTGGCCTCAGCCCTCCTCTACGCTGTCGTCTGCTGGGCTCCTGGCAGCACAGAGCGGGACAGAAAGAGGCTGAATAAGTTGGTGAGGAAGGCCACTTCTGTCCTGGGCTGCACTCTGGACTCTGTGGAGGAAGTAGCTGAGAGGAGGGTGTTGTCCAAGTTAACATCCATCATGGACAACACCTTCCACCCCCTGCACCAGAATGTAGAGGAGCTGAGCAGCTCCTTTAATGCCAGACTTAGACATCCTGTCTGTAAAAAGGAGCGCTACCGCAGGTCATTCATTCCTGCTGCTATCAGATTTTACAATGCTGCACTGTAACTGTGACCATAACTGTAATAAGTAATGTGCAATAACTAATGTGCAATAATCTAATTAATACACTAGGCCACAACCCGTGCAATAATCCTGATGTAGTGACTTCTGCTGCTATCAACACCTGAACATATGTCAGTACACATGAATGTATGTATGTATGTACAAATGTATACAATGTATATACGCGTAGGTACGTATGTATGTAGGCGCAGAGATATATATATATATATATATATATATATATATATATATATATATATATATATATATATATATAGAGAGAGAGAGAGAGAGAGAGAGAGAGAGAGAGAGAGAGAGAGAGAGAGATAGATCGATATATAGATCGATATATAGAGAGATAGATATAGAGAGATAGATATATAGAGATAGATATATAGAGATAGATATAGAGAGATAGATATAGAGAGATAGATATATAGAGATATAGATATATAGAGATATAGAGATATAGAGATATAGATATATAGAGATAGAGAGATATAGAGAGATAGAGAGATAGAGAGATAGAGAGATAGAGAGATAGATAGATAGATAGATAGATAGATATAGACCACTATGAATGTAAATAAGACATCATATGCCCATTCCTATTTCCTTTTTTGTATTTTTTTGGTATTCTTTTTGATCCATTGTATATATGAAGATTCACTGTATATTACTGAATGCACCTTCCCTACTCTGCACCTTCTTGTATGAGCCGATGTGACGAGTGAATTTCTCCATTGTGAGATCAATAAAGACTATCTTATCTTAACAGAACGCCAGACCAGGTGTACCTACTATGAAGATAAAAGAGAGAGAACAGAAAGTTAAAGCAGAAATGACAACACGTAATGCATAATTGAAGAACAGTAGAACTCTATAGAGTGAGAAAATTAGATCCTGATGTCCTCCAGTAGCCTAAGCCTATAGCAGTAAAACTATAAAGGTAGCTCAGAGTAACATGAGCCTCTCTAGTTATAAGCTTTGTCAAAAAGGAAGGTTTTAAGATTAGTCTTAAAAGTAGACAGGGTGTCTGCTTCACGGACCAAAACTGGGAGTTGGTTCCACAGGAGAGGAGCCTGATAGCTAAAGGATCTGCCTCCCATTCTACTTTTAGAGACTCTAGGAACCACCAGCAGACCTGCAGTCTGAGAGCGAAGTGCTCTGTTAGGAACATACGCGGTAATCAGAGCTCTGATATATGATGGAGCTTGATTATTAAGGGCTTTATACGTTAGAAGAAGAATTTTAAATTCTATTCTTGATTTAACAGGAAGCCAATGAAGGGAAGCTAAAATTGGAGAAATATGATCCCGCTTGTTGATTTTCATCAGAACTCTTGCTGCAGCATTTTGGATCAGCTGAAGGCTTTGAACTGCATTTTGTGGACTTCCTGATAGTAAAGAATTACAATAGTCCAGCCTTGAAGTAACAAATGCATGGACTAGTTTTTCAGCATCACTCCTGGACAGAATGTTTCTAATTTTGGCGATATTCCGGAGGTGAAAAAAGGAAACTCTGGAAACCTGTTTAATATGAAATTTAAATGACATGTCTTGGTCAAAAATAACACCAAGGTTTTTTACTTTATTACCAGAGGCCAAGTTAATGCCATCCAGATTAAGTGATTGGTTAAGAAGTTTATTTTTTGAGGACTCTGGTCCAAAGATTACAACTTCGGTCCTGTCAGAATTTAGACGCAGGAAATTTAAAGTCATCCAGCTTTTGATGTCATCAAGACATGACTGCAGTCGAAGTAATTGATTGGATTCATCAGGATTTATGGATAAATATAGCTGAGTGTCATCAGCATAACAGTGGAAATTAATCCCATGCTGTCTGATAATTGTTCCGATCGGAAGCATATATATATAGTCAAGAGAATTGGTCCAAGGACTGAACCCTGTGGTACTCCACAGGTGACCCTAGAGTTTGAGGAAGATTTATTATTAACATGAACAAACTGGAATCTGTCCGACAGATAAGATTTAAACCAGCCCAATGCTTTCCCCTTAATCCCTACAGTATGTTCAAGTCTTTGTAGGAGAATATTGTGATCAACTGTATCAAATGCAGCACTGAGATCTAACAGGACAAGTACAGCCACAAGTCCATTATCTGAGGCCATGAGAATATCATTAGTGACCTTGACCAGAGCTGTTTCAGTGCTATGATGAGCTCTGAAGCCTGACTGAAACTCCTCAAGTAGGTCATTGCTTTGTAAATGTTCACAAAGTTGATTAGCAACTACTTTCTCAAGAATTTTAGATAAGAAAAGATGATTAGATATAGGTCTGTAGTTTATTAGCTCATCTTGATCAAGAGAAGGTTTCTTAAGTAAAGGTTTAATAACAGCTACTTTAAAAACCTGTGGTACATATCCATTTAAATTGGAGAGACAATGTAGCTCTACACATCTAGAGGAATACTACCTAGTCTGGAAAAACATTCTACAGTAAATGTGCAGATTGTGAGTTACTTAGGCTACGTTCACACTGCAGGCCTTAATGCTCAATTCCGATTTTTTTGTGAAATCGGATTTTTTTGCGTGTCCGTTCACATTTCCAAATATATGCAACTTGTATGTGATCTCCTGTGTGAACTGCATTCATATGCCTAAGTGTCCCGCATGCGCAGTAGAGGATGCGATGACGTCATACGTAGCAAGCGTGCTCATTGTTTGCGGAAGTAAACATGGATCGTAATGCTGCAGCGTATCTTGCGTTCTTTACGTTATTCTCCAACCGGAGCCAGCACATTACCAACGCAATCTTTTTAAGAAGATTGAAAAGGAAGAGAGCCAAATTTTAGCGATGTGAGCGGCTTTACTGATACGGACTTCATTCATAATTTTAGAATGACAAAGACAGCCTTTATGTGCGTCTGACCGGATCTCTTTAGCGCTCTCACATAAAAACACACATCTTCGGCAGCCATAGCAGCTAGTAAACGCGTTGCCATGGGGCTGTATTGACTTGCAACAGGTGCTTGTTACCGCACAATAGCCAACCTCTTTTTTTTTTTTTTTAGCCAACCTCTTTGGCATAGACAGGTCCACCGTTAGTGACGTTTGTCAAGTATCAATGACGTGTAGGTCGGATAAATGCGACCTGGCCGTACAGACACAGGTCGCATTTGAAAAGATCAGATATGTATCGGATTCAAGACCACATATCAGCGACCTGGGTCGCATTTGAAAAATTCCGATCTGTGTTGTTCAGACTGTCATGAAAAGATCAGATACAGGTCGCATATGGGCAAAAAAAAAAAAAAAAAAAAAAATCGGAATTGGGTCACTTCAGGCTGCAGTGTGAACGTAGCCTTAGACTCCCAATTTCATGTCTGCTCTTTACTGCTATATAAAGGTAATGAAGTTAACTGTGAACAAGCAGTAGCTCAGGCTCACAAAGACCTTTTGCAGTTTGAATTATTAAGACAAGCATGTCATTTTGCACTCTCAAAATTAACATTTATTAATACGCCTAATAATAACGGCAGATGAAAAAAAAAAACTCTGACATTTGGCTAGAGTTCAAGGCATTTCTCCAACTAAGCAAGACAAGGTGACCAGTTATTGTTAAAAAAATGAGGATGGTTGAAGGAAATGGAGGAGGGTAGTGTGAGTTGCAGAATAAAAAAAAAGTACTGAAGGCATGAGATTGGGGTGGGATTGATTTAGGCGTGGCCTTTTTTCTCAAAACACATTTATTTTTTATTTTTACTACACTGGTAAAACTTAGTTGCAAATTTAAAAAACAATTACCTAAGCACCTTTCTTTTTCTCTTTCACTTTTCTGTCAGAGAGTGACCCAACTGAATGACGGTCTAGACTGAGTACATAACATATGAACAAAATCTAATTTAGTCACAGGAGCCAGGCAGAACATTTTAAAACCAATTCCATCCTTTCAAATTGTGTCACATATAAGGACATAGTAAAAACCAAACCATGTTTTACAGTTCAACTCTAAACTCACATCAGATTACGCTCAATCATTGTTTATAGCACACAAATAAAGCATTGAAAAGCTGTGCGTGAAAACTGAGTCGACCCCAGGATCCAAGAGCTTGTAGAAGCAACTTTAACAGCAATACCGCTCACTGGTGGCTTTTTGTCTGAATTTATTTGTTACAAGGTTAGGGAGGAATTTTAGCTCACTGTTCTTTACCAGTGTCGCTTTAATGGATTAAGGTTTCCAGACCTTAATCTTGCCATTGCTCTCTTTGGATTTCAAAAACAGCATTTCAGTGAGGTAAGGATCCAGACTTGAACTAGACCGTGGGAACAGTTTGCTGGAATTGCTACAGACAAGATTCCTAAACTGCAGAAACTGTTGCTTTAGCAGAGATGGTCACACCGAACATGATCAGTTAATGAATCACACAGCCCCACTGTGTAAATCTTTAAAGGAAAGCATTTTGTGTAATATTACTCAATAAACTCAATAAAGCTGAAATGTCTTGAGAAGAGAGACAGGAAAAAAATAAATAAAAATAAATAAATAAATAAAATAAATAAATCGCTCACAGAACATTTTTAAATTATTCTTGAGCTGATAAATCTACTATAAATCCAGGTGGCCTATGTAATATTTTTGACTTAAGGGAGTTAAAACACAGAGGTGTTGCTCTTTGATAAAATGCTGATTCTGTTCAGGTACATTGGCTGAATTATTTTTCCCATTAATAAAAGATAATATCTGTCAAGTTGATGGTTTCTGTGTGTCATTTTTCTTGTTTGTGCAAGGAAATGAACTATAGTTTTTGGACAATTCTATTGGCTTAACCACATTTTTAACATGCAGTGAATCATTGCCATCTTCAATCCAGATATTTAGATATGCTCGGTCACAAGCACACCTGATACACCTAATGAAGCTCTTGACTAAGTTGCATTGGGTGTAGTTGAGAACTCATGATGTGCAAATCAGTGCTTTTATGATTCATTCTAATTAGGTGGTTGAATAATTTTAAGACTGCAGTGGTTATTGTAAGTAGGTCATGTTGAATTTGTAATATTAGTTTTGTGTAATATGTGTATTGCAAACAACCAGACCGTTTTGAATGTTACCAAGAAAGCTAATTCACAGTGAGATTTAAATAATTTAAGGTGCAGATGTATATTTGAGACATGGTACGATACTGCAATAAATTACTTCTTGCTTTACTACTTGCATTTTAACCAGACTGTTGTGTTCACCAGTGTTGCTTTGAAAGCTGTCTAGGTTAAGTGTATTTCTCATTGAACCACCCTGCCTACAGCGTAAGGCCCAAAGCATCAAACACAGTTTTGCTATCTTTGGATTTGCCTATACCATCAGAAAAAAAGACAGAAGACTGTAGATGAGAAAAAGATTGTCTTTTAGCGCATTTAGTGCATTAAGGCAACCTTATTTAGAAGACTGATCTAACAAGGAGAATTCTGTCAAAGACAATATGTACAGTGAGTGAATCACACAACCCATTGCCCTACTTCCTTGATATACCAATTACTGGATAATGTAAACTTTCACCACTGCTCATGGTTTTTACTCTCTTGCAAATCAAAACCTTTAACTCTGATTGTTTTTAAAATTAGTTTTTTTCTTCCTTAACTTTACATAGTTGTTTAGTTCCAGTAGTAAACAGCAGGACTGTGTCACTTTTAGCCACTAGGGGTGTTGGACCTACCTGTTACATTCAAGGTATAGCGCTGCTGAAGTCCACTGTCACAAAATTAAACAGTCTCCATGTTTTGGAATCTGATGTCAGACCACTTTAGACCAGAAAATTGAGAAGAACTATATTTACTGTATTTTAATAACCATGGCCATGGCCAAACCTTGAATGAAGGCTGAGAAAAGCAGAAGGTTTAGTATGATCAAGACAGTTAACTGCAGAACAATTCGTGATTTTGGTTAAAGTCACCAATAACACAGAAACAGTCACCAGATTTGTTGCTAGTCACTTTTTTTGAAGAAATAAAGTTGCTACAGGATCTGAAATGTGCAGCGGTGCTCGCTACAGAGGTACAAGACTGAGTTGCGTTTTTTTTTTTAAAATGGTGCTGCTTTTATAACCCACAGCTGCAGAGCTACGTCAGTTTCTCCCAATTACATCAAAACACTGTTGAACCAATAACAATACAGATTCAAAATTCAATGCTAAACCACCGTTTAACCCTAGGAGGGCGCCAAACTGATGATTTCAGACACAAAGACAGGATTTCAACAAATATGCACTAATGTGTCAAAATAATGACCAGCACATGTAGACAGCACTATCAGATAACCATGTTAACAGTTTATTGGCAAAAAATAAGTTGATATGGGGGTGAGTTCCCCTTTAAGGAGAGCTCAGACTGCCGTAAAGCACCACTTCCGGTCACATGACCCCTAGTTCACATAGGGCTGGACGATAATTCAATAACAATATATATCGATTGATAGACATGTGGCGCAATAGGAAAAAAAAGGGTCGATAAAAGTTCGATATACAGACAGTTTTCCTTCCTTCCTTTCAGCCTATCATATTAGTTGATGCTACAGTCACTACTTCCTCTCAACCAATCGTAATCACGGACCCAGGCACGCCGTCACAAAGTGCCGCCCTCTCAAACCACAACACACAGCATGTGAATATGTTGCAGCAAGGAGAGGCGGAGGAAATTGTGCCAAAACGGGTTTTTACTAGTTCGCCAGTCTGTCAGCAATAAACCACAGTGATTTGTAAAATTTGCAAGGAACCGGTAAAAACAAAGTCTGGTAACGTAACCAACTTGTTTTATCACGTAAGCCGCTCACACCCGCAGCAGCGCGAGCTGTGTCAGCCCCGGTGCGGCTCCGCCTTGTCTTCGGAGGAATCTTATGGAGCTTCTTCCAAAACAAAGCAGGTATAGCAGCTAAACTGGGCTCCCTTCTTTGTGTTAAAATGACAAAGCGTCCAAGCGGCATAAGGACATCACGCATGCAGTAACATGCTTCATAGTGATGGATATGCTGCTCTTGTCTGCAGTTGAAAAACCTGGCTTCAAACAACTACTTGCCACTCTTGATCCGCGATATAAAAGTTCCGGGCCGCAAGTTTTTCAAGTTTTAACAGCGCTCCCTAAATTGTGCACCGAGTGCAGGGAATCAGTGCAAAATGAGCTGTAATCTGTGTCTTCCCACGCCACAACCTCGGACCTCAGCCCTGCGTCAGCCTCTCAATTGACTAAATAGAAAGAGAATGAAACCTGAGAAGTAACTAGTGTACTATTAGCATCTAAATAGGCTATTCTATTTATTTGTTATATTTATTTTGGTCATTTTACTGGTCACTTTAGTTTATTCTTTGTCAGTATTTAATAACATCACCCAGGTCTCTTAAATTGAGTTATTTGTCTTTAAAAAAAAAAAAAAATTAGTTAGGGGTAAAAATGTTGGTTAAATAAGGATTTAATTGAGATTTAGTGTTTGTGTGTTCTTTATTAAAAGTAAGTCATTTAGCAATATCATAAGGGCCAAGTTTTAAATATTTTTGATAATTATCGATATCGATCAATATGCATTTTTTTAAATCGATATGCTTTTTTTCTATATGGTCCAGCCCTAAGTTCACATGATCCATTCAGCGACAGATCTGACCTTTGCAAGTTACATAGGCAAGTTTTTTTGAGAAGGGCAGCCTGCACTGAGCTATATGCGCCAAGAGTTGTATATTGACGTGAAAAAAAAAAAACATTTAATATATCTCAAATTAAGCTAATACTTGGGTCAAAACTTACACGGTGCTGCTTTAAGCTTTTTTCCAGTAGTTTTTACGTACGTAAGGGATACTAATTAGATTTTCTAAAGTGGATTTTTTTCGATTAGATCCATCCAGATCTGCAACTATAATATTTTTTCCAGATCACATATTGCCCCCTAGATAACAATTCACTGCACCTTTTCAGCTCTACTACAGTGTTGGCCAATTTTACTATATTCTACTACATTGAAAACACATCTGGCCCTTCTGTAATTATCGAATACCACAGGACATCATCTGGCCATATTTTAAGTAATCAAAACCTATTTTATTTATCATTTTAGGTTAAATAATATGCTAGAAGGAAACATATGAGTCACTGTTGCACATTTGCTACATAATGCTTTTGCAGTCTTCCGTAGGTAAATCCAAATGGTTACATTTTTACGTTAAGTACTTGAACATTTCTTGGCTCTTGTTTTGGGCTTTCTGATGAACCATGCGGCCCCGTGACACACATTTCTTGCACATAAGTCGACAGAATTGTAAGCATTTGATTTAGGGGAGGTAAAAGTTGGTAGGTCGAGGAAGCAGAATAAGATTCAGAATCCCTCAGAATCTATTCTGTCTAGGACCCTTGAAAACACAATGCATACAGCAGCCTAACAAGCAAACAGTAACAATAGAGGTCAGAAATTGATTTGGGAAAATTATATGCTACTTGAAGTGATAATTTTCTTCTCAGCGCCAGTGCCTACATTACAGATTGCTTCTAAAAGCTTTACCCGGCTGGTGGCTCTATGCAGTTTCCAGAGTGATGGATGAAGCAAGCCTCTGATCGCTCCTTTTCATATTGTTCTCTGGGCATGCAAGGCCGGTATCCCCTCATTAATAAACCTCGGAAATTAATTTCTTAGCCTCTCTCGTGTGTCCCTTTTCTTGTTGTCAGTAAAAAAGGTGCCCTCCTAATTAGTGAACAGTGATGGAGCATCTATAATGGCCGGGCACAAAGCGCTGCTGTTGCTTAGAGAGGTCTAAGAAACCTTCACTGTGGCAGAAGTCTTCATTTGTAAATGTTGTGGATCATTTTAGAGACTTTTGTCTTAGAAGTCATGTAAGATTATACATTTTCTCTGTAGATATTGTGTATTAGGATTATATAAATGAATGAAAAGGCTTTTGGAAGAATGAGAGATTTTATTTGAAATGCAGAGTTATTTGCATCCTTTAACTGTGTGACATTAACACCATTGACATGCAGAGATAACAGGTATAGAAAGCTACAGGAAAGTAAGCTGGTGATCTGGATCTGCCAATATTTGGCTTGATTGGACCTGACCAATGACTGGCTTGTTGGAAACTCAAAAATACTATATTTTTCTCACGTGAAACCATGCTATAAAAGGCCACAGCAGATTAGTATGTCTTGAAGTTTTGTCTGCAGGAAGAAAATTCAAACTTAGTTATTTTCAGTATCTTTGAGGTGCTGAATAGCAATAAGATGGAAAATGTTGAATCTGCATGACATTTCTTTGAAACACCCAAGCTTGTTCACATTCATAGTTATCTTAGTCAAAGAGTATTGGTGAGATTTAATAACTATGACCTCAACACTAACATGGCAGAGTTTATGTGAAATATCTGACAGAGAAAACATTTTTCAGTGAAGACACTGGTGTGAAACTTTTTACTGTCTTAACAACAATCAAAGTTAGACACTTCCAGTATCAACGGGGCTTTTAAAGAAGTCAGAGGAAGGACGGAGGACAAGATGCTATTTAAAAGGAAGCTCTGTTCTCAGCAACATGTCGAGGCATATGCTCTTGGCTAAATCAGGCAACAATAGAGCAAGACTTTCAGCAGATAACAGTTAGGATTAACATCTTACACCAAAGTGCCTGTGCAAATTCTCACTTTTCTGGGTCATCGCAACAGCAAAAAGGCTTAAATCAGAGGCTACCGGACTTTTGCTCAGTTTTTCCTGAAAACGTTTCGACACAAATCCATCTTACAGCAAATTTAGCCTGTTATCAGAATGAACCCCCTGCTAAAACTCACTTGTTTTCATGGAACATGCTATGTTTCATGGAAATATTGGTGGCCTTTTGGAAAAGTCAGATGCAGGATGGAGCTACATTCTGTGGAATACACTGAAAGAGACTGCTGTTAGTAATGTTAGCTAAGTTAACCACTAATATGAATTAATATGAATACAAATGTGAATTGGTTAAAAGGGCTAGGCCTACTGGCAGGTAATTGCTTTGCTTACACAGGAGATTGGAAATTGACCATAACATTTTCAATTAATGATCTTTAATGGTATCCTTTGCTGTGATATAGCAGCCTCAGCATAATTTAATAATAGGCGGGTTTGTATGAGTGCTGTCGCAATCTCGAAAAAATACGATAAAGCAGAGCTCAAGACAAGAAAATAAATTGAAAGATGAATCATTGGAGCATGTGTACATACAACATTCATGAACGAAATACATCATAATTTCTGGTTGCAATGTGAAAAAGTGGAAAACTCACATTTTGTAATGACTGGTGTGGTAAAGAACCCGGTATACAGCCGAACACGGTAATTCCTTTAACTGGGTTTATTGAAGGGCTGGCGAACAGAACAGGATCCAAAAACAAGGGTAAGGCAGACATCCAGACACACTTGACGGGAACAGGCGAACAGACTGAGCAGAACAAACAGAACAGGTAATCCAAAACAGAAACAAAGTGCTGGGAGCTCTTACCAAAAACAGAGAGTGCAAACGTGGAAGAACGGGAGCATGTGAGTGTGACGAACCGACAAATAACTGAGGAGGGAGTGAGGCTTAAATAAACACACAAACAGGTGAGCGGAGTGAACAATTAACCAAAGGCAGGTGGAAGCAATTATGACGCTGACAGGAGAATAAACCTAAGACTGAGGATAATACAGAAACAAAACAAAGCACAGAACTAAAATAAGAACTAATACAGAGACCGGATAACTTAAAACAATACACAGGCTAAACAGGAAACTAAAGCAAGACAGAACCTACAATAGAAATAAACCTAGAGGCAGGAAAAAACTAACTTAACCAAACAATAAACCTAAACCAAAACAGAACATTACACATTTTGTATGAATACTTTACAAGGTACTATAGAGGAAGCCTAATAAATAACCCGACAAAGAATGTGAATGATAACAGTCTTAACAGGTTGTATCCAGGCACTGCTCTCTATCGAATCAGTAATTTCTGATTCTCAGAAACAATGCAGAGGTTACCTGAGTAAATGTAGGGCTGAATGTTTGGATTTGAAAAACAATCCAAACATTCAGAACAAAAACGATCAAAAATAACCAATGAAAACATGATTAGAAAAAAAATTATGTTCAATATTGTTTGCAGGTTTGTGAATATAAAAAAGCACAGTTTGCCCATGTTTGCTGTCACCCCGTGCGTGCACCCCTATTAAAGAGTTCGTATTTTCAGGCACTCTACCAAAATTCCCAGGGCCTTTGGAAGAGAAATAGACCCACAGCACCACACATCTACCACTTCACTAACTTGTAGCCGTCAGATGCCTTTTAGCACATTTGTCCTTTTCTTCATTACAAACCTTTCTCCAGTACTTGTTCCCAGAGATGGGTGGATTAGACAAAAATTGTACTCAAGTACAGTAATGTTGACTGACTCAAGCTGACATTAGCTTTAAGTGGGTACTCTAGCTAGCTTCATTGTGAGATCTAACTCAACAAAGGAACGTTAACATTATCAATTTTTTTTTTAGTTTCCCTGTCGTGTCACAGGACGTGCTGTTTATAGAAAAGCAGTAATGTTAGTCTGTGGAACGTACAAAATTGGTGTGAATGCTGGGCATTCACATATGGTCTTTTGCTTTGTTAGTCTACTTATTAACCTGCTATTTTGTGACAAAACAAATTTGCCAAATCCAAGTATGTACAGTCGTCAAATTTATTCTTACCCTTCCATTCACTCAAATAACTAAAAACTAGTGATGTTACGTGATGTGCCGAGGCTTCGAGGCGTGTGTCGAGTAATGGAGGGGGCGTTTCCGCAATGCGCGTATCAAGGCTTGCTTCATTTAGGGGAGGAGCCGAAAACGATGACGTCCGAAGCCTCGCTGGCCGGCTGTACTACGTGACTGCTTCGGGAAGTGGTTCAGATTTCGGCGCGGGGTTTGACAGCTTTAGAAACCCCACAGGCTCCATTCAAAATGTGGGTTGTTGTAGGCGAGTTGCGGTCAGTTGAGAGAGTGGATAGAGTTTTGATAGTTTGGATAGCAGAGTTTGGATAGTGGTTATTTAGTTTGAGACAGTTAGTTTGGTGTTTGGAGAGTTTAAGAGAGATAGATAGATAGGAGATCAGTGCTCTCAACTATCACGCATTGACCGTCACTGACTTCACACGGTCACACGCAAACATGGCATTTTTCACGCATAAAAATTCCAACGCCCATCTGGGCAGCGGACGATAAAAACTCCGCCTTCTGCTGAGATGTTTCAGCTTCTTTCACAGCTTGTGGCCATCAGTAATTCCTGCTGCAGTTCATGTTAACAGAGCAGCAGGAAGAGCGATCAGAGTTATGAATAATTTTAGTCTTAACCAGTGGTGAAAGTGAGCCGGTAAGGTCCTGTACTACGTACGCAGGAGGGGAGGGGGCGGTGGAAGAGAGCTGCTGCCAGATATTGCCTTCATTCAGAACCAGTGATGGCTGCACTCTGGATCATAAAACAGTTCTGCTAACCAGATGCAGTTTAAAACGCTACGTCTGTTTATAAGTTGTTTTTATTAATTCTGCATTTTTTAACTACATGCACCGTATTTCTGTGCCTCAGCGCTTGCTCCTCTCCCCCCTCCTTTCCCTCGAACCCAGGGGCTTTTATCACCGTTCACCATTCAAAACGTGAATCACTACGTTTAATGTCCTCACACCCGTAGCAAAGTGTGCCAATTAAAGTCACTAGGAGAGTTATGGCTGTGTTTCATGATCTTTTGTTTTAAACAAAACAGAACTGTGGCGCTTCGGTGCGCTGCTGCCTTGCGCTTTAATTCAGGTGCGCAAAATTACGTTACTTGTAATTTGGGTGCGCACTTTTTAAGAGTCATTTTAAAGAACTCCTATGATCACTGTATAGGAGCCATTTACAGTTTTTATTTATGCATTTCCACCCTGTGTATCCCTCGCACGCAGCGCACCATCGGGTAAAATCCTCCCACCTCACCGCCCAGAGCGCACTGAGGAGAGCAATAGAGATTTGTCTGGTCGACTGAGATGAGAAACCTGTTGCTGTGAAAGGTGATAGGTTATAAACTGTTACTGTCTAGAATTGCATTGAGCTGAAAAGAGAGGAGACATCAGCAGCTGGATCGTGCGTAAAGACGCAGCGGGAACCTCTGTGTGCTTCAGTGTTGCTGCTGAGGGGAAACTGTGGGACCGTATAGTACTGGGCTAATCATTGGTCACTGTACCCCAATCTGTACATACTTGCACTTATTTATTTATGCACCCCGGCATCATCTGTGCCATGTGAGCGTGTCTTTTCAAAGGCTGGAGAAGTAGTATCAAAAAAGAGAAATCATTTGAAACCAAAAACTGTGGAGAAATTGTTGTTTCTTAATACAAATGCATGAAATCATCCAAGTTACACAAGCATTAGCCTATTCACTACCCCCTCCCTAGTTCCACAAGCACTTTCATTGTCCTCTGCCTGATTAAGACCATGCTATTTTTATAGAGTCACAGAAAAACATTATTACACAACATGCCATATCACGTCACTACTATTTTGGGAATAATTACACACAGAGAATACATTCAAACAATGTTTTATTATACACATGGGTATACAAAATTTATGTAGACAAATTATTTCATCCTAAACCTTTTGTGAAGTCATTCCCAAGAGTCATAATAGACAAAAAATCAATGCATCACACGTGTTAAGATACAGCTGGCTGTGATTATACACTTGGCCAGTAGGTGGTGTCGTGTGCACATGAAGCATCAAGAAATGAACCTTTTCTCAAACCAGTTGGTTCAAGTGGTTCAATGCCTCATGAGGCTTCATCTCACCATCACTACTAAAAACTGAAAAAAGTAGTTATAGTAATAATCATAATAGAAGAAAAATGTCTAAATTAAAATGTCATAAAACAAGACATTGCTTCTTAACTGTGGTTGAAAAGAGTAATCAATAAAATAAACCAAACTGTCCCAAACACATTAAAGCGCTGTGCTAATGAGCAGTGGACCATAGTACCTGACAGCAGATACAGAGTCTGACAGAGTTACAGCTGCTGCTGCCTCTTCCTGAAACTCGCCTGTGTCAGGGTTCTGTTTGTGTGCCTGCTTTGATTGCCTCCACAGGTGGTGGCTGAGGGGGCGTGCCCTGCACCTGCGGCTCGTCAGAGGCAGCTTCCTCTGGCTTATTAAGCAGAGCACGGACAGACGGAAGATGCCAGAGCCTTAACCAGTCGTGGTACGACGTGGCCCTGTCCAAGCCTTAGTTCCTGATCATAAGTCTTCGTCTTTGCTTTGGACTAACTTTGGTTCTCCGTAGTGATGGCGAGATGAAGCCTCATGAGGCATTGAACCACTTGAGCCAATTGGTTCGAGAAAGGGTTCATTTCTTGATGCTTCATGTGCACACGACACCACCTACTGGCCAGGTGTATAATCATAGCCAGCTGTATCTTAACACGTGTGATGTATTGAATTTTTGTCTATTATGACTCTTGGGAATGACTTCACAAAAGGTGTAGGACGAAATAATTTGTCTACATAAATTTTGTATACACGTGTATAATAAAACATTGTTTGAATGTATTGTCTGTGTGTAATTATTCCCAAAATAGTAGTGACATGATATGGCATGTTGTGTAATAATGTTTTTCTGTGACTCTAGAAAAATGGCATGGGCTTAATCAGGCAGAGGACAATGAAAGTGCTTGTGGAATTAGGGAGGGGGTAGTGAATAGGCTAATGCTTGTGTAACTTGGATGATTTCATGCATTTTTTATTAAGAAACAACAATTTCTCCACAGTTTTTGGTTTAAAATGATTTCTCTTTTTTGATACTACTTCTCCAACCTTTGAAAAGACACGCTCACATGGCACAGGGTGCATAAATAAATAAGTGCAAGTATGTACAGATTGGGGTACTGTTCAGCAGCAACACTGAAGCACACAGAGGTTCCCGCTGCGTCTTTACGCACGATCCAGCTGCTACAATATATTGTAACGTTTCTGTGTTTTATTTCTGCTGGAGGAGGCTTTGGTTGTTTGTTAAGTCACTTTGTGAAGCTAAATCTAAGGTGTAGACTGCTTTATTAGTTTGTGTGTGGTGCGTCCAGCTACCAGCCTCTGCTGCATTGTGGATGTAGCATAAATTCGGCGGTGATGTGTTCAGGAGTAGTGTCAATCTTTGTGGCCTGGTTGCAGGGGTATATATCTTCCGCCGCTGTTATTACAATATATTTTAATTATTTGTTTCAGCGCCAACGCCTGCCGAACTAGAAGGCATCGATTTTACACCATCGGATTTTGGTAAGATATGATTCAACCTATATTCAATTTTATGTTATTAAAATCACAGTCATTAAAATACTAATACTATATTTTTACCATTTTTATTTTTATTTTTCTGTATTCCAGATTATACCGAGAAAGGGTTAATCGACGAATATTTCAGGCGTCCGAACCCACACAACCCGAATGTTTTCCGTGGAGAGCTAACAGGGATACTGCCTGAACCTGGCAGACCGCAAAAGCACCGCGACGGAAGATTGAGTCTAGCTTCTAGAAGGAGGCTTCTACCTGAGATACCTGCTCAAAACATGTCAACACCGAAACGACAGAGGACTGAAGAACATGACGAGTCAGTTATTGTAATAAGTTCACCAGAATCCCCAGCTCACCACATCAAACGGTCTGCTTCCCGTAGCAAAACCATCATACGCAGCACGTAAGTTAACTATTATAATTCTGAAACTAACCCTGATTGTACATTTCTCAATTAGCCCGGTTCACTTAATTTGTCTGCTTATTTACCCGCAGTAACTCTGCTGTCGATTAAAGCTGAAAATATTAACACTGAGCCTGAAGAAGAAGAAGATCTTTCTGCTCCTCTGGCCTCGTCTTCTCTGCTGGACGGTAACAGGGTTTCCTTGGGGCATTAAAGTCATTAAAAGTCATTAAATGGAATTTCTTAAAATTAAGGCCTTAATTGGCATTAAAAGTCATTAAATGTGATTATCTGTGGCATTAAAAATGCCTTATTTTTTTTTTTTTAAAATGCCTTATTTTTTTCAAAAAAATACGGTCATAAAAACAGTTTCGTCAGATATATTATATCAGATATAACTGATTCCGCGTTGTGCGCGGAACTGCTTCCGGTTGATCGTAAAGCCATATGTTTTTACAATGTTCGGAAAAGGGACTCGAGAAAGAGCTAGAGAATGGGGTAAATGCTAATTTCAACAAAAGCGGATGGAAAACGAGGGATTCGGGACATGGCTGCAGCCTGTCGACGGTAAAGATGACGAAGGATTTTGCTTCATGTGTCGGTCCGCGAGTCATGTGTTTGTAAAAAAAAATTAAGCTTTGCACAATGGGTGTCAATGCTTCACGGTCTCACATGAAGTCGGACAGTGTAGTCCAGGGTGTACGCGGGTATACGGCTTTACCCACTTATTTTTCAGTCATCATTGCCTATATCAATTTCTGGAGCGATATTTGTGTATTTTGTTTGAGCGCGCAGTGAGACAGGTATTCAGCGTTTAAACATCACGCGCGCGTGCTCAAAACTGATAAACTCTTTTCAATCCACTTTGCTCGCCTTCGGTTCCGTGTCTGCCCGTGACCTGCTGCTTCCACGCTCAACACCAGCTGTGCGCGGCTCGCTGGATTCTGCACTCGTGACTTCAAAAACTGTCTTAAAAAAAACCCCCAAAAAAACTGTCCACCTCACCAGCCAATCACAGACAGGTTTCTTTCCATAAAATCAGAGTAGGGCAAATACTGCATTCAGATGGATTAAATGAAAATGCTGCAGCTTTTGGCAGAAATTACTAAACATAACGGTGGGATTGAAGATAAAACAACAACCAATAAAAAGTTTAATATTTTAGCCTAAAATATTTAGTTTAAAATAATTCCTTGAGTTACTAAGTGAGGTGTGAAAAATCTTAATGTCTCTTTTGTTTCCAGCTTCTGGGTGATGATGCAAACGTTTCTTGTGATCATAATCATCATAATTGTCATCATTATTTAAAGAGCACTTTAACACGAGGTAAAACCAAATAACATCTAATAAAATGACTTGAGTAAAGAATCAACAATTTAAAACAACAATAATAATAAGCTGTTTAAATCCTTAAAAACAAACAGAAGTTCTTTAAACTGAACTCTAAGATAAACAGGCAACCAGTGAAGGGAGGCCAGGATGGGCTAATGTGCTTTCTTTTATGTTTTTCCATTAAAAGGTGTGCAGCAGCGTTTGAACCAGCTGCAGACATTTGAGTGAGGACTGACCGATTCAGTGATAAAGAGAATTACATAAATCCAGCCATCATGAAATGTAGGCTTAGAGTAGTGTTTCCATATTTTTGCCTTGAAAGAATAGGTTTTACCTTTGCTTTGTTCCTTACATGATAAAAATTAGTTAACTGAGGCCCCTTTTTGACTGTCAAGTTTAAAATCACCGTCCAATTTTAAAATCGAGGGGCTAAACATTCATTGTCAGGGTGTCTAAATCAACAGGATCAACAGTTGTTTGGGTGTTTCAACTGGTATATTTGACAATTCCTCATTTGCAAAGACAAAGAGATTTGAGTTTTGATGTTCTCCTCGTTATTAACTTTATCTCTTTCTATAGATTCTCTTTCTCATTCAATTTAGGACTTTCCATATGCCTTATCATCTAAGTCTATATTGAAAAACCTACAGTAAAGTAATGAAATGTTGATTCTGGATGTAGTGTAGGAATTCCTTCAATATAAACCAAAGAAAATGTTACATTACCTGCCAGAAGCTGGAAAAAATCTTCCAAAAAGAGACAACAGTATTTTCACACCTCACGTAGTAGCTCAAGGAAATATTTTAATCTAAATGTTTTAGGCTAAATATTTTAGGCTAAAATGAGTAAACCCTAGTGATGGATTTTTGGGTAAACTAAACAGAGCAGTGTTACATGTCATTGTTTCTTAAACAGCATTTTTCTGAGCTGCGTCTAAAAGGGCAAACGTTGAGAGTATACCCACTTCTCCAGGGACCACTACACCACTGCAGACAGCCACAGATCAGCTGCAAGGGGCAGACAACAGCTAACGATGTCAAGTTACTTTTCTGTAACCAACGCAGTCATGTCTGCATTAGCTACCACAAACAGCGCAGCAGCAGCTGGAGCTAGCTTTACTGCCACTAACGTCGGGAAATCAGACGGTCTTCGAACAAAATTTGGATCCAATGTCACACTGCATGCGGAGGTGCTCTGTTGTCTGAACACAGCCATCAAGAAGTACTATATATATATATATATATATATATATATATATATATATATATATATATATATATATATATATGGGTACTTGTTGATGGCATTAAATTTATTTCTACGAGTATTAAAACAGCATTAAAAAGCATTAAATTAGGGCTGCTCATTCCTGTATAAACCCTGGGTAAGTTAACAATTGTTCATTGCTATTTTTATTTATTTATTATATTCTTCATATATTACCCCGTTTAAAAAAAAGTCTGTTTCCGTCCGCTTACTATTCCTTCAGTAACACCACGGTCTGTACACGGAGACATTGAGACTGAGCCTGCAGAACATCTTCCTCCTCCTCCTCGTCCGGCCTTATCTTCTCAGCTGGACGGTAAGTCAACATTGTGTTTAATGCTATTTGTATTTAATTATTTATTATTTTTCTTCTTCATATATTACCCCATTTAAAAAGTCTTTCTCTGTCCGTTTTATATTTTAATTTACAGTAACTCCAGCCACACGCCGTGAAAGAAGAAGAAGAAGGCGGAAGAGACCCAGTCTGATTAGCTTACGTTCATCAGTCCTGAGATTCCATCGAGACATCACCCGGATAATCACCAAAGCGTGTGCTGCTAGACAGATTATTGAAGGTATATCTTAAATTCAAAGCTTTCAAAGAATTTGTTTGTAATATAATAAATCAATTTTTATTCAATTCTGATTATATATAATAAATCTAATTATAATTGTTTTTTGTTGTTGTATTACAGCCGCTGTAATCGGCAATAGAGCATATACCAGTTTCTACTGGACGTCAAGCTACCTTCTACCGCCGGGAATCTGCTGTGCTTCTGAGTACCTGCAAGGTTCTGATGATTGAGCCGTTCGACCCATCGATGCTATAGTACTGTTAACCAGCTAAGTTGTGACCTCTGTAAAAATGGATAGTCAGAAAATCAGAGATGCTTTGGATGAAATTGTGGAAGCAGTAATTGAACTTGGAATCTCCCTGTTCAGCATGCATCCGAATCTATAAACCTAACCCCAGAATCCCCGATCAGACTTCAAGGGCAGACCGATCCAGATTGGGATTTTGAGCGTTTTCTATGGTTAGAACAAGCCATCAGCAAATTAAATGATTCTTTCTCTCAATCACTCTCGCCTGTAAATGACTCGTTACAGTTCCAGCAACAAGTTATAAATGTTTTAAATGAAATCAAGCAAACGGTTAACGACCTTCAAAATATACCTGTTCAGCATGGGGTGGGGGTTGCCAATTTAAATCCAGGTAATTCACTGGATAGACATCAGGGTCATACGCACTAAGGTTCGAATTATGAGCGTTTATTATCACTAGAACAAGCGATCCATCAATTAAACGTTTCTGTCTCTCAAACATTTACCTCTAATCCTACAAGCAATCAGTTTCTGCAGCAGCAGCAGCAGCAGCAAGGGGGTCGTTTAAATCAAAGTGTTGTCGAAAGCGATGAACATAATCGGTCTGGTTCTTCGAATACTGTTTTGCAAAATCCCTCATCCAGTTCGCCTCAACAGCCACGCTTGACCGCACCTGTCGTTCCCACACTCGACCGAGAGGATCAGCCCTGCACGAGTCAGTCTCAGTCTCAGTCAGCTGTTAACCCCTGCATTCAGCGTGAACGTTTCAATGTTACAGAAATAAGAAGTCCTTTCAGCATGACAGCTTCGCGACCCGGTGAAATTCCCAACCCCGCTGAATTTTAAACACAGGTTTATCATCTTCTCACCGAGCTTGCGGAGTCTGTTGCACCTGTAACGTCGCGCAACGATATTATACAGCTAGAATTAAGCGGGGAAGAATTTTCTCGTCATGCGATCCTTCAAGTAAATGATGAAGGTGTACAGGGCTGTATTTCTGGAGAGTACAGTTCCGATCGAGGCATACGGAACAGCGACCCTTACAGTTATCCGTGGCAATGTTGTCGAAACCGTTAAAGCAGTAGCTGCAGATGTACCTCGTGCCTGTGAAACCCGTGAGGCTTTTTATTCCATAATAATGTTTTTTGAACAGAAACAGAAAAAGAGGATTTGAACGATCTGAAAAGTCGGTCTGGAACTTACGCCAACCTCACATTCAGAGGGATCTCCTGAGTAGGGCTGTCGGATTTCTTTTGAGTTGCTTTTAGCTGTGCTGCGTATTACTGGCCCGCTCTGTAAATGCTTTTAAGTTAAGACCTTACGATTGATTAGAGGGAAGAAGTGAAGAGAAATACAACGCGTCGTTATTGGCAGAGCGGCGCGGAGACTGTGATGTATGGAGAGTCGGATGTGCCGGAATGGAGACTTACCATATGGAGGGACAAATGTGCCGGAAACTGTGCGGCGTGAAACAGACTTTTCAGAATTTGAGCTTTATATTCTGACTAAACACACATAGTTAAAACAAAGGTTGTCAAACAAAATTCCATCATAACGTTTGGTTATAATGAACCCAAGAAAAAAAAAAAACACATCTCCTGACCATCAAGATATTGCATAAATGAATTAAATAAATTAAAAAAGCAAATATGGAAGATAAAGTCACCCAACCAGCGTTCTCCAGCAAGCCACAGGCGCACCGTTTTATTTATAAATTTCATTTGGATCTCCTGACCATCAAGATTGATTGTGCATAAATGAATTAAATATAGGGTGACCACCTGTCCCGCGTAGCGCGTGCGCGCACAGCGTTTGAAGCCCAATTCATGCGTCCCGCAAATTGAGACCGTGTCACGCATAATCAATGCTTTCTCAAAAAAAAGCTGGTCGCTCTATCCACCTTATTTTCGAACAACGAAGTAACTATGGCCACAGCTTCAAACTATTCATGACTGAGAGGATGACATGAAGAAGTGCCTCATATAACGTACGAGGACATTTTAACCTGTTTTGTGTCGTCACTTGGTGCGGACGGCTCTGCAGTGAAAAAGTTGAATCGGTGTTAATAAATATCAACAAGGATAACCTGGTATTCATGGAGGCTGATGGCCGTTCAAGTCAAAACTAGTCCGACGTTCACGCTGCTGGATCCTGACTGCATCAACCGGCTCTACCGAGACGGCCGAAGCGCTCTGGTGCTGCGGCTCCAAGGGAAGCCTTCAGTCATGCAGCGGCGACCTTATGGAAGGTAGGCTAATGAATGGTCTGATTCAGAAACATCCTGGCTGTTGGCTCGTTGTGATTAGATTGCTGGTCAGTTAATTTTGTAATGTTTTGGATTAAACTGATGTTATAAGTGTACATCTAAACATTCTGCCCACTTCATGTTTTGGCTTGAAAAGGTTTGAGTCCTAAAGGTGACCCCAAAGTCCTAAAAGTGTCCCCAGAACACTGAACAGTTTTTTTTTTCCTGCGCCTGCCTTTACCAACATCCAAGTTCACCATCCTTCCTCCCCCTTCTCGTTCTGTGAACCTCTGGAGTCGTGAGTTAAGACTTTTGTACAGTTCCTGTGGTGTAGAGCAACTACAATTCCTGTTAATCCTTTAATTTTAAATTATAATTTATTTAAAGTGAATAAATTGTAATGAAAAATAAATAAAATTAAATAGCTAAAGTAAATCGGAATTGGAAGTGCATCTGTTCATTGAATGTTCAACGTATTATGAATCTTTATTTAGAAAGAAATACACATTGGTTGGCCTATTCATGAGCATACATCAGCAATTACACATGTTTATGGGAATAGGGCATTATTAATATACCATGTAAGGTGGTATGTGCTAGAAATGTGTAAACCACTATCAGTGAGTCTGCCCGTGAGGTGGGGGCACCGCCGCGCCAAGCAGTGTCCCACTTTGTCCCTCAGAAACATACCCCTTGTCCCCCCTTGGGCTTATTAGCAGGTGGTCACCCTAATTAAATAATTTAAATAACTTAAACAATAACAATAATAATTTAAGCTGGGTTGAAGGGTGGGGCCTCTGGGGCGGGACATCCGGCTGGAAGTAGAAGGCGGGACATCCGGCTGAAGTGGAAGGCGGGACCTCCGGTAGTGGAAGGCAGGACTTCCGGCTGTCACTTTTGAAATGTGGGCGTGGTTTCGAGTTTGATGGAAGGGTACTCCTTAGTTTTCACGCACACTCACTGCGAAGATCTGTTTAGCAAGAATTAATCTAACGTTCATGAATTTAGATGCAAGAACACAGAAAGGGAGCCTAGAACTAAATATCCCCGCTGTAAGGTTAGCTCTATCATCATGCTGCACTTATCATTAAAATGATCTTCATGAACTCTATGGGATATCATGAATAAAATGTCTAAAGAGATAGTTACTAGTTTGTATTTACTTTAAGATAAAAAAACAACTACTGGTCACATTAGTTTAAATGGAACAGCCTAAACACAAGCTCCCCTTAGCAATAATGAAACTTCTATTTCCCTGGGACCGAGCAGCACTAATGATGGGTAAAACGCACAGCTGAACAGGCAGTGCAGTGTGCTTTGATAAATCGAGTGATTATATTCTAAAACACTCCTTTGCTGTACAAACTGCGGCGACATAGAGTAATTCTGTTCAGATCTCTTGGACTAAAAAGGGCCTGCTTTTAGAGACGTGCCAATCCCACAAGAAGCCGCTTTCTGCAGCTTTTCTTGCTTTGGATTATGGGAAGAGGTGTGTTTAGTTTGATCAGGCATTCCAGTGATCTTGCCTGTCTTTGTTGGAGTTAATACATCTCATCAACTCATTAGATTTCACTTGGTGCAGCTAAATCCTCCCTGTGAAGGTTAATGAATAATTCAGAGGCGAGGCTCATGGATATATAGATTTTTTTTATACTTAGTATGACATAAGTATAGGAATTTTAATAAGTCGGGGTTTTGATGTTGAATGTGTTTTTACCTAGAACTACAATAGCTGTCATAAATGTAAAATAGAAGAACTGTTATTTATCAGCTGCAAAATTCGTCCTTATTAGGGGATGATTGTTAGCACCTACTAATATGCCATAAATGTCTTTCTGAAAACTGAAATCTGCATCCTTTATGATTCATTTTAGCACAATCTACTTGTTTTGCCTGTTGAGGAGGCAGAGTAAGTATCCATAACACCAAAATGTGGCTTTTCTATTAAATCCTTAGGTAGTTATTAGGTTATGTATTATAAACTTCAAAGAAACAGTAAGCCGATCAGATATATTATGATGAAATATGTGGTTACATTTTCCGCCATGCGGTATTATTTAGCATTGGAATATAAACAATACATGAAATAAGTCAAATTTATTTTTCCAGTTTTGTTAATTTGACTCAAACATTTACCTTTTATAAAGGTTAAGTGTTTTAGACCCCCATGTTTCAAATTCTAGGTTTCTGTATGTTTGCAATAATAATGATCTAACACATGATTTAGTGCATTTAAAAAAACAACTCAGTGAATAACTATAAAATCTTCCTCTATAAACAACTTTTCCACTTTAAGACTGAAAAGCATAAAAACAAAAGTCTAATATTGGACCTATATGATGTTGTCCCTTTATGTGTTGTCTAAAAATTATATATGCATGGACTGGCTCCCAAAGACCCTACTAGCTATACCCCTTACTATAAGACAGCTGAAGTGTTTTATTTTTCAGTAAGGTGGAAGAAAGCAACGTTCGCTGGAATAAACATTTTTACTAAGTTACAGTTATAGAAAAAAAATCACAAATTAATAATGATTACCATGCACAATTTTAGTATACAAGACAATACAGTTTCTTTTCAATATGAAAATGCCACTCTACATGTCAGTATCTCACAGAGATCATTGATTAATACATCAGTATTAAAGCCAGAGAACACACTATGTAAAAGAAGTAAGGTTGTCTTTGATGGCCATTTAAAAGAAAAAAAATCATATGCAAGCTATATACATTGTATCATTTTCCTTCCTTTTTAAACCAGAGAAGCTCATCTATCTGAATGGACCTCGTGGAGATTATTAGACATGTTGCGGTTCCGTGATCATTTCAGTTCAAACCCATAAAGCTGATTCTGATAACTTTCTTCCCTTTCTTTAGATTGTACTTTGTAGCATTAATTAAAGCACAAGGCCAAGAACATCTTTTTTCCTATTTTAGCATTAGAAGAGGTTAAAGATATCAGGCTCAACTACAACTACATAAATTATCACAAAATTATGTAAAATAAAGCTGGCCACAGTTATACAATGTAAAATATGAACATGTTAGCGTACAATTTGACAGTTAGGGTACTTCATTAACCACTTTTATCAAAGAGCCTTAAAGCCAAGTCACACCAGAAAACTACACTTTGGTGCATGTTTATGTTGAGCTGTACTTAACACCAATAAACTTAAAATTGGAAACTGAAGCTGTAGTTAAAAAGCTATTTTACAATTCTTAGAGAATCAGGAATACATTTGATCATCCCCAGTTCCAAATCTCAATTAATTGGACTGGTTACACCTGAACCTATTCGTTTTACACTGAACAGCAAATCCACATTTGTGAAACACAAAAACAGGGAATAATTTAAATATGAGGGTATAGATTCTCAGTTATCTTGAATGTGACAATCCAAGGTGCTTACAAACAAGGTGCTTACAAACAAGTTTTTACATTAACACTACCTCAAAATAAGATAAACATGAAACAGGACAAATTACAGGCAGGTTAAACCTGGACTGAATTCATTGTACCAGTTACAGATTATTTGAGACTAAGTGAGTAATCTATACATCTTTATTTCATTTCTTGGAAAAAAAAATTCTTAACGTTCCAAAAATATTGTTAAAATCTTGGCTCATCTTATTTTTATGAACCCGATACCGTGTATCATCTGGTCTTATAAACTATGTATATTGTTACAAATTTTGTAATTTTCTTTAGCTAGTCAGGAAATATGGTAGCTTGTTGTCTTCCCTTTTTACATGCTTTTGTTTCCATTACGACTATTTCAGAATGAGAAAAAAAAACACGAAATCACAATAAGCCAGTAAGATAAGTATTGAATAATTCAACATTTTCTTAGTTTAAATATTTCTCATAGAGGCACTGACAGAAGATTCACACAAGATATTGGCAACAACCCAAGTAACCCAAACATCAACAAATAAAAGCAAAATGGCCCAAATGTTATTGGTAAAAAAAAAAAATCAAAAGATTTTCACTTAGATACAAGACAGTTGGTGGACTGGGCCATTCAAGCAGTTTTACTTTCCTTCTCTGAAACCAATTAAGAAGCTCCTTTTGCTGTGTTTGAGACAAGCCTGGTTTGTCTTGATAGGAAATCCACACTTGTTTCATATTTAGATTCTTAGAAAAACATCCCACAGCATTCTTCCTTTATACGTCCTTCAGACAAATAAAGTTTTCCAGTACCGTATGCAATAAGCCATCCCACACCTTGAAGTTTGCACCTCCAAACCTCACTTTTGCATGGTATTTTGATGGGGGGGGGGGTGCCATTCTTACTCCAAAAATGGCGAGTGCAAAGAAATCCACTGGGTTCAGCTTTAGTCTCATCTGACCAGAGTATATTCTCCAGTATTTCACAGGCTTGGTCTGTGGCAAACTCTGAACATGTTTTAGTAGGCTTTTTCTTCAGCAGTAGAGTCTTGTGCAGTGAGTGTGCATAGGGTGCCTCACTTATTGTTTTCGTATGAAAAACTATACCTGTTGTTTCCAGGCTTTCCTGAATCTCACTAAGTTTTCCTTGGCTCTTGGACAACTCGTTATTCTTTTGACTTCTCTGTCAGAAACCTTATGAGGGGCACTGGTTATGTCTAGTTTATGGTCAAATCTTTTTCTTTTCAATTGGCCACAACCGCGCTTATTGGACCATTCATAAATTTCGAAATGCAGCTGTAACCACTGGCATTTGTATGTTTTGTGACTGTAAGACATTCTTTTGTGACGGTCTCTTTGCCTTTGCTATACCATTCTGTGCAACACTTTGGTAAATAGAAATCTTTTTGTAAGCCAACAGTTAATACAGGCAGGAAAGCTCTCTAAATACCAACATATTTAAGCTTGTTTCTTTTGTTTCGTAGCTTTTTATACCTTTTTGAACATGCTTTTTTTGTATGTCTCCAATACTTCTTCCTGTGGCATTCCACTTTTCCCCCTCTATATCTTCCCTTACTGGACTAATCTGCATTGATTTCTTTGCATCTGTGGATTACTTGGGTTGTTGCCTATACCCAGTGTAAATTTTGTAAATGGCCCCATAAGAATAGTTTAAACTGAGAAATATGTTGATATGCTCAATACTGATTTGACCCTGTGTATATTGGATGGTCAGACTTGGACCAGCTTCATCTACATTGATTACAGAATTTTACAGACATATGTCTGTAAAATCTTTCCTTAAAATCTCATTCTGTCATGTAGTATTGAACGCTCACATTTCCTCCTATGCAATTAACTTAATGTACCACTGCATCTTATTAAAAATATCTGCTGCCAGCACAGGAAGATGATACTCCAAGTTGAATTCTTTTCATTTAACGTTTTCTATTTCTACCAGCCATAATGTGAGTACTCTCAATGTTACTAAGATCATTTATTAAGTAAATGAAGAGTGAACAACGTTGACTCTTGAGGAGCAATAAGCAAAATTTCATTATTTTAGATAGAACAAAAAAAATAGTTTTGGGAAGAGCTAAAGGTATCTTTTTAGATGGACTATGGTTAAACGTCACACACTATCTCTCTGTGTGGTTCTCCAATCTCTTGTTCACATAGCCGGGCTGGTTGCGCATGCGTGTACCTGCACATAAACAGCTGTCCCCTCCCTGCCCACAAAATGCCACACCAGGCACAAAATGGCGGAGAGCACACCCATCAGATCAAAACGTTCTTGTACTAACAAGCATTATAAAGTTATGAGTTACTTACTTCTTCACTTGACACGTTACTCTGAAAGGTGATGCTGTTTTGCTGTGTAGTTATCCTTTGCAAATAGGCTCATATGAGCCGATGGGTGAGAAGGGGAAATGGCTCCCGAGTGCTAGAGATGAGATAGAGAGAGGCGTGGCTTGATACACATCTTGTTTTGGTCTACAGACAGTGCTCAGCCTCCACCTAGTGGTGAAAAATCACTTATTGCTCCTTTAATAAAGCTCAATAGCAGTAGAGAACTAAACTCATAATTTGCCTTAAACAAGATATTGATTATTAATATAGAAAAAAACTAATTAAGGTTTAATTAGAGGTAATATTGCAACATGGATAATATTATAATTGCCCTCTTTTTACTTTTTCACATCCAGAAACATTGTGAATGGCTCAAATCTTTCAAACTGATTCAATTTAGGTTAAATAATTATTCCAAAGGAAAAAGCAAGCATAACTTGTTGTCAAGAGTTGATTTTGCAGTCTTAAATCCTGGTGTGACTGGCTTTTCATGCTACTTAAAGTAATGCACCAGCTAAAAACTACAGTGAGACCACAATACTGGCTTTGTTTTGATATGTAACTCAAAAGAGGCAACTAGACAATAAATTTCAGGTCAGTGCTCCAATTCTACCTATCATTAACAATAAATATGTCTCTAAATCAAAAGAAGAAAATCTGACCAAATTCAAAGCAAAGTGATCAAAGCAAAACAATAAAAGAAAAAGAATGACAATAAAGTCACCGAATGTGAAGTAAAAAGCAGAAATAGTGAAGGACATTTAAAACATTACAGACTGTAACACAAAAGAACAGGTGCATAAGGGCTTGGCCATCAGTCAGTCAAAAGGCCGAATTGTGACAGCCGCAATAATGGGCCGCGAAAATCAATATCCCATTGACTGGTCTGCAGGAGTCTAATCAACGCGCACAGAGTTTTATGAATCCAGTCAAGGAGCAGATAGGACAGCCTGATTATGTCGGCCGTTCGGACCTTTTATGATTCCTCTGTGGTCCCACAACACCAACCAGACGGGTTGGTGAGGACTTCCAGTCACCTTGCATCAATTCCTTGTGCTTTTGTTCAACTTGGGCTGCAAGGTGTATTGGTTTACAGAGTTCAAAATCCAGATAACAAAAGGCTTTAAGCTTAGGACTGTACACAACCCCGTGTTTGGCAAAGGCACAGTAATTCAATTTTTAAAGTTCAACTGTCTATCTTTCCAGCTAACGTTGCCTGGGCCAGAGAAGTCACACCTCGGTTCCTGTTTGGATGATGAAAGGCTTTAAAAGGGGGCCTTCCTCAGCAGAGTGGTCATGTTACTGTGTTACTCTTCAGCCCAGTGAGTCCAACAGATGGAGGTAAAGTGGGGATAAATTGACAGCCACGCATTGTGTACCATTTCTAGTCAGACCCCTTCCATTATTCTGATACCTTAATAGCTCATAAATTATGATACACATGGAGACATACATTTATTACACTGCAGTATGACCAAAATTTTCACTTTGTATTGAAATCTATTGAAGCCTTTGTGAATCGGCCAACCCTTTATATTGGAGATGCTCCTGTGACCCAATGAAAAATTAATCAGCATACCAATTCTGATAAGGGCCTGCTCCTACATTCCAAGCTTCCTGTCTTTTGTTGCTAATATTATTCAGAAAAGCAAACAATTCCCCTGTCGCAACATGAATCCTTCTGTACTGTATTTGAAAGGGAAAGAAAGAGAAATGCTGGGGTGAGCTCTAGTGAAGGCACTGTTATCTTGCAGTCCATTGTGCGCTGTGGCAGGTGCTCGTTTTGTTGATGGTACACTTTCCGCTATATGATGTAGAACACCGGTCGCCTCGACGTAGAGATGGAACAGTACACATGGGATCGGCTTGATGTAGCTACACCACATGTCTCCTCTCCTCAATCTCGATTTTTCTGCAAGACTTAGAATGCAGAGTGTGATAGGCATTTATTATTTAGAGGAGCATGAGATGGAGAGCAAAATGCCAAGATCTATCAGAGTGTTGTGGAAGGGGTCTAAAGCTCACCAGCCTGTAACCCTAACAGATTTAATAATATTCCGGTAGTCAGAGATAAGTGGGTTTCAGGCACAGCTGATCAATTATGCATCAATCGTATATTTGACAAAGCCTGGTAACGCTCGTAGCGCTGCAATGGATATTATTACAGAGCCTTGGAAAAGTAGTCAAACCCCTTGACCTTTTTCACATTCTGTCGCATTCTGTCACATAAATTCAATGTATTTCATTAGTATTTTATGTAATGGGTCAACACAAAGTAGTACATATTTGTGAAGTGATTTTTAAAACGTTTTAAACATACAAATCTGCAGTGTGGCACACATATGTACCAAGCCTCTTTTAACCTGGCCCGCTCTAAATAAAACCCAGTGCAACCAATTGGCTTCAAAAGTCACTTGAATAATAAGTAAGATACATGTATATTTGTGTAGAACTATAAATACAACCGTTCTGTTTGAAAGCTATCAAAATTCCTGTTTTCATTTTGCCACAGGTTTTGTGGGGGACACAACAAACGTGGAAAAACGTATTCTGTTCAGATTGGAGGAAGCCACCTTCTGCGGAGTGGCACATGGTGGTGGTAGCATCATGCTATGGGAATAATTTTTCTTCAGCAATGACAATAAAGCTTGACAGATTTTATGGAAAGATGGATGAAAACTAAACACAGGGCCATTCTGTTGTAGGGAGCAAGCTACTTGAAATTGGGGTTGAAGTTTATCTTCAAGCAGGACAACGACCCTAAACATACAGCTACATCTACAAAGGAATTGTTGTTCAATCTGAATCTGAGATATTTTTTAAATAAATATAGACACAAAAATGTCTCTGTATGCCCAAATCTGGTATAAACATATCCCAAAAAGCTTTCTGTTTTAATTGTAGTGCAAAAGGATTCTCCAAAAGTAGCATCAAACATCAATGCAATTGACGTTATACGATGATCGCTAAAGGCAATGGTTTCACTGGCTTTTTGGGGTGTCAAACAACAGTAGACAAACTATATATGCACACAACACTTTTCAGATAGTATTAATAAAAAGCTTACAAAAATATTCTTCCACTTTACAATTGTATGCTACATTGTGTTAGTATGTCATACTCAATTCTAATACGTTGAGGCTCAAGAGGTGTGAGTTCTTTTCCAAGGCAATGTATTAGTATCAGTCTGCCTAACAGCATTGCTCTGAATTAATGAATTTAGGTTAGTTTATAGGAGCAACCAAAAGTTAAGATGTGAAGACTGTGCTGTGAAAATTACAGGGTGAGGAACTTTTTTTTTTGCACTTTTGTATATGGTTGAAGCTTTTGTATATGGTTGAAGCAGCCATTGTTGCCTACTTTGGTTTGGACCGTTTCTTCAAAGAGGGTTTTAAGGCAAGTCGATCTCAAAAATTATGAAACAAATCGGGAAACATAAGCAACTTCTAAAATAAAATATAGAGAAGAGTGGCAATTTTTCGTCAGAGGAAGAAGTTGCAAAAAATATCATGCAGGTGATTCACCACTTCTTTTTTGGATGGCTATTTAAACAAAATGGCGTGTTCCCTTTAAGATTTTGATGTGGTCTAGTCCTTTTCCCTTTCTCTCCCAGTTTTTCTTCTCAGAAAAGGACTTTAGTCCAGTGGGGGGTTTCAACATGGGACAATCTGTATGGATGAAAAAAGAAGGGCGGAGGCTTGACATCACCAGACAGAAAACAAAAGTCCACTGACGAGGATTGTGGAGCAAGACAACCATCTGAGACTGCTGGCTCCAGAACCCCGCGCTCCCATGCCTGCAAGAGAAACCCAGCAGAAGAGTTTAGAAGATCCAGAAATACCAATCACAACAAGAGGTAAAAAAAAAACTGCTACCATCTAGATCTGACAAGTCATCATAAATCAAAAGGCAAGAGTGATTTTTTTTCCATATCTAGACTACCACTAGCTTTCAACAGGAGAGGCTATTAAAGCATCCCAAGGAAGATGAAGTTTGTATCACATCAAAGAGGAGCTCCGCAAACCGAGCTGCCTCACAGTGTTGCTCTGCAGCAAGATGGGAGCACAGACCTGCTTTATATGCTGCAGCCCTGTGCAGCCAGTCAACAAGGAATAATAACCCAATGGCAGAGATGGATGACACAGTGCATGCGTTTGGAAAAAGGTCGCTTTCTTGCGCTCAGAATAAGTCTATTACATGTGGTTGGAAACAGATCCAATGAAGCGAAATTGCATTTCTTGTCTAAATGAATAAATCCTCATTTGAACTTTAGCAGTGGTCAAAAAAGGGAAGAGATAAAAGTTAGAAGAAAGGTAAGCTCACTTAATTTATGGATGTGAATGGGTTCGCTGCCCACACCTTCCCCACCTTCGCTCAGAACCTTGATCTGAATGAGATAGTTGTCGCTGGCTGAGAGGCTGAGCTCAGCTGTGGTTTTGTTTGTGAAGATGGTGTGGATGTCGTTGTATCGATGTCTTTTCAGAATCACCTGTAACAGGAGATGGTCATGAAGGAAATTAACTAATGCACGAGACAAAATCAGAGCATAGATTTTTGGTTTGGAATGAATCGGAACCTACCAGATATCCAGTCACCTTTGACTCTGTCTCCATGGCAACTACAGGGTCCCAGTGCAGCGTTAGTGTGGAGCCAATCATGCTCCATTGTATGTTGAGCGGAGCCCTGTCTGGTGCTAGAAAAGAAAATCAGACATAAATATATATACAAATGATTAGCTGGGTGCTTGTTTTTCTAAAAAACACTACAGGAACTGAATGTTGGATGGTTTACAGAATTCTAGTTAAAATAGAGCACACTCATAAAGCATTTAACCTTTATGGTCAACCTGAGACACTAGATTAACATTATATAAATATATTTCTGATATTTTAAATCAGTGTTTTAAAAAATATTCACAGCCCTATATAAGTATATACAAGTATATTAAATATAGGGTATTGCTGAAGGAACGAGGTTGCCTGTGACGCAAAATAACAAACTTAAGCTTAAAGACTGTAATCCTGAAGCTAACAGGAGTCTGCCTTGTACTGGAAGTCTGAGGTGTACAGAGTGAAAAGGAACGGTGAGACAAAAATCCCCTGTGGTGCTCCTGTGCTGTTGACTTCCTGGTTAGACACACAACTCTTTTGTTTCAAAACGTGTGGCCTGTTTTCCAGGTAGTCTTTGATCCAGGTGATTTTTTAAGTCTTTACATCAGTTTTTTGGAGTTTCTGACAAAGAAAATTAGACTTAACTGTGTTAAACGCACTGGACAAATATAAGAACGTGATCCTCACAGTGCTGCCTGCTTTGTACAGGTGTATCGTTGAAGGAGGTGTATGATGGCATTTTTAATTCCAACTCCACAGCAATAAGAAAACTGCAAGGGGTCCTGATAGATGATTTGCTTCCTCAGGTAGGCCACCAGAAGTCTCTCTAGGACATTTATGATGTGGGATGTCAGGGCAACAGGTCTATAGTCATTGAGGACTAATGGACAAGTTTTCATTAGTAGAGGAACAAGGCAGAAGGTCTTCCACAACACTGGAACTTTCTCCTGGGTCAGGCTATGGTTGAAGAGGTTCTGCAGAATCCCACCAAAGCTGCTCTTTACACACCTTCAGGACTCAGCGGCTGACACAGTCTGGACCTGCAGCCTTATTCAAGCTGACTTCAAGAGACATACAGGTGGAAGGCGGAGGTAAAGGGAGCAACACCATCTTCAGATTTGGTTAAAGACAAACATGTAAAAAGCATGAAGCCATGGCCGAGGTGCAAGATAACACATATGAGGTATGACAGGAAAGCTGTGGGTCAAAGGAAAGGAGTTTTTTGCTTGTGGGCAGGAGATGAGGATGCTAAGAATGTTCCTGAACTGAACCTCTTGAAGAACGTGTTCAGTTCATTGGCTCAGTCAGGACATATATTATTATCTTGTTTTCCTGGAGCTTGCTCTGCAGCTGTACACTTCCTTTCTGTCTTATCTTGACTAAGTTGCGTCTGTATACTCCTTAATAATTCCCTGTCTCTTTATTCTTGTTTAGCAGACAATTCAGGTCACTTGTGATCCAGGGTTTGTGTTTGGAGGAGCATCTCACTGTTTTGGGGGGGATGGTGTCATCCACACAGACGTTTATATAGACAGTCACACACAGTCATAGCACTGGTGTCCTCTCCATGTGGCTGGCACAGTGCATCCTAGTCTATAGCTTTAAAACAACCCTGAAGGGCTTCTTCAGCTTCCTGCGACCATTTCTTCACAACTTTATACTCTGAGCAGAGAAAAACAAGACTGATTTGTCTTGGGTCTTGCTTTTGAGATGTATGAATCCTTGACATTTGCAAAAATGAAATCCAACATTTTCTTTCTCTGGTAGAGGGGCTGACAAACCCCTCTACCAGAAGTTTAGCAGAGAGTGAGGTGATTAAAATCACCAGATATTGCCACAAATTAATTGGGGTGCTGTGTTTCTAGCTTCCCAAGCAGTATTGGCAACAGCAGATAGTTAAATGTAAGCGGGTGCCAAAACAACACTGGTGAACTCTTGGTAAATAACATGTCCTGAATTGCACCATTTGTTGTTCACAATCAACCTCCTTTGCTGTTGCTGCTCCCCTCCAAATCTCTGTCAGCTCCTATGGTAAGAAAGCCTGGCAGAAAGATGCTGGAGTTGGGGACGTGATCCTGAAATCCAACTTGTTTCCCAATTATCACATAACACCCTGATAATCAATAAGATTATCTCAAATGAAATGGTTTCAACTTTCTTTTTCTCTTTCTCTTCTTTGGTCCTTCTCTGCATCCATGGTGCCTCCTTTTCAACTCATCTGGTATTTGGGCTGTTTTTGACCTTTTGAGATGGTTATCAGGTGTTTCCAGTTATAAAAAACTATCTCTGCATTGGAATGAATGATGTAAAAGGAACAGCCCTACTATGTCAACACACAATGATTTATTTTTTGGTTTAACCCCACAGTCCCTACATATTGGTTGACTGATCCTCTGAGAGTTGAATGCTTTGTGCAAAATAAAAAGTGCTCCAAAGTGGTCATATATTTTCCAGCTGAATCAATCACAAAGTAAGCTGGGTTGCCAAGGTGTTGTTGCAACCTTATTCATTTAGCATGCTAGGTTGAGTGAAAACAGAATTTTAGGGCCAGATACAAGAAAAAAAAAAACTACATACTAAAACGGGGAAAAAGGCAGGGCTCACAAGGTTGGGCTAAACGTATTTTTAAACTTCATTCTGACCACATGTACACACATTTTTCAGCACTTAAAATCTAACCTCGGAAATTGTTAAAATTAGAAAAATCAAATGTACAATCTCACAGTACAAAAGAAATATTGGTTTTAGTCAGTTTTGTTCACTATGGTTGATTGAGCTAGTCTGATTCTGGTCATAACTAATTCCACAATGCAGCAGCAGTTAAACTTCTACATATCATCTTAATTCGAATACCACCAAGAAAATAAATCTTATTTTTTCATTCTTTACTAATTATGTCAGAATCTAGGTTACTAGTCCTTGTAGCCGCCTGCTTATTTTGCTGTGTTTCAAATGTTTTCCTTATTTGCATACAAATAAATAAAGTAGTGTCTCCACATCCACACAGACACCTTTATAAATTTTGTGAAAAGAACACCTGCTCCCATGTGAAGCTGTATACGTTTGTTTCTTCATGATACTTTTAGTTTTAAACTTATCCAGCTAAGGCCAGCAGGATTTTCACCATCATCCTCCAAGGGCACCTTTAGACTTCTAGAAAGCTCATCTGTCAGATTTTCTTTAAGAAGGCTGCACAGCTAGCTGAAAAAGTCATCTAGATTTCATGCTGGCATCATTGTACCTCATGGGAAGGACTCACGTGGTTTTCTTGTGGTGTTGTTGATGGGCGCTGACTGCGGCCCGGGCCCAGCAGTGTTAAAGGCAGCCACAGAGAGGTAGTACACCGTGTTTGCTTTCAGCCCCGTGATGTTAACCTGTGTGTAGTTTCCAGTTATACGCACTTTGCCAACAGTGTCAGGCTTGGTGTCATCTTCCCAATACACAACCTAAAAGGAAAGGAGGGGAAAAAAGAGGCTAGAATGTTGAAGCATGATTTTATTGGTGCATTTAATTACAGTATTAAAATTTAAAAGAATATATCATGATATGTGAGATACTGTTTGTATTTCAGAAGTGGAGATAGGGTAAAATGAATAAAACATTTTTAGCAAGTGGAGTTTAAATTAGTAATGTGCATCCTGTCAGCCATCCGGGTTTTATGAGCAGGGCGTTGGTGGGTCATATGCTCACATAGTGCACAGGCATGCTCACATAGTGGAGGACAAATGTATCTAATTTTTCCTTTTGAAGATCCTTATTGAATAAATATATTAAAATGGAACAATTAAAAAAAAGACAACAAAAAGCATAAGAAGTCAGTTTAGCTTCAGGCGGTCTGCTGACACTGATGGGTGCAGGTGGTGCAGTAATTAACAAAGCAAATTGGCAGATATTTGGCTTACACTGGTGTGTTTGCTATTAATGAGTGCATTACTATCTAACATAAAAGTTAATTCAATAAATTATTATATTCTAGGGTTCCTCTAGGAATATTTTTCACCATTTAAAATTTCCCCATTTTGCAATTACTTGTACCATTAACAGCAATATAATCTCCCTGAAAGGACTTGATTTGGAATTTACTTGCAGTCCAGCATGTTTTTAGTATAAGCACTTCATAGGTTTGTTTTCATGTGGTAGGTAGTCTATTGAGATTCAGCTGCCTTAATCCACTTCAGGTCTGCAATTTGTGAATTGTGCTATGGTTGGAAAGGGCAATGAGGCCAGTGGTATGCCGACAAGACTGCTTTATGCGAACGCCAAAGGTGGCAAATATTCATAAAGCATTGTGGAGAGTAAAAAAACCAAGGCGCATTTTGCATCTTTGAAAAAAAAATGGATTAGGTGGGCTGTGCTTTGAATATCTGTGTTGATGCACATATAAAGGGAGCTGAATGATATCCAGTGCCCGGCAAAATAATTCACCTCACCTTGTACTTTTCTATATTTTGTGACATTACAACTGCAATTTGCAATGTATGAAGTGGGGATTTTTATGTGAAAGACAAACACAAAGCATTATAAAACTATGAGTTGAAAGGTTACAAGGTTTTTCTTATTTATTTTTTTAGAAATGAAATCTCAAAAGCATGTGGTGCATTTTTATTTAGCACTTACGAGTCAATTCTCGTTAGAAGCACATTTTCAATGCAATGACAGTTGGAAGCTCTTCAAACTAGGGATGCGTTGATGAAAATTATGGCAAGTATAGATATCAATATTCTCTCATCTTTATCTTTAGAGATGCCTTGAAAAAAAACTGTAAGTCAAAAGTGTATGCTTGATCTCCTTGATAAACGTCATATTGCACTATGATCTTTGCATAAGACATTTAAATGCAAAAAACTCTCCTCACATCTCTTTAAAGAGGGTATGTGATAGTTTAACACATCTAAGTTCATATTTCTTAAGAAATGCCTCTTTTGGATACAGACGGAAACTGATCATTGACATTACATAAAATAAGATAACTTTGTTTTTGTTTGGTTGGTTTTCTTTTTGTTGAAAATTGACAAACATCGGCAAATAACGATGGTAATGCCAATATATCGCACGTTACTAATTCCAACAAATGGCCATGCTTTGATCTAAACCAGGGGTTTTCAAATTCATTGAATGTGAGCCTCCCCTTGGAATAGGTAAAGATAACCACGATCCCCCCCCCCCCCCCAACCACAAACCAACCGCACACAGGTCCCTGCAGTAAATGCATCTTTCTTTTGTGTTCCTGGAATGCTGATAGCCCAACATATGTTTTTTTATTGTATTTCTTTTAACAAAGTACATTCATAAAAAAAGGCCTATTCGTAAAATATCCGTCCAAATATTTCCATTTTGCTACTCTTATTGAAACTTCACGGACAGAGGGCTTAGTTTTAAAATTCAGCTGTCATTAGAGCAAATTCATAAATGATTGTTTTCAACAGCAGACAAACTGAACTAAACAGACGCCAATGTCAAACTGAACTCACATCAACAGGAGACTTCAACTGAAATAATAATAATAAAAAAGATAACCTGAATTTAACAGATTTCAACATATTCCAATTTACTTTTTAGGCTAATTATACACAATTTAAACCTATTGCTATTTTAACAAACAAGCATTTTATTAGATCTTATCTCTTATCAGATGTATTTCTGATGTTTGGCACTTTGTTTTACCTTTTGTTAAAGTGCTCTTTAAATAATAATGACAATGATGATGATTATGATCAGAACAAACTTTTGCATCACCTCCCAGAAGCTGGAAAGAAAAGAGACAAAAACATTTTTCACACCTCACCTAGTAACTCTAATATTTTAGTCTAAATATTTTAGCCTAAATATTTTAGGCTAAAATATTAAACTTTTTATTTGTTTTTCTTCAATCCCACGGTGATGTTTAGTAATTTCTGCCAAAGGCTGCAGCATTTTGATTTAATCCATCTGAATGCAGTATTTGCAAGCCATACTCTGATTGGATGGAAAAAAACCTGTCTGTGATTGGCTGGTGAGGTGGACAGTTTTTGAAGTCGCGAGCGCAGAAACAGCCGAGGAGCGCACAGCTGGTGTTGAGCGTGGAATGAGCAGGTGCGCGCGAGCAGAGATGGAATTGAGCGCGAAGACAGTGGGTTAAGAAGAGTTTTTCAGAGTTGAGCGCACGGCAGACCGGTTTTGAGCGTTGAGAGTTGTCTCACTGCACGCTTGGATTGGTTCCTGTGCGCTCAAACAGAAGTTGAGCGGCAGCACTGTCTTCTTCTGTCTTCTTCTTCCTTCTTCTGTCTTCTCGCGCCTCCCCTGTGACTCTTTGGCGCCCCCCCAGGGGAGGCGTGCCTCACCTATTGAAAACCACTGATCTAAACCATTCCATTGTAACTCTGGCTGTATGTTTAGGGTGCTCTCAGCTCAGACCAGTCTCCCAATCTCTGCTGAAGAAAATCATTCCCACAGCATGATGCTGCCATATTCTACAGTGGAGATAACATGTTAAGAGTGATGTTTTCCCCCAGGCATATTAATGTAGGCCTAAAACTTCCACTATGGTCTCATCTGACCTGAAGTCATTATTACACATGGTTTCTGTGTCCCCTACATGGATTCTGGCAAACTGCAACCCAGAGGTGGGTACTGTAAATCTGGCTTCAGACAGTAAAAACCCTTCTAGTTTTCCTTCATCCTGTTCACTTAACCAGGGATTAAACATTAGTCCATGTCTATGCGGTGAAATTGGAAATGCAAATGGTTGGAACTAATCTCTGTACAGGCTTTTTACTGAACCCGGATTATCCTCCTCGGCTGCAAACAGGACCTTGTATGGCTTTCTTTAAACAATGGTTTTCTTCTTCACACTGTCAACAAATCTTTGCACCTGAGCTAAGGTTTACAGCAGTTCCTCCAGGGATACCATGAGATGTTTCTCTGATTTATCCTTACCTTGCCCAGCCTGCCAGATCAAGTGAAAGACCATTCCATTGTAAATCTGCAGTTGTGCCATAGTCTTGTTTCTCAGAAAATGGATTGAATATGTGATATGAGGTGTTCAAAGCTTAGGGTCTTGTTTTCCAACCTATCTGTGCTTTAAACTTCCCTATGACTTTCTCCTTGACGTCTCTGCTGTGTTTGTTTCCTCAATCCTCATGATGCTGTCCTTTGTCTAACATCCTCTAAGTAATTTCTCAGACCTTCACAGAACAGCTGTATTTATACTGAGATTAATTAACACACGAGTGGACTCTGTGTGCTGATTAGGTGACTTCTAAAGGCGTTTGTTTGCACTGGGTTTAACATGGGGGTATCAAGTAAATGGGCTGAACAAATGCACAGCAGACTTTTCATATTTATATACATTATGAAAATCATGCATTATTTTCTATCCACGTCACAATTATTCACTACTTTGCATATGTGGATCTATAAAATCCCAATAAAACACTTTGTATCATTAATAGCTTACTTCTGGGAGACACTTTGTATAAAACAGAGGACAAAAAAAAAAGAAAAAGATGGTTTGAATCTAACAAACAAGCTGCAGAAAAATGCTTCATTATCATGTCATTTGGAGAAAAAAGGAATGTTTTATCCATGAGTCATACCTCATATCCCAGAACTCTTTCTGGGAGGGAAGGGAGAGTTTCCCAGATCACTTCAATTTCTGCTGCCGACAAACTTCTGGCCCTAACCCTCTTAGGAGCCACACTGGGGACTGCAGAAATAGAGCAGAAATGTGGTGAGGATCCCACTGCCTCATCCAACACCATCAAACACCCTAATAGCAATAAGAGGGAAGGCGCTGAATAGACCTGTAGTTTCTCTGAGAAGCTATTTCCCGAGCTCTCTTTTAATGGGATCTGTGACTGACATAAGGGAAGACTATCTGCCCAGCAAATTCAATTAACGGGATACCTCCCTGACAGCGCGGTGTGGTAAGTGTCTGCAAGGATTTCCTGTAATCTACCAGCAAGATAACTAATATCAAGTTGACATTCAGTGCTTTGAGAGGGGAGGGAAATAACAGCACTGGAAAAGGGGGAAAAAAATTCCTCATCACTATTCAAGGTCACAGATGTAAGGAGAAAGATTACAGCTTATTTAAGCGTCATTTTCTGCACTGTCTGCACTGTACCGTCTTCTGCTGAGTACACCGTCGCAATGGAGCTGAATGGCCCTTCGCCGCGGTTGTTAGTGGCCGCCACTTTGACGTCGAAAGGCGAGAAGGGCGGGATGGTGTCGTTGCGGAGGACGTAACGGGATACACCGGCCGTGGAGATGATCGTCCGCGTCCACGTGACTTTGCCCACGGATCTGAAGGCGATGATGTAGCCGAAGCCTTCCCCATTCTGCAGTTCCTCGGGCAAAGGCTGGGAGTGAAACACAAAACTATAGTGATATTAAAACGCATACAGACAAAGAAACAGACAGGCCCGTCTCTGCACTGCACATTGATTAGAGGCTTTTGAGAATAGATATACCCCCTTCCTCCATCTCCACAGTCACCTTTTACCTTATCGTTTCCTCCTGCATGGCTTTGTAATTGTAGCTAAAGTGCAAAACCCTTCAAAGGAAAGTGCTCTCTTTTGCTGCTTTTGGAGGGAGAATTGGCTATCTGTAGCTGAGCCAGATGAGGGGTGTCTCCCTCTAATGTAGGTCATAAAATTGCTCCACTCAATTCTGCACAATTAAGCAAAACCATTACTTGCCGATGGAGAGAACCGTAAAATGTGACAGATGACTTACCTCCCATGTTATCACTAATTCAGACTTTGTGCCGCCTCCACCCCCGACATCAGTGGGAGCTGTATCAGGAACTGAGAGGTAAAACCCAAAGGGGGAAGCAATTAGAACACAGTTTACAAAGCTCGACAGAAAGCCTAAAATGCATTTGTAGCCTTATGTCGAGGCAGACTGTGACAGATACTATCCTAGGACACACATATGCCCCTCTCGCTGCATACGCAAGCATTCCAGTGAATTCTGAATTACAGACGTTGGCCAAATGTCACATTGCAAGCCCAGCAAGCCAAGATTCATAATATCTTCCAAATGACATTTTGACTCAGCCCACTCTGTTTCTATTCCCATTTGCCTGTTTGTGCACTGTAGCATGTTGGGGGAAAATGACCACTCACCCACATCCTTATAGTATCTGTCTGTAAGAGCAGCCCTGCTTTAGTAACCTCTGTTAGAATCTGATTGCTATCAGTGTTTTGTCCAGCAGGGTTAAAAGAAAAACAAGTTTTTTATTAGATTTTTTTGTTTCCTTGCACTCCTTTTTTCTTATCATTAAACATCATGGTTACCTTTGGGGGTCTTGTGCCATGATATTGCAAGTTAAGTCTCTCTTGCAGTGCACAAGTTCAAAGTTTATACTTAGACTGATTGAACCAGAACCATAACACGTACTGCGACTTTACAAATTTCTATGCCAATAGCTCATTATGTCATACAAAGGTTTTCCAATTAAAGCATTGCACCCTTTTGACTTATTATATTCTATTTCTTTTTTACTCTTTATTTTTGCTGTATTTGTTATTAAACAAGGTATTTTTGTGTATATTTACCCTGACAAGACCATGTGATCGGTTGTACGACATTGCGCATGCGTGCAATCAGTAACCGAGGAGAAGCAATGGAGCCAGGTCTTCAAGTCTTTGTTAAAGCACAGAAATTAGACGTAGTTTGGGACTTTTTTTGAACACATAGGCTATGTGTTTAAATGATTACAGATTCTTTGGAGCACAGTTTGTACTCTGTGAAACCTGTATGCTCTTTGTGAAAATAAAAAAATGGGGATCTTTGTTTTTCAAAAGATATAGCTAAAACCAAGTGTCAACCTAACATTATGTGTCATCTCTACTCATGTGCTGGATGTATCATCACATCCTTACTCATCTTTTTCAATATGTGAAACTATGTCTAATGAAACCTAGGTAATGTCTGCTAAAATGTTGCTAAATGTCACAAGATAATAGTCATTAGCTGACATAATACTTTTACCATCACATTGCTTATTCTGCCAACAACATTAGCATCAGACGATGAAGAATTACGATGGACTGTACCTTGGAACCAGTTTGTGCATTTTTGTTTTACAATTACCTCCAGATCTTCTCAGAAGTTAGATATTTCACTTTACATCACAAAGAAATTTGACCAAAAATGCACAATCAATACTTTTACTGTTGTTTCAAAAGCCAACCATATTTATTTAGCTTTTATCTTATTTTGTTCATCTTAAAGAAAGAAAGTTTAATTTTGTGTTTGTGACAGAATGCACCATTAATGGGATAGGACAGATAGATCTGGGATAAACCCCAAAATACAAACACACCACTTGACTTACAGTGATGTGTGCTTCAACACCATGCATAGTGGATGAAGGAATTAAAGGGGTGTTCCTTCATCTGTATTGAAAGGAACTCTCTTCCCATTAACTTGGCTTTTCAAGACAATTGATCAATCAGCTCTCTGAGCTACCTCCATTGCTTCCTTAGAGTTGCAGGCTGTATTTCAACTTCTTTTATTTTAATAGACTTTCCAAGTGCTGGTGTAAACTCTGCTTGCTGTGTATGATTCTTTGAAGTTTAGAGCTAAGGCTAGTGGCTTTATTTTTTTTAAATCCAACTCAGACAAAGATAGCAAACTAGGAAAAAAAATAAAACATATAATTAAGGCTAATTGGCAAAGAAATTCTGAGAATCATGAATTCTAAGAATTCATGTGAACACCTGGCCTGTACCCATTTTGAGTGCATTGAGGATGGTTTTACATACTAGCATCTTCTGTCCTGGTCTTGGATGAAGCTGGACTCGGCTCTCCGAGGCCCACAACATTCCGGGCCACCACCCTGAACTCATACTCCACCCAAGCGTTCAGACCGACCACAGTGGCCGTCAGCATGTTGCCATTGACAACCTCCGGCACTGATAAAAAAAGAAAAAGAAAAGAGAACTAGGAAATCAAATTGTGGCTGAAAAACCAAAACCGAATGAACAAATCGTAGTTATAAATGCAACAACAATGGCCAAATGGGATACCTGTATCTACAGCCTGCCAGCCCACAGTGAATGGTGTCCGGGCCTGAATGATGTAGCCCGTTATAGGGCTGCCGTTGTCTCTTCCAGGTGTCCAGGACAGCTGGGCTGTGCTGTCTGTGATTTCCTCCACTGCAACTTTGTCCGGAGGGCCCGGAGGACCTGGGAAAATGGAAAAAGTTAAGGTGATAATCCATTTGCTTAAAAAAATTGCCGTTTTATGTATTTAGGCTTTTGTATTCACTTTAATTAAAAGCTGGATCTGGTCTGTGTGGATGCTGTGTGTGTGTAATGTGAAAGTAGGTGTTCTCCTGATAAACCGGATGTGCACTTTATTTGAAAATCAACCAGGCGCTACATGTAGAGGATACTGCGGTGAGAATAAAAGAAACTCTTCCCTGACCATTTCTCATTATTCACTATGGTGCTCTGTTATTCAAATGTGCTCAATGATATTTTGCGATGTGCAAATTAGCCAATTATAGTCATTTTCTGTGATAAACACTGTCTCCTCGCAGCACCTGGCACAGCTATTAAGGTTTGTTAAGGACAAACCTTCCAGTGTAATAATGTGGGATCAGCCTGCTCACTGTGCTCAACACAGCAAGCATAAAACAAATGTACTGCTGCCCAACTGAACCCAGAGCTGCCCATGCCACTGTCAGTCATTTTTAGATTTCAGCAGTATTTATATGATATTAATCGAAGCTGACAGAACTTGGGCTCAGGCGACGTCCATTTTTGCTTTCCTACACAGTTTTTTCCACAGAGAGCCTGGGGAATTCTTCTCACTGATCTGTCAAACGTCTTTCACTTTGGAAGGACTTCTACCTCTAAGTAAACACACAAGGTTATTCACAAATTGGCGCACGAAAACAAGCTTTTGGAATCAGCCGGGGTTACCTTTGACAACCAGAATCGCAGAGGTGGACAGGCTCTCCACTTCTGTGTCGATGAGGCATACATACTTCCCACCGTGGTTCAGCTGGATGTTGCGGATCATGAGATCCCCTGATATACTCTGGAGGGGAGAAATAAATGAGGCTAAGTGGGAAGCGCTCTGTTATTTCATCAGCAGACTTTTGGCACAGTGATGTTTTAACATTTAGAAAATGCTTTTTGCCGTCACTGAGACCTCAAGCCATAGTTTTTCTGCATCTCTCCAAACAACAACATTGCAGTTGCACTCTGCACAAATAAAGCTATTGGCTGTCCTTCAGGCGATAACCGACCAAGCCTCCCTCCTGCAAACAGCTACCAGCTACACACAGGACATACTGAGCAAACACATTCAAGCTAATTGGTAATCATTATTTTCTAATAACATAAACTTGAGCATGGTCTGGGTGTAAATCCCAATCTAAAGAGAAAATGTCAGATATGAGCTGCCAGCATATGGTTGCTATGAGAGAAAACAAAATGACAACAAATGTTTTTTATTTTAACCAAAAAAAAGAGAGAACAAGATACGTTTCAGCATTAATGTAAACATTTCTGAGCATTCTTTTCAACTTTTTTTTATTTTTATTTGGTGATCATTTGCTGTGTAATTGCTTGTGGCATGGATTTTTGCAGGACCTCTTTTTTCCTCAATTATTTTTATCCCAGTCTATTTTACTCATACATACTTTATTCTCCTGATGCATTTTGCACCGTCAAAACACGCTTGTGTTGAAAACGCACATGAACCAAAAACCCCCGCTATTAAACCATTATGTATTAAATTTCTTAGCTTTTTTTCATTAACTCTTTTAGACTTAGACATTTTAACCATTTAGAGGGACAAGTGGAGCAACTGTGACCCAGTTAAGTGTCGGGGGACCAGACTCATGTTTCTACTCCCTCCTTTTTTTGACCTAAAGAAATCTGATTGTTCCCTGCAATTTAACACATTTACAAAGTCTTTTTTAAACTAAAAAGTAACAATTAAATGTAAGGAATAACGGCAAAAAAAAAATTTTCAGGAAAAAGTAAAATGAGAAAACTGTGAATCAGCTTTTTAACTTGCTCGTTATATTTCCCCAGTTTGCAACATAATCAGGCAAGGTGGGTGAGGCTTAGGTGATGATTAAGGTCTTGTATAGATCACAGATAAGCAACACAGTTTAATCGATTGCATAAGTATTTTTATTTGTTTTGCAAGAAGCCCAGACATCTTTGAGCCTAAAAATGCCCCCATTGTCTTCCTTGTGTAGGCGGATGCATTAAATTGATTGCTGGAAGAGATAAAAACCACAGAAACTGTTGGTGAGTTGGTTCCTAAATCTTAAATTCCTTTTATTGAGATGCTAGAAAGAGTTAGAGTAGCACCAGGTGGTAAAGAGCTTGGAATAGGGCTACAACCATCAAACTATCGACTAAGGGAAAACAAAAATCCCAGAAACTTTTATTTTTATGTAGAAAGAAAAAAAACAGACAGTTTTGCGAAGAACGCAGAGTATTGGTTTCACTGGTTTCTGTTATATGGACAAGCTTGTGTATAGCAAATGTAAAAGAGGTACAGTTTTGGGATTTAAATCCTGATGCACCAGTTTTTTGCATCCTAGCATAAATATAAAGATAACACCAATTAAAATAAGCTATCCTTTACAGTTTAAACAAATAGAATAAAAGTTTCAAATTGTTTACAAAAAAAATTCAGTTCATGGCGATTCATCCAGTTCATGTTTTATCAGCCTAAGTTTGTTAAAACCATTCATTTGTTTAAAAATTGTGAAATAAAGTGCCATAGCAGGTCTCATTTATAAAGCACAAAATGAGGTCTGAAATGTGCAAATGTCATTTTTCACGCAAAAGTTGAGATCTATAAAAATACGTTATAGTCGAATCTGGCTGTGTAGAGGGCAGAACATGGTACGCAAATGTTCAGGAGTAGCTTTGATCTATGAAGTGAAATCGCATGCTCGTGTGCATGTGCATGGTTTCATAAATATGTATTGGGCATACACCATTTTTGTTTTTTTGGTGTATATACACTTTTAGTATGGATTCTACGCATTGTTTTAGAATTGAGACCCCAGAGCTCCTCTAGCTGTCAGAAACATGTCAGAAACGCGTGATCTTGTAAATTTTCTGTTGCTTGATCATACTATACAATGTGCAGAGGTGCACAAATTAAAGTGGCTGAAAATTAAATGGATAAACAGGCGTAATAAACTCTCCTATTTAAAAAAGCCAAATACCTGTGATTTAAAAGTATTAATCAGAGCGAAAACACAGGGAACAGTAAAACTAGTCCACTGTTCCCAGTACATATAAGTTCACTGGGAAATGCATCAAAATTACATTTTTATTTTAAACTACATTTGTAAATGAAACATGCAATGTTTTTGTAAACATAATCTGCTGTTTTCCACTGAAAACTAATTTAATAATCCAAGCCTCAGAAGAGGCTTTATTTTTTTAAAACAAATAGCTAACAAGTACCTTGTTGTTAATTCATAAAAATCAAAACAGATCTCCCTTGTGCTAAAGATATTAACCAAGTAAGTTGGCTAATTGTGTTCAGATATCAGAAGGAGCCTCACCTGTTCCATGTTCTGACCTCCAAACTGCAGGGGGAGCCTTAGCAAGAGGGTTCTTTTAAAAACTGTTGTACCCTCAATTTGAGACATTACAATTATTTTCTAATAAGGGGGATGCAGTGGACTCACGGCTCACATCTAGATGTAATAAGATCAATAGACAGTGAAATACACAATTACAAGATCTGCTCCATGAGATATCGAGTCTGCTGCTAACCCTCTCAAGCAGACGTTAAATTCAGCAACTACAGCAGCTTAGGGTAAACCTGTTGTTTGTTCCATCATTCCTCTGCCTGCGGCAAGCGCCTGAAGCAGGAGGAGTCAGTATTGTTATTAAAAAACTTGGAATTCCCCCCTACAAAAAAAATAACAAAAATAAATAAATATTCCCAAAAAAATTAAGTCAGGGAAACATTACTGAACTCAGGCAGTTAAACCAAATGACTGGGCAAACAAAATATGATAACACAAACAAATGACACACAAGGAAATATAGAATGGCTGATCAGACCCACTATGATGTAACTAAACACGGGACCACTCTTAGCTACAAAATAACCACAACAGTGCTGCTAACTTTGTTATGACCTAAAGACAATAATGAAAACTTAAATTTACTTAACTTCATATACAAATCATTAAGAAACGGAAAACGCTACTTAAACATTTAGCTACTGTAGTGGCTAAAATGCATTTTAGGCTTTGGTCTTAGTGCGTTCAAACAAGTATCGCTATGCAGCTCTTCATTTGGACTTGTAATCATAAAGTCATTTATTTCTGTCACAAGGTCCATTGTCTTGCCATTTCCATTTAGTACAAAATAAAACCGACATAACCAAGCACAGTAGAAAACCTTTTGCTCCGTCTCATTAGCAACACCTGAACAGAATCACACTTGACCTTAAATAGCCCCACCCCCTTCCAACATAATCAGTACACTAAAGGAAATACACCCCCTAGTGGAGATAAACAGAGAGACAAGGCAATTGGCTCCTACAGATACGCTGAGCCTTGGGCACCGTCGTTTCTTTGACAAAGAAAAGACCATCCATGAGCTCCCTGTTCATGAATGGTAAGGAACCCTCAGCACGGTAAAAGGAATGAGTTAGAAAAAGAAGTCGCTAATAAAAAACAGAGAAGTCAGTTGTTAAAAATACATAACTTGTATTGTGTGTTGTGCGCATTTAGAAACAGAATACACATATTCAAAGCACTCATATTGCATATAAAATGTGGTTATTAATGTGTTTTTAAAAATGAGAAAAAAGGCAAAAATGCACAAAATTATAATAAATGAACATGTATGAGGGTTGCCAACTTTAATGTTTTGTGCCTATAAATGTGGAAATCACACTGCCTAATACCCAAAATGCAGCCGTGCAAATTATTTTAAACTGCTGGTAGCTTCTTTGAATTCTTTTTGTCAAGATTTTTCAGACTACCCGACGAATCCCTGTTAGTCAAATTTGTCAGAGCAGCATGGTGACTTGACCACTTCTGTTATATCTCATCCCTTGAGTCTAATCACTGTTTTTAAAAACAGCTTGTTTTAATGATTACAATAGAATCAGTTGTGCATTTGCTGGTGATAATGTCAGCAAATGCCAGTTATTTTCCAATGGCACACTTGGAAACTCAGCAGTACCAGTGGGTCACTGTTCTGACAGAAGATGCCAACCCTGATACAGGGGATGTTATTTGCAGGATATTTGGACAGCTGACTCCAACTTCAACAAGAAATCAGATATATATATCGCTCAGGGCACAAAGATAATATTTCATATGGCGACACAACAATGTAAGACAGATAGACATATCTCAGATCTTCGGTTCAAAATGGATGATTTGCATTACTTAGCTAACATTAAGTGTTTTAGTGCATAAAAGAACCTCACACGACTTAAGAAAAAGTACCGCAGAAGCATTCAGCACAAAGTGACATTGTCTAAAAACCAACAACGCACAGTCTCTAGGCATGTTTGTGTCAGTCTGACACAGATTGCCATCAAGATATTTTTAGAGCTATCTTGCAGAGAGTCACATGCATCACATGCTCTCGACCTGTTAAAATAACGTTGATGCAGTCTGAAAAGGACCTCTGGCAGGAAGAGTCCACTTATGCTAAAAAGTCAAACAAAACAACTTTTATTTCAAGGTAAAAAATAAATAAATTGAGACATAATCTCACAGGGACAGATCTTATCTGGAAAATTTCATTGTGCCCTTGTTGTGGCTGCTGATGGTATCCGCCCTCTGAAAGTCACCTCTCCAAGCGGCCTGTCACAAAGCATGTCAGCCAGTAAAAAAGGGTATGCTGCATTAGAAACTAGTCACCTGGGGCCAAGCCAGGTAAGACTTGCTGCAGTCACAGCAGATTTCATCAAGCCTGGTGGCTAGTCATTGTAGTTCCACACTGCCACAACAGTGAAAGAAGGCTGTTGGATCGCTGTCTCTCTAAGGCACTCCAGAGAAAGAGAGCAAGATCAAATGTATCTGCCCGATGGGAGAAAAAGACTATATCTTCTTCTCCTTTTTTCCTTTAGCCTTTTTTCCCCCATCTCCTTTGCTTACAGCTGACAGCTTTTATGCACTGAGTCAGATTTGCGCTCCAATGTCAGCCACCACCTGGACAAGCCAAGAGCGAGGAACGACTTGCAAGGCTTCTTGTCTTAGCAGGAAGGAAGTGATGGGGCAGATTTGCTTTAATTATGGTAATTAATTCATCAGAAGCTTTTAAGCAGGGTGTTGGTAATCTCTCTGGACAGGGGAAAGAGATTCTGGGTGAAACTATATCTCATTAAATGCCATTGCACTGCTCAATGTCACCAGTAATTGCCATTTGCATTAATGAAGATGTGGGTTTGGCATGTCCACGACACGGTCAGGGTCTTCCAATATGATATCAACCTTTAGCACATGGCTGTCACTAATTGATATATTGAAATGTACAAAGCAAAATGAGAGTGAGTGAGTAATTATTTATATGACGGCAAGCTCTGAACAATTAACTTTGCCCTTCGTCAAAGGGAACAAATATTCAACAATGAGTCATTATTTTAAGGTAGTAAGATTTCAAATGAACACTTACTGGTGTCAGGCGTGCCCTTGGTGAAAGCAAGGCGGCTCATTTCTTAATTATTACTGGGCTCAAGATTCATAAATAGGTATGCAAATTCAATTATGGCAAAGGGAGAAGATAAGAAAATGTTCTCCCTTGACGTTCAGGAATTAGAAGTTGAAAGAATGAAAAGTAGAAAGACTTTATTAATCAGGGTCCTTTGTAATTAAAATAGCATTTGCCAGTATTTTTAGACGTGTAAGAAGTGGAAGCTCATAGTCTGTTTAAAAAGGTAAGAATTAAGAACATAGTCCTCATGCTGTCTTGTTTTTATGCCTGAGGCCTGGTAAAAAAAAAAAAAAAAAAAACTAGTCTGATTTGGAGGTCATGCTCACAAAAAGGCTCTTTGGTCTGGAAGTTGGTTCTGTGGAAAGAAGATTCAGCTGGCTATTCTCTATATCAGTGATGTGTTTAGAACGAAAGTCAACGTTAGCACAAAGGGGTTAGGAGCTTCTAAGAAAAAAAACTATCTTCCACGGAGGCATGTTGGCTGTTACTTTATTAAACAGGGAGAGGGATGTCAGTAGATAACAAGAAAGCTAAACCTATTGCAGAAAACTGTACAGGTTTATCAATTTGAGCTTTCAATCTCATGCTGGATTTAGAAATGTCAGGAGTTCATTTAGAGCATCCACATAATATACACAGAGGCTGTTGTTCACGGTTAGCAAAGCTAATCTCGCTAATTGTGCTAATCATCAAGATTTTTAAGATGCTTTATGTAGAAGATGTTGACGATGATTTAAAATGTCACCTGGGTATTTAGATTTTCTTTGTTTTCAAATGATGGTAAAACACTTGGTATAGGAAAAGCTGTGTAACACTAGCTACTCTCTCTTTCTCTCTCACGCAGGCACAGTGTGATGTCCTAATAATAATAATAATTGATCGCAGAGAGACTTCTTTAAATGGCTGTTACAATAAATCAACAAATAATTCAACATATTAAAACCTCTGACAGTTAATCTGGATTTTTCTTTTTATATTAGGCTGGGCACATCTTTTTTTAATGGAACTTGTAGAAAGATTCAATATTTTGTGATATAAATCATTTTTATAATTAGAGGTAGACAAAATCTTTGTGGCCTATTTTCTTATAGGATACAGTATAAAAGATACAGTATAAAAATATTTTTATACTATAGATGTCTGTGTTTAGAGGGTTTAGCTTTCATTTGTAGATTACTGCTACCCTACTACTAAAGAAATTGGAATTGGCAACAATTATTTTCACCAGGTAAGAGCTTTACAAAATTTCCAGGTGATAACTGGCTACAAAGTCTCTGATCAGTGCATTTACTGGGGCTGCAGATTTTAAAAACGGAATAAAAAAAGAATTCCAAGGCGATAACTTGGACTACTCTCCTTGACATTCAGTTCACTACTGACCATCAAGAAGCTTTTAAATGGATACCTCTTGGCATAAATCTGCCTCCTTGGGTATTAATGGTGTCTAACAGGCCCTTAGCTGGGCAGTGGAGCATGCCCTTGCCCAGCACACAGCATGGCCCAATTAATCCCCGAACAGGCAGAAAGTAACTGAGTTAAATGCCTCGGGATGACTTACCCCGCCCACTCTTTCAAAATGATCGCGGTCTCGCTGGAAGTCGATGAGCTGCCCGTTGAATGCCCATGAGAAAGAGACGTCCAGAGCTGGATCGCAGGCAATCTGGCAGGGCAGCACGATGCTCTCGCCAACAATAATCTCCATGTTCGTGGGCCTCATGGTGATTCTGGTGGGCTCTGGCCAGACAACAGATGACAGTGCACACATGTTAATTCCTGCCACCAGTACCTCCAGTGCTTCCCCTTGACCCCTGCAGCTGTGATCTCACTACAATTCACAACTAAATCATTTGGCTGTCATTAAATGGTCCATGGACGCTCGCTTAAATAAGCATCTTGATTTCATGCCTTGCTCTCGGCGACATTTAATGACGTCTCTGTTTCGCTTTTAACGATTTGGGATCAGTTTGGAAGACAGCGTCAAAACAGAAATGCAGGGAGCAGAGCATGTTCCCAGCTGCGACGGCGCTAGATCGGAGACCTCAGAGAACATTGAGGAAAGGTCACAGTAATTAAACTCTATGACATTAAATAGTTCAGCTGTCAGTGCAGGAAAAGAATAGAAGCTAATGAGAATAAATTGATGGTTACAAACACAGCACGTTCGACCAGGGGGCTACATAAATATGTTATGTCGCAGCACTTAGATAATGACCTTTAACTACATCAAGGATGCTGTTTGTTGCTACTTAACTGCAATTTGATGGAATGTGCAATATCAGCTATGTTTATTTGGCAATAACCCTGGTTGTAAACATTATATATGCAATATAACTCAGGAAGAAAAATTAAAAAACACAATATTTTCCGGCCATTGCCTACCAAGATATGGACCTTTATTTTACAAGAATTGCAAGAAATCCAATCATTTGCCCATAAGCTGTTCTCTAATAATAGCTTTACACAAAACAATAATTGGCCTGTTTGGAGTTTGCTGGATGGTGTCTCTTTACAAGCTTTTCCAAGAACAGAAATGTAGATAACAAGTTTATTATATTTATTATATACTAATGTTGGGTATATATCCTCACATGCTAAGTAGACTGAGAAAAAAACACAAGTTTTACACAAGTCCAGGATTCTGTGAATAACTGCAACAGTATACTTCTGATATGTGGAAGTAGAAATAAATATTTCAAAGACCAGAATGAGTACACCTGCACACAGTCTGAGAGAAAGGGTAATTAAACCAAATGATTTAACTGCCTACAACATCTTCCCATCCAATTAGGATCATGATAATGGTGTCAAAGAGTGTCTGCACAGAGTAAACCACAACTGGTTCAACATTTGCACATCTGACATACAATGTCAATGCAATTGCTTTTTATGAGCTTTCTAATGAGCGGTTTATGTGCTTATCTTTCCAGAAAACAGAACTTACTAAATGGAATCCTGTGAAAACACTCTAAAGAGACAATTCCAGATTTAAAAGGGGGTTCTATTAAAAGTGAAAAAGCATTTAAGATCTTACCTGTAGTAGATAACGCCTGTGGCATTTTCTTTTAGCATGGAAATCAAAATGAGTTGGTCCTGGAAGCTGAAGCTAACTGCTATTGGTGTGTGTGAATGCTATTTTTGAACATTTAATCTGTTATCATCTTTACACTTGGTGCTTCTTAAAAAAAAGACACCACTGATTATTTTCACAGCAAATTGTCATGAAGTGTGAGGTTTTTACAGGACCAAAATGCAGAGGATCTCGGAATCTGCATGAGGAAAATAAGGACTTGACTGAAAAGACGAATTCAAAAACAAACTCACAACAGGCAGAATTGGCAAAAAATAAATAAATATATAATAATAATAAAATCAGGAAGCAGATCGGAGCTACAGTGAACAGGAAATCAAACAGAAGAAACCAAAAATGAGCGGTGAAAAACATAAAGTTTAAATACAGAGGGGGGTGTGGAGGAAAGTGAGGCAGAAAACAGTTGAAAGTAACCAGGAAGAGATTAGGAAAATCTGACATAAATGAAAAAGATGAGCTGAGGAGAGGGGCGCAATGAACGGACGGGAACAAGAACAAAATCCACTAACTCATCTACAAAAAAACCTAAAATGGGAGCAACAAGAAAAACAGAAACCAAAAAACTCAATCAACTAGGAAAGATAAGCATAAGGGAATAACTAAAGAAAGCGTAATTCAGGGAAACAAAACAGCAAAGAAGCAGACAAAATGACAGAAATGGAGGTAGGAGGCAGTGTACCATCAGTGATGTTCCTGTGGGAATTTTCTGTCTGAAAAAACTTCCTGGTAGTTAAGACAAAGCGGTATGAAAATTTATAAAATAGCGTTCACCTAAGTCTCTAGGGTGTACATTTATGTCCGAGAGTTACTCTGATAGAAAATATTTCACTATTCCTTCCTCTACAATATAAAGTAAGTAAGTAAGATAATTGAGGGTGAACTGCTTCCAACCTTCATTTCCCTTGTCAAGTAGTCATATTGAAGAAGAATATATATATATATATATATATATATATATATATATATATATATATATATATATATATATATATATATATATATACACTCACCGGCCACTTTATTAGGTACCCCATGCTAGTAACGGGTTGGACCCCCTTTTGCCTTCAGAACTGCCTCAATTCTTCGTGGCATAGATTCAACAAGGTGCTGGAAGCATTCCTCAGGGAGTTTGGTCCATATTGACATGATGGCATCACACAGTTGCCGCAGATTTGTCGGCTGCACATCCATGATGCGAATCTCCCGTTCCACCACATCCCAAAGATGCTCTATTGGATTGAGATCTGGTGACTGTGGAGGCCATTTGAGTACAGCGAACTAATTGTCATGTTCAAGAAACCAGTCTGAGATGATTCCAGCTTTATGACATGGCGCATTATCCTGCTGAAAGTAGCCATCATGGGTTGGGTACATTGTGGTCATAAAGGGATGGACATGGTCAGCAACAATACTCAGGTAGGCTGTGGCGTTGCAACGATGCTCAATTGGTACCAAGGGGCCCAAAGAGTGCCAAGAAAATATTCCCCACACCATGACACCACCAACGCCTGAACCGTTGATACAAGGCAGGATGGATCCATGCTTTCATGTTGTAGACGCCAAATTCTGACCCTACCATCCGACTGTCGCAGCAGAAATCGAGACTCATCAGACCAGGCAACGTTTTTCCAATCTTCTATTGTCCAATTTCGATGAGCTTGTGCAAATTGTAGCCTCAGTTTCCTGTTCTTAGCTGAAAGGAGTGGCACCCGATGTGGCCTTCTGCTGCTGTAGCCCATCTGCCTCAAAGTTCGACGTACTGTGCGTTCAGAGATGCTCTTCTGCCCACCTTGGTTGTAACGGGTGGTTATTTGAGTCACTGTTGCCCTTCTATCAGCTCGAACCAGTCTGGCCATTCTCCTCTGACCTCTGGCATCAACAAGGCATTTCCGCCCACAGAACTGCCGCTCACTGGATGTTTTTTCTTTTTCGGACCATTCTCTGTAAACCCTAGAGATGGTTGTGCGTGAAAATCCCAGTAGATTAGCAGTTTCTGAAATACTCAGACCAGCCCTTCTGGCACCAACAATCATGCCACGTTCAAAGTCACTCAAATCACCTTTCTTCCCCATACTGATGCTCGGTTTGAACTGCAGGAGATTCTCTTGACCATGTCTACATGCCTAAATGCACTGAGTTGCCGCCATGTGATTGGCTGCTTAGAAATTAAGTGTTAACGAGCAGTTGGACAGGTGTACCTAATAAAGTGGCCGGTGAGTGTATATATATATATATATATATATATATATATATATACATATATATATATACATATATATATATATATATACATATATATATATATATATATATATATATATATACATATATATATATATATATACATATTTACATATAAACATCCAATGGAAACATGACAATCGTGGAAAAGGTCCAAAAAATTGCACTCACGTAAACAACTCTAGAGTTTTGGAGAACAGAGTGGGTTTAACATGGTGAAAGTTCAACTTGGTTGCGGTCCTTCTCTGATTAGCTGTTAGTTTCGGCATCAAGGACCAACTAATCTGGATTTATACTAAATTAAAAAGAGTAATGCAATGCAGGTAAGATATGAACTTTTTAGCAGAATTTTTTTCAAAGAACCTCACTTGAGAAATCTGGAACTATCTCCTAAAGTAATCTATCAAGGCTGGTTCACATGACAGGATTTTAAAATAGTCATCCGATTTTCAAAGCCGGAGAGAACCCACACGTAACAATAGAAAAATCCTAGATAAAACATGTTTGCTCGTACAGTGTGTGGTGTCCGGTCAGATGTCAAGCACAACACGGCACACACAAACACATTTCCCTCAGGATCATTCAGATGTCAGACTGGAAATCTTTCAAAACCTCTCAAGGTCAAACGTGAGTCCAGAGTAAATAAACATGGACGACAAGGAAGAATAATGGTGATAGTTTGAACTACTTGAACTAATTTTAACAGATAACTGTTTTAATTGCTCACTTTGGTTGTCCAGCTACTGAAACTAGATCCAGTTATAAAAAGGGTCCATTGTTTAAAAGAATCAACCAGTGTTGTATCTGCACACAGAGACAACCAAAGATATACATGGAAACAGTCTTTAGTCCCATTCGTGTTGGCCGCCAAAAAGGCTTCATTGAACTAACAACAGAGAATAAGTCAAACCAATCCAGATCCAGATTGAACAGACACCATTGGAAGTTCATCTGTAAATGTAAGCCCATGGCGTATTAAATACTCAGAGAATAAATACAATCATTACAAATTAAGGTTCTAATTATTTGAGCTATCTTACCTCCTAAAATTAGAACCCAGAATAACATCAAGTAAATGAACTAATGTCCTATTCAGGACTTCAGTGGCTTTACATTAGTTAATTATTTACCTAAAAAAATTTGAACCAGGGAAACACAGTCTATGCATGTGTTTGAAATACAAATTCAGCATTTTGCAAATATATTTCTCCAGTTCTGTGGTTTACTTTTTTTAACCTGGATGTTGTTTGAAAAAGAATTTCTGGAGCAGGCCTTGATGCTTTTTAAACAAACGGAGGGTTGATGCATCTCGAAAGTCTAAGGCCTTAACTGCATTTTTTTTATTGTTTCTTACGTTATAGATTCTGTTAATCTAATCAAGATGTTTTCCTGGCCTAACGCTATATCTTTTATCTTCGGATCTTCCACCTTTCTCTTTTTTATTTATTCTCAGCCACAGGGACGGAAAAGAGAACGTGTTTCAAAGTTGCAAGTGTAGGATAAGTACAAACTTAGAGGAAAATCTCTGTTTTGCCAAACATCGTTGTTAGTGTGGACAGAGCCCCAGAAAGACCGGACAACAATTGATCAACACCACTTCACATGATTGCATTTATTTAAAAAAGTGGCACAGCGCTACAATTTAGACCTGAAAGCATTTTATTTTGGATTTCAATTACCTCTGAACAATGTGTACCAGTTGTGGTTCCACGGACCCCTTTCTAAAAAAAATGTATGCTTCACTGTTCACCACACCTGGCTCATATTAAAGAGTCATTAAGTGGCTTCTGTTGGACCTGAAGAGAAGCTAATGGGTTCATGCATTTATTTGAATTATGCCCTTTCAAAGCAGACGAAATAACTAAAACTCAGTTCATCCTTGTTACCAGGGCTTCGAAAACTCTGCCTTCCAACTTATTTACAATTTACATCCAATATATATATATATATATATATATATATATATATATATATATATATATATATATATATATATATATATATATACATATTTATGTATATATATATATAGATGTGTGTGTGTGTGTATTGCCCACTATCATGGGGAAAACCGGGTGAAGTTTTATTGCATTGTGGGGTTTATCTCAGAAAATGTCACTACACACTGGGACCTTTAAGTCAATACTAGAGTAAACTGAGAAACATGAACTTTTTAAATTTGAGAGAACACAAACGGGTTGTCTTGAAAATGTCGAAACGTCTGTGACTTTTGACTTTACACCCACTGAGTTAGCCGGAGCCAGAGTGGTAGAATATTTACAGCAGTCAACACAGTCCACCAGGTAAAATCAAACACATATTTCATGTTACTCACAACTTTTTAAATATTTTTTAGAAAGTCTAGAAAAGATGTGTTATTACCACTGGAGAATGAGCATAAGCAGTGCTTCAAAAAAACGGCATTCATAGTAATGTGAGTCCAGGGGCAGTGCATGCAGCTCAGCCTGATTAGCCTTGGGTGTTAATGGAAAAGGTCTTACCGGTGACGAGGAGCCTCCCAGTTGTGCTTGCTGTTCCAAACCTATTTTTGGCAATGCACGTGTAGCTAGCTGCGTCCCGTTTCGTTACATTGGCGATCTTTAAAGTTCCATTTGGAAACAAGGTAATCCTGTGGGAGGAACAATTTGCCTTTTACTCTTTTGAATAAGTTTGAGAGAGAAAAGCAAACTGAGTTCTGCTTTTTTTATTCCATGCATTACAATATTTTGTTTTCATTTGAGCACATTCCCATTTTTCTAAATAAATCTCAATGTAAATTTCTTCCACAACCTTTTATTGCCTAATTTTACCAAAATGTTTGTCAAAATGATACAAAAACATATAATTATACAGCCCTTTGACCTAGATTGTACTTCAGAGCATAGCAAGGAATCCCAAAGAATCAAAATTTGAAAAGTGGGTGAGCAGCTGAACTCTGGGACCTATTACTAAGTAAAAATACGTTTCACAAAGAGCATCCTTGAATACATCAATAATTAAATACATGTGCTTTCAAGACGTTATGTTACTTAGTTCAGAGAGAACACTCGCGCTAGGAGATTAATTAAAACGTTTTCACCAATACACCAATCCAGATCTAAATCTTCAAGTTAAACATGATAGCATAGTGCTACATAAGGAGAAGTGGAATTCCTACCAAAGAAAGCATGTACAAATGATTAAGGGGCAAAAGATAAAAGCATATCCTATTATCCAGCTCCAGTAACTTATTCCTAACAATCAAACCTTTTCACATTTGGTCTAGTTAACCCCTCATATTTGAAAGTGTTTCACTGGGATTTTAAGTTCTGTATGAACACAAATGAATGCATGATTGTGAAGTTTAATGGGAATAAATACATGCCTTTTCAATATGTTTAGGAAGTTACATTTAGAAAAGTGTGGTGTCCCTCTATAATCAAGTAGGTACATCTGCAAAAATGGAAGGAATATTCAAGCTAAGAGAAGGCGTAAACTGTAAAGTGAAACACGTGACTGAACAAGCATGTCACCTAAAGCCCTATTGGATGAGCAAGTCACCTTCGGCGTTTAAGATGACTAAACCTGGACAATTTAGACATTTTTTTCCACATCATCTTCATTATGATGATATGTTAGAACAGCTATTTGGTAATATTTATCAGCATATGACTAAGAATGTTATAGCCTGGGCATAGCTCACCACTACCAATGCACCCCGGAACGACATATTATTTGGACAGAATTTCCTTCAGCTAAACATGGCCCTGGAAAAACACCACCGACATCAAATTATGTCTTTACATTTCCGCTACAAAATACATATAAATCACAAAGTAAAGACAATAGAAAAACAGAAGGAAAATGGGCCAACTGAACTAACCAATCAATGTTTGTCTGTACGCAATACCTAAACTATCAAACTTCCCACTTAAAGTCTCTTTGTAATCCATGACACTCTGATATCACTAAATAAAATCCAAGCCAACCAGATGTCTTCAGAACTCACCCCATTAGTAACAATTGTGCAGACCAGTGGAATAGTAGCTGTTAGAAACTAGGAGACTAGGTTGGAGGCTTGCTTTCCGGTAGGAAAACCACTGCAAACATGTGGCCAGCCTTACAGTGGAGTGGTTTAGTGCCAAGCCCAATTATGCATTACAATGGCCTAGTCAAAGTCCAGATCGAAACACAATTGTGAATCTGTAGCAAATCTTGAAAACCTACTGCTCGCAGGAGCTTGCTATCCAATTTGACTAGGTTTAAGTAGAAGAATGGGTCAAAATTTCATTCACTAAATGTTGGGTCTCTTGCATCCAAGCAAAATACAAAAAAGTTGTGCTTATAACGTGACAAAATAAGAATGAGTTTAATAGGCACGGATCCTTTTGCAAGGCAACATCAATAAACATAACCACAGCAGTAAGAAAAGCCATACATAAGTAATCTATGAGAGCAACTTCTGGTCTGCTGGAATTGCCTCCCATTAATGAGATGCTTTTATTTAGCTTGGAGCTACACAAAACTCAGATGCATCTGTAAAAGCCCAGGTATGCTTTGCTGCTGACGAATAACACTGCTCCAGCTGCGTCAATTTGTAGCACAACTACATATCTGAATTCCTTCCTTTCGTTGTCGGCACGTTCAAAGCAGAAGTGGGTTTCACACGCAGTATGTTAAATGTCAGTCAGTATGGGAATTCGACCAATTATTTCTGGCTATGTATGCGGCTTCCCATCCAGAGCCGCTGTGCTGTTTGGACATGATGCTTTGCTCGTATTGTTCTTTCTCAGAACTCCTTTCAAATGAGCAGCATGGGAGTGATTCAAACAGCATTTCTTCAGCGAGCAGGGACGCCTGTGCCGGAGTTGTTTTTAACCAGTCAGCATGGTGCGTTCCCTCGCTGGAAAGTTTAGTCACCGCGTGTGCTTTTCTTCGCCCACCAAATCCGAATGTATGTGGACAGATTGATCTAATGCATCGCTGATTGGCTTTTCGGAGCCCTCCACCTATGATTAGTCTCTTTCGTTTTCTGCGTACTCTTCTTGTATAATCAACAATCCATACAGGGATGAGCAACAAAATAAATTAAGCAACACGTTATGCAGCTGATATTGTTGTTCGATGATGCTCACTGTCTGGATGCTGGCAGTGTGCTGAATTTCTAGCCTTGTGAGGCCCCTCAGCTCCCCAATCTACTGCAAAGCTTTAATCTCTGCAGTTCTGTTAGTTTCATCAATCACACTCCTGTGTTGCTTTAAAATAACTCATAAAAGATATAATTGGAGGTGCAAATGCTTCACGTTCCCTTTTAAACTGCTTTTTGCTTTCCTAAAAGGGATAGACTTTACTATCATCGCTGATGCAGTTTCCCACTCTTTTATTTTGCTAACTATTTAACACATGCAGTGTTGATACAAGCACCTGGCATCTTCATATCCCATATCAAGTGATTTCCATATGAAGGTGCAAGCAGTATATTAACTACCGTTTGTGCAATTTTCCTGGTGGGTGCCTTACTCGCTTTCTCCTCATTAGTCTCTCCTTTTATGCATTCGCACAAATGCCAAACACACCATTGAAATTAATCGGCTTGCAATGAATGTGAATGAGAGCTGCTGGAAATGTGCATTTGGACTCTTATCCTACCTTTCAGTTCTTTGCAGGATCTCATTCCCCTTCTTCCACAGGCTAATTGCTGGGGGCGAGGCCTGAGGCTTGCATTCAAGAGTGACTTCGCTGGCTGAGCGAGCTTTTAGCAAGGCCTTTAATGGACTTTTGGAGAAACTTGGAGCTGAAGCTGTGTGTAAAAGCAAAAAGAAGGTAAAAGATAGGAAAAATATGACAAAAACCTCAGTCTTTGCATAACAGCATACAGTGGCTTGCAAATGTATTCACACTAGTCGACGTTTTCCACATTTTGTCATGTTACATCTACAAACTTAGATGTATTTTATTGGGTTTTAATGTAACATTAGTGGTGCATGCTTGAGGAGTTTAAAGGGAATAATACCAGCTTTGCACAGCTCTAAATCAAATCAAAAAGTTCTAATCCTTAATTTATAAAAAAAAACTCAAGTGGGATTAGGTGGAGAACATATCAACGGTAATTTACAATTTTGACAGATTCACAACTGGATTTATATCTTGACTTTTTCTGAGCTAAAATATGCTTTTTTTAAAACAGGGGTGTGGAACTCCAGTCCTTGAGGACTAGTGGCTTGCCACTTTTAGATGTTGCTTTCATCGAAGACACCTGAATCAAAATGGTTCAATTGCCTCCTTAGCATTTGGTCAAGTCCTCCAGAGACCTGCTAATTACCTTCATTTTTCATTCAGGTGAATTGAAGTTGAGAGACATCTCATCAGTAGCAGGACACTGGCCCCCAAGGATTGGAGTTTGACTCCCATGGCCTCGTCCATTCCGTTCTAGCTCTGGCTGTATGTTTAGAGTGGTTGTGCTGGCCGAAGGTGAATCCCATTTCTCAAGTATTTTTGTAAAGTCTCTTTTTGAACTATTACTCTGTATTTAGTTCTTTCCATCTTCACTGTCACTGCTGAAGAAAACTATCGCTGTAGCATGATTCTGCCCCTACAATGTGTGGGAGGGAGCGTTTGGGTTGATGTGCAGCACAACACAGAGTTTTGTATGTAGTTTTGCAGAGTTACCATAAGCCTCTTGGCTGCTTCTCAGATCAAGGCTCTTATTGCTAAGCTTGTCGGGTTTAGCTGGATGGGCATCATCTCGGTAGGTTTGGGGCTGTGCCTTACTCTTTTTATTTATCAGATGATGGAAGTAAAAGAGCTCTGAGATATGTTCAAAAATCAAGAACCGTTTTATACCCTGCATTAAAGGGACCATGACAACAAATGTAATTTTTCTGAGAGTATAATATGATCCGTTGTGCACTGATGAAGCCGTGTGAATGTTAAAAAAGAATACCAAAGGACCTGCTCAGGGGCGATCAGCTTTGTCTCTTTGCTCAAAAAACGGTCAGATCAGAAAACAGTTTAACAGTTTTATTCTACATAGGTTGTCTTTCTACGTAATCCATGCTCTCCAACCAGAGCACACAATCAAGCAAACAGCCTTCCCCCTCCTTCCCCCAGCTGATGCACTGGCCATGAGCACTGAAGCTGCAGAACGTGATTGTCCCATATTTAACCTCGAACTAACTTCACAGCGGTTACTTAAAAACGAGAGCTTATATGTCTGAGGGTGGTCAAAAACACATGAAGGTTCCACTCACTCCCCAAGGATGAGAGAAGCAAAGTAGAGTAGCTGAAGTTCATTTATAGGAACTTTAGTGAATTCAAGTCAGAGTTTTAGAATAAAGGGATTAAAAAAACAACAACCACTGCACCAACACGGAAGGTGGCGACCACATACCTGTCATTACACATAAGTTAATTTAATTTCTAAATGCTGCCAAATGTAAGGAAGGTGTGTTTGTAACGGAAAAATACATCTGACTAATGACCTAAACTGCTACCAGCAACATAATTTGCCTGTTGCGGCCGGGGGAGCCAGCTGGAACACATTCCTGTGTTGCGGCTGTGCAGGCAGCCAGCTCCCCGCTGTGCTGTGGTCTATGTTGCTTTGTATTTCGGTTCCACTGTGGATTGCGCCCCCAGGTTAAAGCCTTTGGTCAGCTTGGCCTTGCCTGTCTGACATCCTGCAACACAAATACTTGTCGCGGCCTTCGATGTTCCAAGAAAAAACTAAATTCCAACATAAGCTGTGGGTGGTAACAGGTGGTTTGATTTGGACGCACTTCCGACTTCATTCATTTATAAAAATATGTGATTTATTTCTTGAAAAAATATAGACAAAATAATGACTAAAAATGTCTTGCAACTTAAAATATCTCAATTTGCTGTTTGAAGCTCTAAAAGTGGTCAAAAAATCATTTACAAAACCTCCCGTCAACACACCAGACATTTACCAAACAATAGCCCTGCACCAAGCACCTGGTGTGTTCTTAATTACTCAAATTAATGGAAAGGTCTAACAATTAACAATGTAATCTAAACAATTCCAAATATAAAAATGCATTACAAATTTTGGTTCTAAACTAACTTAAATATATTCTAACTACCCAAAGAAGAAAGAAAACTAAATTGGTAGAAATTACAATCCACAAAATTTATCATAAATGGCCACAACAATACTTCTACTAGCCATAAAACCCTAATAATGGATTTGTGATAGAGTGTTGCAGGGAGAGGAGAGATGTGTGGATGGAGGGGGAGAAGGGGTGGGTAGGGGGCGTGTTTGACCACTTGTCCAAATATGGTTGAAGCCAATCCGAGTGAAGTCAACTTGGTAGAGCTGCATATCACTACCGCACCCAACCCTTTTACTGAGGAGGGACATTTGGCCTGACAAAACGTCAAGCTGACATTATATATTTTTTATGAAATTCTTTGGAGAAGTTACATATGCAGCAATATCAACTACATGAAATGGTTTATACAGTGATGTCATGGCACCTTTAAACATCTCCACAACTGTCTTCCTGACCCGTCTGCTGTGTTCCTTGGTCTTCAGGGTGCTGTCTGTCCACTAGTGTTCTCTTACAAATGTCTGATGCCTTCACAGAACAGCTGTATTTACTAATTTGGTATAACATTTAAAGGTAATTAGTTTCGCTGAACTTCATTTAGGAGCACCAGAGTACACAAATGTACGCTTTTCATGTTTTATTTGTAAAAAATTAAAATAACATGCATCCATGAGTCAAAGTCACAAATCTTGCGTTAATAACATGACAACCTGTGTAAAACGGCACTGTAATAGCATTGAGATTGACTCTCCTGTAGGTTTAGGGAGAGAAGCTGGAAATGACAGCACAAAGTCAACATAAAAGCGTACTGGGTTTTAACATCCTGGTCATTTCATTCTTCAACTGCAGAAAAAGCATCATAGCCCCCTTATCATATATCCATCCTGGTCTATACTCATCATCACATTTGAGTTTGCCATCATTAGGACCATCAAGTGTCATCACATGTACCAAGAGAGAATTGAATTTCTCATGGAGCCAGTAATCAAAGCTTTGCAATTAAATCAATACAGGGTCTACATGAGAAAGCATGCACAATGCCAAGAGGCATCGTGTTTGTAGTATCTCAATCAATAGATGAAACGACTGAAAGTAAAACGAGACACTCTATCAGATTTATATTTTCACTGGCAGAGCACCATGGTGACATCAAATGAGGGGGCAGACTGATTTCTGAGCAACATTATAGCAGGATGCTTTCTTATCTTTGCAGATGATCATACACACTGAAAGATAAGCAGAATGAGAGCAGGAGAAGGGAAGCAATCTTACCTAACACCATTAGCTGGGCACTGGAATAAACACTGCCATGTTTGTTTTCAGCCACACACTGATACATCCCGGAATCTGACAGGTTTAACGCAGTTATGGAAAGGGCTCCGTTTTCGATTTGTACCCGGCCCTGCAGAGTAAAGAGAAACAATTCTGCATATCCCTTGCAAGGCCAGCCTATTAAGTCCAAAGGCACAGCAGCAATTATTCATGCACCATGAAGGGAGGAGGATAGCAGAGGAGGAGATGGAGGAAAAATAAAATCAAATCCTGGGCAGCGTCGTGTCACTGCGTGTGTATTCAGCTCCGAATAGATGAGGAGGCAGTTGTGAAAACTGAAAACTTGAATCTTAGATACAGAAATTAGGAAATGCTGGCAAAAGCACAGACAGTCTATTAAAATATCATTTATTTTCTGTAGTAGTTCAACTGGAAACACTGTGATGGCAGCTCAGATGATGACGAGTGATTTTAACCAAATAAGCTGGTAAGGGATCCATATTGCTGCAGGGGAAGAGGAACAAGACTTCCTTAATTATACTCCCTCAATATGACAGTTGATATACTACACTAAATTAGCCATAAGCTTACCAGAAACATACAAATAAACATATGTGTGTATGGGCACTGTACATTTACATCTGTTTTGAAATCAGCCTGAAGTTGTTTTCTCTTCCCAAGGCAGCCTTTGTGCATTAGCCTTCATTATCCTTCCATTATCCAGCCACTGAGTAAGAGCTCTGTCAAGCTAAAGGGTGAAAAGTGAACGCAAGCTATTAAGGCGATTGACATGTTGGATGAGGTTGTTGATACGATTTCTTGTCCGGTAAAGACAACTATCATTCTCACATATGTCCAGACATGCCTCTGTAGCACTGGTGGTACCTGGGCTCCCTTTACTAGTATTTAGAAGAAAATAAATATTTGAAAATACAATAGATTAACCAACATCAAAAACTACAAAATGTTTAAGCACGCTAATGTTTGGTTCTTTGGAACCTCTCGAAAGCAAAATGTAGTAAAGGAAATTTAGTGAACTTCCCATTTGAATTGAAGCTGCTTATCTTTTTGTTACATTTACTTCTGGAGACAGAATTTGGATTTGAAATTGACAGCCAACTCAAATTAATACCCCTTTAGACTAATGTGTTAACAATTATCTGAGAACTTGGGGGACTCATAGAGCATTGTAATTTTATTCCCAAATGGTTCTCTCGCCCTTTATTTAAAAAAACTAAATCACATTAGATCCTGGCATCATTGTAAAAGTAACATACCCTGTTATGACCCAGCAGAACATTGACAATTCCACACTTCCTGCTGGTCTCTATTTAGTTTAGATTGGAATGTATTCACATAGGTCATGTGTAAATAATTCAGATGTGAGCAGTTCTCTTTCCATTTTTAGAGTATCTGGAGTATGTTTGTGTATGAGTAATTTAAAACAATTTTAAAATGTACTGAATTAGCTGTGGACTTCCGTTTTAGCAGACAAGAGTTAGAGCTGCAATCTTTTTTCTCAAGCCTATATTTACAATCCATCTTATGCTTCTGTGGGCGTGCCAGTGGCCCAGGGGTAGCGCACGTGACCCATCTACAGAGGCCTTTGTCCTTGAATTGGCCGTTCCAGGTTCGACTCCGGCCCGTGACCCTTTGCTGCATGTCTTCCCCCTCTCTCTCATCCCCCCTTTGTGTCAGCCTACTTATAATACAGGTCAGTAGTGCCACAAAAAACAAAAAAAATAACTAATGTAGAATATAATCTGTGTTAACTACTTTCACTGTATTGTGAGAAAATTTTCTGGTACGTTACATAGAGTATAAAAACAATTTAGTACAATGGTGTGGTTCAGATGTACAAATTTCACAGTTCCCAGTGAGAAGAAAACCTGCTGGATCAGCCCCTAGAGGCAGAATTCAAAACCAACCCCTGTCTTTTATCCAATATGGCTGCCATGACTATAAAGACATTGTAGTAGCTGCAGTAAGAAAATTCTTTGCGCTTCTAACAATTAGCATGTCAACAAATCTGTAGCACAAATAGTGCTATGCAAGATGTAGATATGAAGATGTTTCATTTTTGTTTGAATGTTTTGCTAATAGTAGTTGATAATAGTAGTTGCCCAAGTCAAATTCAATGCGAGTGGACATAAAAAGCGAAAAAACCTAGTCAAAATGAAGTTAAAACTCCAATTTGTAAAATAATTTTTTTAAACAAATTACTTTATACATAAACTTAACATGTTATTTCATCGAGTCATGAAACCTTCCTGCTACAAACTGTGAGAAGCGCATGACACACCAATTCAAGTTGTAGTGGCCATACACTTTTCTAAGCAACATCTCTGCCGCCACAAAGGAAGTAGATTACCTGCTATAATCCATCTTTTAGTACGTTCCTCAGTATAATTGGAGCAAAAAGCAATAAGACCTCATACCTCAGCCATCATTTGCTCGCCATTCTTCAGCCAGCTGTAGGATGGTTTTGGCTTTCCATTGGCCTTACACTCCCAGAAGAGGTTCTCCTCAATGGACGTGGCTGTGTCTGTTATTGTCTGGAGCCACTGAGGTTTAGCTTGAAATAAAAAAAGACGAGAGGATTATTTGCTCAAACATGTGTTTTGATTATTAATGGCCTGGACACATACAGAGAGGTATCAGGCTTTGTAATGTCGTAACAGCAGCCTTTTTCATTATTTGTGTGCTGCACTTTTAACACAGTTATCAACATAAAAAAGATTATGGATTAAGGGTGGAAGGAAATCTCGAGCCCCAAGATCTCACAGTTTTAGTACAGGAATGTAATCCTTGTCAGTGTGGAGTCTGTTTCTTATCTAGTTGTCTGCATGTGATTTAACCAGTGAAATAAGTGTGTAGTATTGATTGGAGCCCGGATCATGAAGGTGCTTTAAACTACACTGTTGTATCTGTGTTTGAGACTTTTTATTATTTCGAAAAAAAAGAAAGGTCCCCTATTGTGTTGAAAGAGTTAACAAAAAAACATTTTTTTAGAGCAGTGTGACAGTTCTCGGTAACAAAAGCATTATATAAGTCTTCACCACTTTTAAACAATGAGTGAAGCATTTAAGGTACTGTTGATCTGTCTTTTTTTTTTTTTTTTTTTTAGGAAATTTCTTGAAAAAAAGGAATGGTGAGAGTGACAAGGAAGATACGGCAGATTTCTAAGGACTAGCCAACCGTTAGCCGCTGACAACAACAAAGCTGCCAGCTGCTTCGGATCTTCCTTTCAGGCTCTAAAGTAAAGGGCTGTTTCACAATTGAAAAAATAAAACAATCAAATCTGAACTGAGTGATTTTACATTGAACAGACATCCTCTGGGGATTTATCAAACCATTTTTGTATTTGTGAAAACCCACAATTTTAGCTTTTCGGTGTTCTTTTGGCAATAGGACCATCTTAGAATTTCACAAGATAAAAACAAACAAAAAATAACTTAGATATGGATTAGTCAAACCTGGACTACATTAATTATAGATGTCTGAAATATATAGAATTCAGATTTTTTTCCAAAGTCATAGATTAATAGATACATTAATTGTCTTAATGTACATTTATTGTCTTATATTAATATTTTAATTTACTCTAGTTTCAATGTAAGTCAGTTGACTTAAAGGGGTGTGACGCTAAATTTAGCTCCTGAAGCGAGATGATAAAAGATATTGGGTCTACAAGAATGAGTGAAGACTTTCCGATGGTTTTACTAATTTACATTTGTTCATGTTTTGTTCCCCCCACAAACACAATAATTCATTCTAAGGAGGTTCTAATGCTTTAAAACATTGTTTTGGTATTCTTGTTACACCCCAGGGTGATGTACAGTATATTAGAATTTTAAATAATTGCATCAAATTTAAAGACAGACATCATCTCAGTAACTTGGAGTCCGATTAAACAAAGTTGATTTCAATCCAATTATGTTAAAAAGGTAGACAATTTTTATTCAGATGTTTTCTGATTTCAATAAATTCACCCCAATTACAATTCTGCCTTCAAGATGCAAAGCTTATGAAAGAAAATATCTACAGAAATGTATGCCTACATGTAGAGAAACACAACGGTTTGTCTGCAAGAATATTGTTTTTAACTTTCGTCCCCCTGCCGTTTACTCACAACTGTCTCTCTTACCGTGGTAAGAAATGCGACCCCGAGCTGCATTTTTGCCCCGCCGGTTCTCTGCTATACATTCATAGGTCCCTGCATCTTCCTGCTGAAAATTAGGGATTTCAAGGACGGCATTTGAATTCTTCATTTTGACTTTGCTGGGAAAAGGGACACCACTAGTTCTCCTCCAGCTTATTTCCGGGACAGGGCTGCAAGATGAAAAAAAAGAAAAGGAACAAAAGTTGCCAGGCTTTCAGCTCCCAGTCGCAGTGATCAAAGTGTGATTCAATGCAGAAGGAAAGTAGATGAGACCGGGGCTTTGTGAATGTCTTTTTTCAAAGAGTGGGCACCCACATTTCACATGCTCTGTAAGGAACTTTCATTTATACAGATTTATTTTTAGGCTGTCACCTACTCAACAATATATTGCTAAATCAGAGAATCCATATATGCTATTATTTGTTTATATAGCTCTCATTTATGTTGGGAATGAATCAACAGTTTATGTAATATACAATATAAAGCTGACTTACTTTCCCAGAGCAAAGCATTCCAGTTTAACCACCGATTCTTTTGCAGCGGGAACTGAATCGGGAAAATGAACTTCGATTTTGGGCTCATATTCGCCCATTACACCTAAAAAACAGAGAGAGCAACAGACAACAAGCTTTTTATAGCATAGGCAGACATTGCACTGCGTCTATCTGGATCAGAGTCACAGAGAACTCATAGAGTGGGACAGCTAACACAAAAAGTCTTTATGGGTATGTATCAAAGTGACCACTGAAGGGCTTATAAAGGAGGGAAGAAATAAGAGGCGGGTCATAAAAGATTCAGAGAACACATCATGGCATAGATTATCTTGGTGGAGATTACTTGCAGAGATTTATGAATGCAACTTCATTTAGGACTTTATTTATATTCACATTCCTGGGATGGGCCACACACTTCTTTGCAAATCCAGCAGCATACCCTTTGTTATTACCAGCTTTAGTCCCGGTGCCCGGGAGCAAGAGCAACCTTGGTGTCCTGTCAATGCGTTTACATTAAAAACCAGAATGGACAGAGATAAATCAGAGTAGGTTTAATGTCAGCCTCAAAACTACTAATAAGTATTAATCTGCAGTGATTAAACATTAATAAATTGTGAAAACGATGTGGTATCAGCGGTTCTGTTGGGGTGTTGCACGTGTGGAAAGTCCACTGAGAACCAGATATAGATTTCTTAGTTTCTAGGTCATCAAAGCCTGCAGTGCCTATAAATGGCCGTACATCATTACTAAACATGCTGCAGGTGGTGGAAGATAAACATCAGCTATACAGATTTATTTATTTTTTTACTCTTGTTACACTTGTGCTTTTTTTATTTGCCCTGTTACATTCCTTCACTGTGGTAGACAGCAAAATGATATTTAGAATTTCCCACTACAGCTTTGGTTACTAGCTTCTTAGTGAAGATTGTCTGCTTTGCATCAAAACAATGATTTGAAATATAACTCAGTTTATAGCTCTGATGTTTCCAACTAGTCAGGGTCACATTACAGAAGTAAACTGAAGTGAAATATAAAATAAGTTCTTAGTAGCTACTACAGGGATGACAGCGGCGACAAAGCTAGGAGTTTGTCCTGTAACCGGTGGGTTGCTGGTTCAAACTCTGCTCCCACCGTCTCAGTCCAGTGACTGAGACGGTTGGGCACAATGACTGCTGCCGGTGGTCAGAGGTCCTGGTGGCAGTGATTGTTTGGTAGCCTTGCTTCTGTAAGTCTGCCCCAGGACAGCTGTGGCTACAATGTAGCTCACCAGCATCAGCGCGTGAATAAATGGGTGACTGACCAAATATAGTCACACATTCAGTCAGTCGGAGTGAGAATCTGTGAGGCGCTTTAGGATCCTCAGGACTTGAAAAAAACGCTATATTTTACAAGTACAACATGCTGCTTCTACACTGATGCAGCCATAATCATATTTTATTATCTTGGACCATGTGTCTGTGGGTTACCAATATCAAGGCGTAACATTTTAAACAGTTATAACTTTAAAACCAAACAAAAAAATATAAATGATACCATTCCAGCGATTTAAAGCCCTTTGAATGAGATACCAAAGAAATTGCTCAACAGCACATTGCTGGTCAGCTGGCTGGTTAAGCTTCTAAAGGAAAGACAGTTACGGCTATTTGGATTTATTTTAAATCAGTAAAAACAGCATGTATCAAAAGCAATATAACCACTGATTAATATCACAAAGAACAGCATCAAAACTGTATTAATGAATGTGTTATATTAGCAGTAGTAGGAATAAAATGCTTTCAGATTCAATATTTAATGATTCAGCGCAGGCTTGGGCCAATCGTTAGCTTTGGACTCCGTGACTCGTTTGGATTTAAACAAAATCCAGACACTCTGGCTACGTTCACACTGCAGGCCTTGATGCTCAATTCCGATTTTTTTGTGAAATCGAATTTTTTTGCGTGTCCGTTCACACTTCCAAATATATGCGACTTGTATGTGATCTCTGTGTGAACTGCATTCATGCAACTTAAGTGTCCCGCATGCGCTGTAGAGGATACGCGATGACGTCACACATAGCAAGCGTGCTCAGTGTTTGCAGAAGTAAACATGGTTCGTAATGCTTCAGCGTATCTTACGTTCTTTAAGTTCTTCTCCAGCCGGAGCCAGCACATTACCGCCGCAAGCTTTTTAAGAAGATCGAAACGAAAGAGCCAGATTTTTGGCAATGGCGTTTTGTGCGGCAGTAACGTCCGTACAGAGAAACGTGTGGGTGCGGAGTCGAAGCCAGGAATGGTGGGATAGCGAGGTGAGCGGCTTTACTGATACGGATTTCATTCACAATTTTCGAATGACAAAGGCAGCCTTTATGTGCGTCTGAATGGATCTCTTTAGCGCTCTCACGTAAAAACACACATCTTCGGCGGCCATAGCAGCGAGTAAACGCGTTGCCGTGGGGCTGTATTGGCTTGCAACAGGTGCTTGTTACCGTATCAATAATAAGTATCAATGACATGTAGGTCGGATGAATGCGACCTGGCCGTACAGACACAGGTCGCATTTGAAAAGATCAGATACATATCGGATTCAGGACCACATATCCAAGTGGCCTGTATTTTAATTATATTTGCAGTTTTATTTAAAAATAAACAGGTAGTCAAAAGCTATGCTGAGTGAAAAGTTGTAAGTGAAAGAGAAAATGAGAAGCAAACTTGAGTTAATTAACTTATTTGGAAAATCTAAGAATGAAATGTGTTATGCAGTTTTTCCCCATAAAACAATAGTACCATACGTATCAGGGAAGGCTAAAAACCAAAGTGGACTCTTACTGTTCTAAAATAGCTCTAATTAATATTTAAAAAAATCAGTTCGTACTTTAGCGTTAAGAAGTGTGAGAAAATACAATTTTACTGATTTTTGCACATTTTAACTTTTATATCAGGCATGTTGTACATGCTCCATTCTCAGTATGTTTCACACAGGTTTATTGGTGGCACATCGCTCCTTTCCTCTTTTAACCATGTATATAACTATTGGATTTTTTGGTACATAACTGCTCATTGCAAACATGACATTTAGTTTCAAAGATCGCTATGATGACTAAATTTGCTTTAGTTTTATGCTAAATGAAGACACCAAGAGAGTCAAAAATTATAAACTGTCCTGCAATTAATATATTGGAGACTGAAGATAGGAGGGAAAAAAATCCATCAATATGTGAAATATTTAACAAATTAACTTAAAAATAGAGTAATAAACACAAACTAAGAAGAGTGTGTCTTTAACAAGTTTACCATCACTCCTGAGGACCAGAGGTGTTGGAGAGCTGAGCACCTTCTGCTTCGTGACAGTGTTGTTAACCACACAGGTGTAGTTGCCCACATCTGAGGGCTCAACTTTGGCTATGTACAGGCTGCCGGTCTCCTGAGAGATGAATCTTCGGCTGTCTTGTTGGACGGAGTACGGGTATTCATTGAAGATCCATGCAAATGTCAGCTCTAGAGCACAGAGAAAAAACAGTTTAGTGCAGCGTATAGTGCAGAGTATAGATACAGATGAAATAGCTGAATCAAAAGAACTCTTCTTTGGCCTCATGTTAACATATCTCATTATTTACATCCCCTTATGTAAGTATCTTTCGAAGAAGATACCAAGAACGCAGAAAAAAACAACAGGAGACCAGAGGAAAGGGAGCGAAACAAACTGGATTACAGCACGTCAGTGGTCCTCCCCTGACACATGGCCTCCATTCTCCGGGTCCCTGAGCGACTTAGTTTAAGGGCATCACGAATGAACCAAAGGATTGAGAGCTGAATGGATTGACATACAGATTTAAGAACACGCTGTCATTTCTTTTCACAAGCTACAGGCCTGCCATAAGAGAGGAAAGACCTGTCATGAAGAATTACAGTGTCATTTTCCAGAGCCCCCACACGAGAAAGGAGGTGCTTCATGCAATCTTCCACCTCAGGCCTGAGGGTGGCAGGATGGGGGCGGTGCCAGAGCCAAAAGGTGTATGCAATGACTGTCAATCATGTCCAACACCACCCGAGGGGTGCGAGCCACTTGGCTTTTGACCGGCTGCCGCGCCCGTGCTGAGCGCAGCGATGCACATACAAAGCTGCTTCTGATTAGGCAAGCAGGAGCCATATATCTCAGAGTCAGCATAACCCCGGCCTGAACTGGGCAGCCGTAATGAGCAGTGATAGAACTCTGCACAGCAATTCTTCGTCGAGTGCTGACTGAAGTAACGCACAAATACTTGTATGCAGAAAAAGTGCAAAAGGCTTCCTTTTTTCCAAGTAAACAAAAACAAAATACACTTTGGACGACAGAAGCAGTACAATAACAATTACTTTTCTATTGCATTTCATTTTTCACATCTGGGTGGTGTGATATTGCATGTGCTGGCAAACGAGAAAGCCTTTTCACAATTCAGGGTCAATCAAGCGTAATGAAAACCCAAAGAAACGTCTCATGCTGTAGGTGTCTAATACAGTTCAGTGGAGTGCAAGGTTATGAGGCACGTCGGTGCTTTTAAATTTGAGAGTGGAAAGGAAAAAAGGGATTAAAACGAGGGAGAGGAGAGAGAGAAAGAGAGAGAGAGAGGCAGCGGGGAGGTTACGGAGGTATCACGACGGCTTGGACTGCTTTTCTTCCATTCACTTTTCGAGAATGTGGTAAAACACAAAAGCACTACAGTTACAGCACCCTGCCGTGCATAAGCCTGTGTCAGAGAGGGAAGCTGTCAAACTGTATTTCACACAGAGTACTCTGACCCATTATCCCAAAGACCAGCTGTACAATGCACTGCGACAAACTGTTCTCTTGTGAGAGAAATTGGTTGTTCCAGTGTGCAAGCTATTGTATCAAGAGGTTGACAAGGTAGGCAGCAGCCATTGTAGCTGTCCTCGGTTTTCTGTAGATATGCAGAGTGGTGGTGGGGGGTGGGGGGGTGCTGACTGCAACTTAATCTTTTATTTGTAGCCTCTCATTTATAGAACAGAGTCTCAGATTGTCTCATGAACAGCATCTGTTCTGAAATGTTTGTGGTATAGGTCTACAGCCAAGAGCTCTGTGCTCTTTGGCATTAAGAGTGTGCAGTGTCTTGTGAATGATGTGTGGCCCTTGAACTGTGTTACATTTTGTCAAGTTATAGCCCCAATCATCTGAAGTGTTTTCTCTGAATTCTATGCAATGGACCAACTTAAAGTAACACATTGTTTTGAAATGGCCACATATAAAAACAGTTCCACAGTAGCGCTTTGACTGTATTTAGGATTGTAGTCCTGCTGGAAAGTGAACCTCTGCTCCAATTTCAAGTCTTTTGATGTTTCTAACAGGATTGCCCTTTTTTTAGCTCTATCCATCAACCATCTGTTCCTGCTGAAAAAAAACCAAGGCTACTGCATGATAAACCCACCGCCATGTTTCACCGTAGAGATGATGTGTTCATGGTGTGAGCTTTCCTCAGCATATAGGATGAAAAGTTTCATTTTGGTCTCATCTGGCCACAGAATTCAGTTCCACATATTAGCTGATATACCCATGCAAAGCTTGCGGTGAACTTTATTTGGGGCTTCTAATGGTTTTCTTATAACAATTGCTGTAATAAAGTCCGTGCCCATATTCACAAAGATTCCTAAGACTAAAAGTAGCTCTTAGTGATGTCATTTTAGGAAAAATCTTAGAATTTCCAGAATTCTAATATTTTTCTTAGAATTTTACCTCAATACAATAAAATTTATTCACAAAGCATCTTAGGCCTTAAGAAAGCTTCTAAAGCGACTAAATGTTAGGAGCAATGAGGAGGATTTTTACAAGGCTAAAAGTGTTTCAAGCACCTAAACAGTGGAGGAATGAGCACATAAACTTCTAAAACAATCAATTAATATAAGACAAACTTTATCATCCCCATAGGGGGAAATTAATTAGTTTCAGTGACCAGAGGGGTTAAGGCAGCTCTACCTTGAAGATAAATAAATAATAGGTAAAATGTTGGATAATTATGAATAAAAAGAAGAGAAATCTACAAAAAAATATATATGGAGGTGAGAAAGTATCTTCTTTATTGCATAAAGTCAGTAGCCTAATATGTCCTCTAGAACAGTGATTCTTAACCATAGGGCCGCGGCCCAAAGTTGGGCCGCCAGCGCCCCCTTGTGGGCCGCAAAAATCTTTCAGTTTTGCACCTGTGGGCCGCAAGGGCCGTGGGACTGCGTGCAGCTTTCAACCATGTGGTGGCGGTAATGCATCACTCGGTTGTTTAAAAAGCGCCAATACACAGAGAATGGCGTACCTACACTCCAGTATAGTAGATGGCGATAATACATCTAAACGTTAGATGTCACCCGCCAGTAAAAATCAGAAGAAGAAGAAGAAGAAGAAGAATGGCGTACCGCGCACGTGACGTCACCATCTCATGAGCAACGCCCCTTGCCGCTAAGGTAGGGCAAACAGTGTGAGAGTGCACGTAGCAACCAGCCATTACACATACAACGATATGACCGACGGTACGGTAAGTCGATGTTTTTCTCCTGCTCGGCGTTCATGGCGCAGTTTTTTTTCTGTTTGTAGTCACTGTCCAGGAATCGGTATAAATTGTCCGGCCCGCCGAACAATTTAGTCCGGTCCGGTGGCCAAATGCATTATCATTATCCAACGGCTGTATCTCCTCGCTGCATCGACCGGTCTGCACCAGATTTGTTGTGAGTCATGGGGGAGGGCTGCCGAACGCGTTCGTGTGAATCGCCCGGTGGACGGGTCGGGAAAATGCGTGACAGCAACTGCGGTGGGGGGCGGCCGGCGGTGCGCAAACTCTGCCGGCCAGCTGGCCGGCCGGCACCGCAGCGGTGGCCAATAGGCCGGAGCGGCGCTTGGCTGCGAGGGCCGATCAACGCCGCTTTCGGCTTTAACATCCTTCATATGTGGCCTATCAGCGTACCTCGAGTCGCTGTTGCACGTTCCATAACAACAATGTTTAAAAACCATGGTTAGGAGACGTCTTCGACTTAGAAAAAGCGGCAGTTTTACTGAGTAAAACCAAGGGTAACGTACAGCGAAAGAGTGGAGGAAAACGCATATTTGCCCTACCTCGTACCACGTGATATGACGTCACGTTCTAAAAATAGCTCGCTCGCGGTACGCCATTAGACTGTCTACTTCGCAGCAAAAATCAATAGTATGAACCTGCAGGGTCGGAGGCAGCATTCTCAGGACAGCACTCTCAGGACCCTAGGTTTTTGTGACAGCGCCACCGCAGGGTCGGAGGCTTCTAAAAATACTTCATCCGTTAGCTAAAAGTTAGCTCACAGTAGTAAAAGGTGAGAGCTAGCGGACTTTTACATTGGATTACCCTTCTCGCAAAAATGGATACGTTTTTAAAAAGAAAAAATGAAGACGAACGTCCTGCCGACACCCCCACCCAAAAGACAAAGTTTTTGCGGAAATACAATCTCGACTTCATTAAATATGGTTTCGTAAATGGAGGAACAGAGGCAGTGCCAAAAGCCCAGTGTGTGGAGTGTGGGCTAATGCTGTCCAACAAAGCTCTCAAGCCCTCAAAACTACAGCGGCATCTAGAGACCAAGCACCCGATGCTCGTGGGAAAGCCGGTGGAATATTTTAGGAGGAAGGAAATTGGGCTGCAGATGCAGAAAAGGTTTGTCATGTCACTGACAAGCAACTCTAAATGTGCATTGAAAGCCAGCTACCTCGTAGCCAGACGTGTGGCACAGAGTAAGAAAGCATTCACCATAGCGGAGGAGTTGGTTCTGCCTGCCGCTGTTGATATGTGCCGTGAGCTAATCGGAGAGGCCGCCGCAAAAAAGCTGCTGACCATCCCACTCTCTAACGACACTGTGAGTCATCGTATCGCGGACATGGCCTCAGACATACAGCATCAAATTACAGAAAGAATAAAAAGTAGCCCTTTTTTTCTTTCCAATTAGACGAGTCCACGGATGTCACGAATGCTGCACTGCTGCTAATTTTTGTTCGCTATCGCTGGGACAGTAGTTTGCACAAAGACATACTGTTTTGTGGAGAGCTACCAACACAAACTACGGCTCAGGAATGTTTCCGCTGCATGGATAACTACTTCACTGAGAACGGCCTGGACTGGCAGAACTGTGTCGGGGTGTGCAGTGATGGTGCAGCATCAATGACTGGCAAGCATCATGGTGTCATTGCACAGATACTTGATCGTGCACCAGAAGCTAAATGGACACACTGTTTTCTCCACCGTGAAAGCCTTGCAGCAAAACAGATGTCACCAGATCTCCACCAGGTGATGGATGTAAGTGTGAAAACCATAAACTTTATTAAAAGCAATGCTGTGAACTCCAGATGTTTTGCTAAGCTTTGTGAGGACATAGAAGCAGATCATGTCCAGCTGCTATATCACAGTGAAGTCAGATGGCTCTCAAGAGGACTGGTCCTCAATCGTTTGTTTGAACTGAGGAATGAGGTGTTCTCTTTTCTCACTGAGAAAAAATCTCATCTTGCACATTACTATGCTGACACAATGTTCACAGCAAAACTTGCCTACCTCTGTGACATTTTTTCACTACTGAACCAACTGAACACCTCACTTCAACAAAGAAACAGCAACATATTTTGTGTTGCAGACAAAGTTGAAGCTTTCAAGAGGAAACTTGCTTTGTGGACCAAGAGGGCCCAGGAAAAGAGGATGGACATGTTTCCACTTTTGTCTGACATTTTGGAAAACTCCATTTTGGAAGACTCAGTCTCCCAGCACCTCTCCCAACTGGCAGAGAAATTTGGTGACTACTTTCCTGAGGATCCCAGAGAGGGAAACATGTGGATTGTGGACCCATTTTCAGTGGATTCCACTGTAAATGATGTTGCTTTGCCCTCACACCTGGAATCCCAGCTTCTGGAAGTTTCTACTGACAGCACTTTAAAGCTGCAGTGGGGCAAACTGGACCTGGGCTCCTTCTGGATTGCTGCCTCAAAGGAGTACCCATGTCTTGCACTGAGGGCTGTGAAACTCCTTCTCCCATTCACAACTACGTACCTGTGTGAATCAGGATTCTCCATTGTGGCCACAACTAAGACCAAAGCCCGAAACAGACTCAGAGCAACTCTGGAGGCTACTCTGAGAGTGAGCCTTTCTCCCATTCCACCCAGACTGGATCTGATTATGTCTCAGAGGCAGGCCCAAGTGTCTCATTAAGAGGTGAAGATAAAAGGGAGTTGTATTATTGTTGTTAATTGTTATTATTTGTGTCATTGTTCATTTGTCACAGATATAAAGATTCTTCTGGTTCTGCCATGCAAAAATGGAGACTGCTGAAGCAATTTTACAATGGCTTTGCAGATTATAAGGCTATAGTTTCATTTGCACTTTAATTTAATTTAGTTTATTTATATTTATAGATTTATATTATTTGAATGCATTTATTTTATCTCCCCCTTTTTATTGATTTCATGATTTATTTAAATATATATATATATATCTTATTTATTTGATTAATTTAAAGTAAAAATCCTACTATTGGTCGTTTTTTATTATGATTAAAAAGCCTGAATTGATCCTTGAAATTTTTTCTTATCACAGCTTGATTTTGTCCATGAATTATCAGCCTGTTCGGTGTCTTGATGTATGTGTGCAGGTTTATGTAAACGTTTAATAAAAGTTTTTGTGATGATCCCCTTTTATCATGTCATTTTATTAGACAATTTTTTTGCTTGTTAAACAATAAGTGGATTTGGTTTATTATTGAATACAAATCAAACTGTACAGTGTTAATATTTAATGGGCCCCGGGCCACTTTGTACTATAAAAATTGGGCCTCAAGGTCGAAAAGGTTAAGAACCCCTGCTCTAGAAGTTCGTTTGTGTGATGCCATCTCCTCGCTTTTGATTGCAGCAGCACTCCTCACGTTCAAGGCTGGTGCGTAAAAGCGGCAAGATACACAGAGAAAAAGATGCGTTGATCTGTGGCAATACGTTTCAAAGTCCATGTATTTGTGTCGTGATCCAGGGACCGATTTACTTTTCAACACTCCTCTATTCTCCTCCCAGAGCTGACTGGACAGATGTCCATGTGTTGCTGTTTGTTTCTTTCCATTTTTAGGAAATAGATAGGTAAGTGCCCATTAATATCAAATAGATGAAGTCGTAAAATGACTGGCAAGTAAACATAACAATAAGCAAATCAAAATAATGATGAGGATGTGAATAAGGTGTGTTCAAACATCATGATGTTGTGTGACAATCAATTAGTTTTGATTTTAATCCAGTCCAATTGGTTGATTTCCTTACTTTGAAAGGGTCAAATTTGTGGTTATTTTTTCTTGTACTATCAACCAATCATAGCTCTTAAAAGACAGCATCACACGTAGCAACAGGGTCAACCACACCTCCTCGATAAGATAAAAATCTCAGTCATTTCCTTAATCAGAGTTGATCTCAGCAGCGATCTGAATTTCTCTCAAGCTATAACTCCTAGGTAGGAATTTTTAGGCTAAAATAGGAGCTCTCTGAGAATCTTTGTGAATACGGGCACAGATTTGCAAAGTGCAGCTTACCTATAGCTTTATGTGTAGATTAGCTAAATCTACAAATGATTCTGCACAAAGTACAGTCAGGTATAAGTCCATGATGCAGAACCATTGCCGTTTTAGTCTCTTTGTACACATGTGATTATTTCAATTTGTTTTATTAGCATTTTTTATTTTTATTTGATTGCTTCTTTCTTTCATTATTCATTTATTTGTTTGTATGGCTGTTAATATGGACCTATTTGTATCTTTAATAAAGTGATGAATATGATGATGTTGATGATGAATATGATGAATATGATAGTTGTCCTGTTGACAAATGGCCTCCTTGCTGTGTTGTTTGACAATGGACTGAACTATTTTCTGTGAGGTTTTCTGTTCCTTGGTTGTTATAAAGATGTGTGTTCACTAATGGTCTTTAATACAGCTCTCACAGCTTTGTAAGAATGTTGTTTATTATCATTTGTTGAAGGCAAATGGTTACATTAGATTTTATTTAGTGATAGAGTAAAGAAGGCGGAACAGAAATGCATGGGAAACATGTGAAAACCATATATCCCTTTTCTTCTGTTCTACAATTATGCACACATGTCTGTTGATCTATTACATAAGAAGCCTATAAAATACATGAATTAATTTGCAAGGCAGTGTGAACAGTGAAGAGGCAGCTAATTCCAACCTTGTAGCACTGAATCTCATTAATTAACATTTCTGCAAACCTTAAGTTACAAAGTGACAGGTTGTTGTTGTGGGCAGCATGTTTTTTTTATTTCCCCAATGCAATTCTTTTGTGATCAGAAGGTTTTTTTTCACGGAATAAGCAGATCAATACATTGTGCTAATTAGCTAACTTTAGAAGTGCTGTTTGTCTGCCTGTGGTTTTGTCACATTTTCACAGCACCTAGCTACCTGTTTCCTACTTTCCAGCCTTTGTACTTTGATAAGTGCCTGTTTACTTACATTACAACATTTTAACATGCAAACCTTGCGACCAGAATAAGCAAATAAAACTAATTATTTAATCTCAAATTGAATAACATGTGTCTTTAATTAGAATAAAAAGGAAAAAAAGACATAGACATAGAAAAAAGACATGAAAGACATTCAAACATTTCACTAAAAGTCCTTGTATTGAGATGTTATTCTGGCTATATGGAGCCTAAAATAACATATTTCTGCTCCTCCCACAACTATTGCTGTGCATTGCTGTTCAGCTGGCTGGACAAAAGTCTCTCACACTTTTCCCTGTTCTCAAAACAGATAGCTTTGGCTGTTTGGAAATGTTCCTGGTCAAGACAAAAAGGACAGTCAGCGTGTGAAAAGCATGCGCTCAGTGTTTTTTTTTAAACTGCAGTTGGTAAAGTTAGCTACCAGAGCAGATAGTCCAACTAATAAACTAGAAAACATCAGTGTTTTATGCTGGTGTAACTGCATAAATGCCAAAATTGTATAATCTTATGCACAATTGAGATGTTTATTTAAACTATTATAGTTTTATGTTTGATAATCTCTATAGCAACAAACAACATTACTACAAAGGCAATATTCAGTATGTTCTATTTTTACACCAGCAGTAGCAATATCATCTATATTTACCTAAATATGGTAAATGTAAATACTGTAAAAGTGTAAATAAATACTGTGAAAGTTTAGAATTTTTACACACAGTTATCATACAGTGATAACTGGCTTATACTGGCTCATGCATAGTTACACATAAAACAGATGCTTTTTTTCATGCAATTTTGCTAAATAAAAAGGCAAATCCTTTGAGTATTTCTAAAATCAAAATACAGAACGACAGTTTGATATGGCAACGTTTACCTCCAGAATGTGGGGGGGCTCCACATAAAAGAACCACTCCTTGGCCCTCACGGACGTTGACTGCACTCCTCACCGACTGTGTTTTGAAGTTGTCAAGATCTGAGTCAAAAAAGATGGAAATTGAATTAGTCAGCCGCCTAACCTTAATCCTCAGCACCATAGCCCTGTATTTCCCATTGTGTATTTGTATAGTTTATTCATCTGGGCTTCTTTGAGAACGCTTTTGGAAATCAGGAACCCAGGTTTTCCCTAAACTCCCCTCACTGAAACACAGAGCGGAGGATTGAGACTTTAACGGGCCATCATTGATTGCCCTGTTGGCACCTCCTGACAGCAGCTGATAGTTCCAAAGGCGTCGGGGCGCTGATAAAATAGATGGACCTGCCTTGTTGATGTTTACTCCAGGAACACAGCAATTTAGGTTGCAATGAAGAGATAAAACTAAAATAGGATAAAATTAGCGAGGAGATAGGAAACACTGTGCAAGGACTGAGAGAACACGAGGGGAAATGCATGACAAATGACATTTTGCAGAGCCAGCAGCAATAAGTAACATCATTATTAAATGTGGTGTAATCTTGCACTTAAAAGCATTAGCTTCCCCATCAATACTCTCAGCACAATCTATTGCCTACAAATAAATGAGCATTTGCTGGCAGGTGGGGAAAAAACCCTCAAAACCTGGCATGATAAACCACCCCTGGCTTCATGACGGATGGAGGGAAGCTGCCGCAGCTCTGCTCCCTGTCTGCACCCTCTGGCTAACAGCCTGGAGTAAGCCTTCCAAACACAAACAAAAGAAAGTCAGTGTGACCGATAAGGGAAATTAGGAGAAGGAAGATTATGGAGAGAAGTGGGACAGAGTGCTGCTAAGATTAATGAGCAGCTCTCCGTTGACCGTGGCGGAATCAAACAGAACCAAGTCACGGCAGGATCGCGAGAGGCCACAGGAGGAGGTGACGGGCTTGAAACACAGACAGAGGTAACATCCCTCTGATCTCACCAGGCTGCCTTAATAAATACTGATTCTATCTCCTAACGGCATTTTTTGATTCTGAGGAGCAACGCAAAAGCAGGAGTCATACATAGCTGGTCTTATAGTGGCTGATAATCATAACAGCTACACCATTAAAAACAGGAGGAGGGGAATCAAAGCGCTTGCAATTGCTTAGCAGATGAGGAAAAGACGACTTGTTTGCCCAGATTGTGCAAATTTGCACAAAAAAGGGTAAAGATGTTGCCGGGCTCAGTGCTTGAGGGAGATAAACCTCCCTCTACTGTAGCCTCTGAACAGAAGAATAATGGGCTTCATGGGAGTCAGCTGACCACACACTGTAACTCTAAGAGCTAGAGGCCAAACTCACTATAGCTGCAGTGATTCCTTTGTAAGCAGAATCAATCTCTGCCATATAAGAATGGCTGGCCTACAGATTACAGAGGGAGGCTATCACAGTGCCAGGATGATTGGTCTGGGCAAGGGCGCCAGTGCACAGACATCCCCTGGTATAATATATTGTATCCGGCAGAATTTGTAAGCAAAGATGTTTCTGAGGCACCACAGCACAACTCTAATAGAATATAAAACATGAATGTATCTGAAAAATTAAAATTATTTAAACTTAGTTAGGTTAATATTTTATACTGTTTGGACATTCTTTTAGCCCCACGGTAGTGCTGCACTACATTATAAAATCATGACGCCACAGCGATATCATTGGTAAAAAACTGTAAGACAAGACCAGCTGTGAGACATTTTCCATACAGTTGTCTTTCTAATGTGAGCTCCAACACTCTGTGACCTTTAGCATCTTGGACACCGTGAGACTCCACCCAACAGTCATGTCATGAATATCATTGCAAGAAAAATATGCATTCATGATGTGGAAGATATTAATGAGGGCTGTCAAAAACCATTATTTTAGTAATCGATTATTCTATCGATTATTCTGATGATTAATTGGGTAATCGCATAATAAATTTATACATTCTGCAGATTTTTTCACATAATTAGATAAGATCATTTTATGAGTAATAGAAATGAGAAAAGCTACTAGGTGAAATGCTAATTTGCAACTAATGCTATTGTTTTTTGAATAACAAGGATAAATCTTCAGCTTAAAAGTTCTAAGATCAAAATGTTAAAAGCTCAGCCCTTTCTGGTTGACTTAACATCAATACAGTGTTTGTGCCTTTGTAGTGAAAATGGTCACAAACAAAAAAATACATAATGTTTCACCTGCGCATTGCATCTTAGATTTTTTCAGATTAAAAAGCATAATTCTATTCATATAAAAAAGAACAGTTTAACTTAAGGGCTAAGATAAATTCTTAGTTTTTGTTGTCCACGAATAGACAACAAAAATAATTACACATTCATCAAAAAGGTAAACAGCTCTTTTAAATTCAGGCATAATAAATAATGCCTTTTTTTCAAACCATTCTTACCCATGTTTAACAAGAGAAATACCTTTACTGTCCCATCGCGGGGAAACTTGAGTGTGACAGTGGCAAAAACAGGTAAGCCTAGACACCAGACTTACACACAAGATGAATTAATATGAAAAAAGCTACATTTAAAGTTAAGCTGCACAGCAAAAGAGAAAGAAATGTGCTGTGCTTATTAATGCTTAATAGATTAATAAGGCATCTTCAGATAAAAATTAAGTGTTACAGTTAAAAATGTTGGAAAAAAACATCAGTCGATTTACAGAATGATGTAATATTTTTGTCAATCTTTTTTGTCGCACAAATTAACAACTGCAAAGACAGCCACTGGACAGAACCAGAACCACACTTTCCTCTAAATACAGTATATAGTTCTAATATGTCTCTGCAGGTTTTTAGTGGAACCTGCTGTTAAAGTTATTTTCATTCTGCAGTGAAGGAGCTCTGCTTTGCTGTTTCCAACATCTTTAAACTGCAGCAAGATGCTTTGTTTTCTCCTTTCCCTCATAGTTGTTTACAGGATAACCTGACAAAGTCACCCTCTACTCACAGCTGCACTCGCTGCACCCCTCTCTGTTTTCACATAATGGTATAGCCCTCACATTATTGGTCTTCTGGCCGCCATGTTGATCAATCAAAATAAACTCAGGCGAGAGAGGAAAGGTGTGTGTGTGTGGGGGGGGGGGGGGGCAGCGAATAAAAGCTCTAATCTTTACCATCTAGAAACTCAGTCGATGTCAGGCAGCTCACTGTGCAGTTTTATTTTCTGTTGAAGTGACCTCTGCTCGGCTTTTGCCCGTTGTCTCCATAGAGGATAACCACACTTGTCATCCATGTATTAGCAGGCTAGGCTGTCATTAGTGTTAGCTGCCTGTCCGGAGTGCGCTGAATAATTAAACAATGTAACGATGCTTCGAGGCAGATAATTTTGCCTCGATTAATTTTATGAATCGAGGTCCTTGAATCATTCAAGGAATCGTGACAGCCCCAATATTAACCAACAGTTACTGCATTCACATCAGTCTTTTGTGATATTAGTGTCACACACACTGCAATGACAATATAGGGATAGTGTGCATCTCTACCAAGTAATCAGGAATTTGACAAAGATGGAAAAGGCTGGATAGATAGAACATGGTAAAAAGCAAACATCTTAGCTACAACATTTGACTTATGAGCCCTTGAGTTTATAGCCTGAAATATATATATTTTTTTGCTTGTCCCCTCTTTCTGCATCAGTTATTACTGCACCTGCTAGTACCTTAATAGCTAAATATCAGATAAAACCTCATACTGTCAGGGGAGTGAATTCAAAGTTATAGGCCCATTAAGGTATGCAACCAACTGATGGAGAGTGGTTAAACTGTAATGCTTTTTGGAAGTGTCCTGATAGGAGTTCCATACAGGGATTCATGACCGTAAGGCCCCAGGGCCTACGGCTGAAAAATAAGCCCAGCTAATCAAGCCCTCCATGCTTGACTTTTTATATGAGGTGAACTGATGTGCTGGTTTGGGTTTTCGCCCACACATTGCACTGTGCATTATGACTAAACACCCTTGCCTTTGATGTGATTATTCTAAAAGTCCTTTGGTTAATTCTGATTACACGATAACAAAACACAACATGATAAATATCATCAACAAGGTGCAAGGAAAACAAGAAACCCAGAGGGGCGTATAGAGTGTCCCTTAATCATGATTAGCTTGGTTGGCATCTCTTTTCATAACAGAGCACACAAAAAGACAAAACTGAATTAACCGATCAGCAGATTGGACTATAAAACAAAGACTTCACAATAATAGAAAATAAATAAACAGTAGGAAAGAGAAAACATTGAAAAAATAATAATAACAAATACGCCATGTGAAAAGAAATACTACATTGGAGGGCTAGACAGACCAGTTGGATAGCTGAATAAGTACTGTTTAACTGCCTGTTTAAATAAAGTTGGTGAGGGGTCAAAAATTACAAACCAAAACTATGTTGCCTTATTGTTTATAGAATGACAAGACTTTCTCCTTCATCCTTTCCAAACAAGGCATCTTCTTCAGTCTTTTTGCAGTTGTTCTATCATGAATTTAACTTGATGGAATTTCTGGGTTTTATGTTGTTTTCCATGCATTCACTCAAATCCTAGAAAAAATGATCTAAAATCCTTTTTTCTAGTGACCAGTGTTTCTCACTTGAAAAATAATGGAGTTGAAATTGTTTGGAAAGAAGCACTACAAATCATTTAATTCAATTAAATCTTATTTATATAGTGCTAATTCACCACATGTCATCTCAAGGCACTTTACAAAGTCAAATTCAATCAAATCATGCAGACAGATCAGTCAAAAAGTTTCCTATCTAAGGAAATGCAGCAGATTACATTGAGTCTTGACAAGCAGCATTCACTCCTCCTGAAAGAGCGTAGAGCCACAGTGGACAGTCGTCTGCATTGTCCTTGGCTTTGCAGTAATCACCTAAGCATGCATCAATCACGTATGCATGAAGCATTCCTAAATTTATGAGTAGCAACATTTGATCTTAAGGTTCATGTTGATGCCCTTCCTCCTTAGCATCATATAAATACATCCCTCTATGCTCCATACCTAAATTTATGTTTGTCTGGTTAAGAAAACTGCTGTTCATACAACATATTAGTAAAAGGTGATAGATACAACTTTCTCATCAAAACAATTCATTTTCTAAAAATAATACATCCACAGGACATCTGGAGTGGTGCAGAATAAAAGTATTAATATTACTGAAAAACAAATATATATTATATAAATTTGCCCTGCGACAGACTGGCGACCTGTCCAGGGTGTACCCCGCCTCTCACCCATTGAAATGCTGGAGATACAGTCTAAGACTGACCCCGACACCTGCTCAGTTTCTTAGTATGCCACCCATGCCTTCATAGATTGTACTATCCTAAAGTGTAAATGGTAATCAGTGCAGTGTAACCCAGGGGCGATTTTAGGATCTGACCTTTAGGGGTGCTCAGCCCCCAGTGTTGACTGTGATTCCTGGCATGAACAACAGGCTTTCAATTTTTAGTCCAGATGTAAGATTCTTAGAGTTGACTAATTTTTGAGCTAAAGCTCGTAAACAAGCTACAATATAGGCCCATCTAAAAGCAGTGACAAACAGATTGAAATGTTTTCACGCGATAAAACCTTGTGCATTTGTAAAACCTGCATGATGGCAATAGTTAGACTAGTTATATTGATAAAAGTGAGGAATAATTTCCCTAAAGACAAAAAACTAACTTAGCTTTCTTGAAATTTAATTTTCTCAGCTTAACAGAGCAAAACATGGTAGCCCACAAAAACCTTTTGCTGCACAGTGTTGTCAGCTGGCTGAAAAAAGGGCTGATACTACCACACTTTCCTTATTGTCGTATTGCTTTGCTTACAAGAGAGACAAATTTAGTCTTCTGTCAAGCAAGTTGCTAATAAGTTAATAAATCCCTACACATTTCCTTTATGAATTTGCATACTGAACTTTGTCTTTTTTAATAGTCAGATTAAGAGAAATAGTTTCCTTATTAGGAAAAAAAACATACAGTTCAGATATAACTTTTCAGACAGGCATTCTGAATCCATGACTGCATCTACTGAGCTCATGTTTAGAAACAATTCATTAGAACAGCTGAAGCGCGTTGGACACAGATGCCACATGTGCAGAAAAGAATATAGCTGCAGATGTAAAATGCTCAAATAGAAATAGAGCGACTGTGGTTTGATTGGTTGAGTAGTTGTCTGGCAATCAGGAGGTTGTGGGTTTGATTCCAGTTTCCCCTTGCCACATGTCGATGTGTCCCTGGGCAAGGCACTTAAGCCCAAGTTGCCTACAGAGCTGCGTCTCGGTGTATAAATATGTGTGTGTTAGTTAGAGCGACTGGGTGAATGTGGCTATAGTGTACAGCGCTTTGCGTGGTCAGCATGACTGGAAAAGCGCTATATAAGTTCAGTCTATTTACCATTTATCCGAATAGCTGCGCTCTGCTTTTTTTTTAGCAACTAAAAATATCTGTGGTCCCATCATGGTCTGATTGTGAAACAAAGATGCAAGGGCGTAGGTTTGATTTGAACTTTAGTAGGGACACCTACAAACAAACCTTCCCTCATCTGACGTCATTGGTACTACGCAATATGCATCCTCCTATTTTTTTATGCTTGACTTGAGCGTCAGGGTGCGTTTCGCCTGTCTAAAGAGAAAAGCAGTATTTCACACACTAGATGCTGTTTGTTAATGTTAAAGCATCACCGGATCTGATGAATGTCGAATTGGGACTTTTTTCCATTTGAACTAACAGCAACAGAGACAAACGGTAAATATGTGCCTATTAAACCAAACATAGTCACAATATGTCTGTTGTCTATCCTGTATTTTCTTTTGAAGATATAGAAATGCACAGAGATAAACCCCACCCTTATTTTTTTATCTAAGATACTCTGTCTGCATCATAAAACACAGCAAAATTATACATTCAAGGGACTGCAAATAAATGTATTGTATTTACTCTGCACTGGAAGTAGAAGTGTAACTGACACTAACAGCATTTTAAATATTAAATTCAAACAACAAATGTACAACTGGGCTGTAGTTACTCTCTTTAGCCCATTTCATGTAATTTATCTTAACACTGCAAATACATTTCTTACACCATACATCTGAAGTGTAGATAACAGCTTCTCCTTATCTACATCCTCTCAGACAACTAATTATTTCCCTAACAATAGTGAGTTGTCAATGTTTACATGTGCAGTAAATCTTAATACATAAGCAGCATGGAGGCCCTAATACTGTACTTTCAGTAAGATGGGTGACACCAAGACTGAACTGTAACCTGAGTGGTTGTTCATTTCATCATTCAAATGCGAACAAATTAATATACTATTGATATATACTAGTACGACTATTAAAGAACAGCAGATTAAACTTTAAGATATGTAAAGGCCTATATTAAATTAATTTTGCGACCACATCAACAGATTAAATAATTTTTACTTTTTCGGTGTACCAAATTACCCTCGTAATGATGTAATATTTTATATTTTATACTACTGGACAGTGTGGAAATCTATGTACAACAAAACCAATGTAAATAGTGTTCCTCTGTTTTATTTGTCTTTATCCTAATTCTAGAAGTAGAAATAGTCAAATAAATAGCACTATTATTTTGTGGAATCCTAATCATGCTATTATTACTAAGCAAAAGTCTAAACAAAAAATAGTTGTTAAGGCGGCATCTAGTGTTCTTATACTGTATATTATGTAAAAGAAATAACACCTGCTATTTATACCTGAACTGCCTCGAAGGTTTGACAAAAAATGAAAGCAATAATAGCAACGAAATATTGGTAAAAGGGAAACCCTCACCTTTTCTTTTTCAGACGGCTGTGGCTAAGAATCAGAATTTTTAATAGCCTACAGTCTTTGTTTTTCCATCTTTCCAGCGGTCTTCAGAACTCCTGCCTGGCACAGAATATTTAGTTTTATAAAAGAGATTAGGTTTTTGTTGATAAAATATATTACACTTCAGAATTAAATGCTATTTTGAGATGCTAACGTTGGTTACTTACATTTCTCCAGTTCCACAAATCAAAACTCTCTCCTGCTTCTTTACAGAAAAGCGCTCAGCAGCTTTCACCTATTTTAGTGTAGATAATATTTAGTTTCTTAACTGGGACTAGTTTCGTAGCCTAGTATTAATTGTGGTAACTGCAGTATCCCAGTATGAATCAAAACCTCGCGCTCCAAGCACGAACGGACATGCATGCACACACACGCAATAGAAAACAGCCAATCAGGAAGAGGGAAGGCGGGATTTAAGGCAGCAAAACCAATGAGAGTGGAGTTAAACAGCACACAGCACAGTCTGGTATGCTGCAGATTTAAAGGGACAGGAAAGAAAAAGCAGGCAGTGGAGCTGCGCAATGCAGCGTTGAAATGACACCGTGGGAACGCCGAGCGCTTCAAACGGAGGCACTCCGGGCGAACCTGTGCATATACGCACGTCTGGCAGAGCCGAACCGACACGGAGGAATACTCTGAGTCAGTAATTTTTTAGGGGGGCTTCGATAAGATTTATGGGTGCTTGAGCACCCCTAAAAATGGCCTAAATACGCCACTGGTGTAACCGTTACTTAGATAATTTCCATGGCTTGTTTTTTTTTTCTCTTTTCCTCAGTTATGCTAATACTACCGGAAGTGGCAACCGGCTGTCAAACAGTACAATTGCAGGTTGGAACTAGAGCAGCCAAGCGTGACTGAGCCTTCTACTGGTTGGGAGGAGTTAAACTTGACGTCATTTGATAATAGCAATCAAATTGATCAAGGAAGTCCTGACTCTTTTTAGTAGGAATAAGCAGTGAAACGGGGACAACCCAGGATCACTTTGCACTTTTCCCCAATGGCACAACGAGGTGCTTAGCCGTTGCTAAGCAGCAGCTCCTCCAGCACGTGCCTGACAAGGTATGTAAACAGAACAGCATGGTATGCATGACATGTTGACCATTCACATAAGAAAATATCATTTGCCCGAGATGTAGCCATTTGTGTCAAAGAAAACGAAGAAAAGTCCCTCGATTAAACCTTGTTACTTCCAGAGGAGTGTGCACAAAGTTGAGGTGCGTGTTTCGTCGAGTGCATGTCAAGGGTTTCTCTTTGGAGAACAAAAAAAGAGTGGGGGTGGGGCTTACAGTTCAAACTAAATTGTTCTCCTCACTCACGGTTCAAATTTATACAGGATCAGGTATAGTTCTTTTAAAGATGGGCAGGAAATGCCAGAATGACATAAATATGTTGCCACTCTGTATTTGCAGATAAATTACGCGTATAAAAGATGTTGCCTGAGAGCTTGACATTGACATGACATGATGGTTCTTTCAGTAGTTTAATAATAGGTTTGTACGGCTCCTCCATCCTCCTCCCACTCACAAGCTGCTGCAGATATCATGTGCCATGTGACAAGTGTCATGTTTATCAACAAAACTCTGGGATTTTTGCACAGTAGCTAAAGTACTGTTGAAAGGATTGTAAATCCAGTCATTATGATGTGTTGACACATCAGCAGCTTTACTGACGGAGCCAAGCAACAAAACAAACAAGAAAACACACACAGAGCAGGTGACCTGATAGGCAATTACTCTCTAGTTCCACACCTCACACTGGCTGTGTTCACCATATGAGAGCATTCGGTCCCCACACACAACAGTTTCACAGGTATGCCCTCCTTTGATCACTTTGATGGCAACCATTGGAGACCAGGAGCTACAATCAAGATGTCCAAAGCACAGAGCCATCACAGTTTGGACCCAGAAGGGGTAGTGCATGAATGCTGCCATTCTTCGGTACCCAACATTTTTTTTTTTTTAACAGATATGCTTCATAATACAAAGCGTTTGTAAAGATGTGCCAACAAATAGGATGGTGACTAGAATCGGAAAACTTCAAACTTAACCCACGAGGTAAAAATCAAATAGCAGAGATGGAGAAGGCAGAGAAATTAAAAGAGCTTCTCAAAAGAAAACTGTTTTTAACGACGTGTAAATCGGTAGGGCTGCAAGACAGCTCGATTTTCAGCATATAACAGGATGGTTGAACCACCAAGAGCAAAGTTGTTATCAGGCTTTTGTCTTTCCATTTTTGATGGAATATTGTAGATTGAGAAATGTTGGCATTCTTTTGGAAACATCATAGTTGTGATAAGGGTCTGCATTCTCCAGGCAGCACACACACACGGACGGCTGTTAACGCGTCCTTATATCATCAGTGCCAAATAAAAGATGATAAAGACAGCTTAAAATGTCAGCTTACTAATCGTTTTCTATTTGTTCTAAAATAAAGGGTTTTTTTTACATTTACAGCTTCTCTTAATATAAAAATTTAATAATGGCCTTGGCAGAGAAGGTGGCATTTGAATGTCCTTGTTATAAAGCAGTTTTATTGAGAAATCAGACTCATCTGTGATCTATATCAGCATGTCAAAGATAACACCCGGGCAGTGGAAAACGGCTATAAAACTCTGACCCATGCATCTCTAAGTATCATTTTCATACTTTTTCCTCAGTCAAACGTGGTCCTAATAGGAAAAAAAGGATAAAAAATACTTATTTAGGTATTTTACAAACATAAGTTAAATGTTCTACATTTAAAGAATCTGTACTTGGTTTAGAATAATTAAGTTCAACAAGAGTTATCAATCTTTAGATAAATCTTTGACAAACAAAAGTGTAATAGCCCTTTAGTATACCGCCAAACCTCAACATCATCAATTTTACCAACCTGCACTGCATGACCATATTTTCTCACAACCCTTACATTGTTCACAACACAGGGGGAGCATCAAATCACCATTTAACCTTTAATTGACACAATGATGCCCTGGGTAGGGAGCCCCGTTATCCAAATGAAAAAAATCTCCACAGTTTTAGACCTAATAGAAGTTGCTCAAATTCTCATGCTTGCCCTTTTTTGGCTTCTAAAACATAAACTTCTGAGACCTTTCTTTTGTTTTTGGCCCCTAATAGTCTTGGTAAAGACACAACCAAGGGTTAAATAGTCTGTTGTATTAAGCTTTCTAAAAACTAACTTTAAATTAAGAAACAATAAAAAGAAAGTATCTTATTACAAAGTTCAAGGAAAGCCCAGACACAGTCTGACCAGCCCCCCCCCCCCCCCCCCCCCCTCACCCCCCACCAACATCATCTACATTCCCAGACATAATCAATTTGGTGGCTGTGGCTCAAAGAAAGTGGATATTTCTTGATTGCCTTACTTGGTGATTTAGGTGATGACTGGTATGCTATAGAAATAATCTGGAGGGGGCCATGGCTGGTTTGACTGCAGCTGGATTTTCAGGCAAGGCACAGCAGCACTGGAGGAATGACATTTCTATCTCAGGGCAGTCGCCTCATTACACGGGAAAAACAGAGTATCAGCCTTGCTGATCTTTCGGGCCTCTCTTACCGTGCATTAGGCAAGACAATAAATGTCAAGCAGCTCTGCTCCTCAGCCAGTCCCCACAAGTGAGATTCATTACAGAGCTATAGGCATAATGGCAGTCCATCTCACGAGAGGAAGTGAAAGGCTCCCTATCCTTGGGACAAGATCAATAATCAGCAGGCTTGATCAAGAAAGGAGCGGTGCTTCTGTAGGGCTTGACTGGAAGGTAGAACCTCACTCCTTGGCATTACATCCCTTTTATGCAGCTGGCTGCCAGAGAAGCAGTCGACCTGTCACACTGTAACTTGCTCACAATCAGCCGTGTATATTACATCCAAAGACATATGTGGTGATAACCGTCCAAAGATACAAACACTTTTCAAGCATTAGTCGTGCCTGACTAAAGTCTAGATAACAGGAGCTTGAGCATAACTTGGCAAAATATGTGTCTGTTCGGACGTGGCAAGGAGGCTGTCAGAGTTTGAACCACTAATGAGAATCAATGGGGTACAGAGACAGTCAGAGGCTACCCCTGTGTTTGTTGTAGCTGACATTTCACTCAATTACCATGTCCCCTTGTGAAAATCTATTCCCAGGCAATCTAAATTAGAAATCGGAAGAGTAAATGGAAAGGAAAAAAAAAAGAGAAAACAAGTTCTGGGCCAAAAGCATATTACAGGCGTCAGGGTGACATACTGCAGATACAAAGAGATGCCAGGCTGTCATAGCTGTGTCAGAGCCCTGCCAGGAAAGTGTTAGCAAATGTAGCAGCACTTACATGCAAACTGGATGCTGGCTCTGCGGCTCAGAATGGTACCCCACGTGTTGAAAGCCGTACACTGGTACATCCCACTGTCTTGGTCCTTGTCCAGGTTCCTAATGATCAGGCTGCCCCCAGACATGTGACGCCGGTAGTCGCTCCCCAGATCAATGAGTGTTCCGTTTAGCGACCATCTGGAAAAACGCAAACACAATCAGTGGCTGAGCCCCCATGGAGATGAACGCTCAGTGTTTATCAGAGATCCATTTGATCGGTCTCCCTACAACATGCTGAGAGGATAAAAGGTGAGTAATAAGAGTATGGTCTGAAATTACAAGGGATGTGCAAACTGCCTTGGTACCAAGTTAGGCTGAAAGAAAATGCCACAGTGGACAATGCTGGATCCAATTAGTCTCAGTTCATTAAATTCACTGTCCAGCTGTTCTTAGGGGGGAAAAGTGCAGAGACCATCTCTGCTGTTATGACAATTTATTTATTTTTTCACCCCAGATGTAATTAGCTCCACAAGAGAAGTTGGTCTGGATTTGACCAATGGTTTGTGACTCAGAACCACTGTGAACAGTTGTGCCTGTGTTGGTCCTGATCATTTTATTTACCATTTTAATTTCCTCTGGGCTATTCCATGATCTTAATATTTAAGGATGTTGAAATGCACTGCTTCTCAGAATATTCAGTGTCAGAATTTCAATGTTTTTTGTTTAAAGCTTGGAATGACTAAATGTCAGATGGAATCAGAACCTTTGGAACCTCTGCCATGAATACCTTTTACAACCATTTTTAGCCCATAGGACACAATATAATCCTCTCCTCTATGTTACAATACTGAAGTATACACAGAGAAAGAGATCTTTGAACCTTCCTGTACATTGTCCAGTGACCTTGGTCCTCTCTCATGTGTCCTTCTTTTGATCTCACCTCACAAGCTTTCTAAAAAATCCAGGTCTGGCCATGGAAGGGATGATTGTGGCCCGATGAACTTGTTCTATCTTGATTCAGCTACATATTTGGGATTTTTATCCATCAGTTTGAGGGAAGCCCAACAAGGTTCCTATGATCCTTGGAAGAAAAACTTGCCCACAGTATCACAGATCCTCCACCACACTTAACAGTGGGCATGAACAACTTTTCCATATGTGTATCCTTCGTTGAATTGGGTTTAATACGATTCAATTTGAAAGACGACCTTGTGTTGTAATTTGTCTCTTTAGCTAAATTGTATTTCAATTAATAGAAACACATTTTTACAGTGTGCCACTATGGAAGCAAACATTTATGCAGTTTGTTACCAAAATGCGCCCCACTTCATGGTGTGTCACAAGAGTCTTGTTAAACGTGACAAGCTATATTAATCTTAAATTACTATAGTATTGAGACTATAGAGTTTGATCTCTTTCTTACAACTGATAAGTTTGGCATCAGAAATCTTAAATATTGCTCCACACTGTGAACCCTTTTAGTGCTTCTGATAGATGTTAAATCACCAACCACCAGAGAACCACCTACACAGGTAAAACCAGATGTTCACATACCCTGTATTAAACAAAACAAAAACTCACCATGTGTGAGCAAAGCAGACAATGTCCATCCTATTTTAGGTCAGGATTCCCAATTGTTTTTATTTCTATGGCTGAATAATTAATAAGAATTCTTTTTCAACTATCTGTGGAAAAGTGAAGATTATGATTTCATTGCTTTGTAAGCATCTAACAGATTAATTCACAACATTTGAGTATATTTGAGTCACACCTGTGAATGTGTGTTTAAAGGAAATACGTCATACAGCAATTTAATATTAGAAAGCGAATAAAAGTAATTTGCCTTTTTCACAGTGTATGTTTCAACTGTACCTTTAAAGCCTACAATGATCCTTTCATCTAATTGTACGCTTTAATGCCTCAGTCTAACCAAGTAGTTCTCATGCTGAAACCTAACAAAGTATTCCTTAAATCTAATCTGAGCTGCGCAGGTCTTTTGAATGAACCTAATTCCTAATTCCTATCTCTTACCCTGAGTAGGTGTTCTCTTTAAACCTAATTAGTTCTTATACCTAAACCTAGCCAAACAAGCAAAACAGGTTGTTATTTGACCACACACCATGTAATTCTTTTATTGCTATATTTCATGTCATCATGACAAAAAGGTGAAAAAAACCGATGCAACAGGCCATTTTGAACATACATCATAGGTGCAAAAGGCACTGACAAAGGCACGATTATAGATCCTGAAAATAGCTGATGACCAGCATTGCTGTAAATATCTGGGTTTTTATTTCCCACTTAATCACTGTGCATACTTGAAAAATTATTACCCTTGCTGTAATATCTTCGGAATGTGCAATCGGAAGCAGATTTGAATCTGAATGAAGATTAGAATGTCTAAATATTTGGCGATATTAACAGAACAAATCTGAGAGACCGAGCAGCCTTTGCAGATTTATGCGCTCTCTGAGTACTTTCTAATTAGGTTTTCTGTTTGTGCCTTTGTGTTTCTGATGTATTGCTCTCTGACACCTTCGTGTTGCATTGTCTACAGACCATTTCCTTTAGAAAGGTCACAAGATAGTCTGTCATGCATGCTGAATTCAGGAAGTGACAGCGGTTAATCACAGCCAGAGTGAGAGGCAAGGCACTGAATAACGTTTGCGCTCGACAATAAAACGTACTTCATATGTAATTCACTGGAATCTGTGATCTGTCAGTCTCACTTTGACAGGAGGAGATGCAAAATCCCATATTGAACCTGCAGCAGAAAGCAGGCTGAAGTGGGGCTTTATTTTAGAGCATTACCACAGATGAAAAGTTACACCTCACGTTCCTTATTGAATCTGAGGAATCAAACATTATTGGAATGCCGGGTACGTGTCTCCCTCGGCGAAAGGACAGCAAAATGAAAATTTTGAAGATAAGAAACGGGGGGGGGGGGGGGGGGGGGATCGATATAATTTTTAGTCTCCCACACAAACTATCAGGCTGTTCGAATGATGCATCACCCCCACCCCCCACCCCCACCCAGTTTCCTGCCTAACAGACTGCAAAAGACAAGGCTGTCTTTCATCTTGTGGCTTGCATTATTCATCTAACACTCTTTGCCTGTCCCTTAATCTGACTGATTATGTCACCGTTTCAGCAGTGTTACTTTCAAACAGCCCTTGCTTCTCATAAGCAACAGCTGTCCAAGAGTACATGCGGAAACATCAACATTTACAACTAAACCGTCGTCTTTTTGCGTGTGACGTCCCCGGGTTTCCCGCGCTTTGAAAACTCCACCCTCTGCTAGTGTCAAAGAAGGGATTATTGTATGTGCTAGTTAGCTAGTTGGACATGGGGCCGCCCAGCACATTTGAGTTTATTGGGAGATGAAAGCAGACAGCCTGAGCAGATCACACACTGTGAGTAAAGTTAGCTGGTACAATAAGAACGCCCCCCTAAACCCACGCTGCAATGCCAGAGACACGCTCTGATTTTGCCTCACACATTTGGCATCTATTTAATCTCTTTTCAGTTGTTTGTCAGTTTCACAACAATGAATCTCCTTTTATCAATATTTACCAAATGCCAATTACAAAAACCTTTCTAGCATGGGAAATCATCAGAGTGGGTGAAATCATCCTTTTGATTCAGTGCCTCATCTTGAGTGAGCTTGTTGCAGTCTCTTCCTCTTAACTCCCGTAAAGAGGAAGAGACCTCCAGGATGCTCTGTGATCCATCTATGTAGTGCTGTCATCTGCCAAGTCGCAAATGACCATTTATAACTCACAAGTGTCACTAGAAGCCATGCTTGCCCAGACCATTACACTGCCTCAATCTGTTTTAGAGATGATGTTTTAGATGATTGGAAGAGTTCTATTTTTTTAGCTTTACAAGAAGTTTTAAATAGTTTAATATAAGCTTTCCTTGCTTCTGGATAGTTTTACAGCTTGTTGTAAACAACAAGCAAACTACTGACCCTTATTACACACACTCCCATATATGATGTTATGGGTCAGTCCCAGGCATTTAAACAAGTTTTAATACCCCTTGAGCATTTTCATATATTCTTGCATTACAACCACAAACTTTAATGTGTTTTATGTGATCCACGAACACAAAGTAGAGCATACTGGTAACTTAACCCATCTGAAAATGGAAACAGCAAGTCTGCAGTCAGTTTCAACAAGACATGGCCCAGCAACCAGAGATGAGCAGCCTGGAGGCTCATGGGAACTCTAGAAGAGCTACAGTGATCCACTCTGCTGTTGATTGTTTATTTGCTTGTGCTGTTGTTTGCATTGCTGTTTTGCAGTGTGCAGGTCATGTAGCAAACACAGCTAATTTGTGAAAGAAGGTCCTCTGGTCAGTTGAGACCAAAACAGAATTTCTGACCTACTTGAAAAATCGCATATGTGTGTGGGGAAAACAAAAACTAACTCGGCACATAACAATGGGCAATCTATCTCCACAATGAAACATGGTGGTGGCAGCATCTTGTTGGGGGGGAAGGGTTTTTTTCTCCAGCAGGTGCAGACGAGGTGGTCAGAGTCGATGGGATTGAACTTCATTGTGTTTTACCTGCTCAGTCAATGAAAAATAAACAGAACAAAAGAATAGTCCAAAATTTGTGAACATGAATATCTTTTGATTTTGTTATTAATTTTGATCCATTGAAACCAAAGGTAGAGCATTACTATCATGTAGTTTTTTCAGTTCCACAACTTTGGATGCTCTACTCATAAATAAACTGGTTTGTTTGTTTTTTCCACTGACACTGCTTTATGACTCCAGCAGCAGGTCCTGAGTCGATTTATTCCAGTGGGAGACATAAACGTGCAGACAGAATCTGCTCGATACATTTGCCACACAAAAGGAAATGTGCATCTTTACACCTCCACACCAAGCAGCGCTAATCCTTGGCCACAGGCATCTTGGATTGTAGCTGCAGAAAAAAAAGAGCCTTTGTTGGGATTTTTAAACTGCCTCCCCTAACTGCTGTACAATTCTGCTGGATGAGGCTCTGGTCTGCCCAGGTAATGCTTCATCCGACTCGGAAACAGTTTCTTTACAGGCTCTGCTCAACAATCTGCACTGGGGGTCAATACTGATCAGTCAGCCTGAAAAGGATCACTGCAGGATGCTGATAGAAACCGTTAACAGACTCTTTCTGGCTGGGTATGTGGAAGAGTGTTTAACCCCAACCATTGGGCCAAACTGATAAATGCAATTCACTCATAGGAACATAGCAAGTATCCCGTTCTTCCCTTTGCTGCTGAATTTTCGCATTACTCACTCTCACCCACATGCTGTTTCTTTTGTGCAATAATCCCTATTATTTCATAATCTCTATTTGGGTAAATTGATAAATTTACCGCTCCTTCTTCCACACTCTCAGTAAGGAGAGCTGCAGTCCATGACTTATGACACAACGGAATATGCAAAAAGGTGTTTATTCTTCCAAGGAATGCCTTGAATTTATTACACTATCGTCAGTTTTCTTGCTTGAAGCTGGTGTGGAAATCTGCAACCAGGGTTTAAACAAGCAAAACATTTTTTACCAAATCCTCTAACCATTTATTTGTTTCTTAACCTTTCATCATTCAAGTACTTGTGCATGCTTTCTGTGATTCCTTGATCTTAACCTAACCCAACTCCTCTAGTTGCTAGACCATATTCAGCCTGGACATGGGCTGGTTACTATTATCAAAGATAACAAGGTCTTAAAAAGTTAAGGTTTTTAAAAATCACATACATTTTTCTGCACATCACATTTGAAGTGCAAAGTGCCAGAGTCTCCTGTAGTTGTTTTAAGAATACAGCAGCACAGCGCTCCACCTCCCTCAGCTGTCGCTACACTGGCAGCCAACTGGCTCATAGAAGGCTGCTACATGCTTAAGATTATTTCATTGCATTATAAATCAGTTTATGTGTAGCGCACATATGCACATCAAATCTCATGTCAACACCCTTAACAAGACAAGGTCGGCTTTACTTACAAAAATATATAATCAACCCAATACAATTATATGGCAGATGACATGTTAATGAGATCAAATTCAGTTCAATATCCCAATTGGTAAAATATTTATTTGTGATCAAGTCTTAGACTTGATCACAGAGCAGGCTTATGGCGACAGTAAAAAAGTAAAAAGGAAGAACTCAACTACCTCTTAACAGGAAGAAATTTCCAGCAGAGCCTGTGTCAGGGGCCATCTGCCGTGATCAATTCATTTTCCCATCATAAAAAAAATGACCACCACTATGTTATGTAAACTGATTATTTGACCTCATAAAAACAATATGTGCCATTAGGTGTTTTCTAGTTGACTTCACCTTCTGGGTAACAATACCGCATATCTCTGGAAAAACTCTAAACAGTTCACATTGACATAAAACATAAAACATTTTAAAGCAACATAAAAACAGCATCCAGGTACAATCCTTTTCCAAACCGGAAACCAATTAAAGCAACCCCTAAATGCGAAGCTCACTCAGCCGTTCACCTTAGAAGGTGGTGCAAGCAAAGCTGTCCTCAAGGCACCCTGAGACGATTCACATTTACAGCTGTCTAAGTGCAACCAGATGGCCAACCTAAGTACTAGCTTTGAAATGGGCCTAAGAGTAACTAAAAGCTATTTTAGCTTCTCTAGCAGTCTCCTGATTGAGAATGATTAGTAAGAGAGACTGTGCCTTTGCAATGGCACACCTGAAGCTGCAAATAGCCATCCTCTGTCAAATTAAAGATGCCCTCTCCAATGACACTTCTGAAACAACTGAATATATATTTGTCCTCCTTCACTTCCAGCTGCATTTAGCTCTCTGTGTACGTTAGCTCATCTTGCCATTTGATTCTCCGGGAACTCATTTTACTTTCTAGTCGTATTTCATCTATGTTCTCACTAGCTGCGTTTGACAGACATTGAATCTGTCTCTGTTCATTTGTTTTAATTTGCTATGGTTACCGTGTAATGCAGTTTACAGCAGTTTGGTCAAACCTGGTTGCCCTTAATGCGCCTAATGAATAATGATGATTTTATTGTAACAGACAAATGTGGCTGTTGATGTTTAGTCAATTTTCCACTCACACACACAAACAGAAATGTTAATTAGATCAAGTAAATCAACATTAAATGATCAGTTTTTAGCAGTAACAAGGTTCAGTACCTGATGATCACACAAGCCATGATGGATTATATATGTTGTGTTCAGAGGTTCAAGTGTTTTTGGAAGCTCAAGCTTCTTATAACTAAAAGGCGAAGAGAGAAAAAAATCTAAAATGTTCATGCAGCCAATGTCACAAGGGCTGTCAGAAGCTTTACTTGCCTTTTGAAGCTTTATTAAAAAAGAATTGTTTATTCATTTTGATCAACACTGAAATCCCAAACGATTGTCATGTTTCCTTGCTGAGTTAAAAAAAAACTGCATTTATTTCACTAAAATCTTATTTTTTTCCAATTATTGATTTAATTTCTGGACTATATGTTTCATATCATTACTAATTTCTTTTACACCTACAAATTATCTAATCATGCCTCACATTGACTCAGGGGCCACTTTAGTGGATGCACTTGTTCAATTGCTTGGTAACACAAATAGTAAATAAGGCAATCTCAATGCATGTAGGTATTTAGATGTCATACTGAAGTTCAGACCAAGGATAAAAATGAAGAAGAATGTAGATTTAGGTAACACACATGTCCATCAGCAATTGAGAGGACAGAAATATCTGGTTAATTTTATAGGTCAGGGGAGCATGGTTTGAGATGAAGGATGCAGAATAACACCTCTGAACCAAAATATGTCAAACCTTTAAGCAAATGGGCTTAAACTCAGCAATCTCCTGCTGGGCTTAATGGGCCAGCAGGAAACCACACTAGGTGCCATGCCTGTCATCTAAGAACTGCACCTGAGGCCATATTTGCACAGACTCAACAAAATTGTAAGACACATGCTTGGAATAACATTGCCTGGTCTGATTAAGTTTTATATTAGCTGTGACATTGAGATGTTGCCTATCGAATTTGGCACAAAGAACATTATAGCATGGATCCTTCCAGGCCTTGTATGCACAGGTCAGGTTGTTGTTGGTGGCATAATGCCCCACTTTGGGCCACTTATTACCAATTGAGCATTATTTAAACACCAAAGACTTCCTACTATTTTTTATATTGTTAGCTAAGACTTGCAGGATGATGTGCCATGTGAAAAAGCTCAAATAATCTCAAAGTTGTTTGTTAAACATGATTTCACTGTCCTCAAATTACCTCTACAATTACCAGATCTGAATCCCTTTGGGATATGGTAAAGCAGGATATTAATGCGCAGTTGACAAATCTCCAGCAACTGCATATATATACTAAAACCTCTGACTCTATTCCATAAAGGGTTTGGGTCTTTCTGAAGACAAGACCTGGTTGTTGCCCTTTGTACTCAATAAAGGGGCTGTTGAATGTGTTTCATAGTTTTAAAAATTAAATAGAAAATGTCCACATATGTTAACAATACCTTCTAACAAAGAATCAGAATCGAATCTACCCAAGTCATTTAGAAAAAATGCTCACCTTTTTTATGTAGGCTCAAATATTTGTTTCACATAAAATAAAATAAAACATTTACTACTGTTTAAAAATAAAAGTGAGTAGAAAATTTGATTTAAATAGCTTCTATATTTCACCAGTATCAATGGTCCACGTTACTTTGATCGTGTCCTGTAACTGACTGACCAATGATGTTCATAAATCTCACAAACATTTGTTCCTGTCTCCTAAGGACAACAACTGGTATTTTGTCCCCACAGAAGCTGCTTATTCACGTAAAACACACTTTAAAAGTGTTTCAGCTCAGCACTGTGCTCAGGTGTCTCCTGCACAGCTGCCTGCCTAAAGAGCAGAACTTCAGCTGCACATAGATTGAGTGTAAGCTGACACGATAAATATGATCTCCCCATCACTGTTTTTTTTTGCTGTGAACATCACTGGAAAGCTGTTAGATAATATGCACTCTGCAATCTGACACTTTTCAATCAGAACCAGCAACAAAATGTGCTCAACAATTTGAGCTACAGCAGCATTTTTGTTGGATCGGACCAAACAGGCCAACTTTTTTCCACACCTTCATCAATGAGGCTTGGCTACCCATGACTTTCTTTCCAGCTTACGACTGTTCCCTCCTTGGACCGCTTTTGGTAGACGCTGACCCCTGCCACTCTGGAACATGCCATAAGAGCTGCAGTTTTTGAGATGTTCTGATCTGGTTCTGAACTCACTGTCACAATTTGCCAATATGAAAACTTCCTGGGTTCCTTAAGCAGCTGTCCCACTGTTTTCTATCTTACCATATAGGCTGATTAGGGAATTTTTCATGTTCTTTTTTTAAATATAAACACTTGGCAAGATACTTATAGTAAGTTACCACCTGAATAGCACTATATTCAGCCGTGCTGCATGGTGGAGCAGCTTCAACTTCTCAACCAAAACTCACTGATGTGCTCGGATGGTGAGGATGTGATGACAGAAAAGCCGAAGCCTTGATACAAAAAAAATTATAACATCATGGAAAAAGACATGATGGCAAAAGCACATTTAATGGTAAGGGATTACAGGACTGTCTCAGAAAATTAGAATATCGTGAAAAAGTATACTAGTAGGCTATTCAACTAATCACTTGAATCGTCTAATTAACTCGAAACACCTGCAAGGGTTTCCTGAGCCTTGAAAAACACTCAGCTTGGTTCAGTAAACTAAATCACAAGTATGGGGAAGACTGCTGATCTGACTGCTGTCCAGAAGACCATCATTGACACCCTCCATCAGGAGGGTAAGACACAAAAAGAAATTTCTCAAAGAGCAGGCTGTTCACAGAGTGCAGTTTCAAAGCACATTCACAAAAAGTGTGTTGGAAGGGGGAAATGTGGCAGGAAACGCTGCACAACCAAGATCTGGCACCTGCCCACAGTGCCAAAACCACCAGTAACTGGTGTACTGACCATGGCATTACTGTCCTTGATTGGCCTGCCAATTCCCCTGACCTGAACCCCATCGAGAATTTGTGGGGTATTGTGAAGAAGAAGCTGAAAGACACCAGACCCAACAATGCAAATGAGCTAAAGGCCGCTATTGAAGCATCCTGGGCATCCATAACACCTCAGCAATGCCACAGGCTGATTGCCTCCATGCCACGCCGCATTAATGCAGTAATCTGTGCAAAAGGATTCCCAACCAAGTACTGAGTGCATTAATGGACATTTTCAAATGTTTGATTTTGTTTTGCTGTTATAATTTTTTTTTTACTTGGTCTGAGGAAATATTCTAATATTTTGAGATAGGATTTTTGAGTTTTCTTCAGCTGTACACCATAATCAGCGATATTAAAACAATAAAAGGCTTGCGATATTTCAGTTGATTTGTAATGAATCCAGAATGTATGACATTTCATGTTTTTTAATTGCATTACAGAAAATAAAGAACTTTATCACAATATTCTAATTTTCTGAGACAGTCCTGTACACGAGGATTATAAGTGTTTCGCATATTTTATTTTACCCATCTTATTTGTTTCTATTAAGTAACCTAATAGATTCCTGTTTAGCTACATTTTATAAATATGTCTAAGTTTAATAATGTGAGCGAAAACCATATTTTTTTATTATTCAGTCAGTATTTAATACAGGTGGCATAATAAATAGTTACATTATAACAATATGTTTCTTTTTCAATTCAGCATTATTGTAAAAAAAACAACTTGCCCTTCCTGTTATGGAAAGATCTTCTTGATACAAGAGAAAACTCGGGTTTTTACGAAAATGCCTGCTTATCAATTGTTATTAATTAAAGTTAGTTGATCAATAAGAACAATCAATGTTAGATTAACTCATTCATCGCTTGCATCTCAAATGCTGATAAATAAAAAAAACGTACATATAGTGGGTCGTAACATGTGAGAATGAAGGGGATTCTGTGGAACTTCAAGCCCTGTGATGCCTTTGAGCTATGTGTTTTGCTTTTGAATTTCTCCCGTTCTGAATAGTGCTTGTGTATTGGGATCAAGGGTAGGAAGTTCACAACGATCTGCTACTTTTGCATGAGATCTGTTACTTTAGCTGCAGATCACTTCCTTGTTTTATTCATGTTTGGTGCAGCCAAATGCCAATTTATCAGAAAATAAGTCATGCCATCAGTTGTCACTTACCGCCAAATATATCCCACTTACTAACGGGTGAATTTATTAACAGATAACCAGTGTTGCTCACTCCTCCTATCAGTGGTTACAACAGTATAATGAGTTTTGGATTTACCTGTCGGCTTTTTCAGTCACAGTGGACGAGGAACGTGTTATTATTATTATTATTATTATTATTATTATTATTACTTTATTTTTAAAATTGGTTTCAGAACTGATATGCACATTTGATTAACTGCATAGTCCTACTTTAAAGAAAGACACAGTCCAGTAGAACTGCCCTATATGCATGTGGGCTGGTCTAGTCATGAACTCTTCGTGACCTTGAGGCTTCCATCAATTTTGCATGAGTTCTCCTCATCAGATAGAGCAAGAATTGTACTGCAGTGGATCACCTGGGTTTTCTCCAAGCCAGATGCCCACAGAGAAAGCAGTGACCACACACACACACACACACACACACACACACACACACACACACACACACACACACACACACACACACACACACACACACACACACACACACAGCTTTAGAGCTGTTAATGGAAATTCAATTGCTGGCCAGGGCACTCTCTACAATTATGTTTAGTAGGTTATCGCTGCAGAGTTCAAATAAATTGATGTTCATTTTGCTTTCAAGCCAAGTGTAACACAATGAAAATTCCGGAACCCACTCTTTATCACTGTGGGTGCTGTTGTGTGTGCGTGTTCAGGAATGTGTATCAGCTCATAAATCCTGTGGAATTAGTGAAATATTTGGCACTTGTACAACATGTGAGCACACAAATGAACACACCTTGTTCTGTTGTCAGCCAGGATATTACCTACTGTAAATACAAAGGTTGTTCCCGAAAAATGCTGTTACTGAAATTAAAATATAACAACAACGATGCATGTCTTGAGATTGCCAAGAGAGTGAGTGAGAGTGTATATCTGCTTCCCAGACATTCCTAAATGTAACATATTGTTGAATCAGCTCCATTGTAATTTCTCCATTTCATTTTAACAAACCCAAGGCTTGGACAGTTCCCGATCCAGAATACAAAAAAAAAAAAAAAAAAACAGTTCCATTTAAAAGGATTTCAACAGTTGGAGATGTGATCTAGCTATGTGCTACAATATAATTATTATCAAACACACGGACATCTTTAAAACCATGTCTTCCTTGTTCTTGAGTTCCTCAGCAGAAACCTTGCGTCTGCCTGAAGTCACACTACGCGATAGCAGACACCAGGCAGAGCACTTTTTTTATCCCCACTTTCCAATCACCGGCGTGCCCTTGATCCTGTGTTACAGCAGATTCATAGTAAACACAGTGACAGGTGTATTCATAAAGCAGCGCACCGAGCCCCGGAGTGTGCTCCGGCGCTGCGGTGGACTATTTGTCAAATGAAGAACTGTCAGGGTTTTCCCGTTCGCGTGTTCGTGCCGTCACCGAGTGGGTGAGGGGGAAGGTAGAGCGCGGAGATGGAACAAGTTCAGTGGGACAAAGCCAACAAGCGAGTCGAAAGCATTGTGATTAGGATCATTTTGTCATGTCTGCAGCGTGACTGTACCGCAATATTTAAATGAACTGTGATGAATTTCACTCTTGTTTAGCAGCTGGTTACAATAACGCCTCTGCATCACTGCCACATCACATTTTTGTCGCTAAGGAATAGACCATTAATTTTTAGTCTCCATCATCCTTATCCTGTTCTTTAGGTATTCCTGGTAACTCCAGGATGCCAGATTGTATTGGCTTCTGCTCAGCTGGGGCTTTTAAAATGATTTTTCCCCCCCTATGTGTAAAAAAAAAATTCTGAGCATGTGAACAAACTGTGTGACACCTTCTCCTGGATTGACCCTCCCCCAATAACAGCTACTGCCACAGACACCTAAAATAAGAATAATATTAGCGAAGATGATTGTATAAAGTAACTGGTGAGTATTCACGTCCTTTGAACTTTTCAATTTTTTTCAGGTTACAACCACAAACATTGACATAATTTATTTTAAGTTCTTGTGAAATTTGTGGAATCAATTCGGGGAGGGGGAACTCATGCAGAAAAAGGTCTCTGGAGTCCAACCCATGACAAAGCAGTACATATTTGTGAAGTAAATGAATTGGAATGCATTTCAAATCTGTTTACAAATACAAATCTGAAATGCATAGAATATATGTGCATTCTTCCCCTTCACCCGGATACACATATACCATGGGTTAAGCAACGATAAAAAAAGATTATGAAACAACAACTGGACTTCCTTTCATGTAGCTTAAAACATGCTGCTCTTCATCGAAGAGCTTTGTCAACTCAAAGCTAGGGAGGGAGATGTTCTGACCATTTAAGGTGTTTGGGTTGTCCCATTCAGCACATCTAAATTTACATTAGTCCTTCAAAAAGGATGTTGCTGGTTCCGGTCTAAGCCTGGCTGGCTTAGAAATGTTTGGTTGCATACAAGGTGTGAGTGGGTTTGATACAGGCTTGGCATCTGGTCTAACGTTGGAATAGATGTTTTGAAATCTGAGGCTTCCTCTTCTGCTTGGAGTTAGTTGTTCTCGTTTGATGTAAGCTTCACTCCTCTCTCAAACAATATACCCTCTCTGTGCAGAACACAAACATATGGGTCCTTAAATTAGTGTCCTTTATCACTGAGGTGTAGGTGGACAGCAGAGTATTGCCCTGAGGAGCTGGTTCTCTTGCGCTGAGACTTGCGTCTTTCGAGAGGTTGTTTACTTTCTCCAATTTAGAGGTCTGGACATTCCTCGCTGCACTAAATGGCATACACCACGCTGTTATTGACCTAAACTAACAGAGAAGCATAAGTTCCCCTTCCAATAGTACAACAACCCTAAACATACAGTCAGAGCTATACTTCATGTGTTAAAGTGAAGGGTTTTTTTACCATAATACGAGGCACTTTAATTTACTCATTTACTTATTTTCTTTAAGTTAGGTTGAAGTTACACAAGTGAAGTGAAGCCCGTTGTTAGCGCATTGTGTGATACTGCCAGCAGCAAACGTTTTGTTATATTTTCATTGTTTACAACGGCATCTTGTTTTACAAGCATGTTTGACAGCTTGTATTTAGTTGTACTTTGACTTCAGGACAACTCTCAGTCGAAAGGCTTGACATAAAAGCAAGTTTTAAAAATAATTTATTCAATTTCTTTTTGTGAAATGAAAAGGAGGGGAAAAAATCGATTCATTTGATTTGGTATAATAAAATCAAATGTTTTATTTTTTAGCCATATTGCCCAGCCCTATTCCAACCTAAAGCAAATTGACAATAAGACTTGAAAATTGCTGTTTACAAACCAATCAGACTGAGCTGGAGTTGAGCAACAATTTCAATGTCTAGATGCGGTAAAACCAACCCAAAAGACTTGTAGGTGTAGGCTCAGGGGATGAATATAAACACATGCCACTCTTCAGTGAAACTATATATTTGTTTCCTTTCACTTCCCAATTATATACTACTTTGTGTTGGTCTATCACATAAAACCCAACTTAAATACATTGAAATGTGTGGCTGTAACATTGGATTCAAAGTTTTAGATTGCATCGATTGATCACCCAGCACCATGCTGTAAATACTTAAATGTGGATTCATTTGCTGCTGAAATAGTCGCCAACAAATGCAGCGTTTAGTCCTGCTCAAATAGTCCCTGCAGCACTCCTCCACCTCTTCAGGAAATTGCACAGGCCAACTTTAAATAAAAGAATCAATATTAAACATGTACACCCTCAGCGGTAATAGCCAGGCTCAAACTGGGAGATGCAGGTCAAGGATTATTGTGATGTTTTGCAACACAAATTCACAGACGGACTAAAGCATTGTTGTCTTCTCTCACACAGATTGTAGATGGCATCAAAAGCATCACTTTATTTTTCTTTTGGCTGTTATCAAGAGTACATTGTACTTTAGGATTTACAGAGATTCTACTGTTACACATGGTGTTGCAGATTTATTAGGTCCATGTCAGACATGCAGTAGTTTCAATTAGTTTTAAGGCAACTAAAACCTTCCCCCCTATACATGAATGGATGGAAATATGGTAAATGTTAATTCTGACCTGCAAACTTTCTTTTTTTTTATTTAACAGCTAAGCAGAGTACAGAAGAGGACACAAAGGCAGAAGTTGGTCATTATTCGACGTTGTGACCGAATTTCTACTTTAGAGGCAATAAAATGTGATGATCTTACAGTGGAATGTTATGAAAATAATTGTCAGTTTATGATCTCAATAATCTGATTGTGTCCTTTTACTTTTGGATGGAATTAAACAGGCTCCAATGTGATTGGAATCTGAGTATACTGGAAAAAGATGACTGGAATTTGAATACATTTCTATTAATTTGGTTTGTTTGTAACTTTGTAGAGATAACTATTATTTTTGAACAGGTGATAGTTAAATAAACTGGATTGAAAACAATTCCTTGATCTTTCTAAAATACCTAAAATGCTACATACATTGGCTTATGGCAACATAACAGGGACTATTCTTTGTATGAGATGTTTGTATTTATACTTTTTCATATCTGGAAATAGAATTTGGCGTAATGACAATGAAGAAGACACACCAGCACAAAATGAAAGTGATTCGCATAATACAGCGCCTCGCAAAAGTATTCATCACACTTGAACATTTACACATTCTGCTCTGTTACAACCACAAATGTCATTATATTTACTTTGGATTTTGTGTGAGAAACTGGAAATGGACCCTAATTCTTATATGTCAACTGGCTCAGGCTCAGTCAGACTGGATGGGGAGTTTTCATGAATTTAATATTTCAAATCTTGCTACAGATTATCAATTGGACTTAGGTCTGGACCCTGGATAATTTCTTTTATTCCTGTATTGAATGGCTTCAATAAATAAATATATCCATCCAGCCATCCATTTTCTAACACGTCTGTCCGTTATGGGGTCGCGAGGGGTGCTGGTGCCTATTTCCAGCTGTCAATGGGCGAGAGGCGGGGTACACCTTGGACAGGTCGGCAGTCTGTCGCAGGGCAACACAGAGAGAAACAGGACAAACAACCATTCTCACACACACTCACACCTAAAGAGAATTTAGAGAGGCCAATTAACCTAACAGTCATGTTTTTTGGACTGTGGGAGGAAGTCGGAGTACCCGGAGAGAACCCACACATGCACAGGGAGAACATGCATAAATAAAGATATATATACACTCACCGGCCACTTTATTAGGTACCCCATGCTAGTAACGGGTTGGACCCTCTTTTGCCTTCAGAACTGCCTCAATTCTTCGTGGCATAGATTCAACAAGGTGCTGGAAGCATTCCTCAGGGAGTTTGGTCCATATTGACATGATGGCATCACACAGTTGCCGCAGATTTGTCGGCTGCACATCCATGATGCGAATCTCCCGTTCCACCACATCCCAAAGATGCTCTATTGGATTGAGATCTGGTGACTGTGGAGGCCATTTGAGTACAGCAAACTCATTGTCATGTTCAAGAAACCAGTCTGAGATGATTCCAGATTTATGACATGGCGCATTATCCTGCTGAAAGTAGCCATCATGGGTTGGGTACATTGTGGTCATAAAGGGATGGACATGGTCAGCAACAATACTCAGGTAGGCTGTGGCGTTGCAACGATGCTCAATTGGTACCAAGGGGCCCAAAGAGTGCCAAGAAAATATTCCCCACACCATGACACCACCACCACCAGCCTGAACCGTTGATACAAGGCAGGATGGATCCATGCTTTCATGTTGTAGACGCCAAATTCTGACCCTACCATCCGACTGTCGCAGCAGAAATCGAGACTCATCAGACCAGGCAACGTTTTTCCAATCTTCTATTGTCCAATTTCGATGAGCTTGTGCAAATCGTAGCCTCAGTTTCCTGTTCTTAGCTGAAAGGAGTGGCACCCGATGTGGTCTTCTGCTGCTGTAGCCCATCTGCCTCAAAGTTCGACGTACTGTGCGTTCAGAGATGCTCTTCTGCCCACCTTGGTTGTAACGGGTGGTTATTTGAGTCACTGTTGCCCTTCTATCAGCTCGAACCAGTCTGGCCATTCTCCTCTGACCTCTGGCATCAACAAGGCATTTCCGCCCACAGAACTGCCGCTCACTGGATGTTTTTTCTTTTTCGGACCTTTCTCTGTAAACCCTAGAGATGGTTGTGCGTGAAAATCCCAGTAGATTAGCAGTTTCTGAAATACTCAGACCAGCCCTTCTGGCACCAACAATCATGCCACGTTCAAAGTCACTCAAATCACCTTTCTTCCCCATACTGATGCTCGGTTTGAACTGCAGGAGATTCTCTTGACCATGTCTACATGCCTAAATGCACTGAGTTGCCGTCATGTGATTGGCTGCTTAGAAATTAAGTGTTAACGAGCAGTTGGACAGGTGTACCTAATAAAGTGGCCGGTGAGTGTATATTATTCCTCTAAAAATGATGGGGCCTTATGGACTGCAGTAGATAAAAATAAATCAAAAAACAAAAAAACACCTTCTTAATTTATTGATGTCCAAAATCTATTTTTAGTACTTTTTTGGAGTTCAAACATGTTTTAGTACAAGCTTAATATAATGCAAATTAAGTTTACACTGCTGGTTGCAGTCTTTTCTCCACTCTGTAAATCAATGCTTAAACATTGTGGTGCTGAAATAGTCACAAACAAATGCGTTTAGTCCTGTACTGCCTGATTGGTTGCATATTGTCAGTCTTTGATTTTAAAGCCAATGTTTCTCATTGTTACTGTAATTTCCTCAATGAAATATTGTAATTGCCTATGCGACCTGTAAAGACTAACTTTTTGCAAAAGTAACACTAAAACAACAAGTATGGAAACCTTTGTTGATATTTTTCTTAATTTACATTTAAATGTGCAGTCTCCTCCCTACCATAAATAACTATTTTTTTCATAGTCTTTTCACACCATTGCTAGTAACTGTATTACCACTTCCTCAAAGCCTTTCTTTAAGCCTGTTTGGGACAATATGAACTTTTAATTTCATCATCAGTAAAATAGATTGCATCAAATTAGGTGCTTTCTATTTTTGTATCTGAGCAAAAGAAAAGAGAGTAAAGAAGTCCTCTCCTTGCCCAAAGGGAAACACATCAAGGGCAATGAGTGTCAAAAAAGTGATGCAACCAAAATAAGGGACAAAAAAGACTAATTCCTTAAAGTTAAATCATGGACAAAAAAAAAAAAAAAGAGTGTCTTTAAAAGCATTACCAAAAATGTCAATCTACAGTGACGAGAGCTTGCTGGCTTTAACATCAATTTGTCCTTTTTAAAGCTGGTCTCACATTCTATTCATATTCATAATTGAGGGCAGTGACTCCAAGCGTTAGAGCTACTGACCTAGAAGAAAACTGCCAATCTGAGTTATGGGTGTTGTTTTTGTGCAGGGCCACAAACTGAAGCCGAGCGCGGTGAAGAAAATGGAAAATCAGTGACCAACAGGAGCTTTAAAATCACATGTTCTCTAGTTTCTCTGCAAACTACTCCCAGGCGACACACTGGATTATGCACTCATTGGGAGTCTTTTCTCTGTGACCCGACAAACATTTTCCTAGGTTAACCCTCCTTTGTTTTGTTCTCCACCTACTGCTGACAAATAGAGACAGCACATTAGCTGCTAGATGCTCCACCCTTGTAGCTCGTTGCTAACCTCTCTGCAGCTGGTGACAGGTGAGGAAATCACAGGTTATTTATGACAGCTGGTGATAGTTGTTGCTGTCAAGTGAATTGAGTTGCAGTCTGTTGTTTGACACAACGTTGACAACGGTGGCGACTGAATATAAACTAAAATAACACCATTGAAGCAACCAATTCACTCTGGGAAGCTAATGGGATTTGGAACGCTGGTGATAAATCTCTTTGCGTATGTCACAGAACGCGATCCATTTCTTATTACATGATGTCATTTGATCTGTTGTTCATATGAAATATTGATTGGAGCAGCTTTCATGTGACAATTCGCTCTAACAGTGATAATAATCTGTTTGTGTTTGCTCGTGTAGTGTTACGTCACAGGTTCGCTTGCTGGAAGAGAGGCCACAGATCATCCTGACAACAAAAACCACTTACTGTATTAAAGGGATAGTTCAGGATTTTGACCTGAGATTGTTTTCAAAGGTTATAATCGGTTGATATTTTATTTGCAATAGGTATCTTTCTTGCCCTTCTTCATTTAGTATAAATCCAGATTCAGTCCCACAAGCTGAAGCCATTGGCTAATTTGAGAAGGACCCACATAAAATTGGACTTCTACCATCTCAGAATAACTCTTATTTACAAATCTCTATAAAGGCTCATATAAACACTTTTTATGAATCATTCTTGTGTTTGCATTGTGAAGTTATTTACACAGAAACTGATGATTGGGTAGATTAGATAGGGAAAATGAAAGTACGAAGCGGCATGACACCTGCTGTGTGAAACATCTACTAAGAATGGAACATGTAAATGGTTGCAGGTCAGTGTAACTATTTTGACAGTCAAGTAAAGCATTGCACACATCAGGAAAATGGCATTCACTTGACCAATTTATACAACTTCTATTTCAGACATTTACTATGACCAGAAATGCTTGACTACGGTAGTTAAATTTATTTCATGTATTAGAGGAAACAAGCTACCAAACAGACCTGGGTTTCTGTGGAAAAGAATTTCCCTCCTCTGTTGATACATGAATCACTGTGGTTAAACAATTTTTTTTAGAATGCTGAGCTCATTTTCACACGCCAAACCCTGACCTAAATTTTGCCTGACCTTCAAATAAAATTTAGTTAAACAGAACATCTCTGAGGGTTAAAAGTCTCAAAAAACAATACATAATCTGAAAAATGACAAAAATAGAGAAATATTCATTGACATCTATCAGTGTGGAATAGGTTACAAAGCCATCTCCAAGACTTTGGGATACCATCGAGCCAATGTGAGATACATAATCCATGGCTGGAGAAAACAGGAGCAGCAGAGACCTCTCCCAGGAAATGCTGGTCAACCAAAAACAGGGCACATCCATGATTCAACCATGAAGGCCACAAAACGATCCATAACAAAATAAAGGACTGCTTGGCTCACTTGCCTAAATTAAAATCAGAGTTCATAATTTAGAAAAGAGATTGGCCAGAAATGCCTTTCACAGGAGAGTTACAAGGCCACCACCAATGCTGACCAAAAAGAACATAAAAGCCTATCTCACATTTGCCAGAAAACATCTTGATCCCAAAACCTTAGGGGAAATATTCTGTGGACTGAAGAGACAAAAGTGAAACTTTTTAGAAGCTCTGTGTCATGTAATAGCTGACCTAAACCAAAATCACACTAAGGTGTTGCAGCAGAATAATGAGCAAGGCAACTTCTGAATGAATGAAAAAATGTTTTGGTGTGGCCAAGCCATAGTCTGAACTTGAGACCATTTAAGATATGACCCTAAACTGCTGTTCATATTCAAAAACCCTCCAATGATTGCAATGAAAACATTTCTGTCAGACAAAATTCTCAGTAGTGATGTTAAAGACTCATTAACCAGTTATCGTAAACTCTTGATGTCAGTTGTTGCTGCTAAGGGTGGCACAACCAGTTATTAGGTTGATGGGCTAATTACTTTTTAACATAGGGCCAGGTTGGGTCAGATAGCTTAGATTATTACTATTCTGAAATAATAATAATAATATTATAAGCTAAATAATTATTTGAAAACAAAATAATTATTTGAAAAAAACAATCATTATCTGATAAAGAAATCTGTTCTGTGCTCCGAAACCAACGAAGAACTCAGTAAGGGCGTGCAGTCAGGGGAGGCAAGTGAGGCCAGGCCTCACCTGTCATCATGGAAAGAAAGAAAATATATAATGATGATAACATAATATAAATAGTGATTCATTCAGTAATTTGTAATAAAGAGTTCAATTGTCATCTAATTTCATCAATTTTGATCATATTTTCTTCAAAATTTTCACTATTTTCCATGTAAATCCTTGGTGGCGCTTGATAGCGAAGCCGGTGAGGCCGCAGCGAGCTTGGCCTCCCCTGGGATTGCGCAATCCCATGTTAACTGCGCTGGCTTACATTCTGTGATGCATCTTCCTGTCTCTAGATCATGAATTCAATTGTTCAAACAGTTATGACCTGATTTTCCATAATTTAATGTATGTGTATTACGAATTGTGTTTTGGTCATCATACTGTGTGCGGGTAACATGTTTTCGTGTGCTGCTGGGCGATCATACACGGCAAAGAACGGGTTGTAGGTGAGACCGGCAGTTCCTTGGCCTCTAGGCAGGGGGCGCTCAAGAAGCAATGCTCGTGATCCCAAAACTGTAAAGTGACAGCGAGTTATGCTGAACAAGTAAAGCACTAAAAAGACTCAAAACATACAGCCGGAACAGGACTGATCAAGGAAGGCTTTCCTCCCTGGCAGTGATCTCTATTGAGACTGAGATACTTTTAAAATTGAAGAAAGATAAAGAGAATTTTTACCGGAAAATGACCGATATTTTTGTGCAGAATGAGCGCCACATGGACTTCATTTATTAGTAGAGGTAAGACAGCGCTAACTATTCATATTTGTTTTTGTAATGAAATGTGCGTAATGTGGGTTATAGTCTTTGAAGTGGTTACAAATGCAGAAATCCGTCATAACTCACAAACTGTTACCAATCAAATGACAAATAATTAATTTTTGTTTTTCTCATCAAAAAATTAATATTCTTTCCATGTCTCTTGGTGAATTTATTTGGTACAATCAGTCTCCTTTAGCACTTTGCAATGAGTCTACTCTGTAGAGTGTATATAATTGTAAATCTGACTCTGATGACGTCAGTGCCTCACCAGCTATGAACCCTACCGCACGTCACTGATATATATATATATATATATATATATATATATATATATATATATATATATATATATATATATATATATTAGGGCTGGGCGATAATTCAATAACAATATATATCTATCGATAGACGTGTGGCGTGATAGGAAAAAATAGGGTCGATTAAAAACTTCGATAGACAGTTTTACTTCCTTGCTACAGTCGGCACGCCGTCACAAAGCGCCGCCCTCTCAAACCACAAGACAGAGCATGTGAATATGTCGCAGCAAGGAGCGGCGGAGGAAACGGTCCCAAAACGGGGTTTTACTAGTTCACCAGCCTGGTAGAAATAAACCACAGTGATTTGTAAAACTTGCAAGGAACCGGTAAAAGCAGAGTCTGGTAACGCAACCCACCAGTATTCATCACGTAAGCCGCTCACACCCGCAGCAGCGCGCTGCGCGGCCCCGCGGCTCCGGGTCGTCGTCGGAATTTTCCGGAACTTCTTCCAAAACAAAGCAGGTACAGCAGCTAAACTGGGCTCCCTTCTTTGTGATAAAATGACAAAGCGTCCAAGCGGCATAAGGACATAACGCATGCAGTAACGTGCTTCATAGTGGTAGATATGTCTGCTGTTCTCTGCAGCTGAAAAACCTGGCTTCAAACAACTACCTGCCACTCTTGATCCGCGATATAAAGTTCCGGGAAGCAAGTTTTTCTCTAACAGCGCTCCCTAAATTGTGCAACACGTCACAATTTAGGGCGTGTTACTCAGACCTCAGCCCTGCATCAGCCTCTCAATTATGAAACCTGAGAAGTAACTAGTGTACTATTCCCACCTAAATAGGCTATTCTATTAATTTATTTGGTATATTTATTTTGGTCACTTTTCTGGTCACTTTAGTTTATTCTTTGTCATTATTTAATAACATAACTCAGGTTTCTTAAGTTATTTTTCTTAAAAAAAATTCTGTTATGGTTAAAAAAGTTGGTTAAATAAAGATTTAATTGGAATTCTGTGTTTGTGTTCTTTATTTAAATCAAATCATTTAGCAATATCATAACATGTCCAGGCAGAGCTGCACATAAAATATGGTTTTAAATATTTTCAATAATTATCGATATCGATCAATATGCATTTTTTTTATTGATAAGCTTTTTTCTATATCGCCCAGCCCTAATATATATATATATATATATATATATATATATATATATATATATATATATATATATATATAAAGCAATAATTCTATAAACCTCTATAAAGCAGGTGTTCTGTTCATTAACAAATTTTATATTCTCTCTTTTTTTTAATGATAGGCCAGACGAGATCCAACAAGAGAAGGACACACAGACTTAATTATTGATTTTGATCTTTCATCTCAAAAGACTCTTTGCTTTACTACTGTTTTCTGTGGCCAGTAGGTTTTTCTGCTTAGGCCAAAATATTCTCAAATTTTCTCAAAATATGAAGTTTTTTTCTGACCTCCCAAACTGTTATATAGTTTTGTTTAATTAAACCTCCAGTTTTAATTCCAAGACGAGTGTTGATACCCCAAACTCCTCTCAACCGTCAAATCATTGCCATAGTTTCACCTAAATCTGCTTCTGATTGGCTGATTGTCCCTCAAGACTCCTCTCCCAGAAGCTTGGGCTGCCAAGAGGCTGTGCTGTGTTGAAATAGACCCGCACAGATCTCGACACACCCCGAAAATGTTCTTTACAAAAGAATCTGGGCCTGATCCAGTCACAACCACGACTGACCCAACATCCAAACATCCTGTTTGGACTGCAGTTTTGTTCAATGTTTGTATTGTAGGTGTCTCATTTCCTTATTTTTTTAAGAGCAATTGCACACTCCCAGGAAAGGTAGATCAATTCATGCTTGAGATGGAATTGAATATTTTAATAGGTTATGTGGCTGTTTTCTTTTACTTTTGATACATATTAACACTGACTGAATTCGCCACACTAATATCTTAGCTAAGATCTGCTACAGTTGTTTTAAGATGACAGAACTTCTCTTTGGCCAATCTGGGACTTCAGCTTCTGAGACCAAATATTCTGGATTCTGGAAGTTCTAAGTGAGTTTCCTACTGCAGGTATGATATGAACTGTTCATAATCTTTAAACTGAGCATCATTTTGAGAATTCTGAACTATCCCTTCAAAACATCAAAAGAAAAGACCTCTGCTACAGCGCAAGTGAGCTTCAGCAGCCATTAAGATGTGGGTGAAATAAAGCAAGTGACAGTTTCTCCTTTATCGGCAGAATGGCTCAGGTTGCACAACAGGTATAATGATACTCCCCCCCCCGCCGCTGCGCCTCAACCATGTTTTCAGCTCCGGCGCATTATAGGAAATGTAAGCGTTTAACCGAATGTCATTCACAAGGTTACTGCCTCTCTGCCCTGCTTGCGGCGCATCTACATGGTGCTGACCAAGCTCCGAAACACAATCCACGAAAAAAAAAAATATATATATATAAAAAGAAAAATCAAATAAATAAATCACAGACAGCTGCCATTTTCATTCAAGCTTCTGGCAACGCCAGAGAATAGCTAAAGTCATATCAAAGGATATGTGGTCCAAATGAGTCACAGGGATTTTTTGTTCTGATCTAATGATTTCTTAAGCCATCTACCGATTTATAAATCATCAGTGCATGCAGCAGTTTAAATCTTTTCATTATCAAAGATAACCTCGCTCATCTTCAGTTGTGGGTATATTCATCAACCACAGTTGACTCTGACATCACATCACATCTCAAGCCCCAAACAGATAAGCGTTTTTTTTTTTTCAATTTGAACTTGGCAGTCAATTAAGCCATTCCCTTTTTGAAGTTTGTCTTTTTTTTTCTTGCTTGATCTTTTATCTCTCTCTCCAGCATACATGACCAGAAAATATTTTCTGAAGAAGTCCTTAACAATCAACCAGCAGTGCCCTTTTTAAATTTCCATCGAAGCAGCTAGGAAGCGACCAGGCAGCAAAGAAGCAATTAACATGGAGCTGAGTTTCCTCCATGTGACGCAGTTGTGCCCGTCAAGAGGTCGAGACTTTGCGGCAGAATCGTACCTGTACTGCGGCAGGGGGCTCCCCTCTGCCTCACACGTGATAGTTGCCTGGTGGTCCGGGGAGTTGATCGGCAAAATGAGGTCGCTTGGCTCTGTCCTCCATCTTGGCCCTTGAAATATGACATCCTCTGTACAGGCTGCAGAGAGAGGAGAAAATCTTTACTTGTACAAGCCAGAAAATCTTTCTCTTTGACCTTAAGGAGAAAGTGTTTGAAGAATACACACTGTCAGAGCAAAAAGTTAATCTTTCAGAAAAACAAAAGCATCAGTACAGTATATTGTCTGTCTCTAAAAAGTGTTGCTCTTTACAAAGACGTGCAATGAATACAACAGGATGTTGTCCTCAGGCTGCATTTTTCTTGTGTACATTGCTTGTTTATCTTGCAGTGAGCCCAGTAAATCCCTCTCACCATTACTAGGCATTAAAAGCTAATGTCAACATGCATTCACTGAGTAAAAGGTGAAGCCGCCCAGTTAAACAATCAGAAGGAATGATCAGATTTGAACATAATTCATTACACATGCAGGCCACCATTAGCTATTTAAATGATTAAACAAGCTCCAAGTAATTCCTGTTAAGTGTTACAAATGTTGTCAAAAACTGTGTTTTTTGAATTCTTCACAACAAGTACCAATATTTCTGCCTCTTAATATATAAAGACAAAAGAATATTGATTGAAAGATGTAATTTCATTTATTTTTAAAATATTTTTGAATCACCCTTCTCAACTAACTCAGATCTCAAATTCTAATATGGTTACCCTATATATAAAACCTAGTCAGCCTGCATTGCATTACTGTTCAGTACTTCTGTTTGTACTGCATGAATTCTTTTCAAATAGAACATCTGATTGAATATGTTGATATAATATAGACACAGAGACTGGAATTCAAGTATGTGACATAAATGATACTAAACTCACAAAAACAAAGACTTCAGTCTTGGACCAAAATGCTTGAGACTTTAGTAAGACCGGTGGTCTGGGACTTGAGTCTCATAAACAACCCTTTTATCTCATCTATTCAGGAACAAAAGTAAGCCAGTAAGAAAGGATTATTTTAAAATACAATAGAATAAAAATTATTGTCATCGTTTCACACAGTGAAAAGTGTTTAGCAGCTCTAGTTTGGCAGTATGAAAATCACACATACGTAAATATAAAAAAAAACCCACTAAATATACACAAAACAAAGTTTAGCAGCAATTAGAACTACATTGTGTCTATAAGGTGTCTTCCAGTGATAGGGGGTTATTGATTTGACCGCTCTGGGATACAAACTGAGTTTGTTAGATTTGGTTTTTAAAGTTCTGACCCTTTTTCTAGATGGGGGTGCAGCAAAAAAATAAGGATTTGGGTTCAAAGAAATCTGTTGCAATGGCACTGGCTTTATTTTGAAGAAAGAGAGGAGAGAGGTCAGCTGCAATCCACTAACAACAGAACCCAACAGGTTCTTCCTGGTCTCTTGAGAGCAAGTGGAGAATCACACAGTGCCGCAATATACTAGTTGGCTCTCACTGATCGTTAGAATTTTGTGAGGAGCTGGTGAGGAAGGTGAACAGTTTAATTTCCTGAGGAAGTCTTTGTTGAGCTTTTCACACCCGATCTGAGATATTTCTGTTCCAGGTGAGATCAGCATAGATATGGACACCCAGGAACTTTTAATTATCAACTCTGAACACCCTCGCTGTGTATCAACGGGAGTGTGTGTGGTGTGCTCAGATTTCCTGCAGTCCAAATTAACTTCTTTCATCGTTAAGATGTTGAGGTCCGGATTACATAGTGTTACTTGCTGAACCTCTACCCTGTAGACTGACTCATTATTATCAGAAATGGGGGAGCAGTCATGATGGAATATTTCATGGAGAATGGGACTGAGGACACACCCCTGGGGTGTCCCTGTGTTCAGGTTGAGGGTTGACGATGTGTGAGTAAATGACTGATGTTGTACTCTCTGATTAACCTTAGTGTATACAAATGACTGGATGTCATGATAACAGGACAGGACATTCTGGGCTCTGTGACGTTTATGTCAAGGCAGTTTGGTCTAATTTCAAAAGTGTGGTGTGAATGTGAACAAAAACAAGTAATGGTGTGAAATGTGTTACCATTCCCAGCCAAAATCAACCAAGTAGCCCAGGCTATCATAGTGAATTATTGATGAAATCCCCTAAAAATGCACAGAGCTGCTGTTATTAGCCTGTATTGCCAACATTTAGCTTATATCTAAGGACAGCAATCAGCATATTCCACTGGTTTTCCATCTTACAACTTGAACAGTGTAGAGTTGGTTTTGATGTTACTTCTAGTTTCACATTCTGAAGTCAAAGATGAGAGAAAGAGTTCTTAATTCACTGTCAGCATCTTGTATTTTAACTTTGGTTTATTAGCTCTGCAATAGTTACCTAGCTTGTTGTAAATAACTTGCAAATGTTTGATATTTTCCACACGCACCTCTTGGCCAGGCTCTACTCAGTTCTGCCTACTTTGTGAGCACTTTAATTATAGCCACAGTATTTCTCATACCAGGCTGGCTTTTTACGTTCCTCCTCAGCAGGCAGTATGAATGGAGTTGCGTAGGGCTGAAATGTGACATGAACAGACTGCTGTTCACTGATTGGATGAGGAGTGAGCAGAAAGGAGAAAGTTTTTGCTCAGGAAGTGCAGAGATAAGTTAAACTGTAGAGTGGCAACATTAATATTAAGGACCACCATGAACAGAGTGGTTCAAACCCAAATATAATTTTACTATTTGTCAACCTTAAACCATGCCTGAATAAAAGAAACAAAAAAAGTACACTTCAGCTTTCTATACGCCGATGGGCGTGCTGTATTTAATTACCCAAATCAGATCCACAGATCCAGGGAGGCTTTCTCCCAAGTTACATACATTGAAAACTATTAAGCTTTGTCTCTATAGGGTGTTTGGTTCAAAAATGTGTTCACGGACCCTGATCAAACCACTGTGTGCAGACGGAAGGAGAAGACAGAGAGGAGCTGCCGCTGCAGCAGACTGCCAAAAAAGGACTGGTTCCCGCCAATGCAGTGGCAGCTTTTCTCTGGATCTAACGCAAAGAACACTGCCGAATCAGTCCAATATGAATATCCAATATCCAACCTATAAAAATTATTTCACTGGGATCAAAAGTCTGCAGTTTTGCGCTTTAAAGTCCTTGTCATCGTTCTTGCCATGGCTGAGGCATAAACCTCCTCATAAAGCCCTAAACTTTAACTATGTAAGGCAAACTTTAGAGCTGATCAGACAGTCTCCTCTCGCCTCTCCGTTTATGTCATTCCCCCTATAGCTGTGCAGGCAGAAAGAAGCTGTGCCTTATTTTATTATTACTCCAGACTGATCTGTGATCCCTATATTTATCCCAGTGGATTATTTTATCAGTAAAAAAAATGTTCAATACATTCTTGCATGTACAATGATACAAACATTATTTGTATTTTTATTTTAGTTAAGTTTTTATTTAGAATGATTTATTAACTTTTTTATTCTTTTACCGTTTCTCATAGTCTTCTTTAAAGGAGCAATAAGCGAACTTTCACCACTAAGTGGGCTGTTGATCACTGTCTGTAGACCAAAACAAGGTGTGTATCAAGCCACGCCTCTCTCTACCTCCACTCCAGCTGCAACCCAGCCACCCCCCCTCCCCCCACTTCCTCCCCTTCTCACCTCGTATTCACATATTTGCAAAGGATAAATTCACAGCAAAACAGCATCAACACTGCTCTGATGATTCCATTTTCTGGGCAGGGAGGGGCTAAGCCCTGAGTGGCAGATGTTCACAGGCAAGTACGTGTATATGCGGCCAGCCCGGCTTTGTAAACAAGCGACTGGAGAACAATACAGAGAGATGGCGTGTGACCTCATACCATACTACTCCAGTTAAAAAGATGCACATCACTATTTTTTAGTTATTTCTATCTAAAATGATTACATTTTGCTTATTGCTCCTTTAAAGTGTTAATGTTACACAGTAACGCTTAACAGCAGCAGAACACACATCACTGATGGCTGGAGGTTGGGCTTAAAGCCACCCCAGGAAGCATTAAGCCATACTGGGTCTGCTGAAAACCAACAAGAGTAGAGTAAAGCTGGTGCGGGGCAAATAGTGTCGTGCAGAGCTGAAAATGGCACTGGAAAAGCGGCATAAGTACCAGCAAAGGTACTTGCACTGCAGTCTGAGAACCTTACATCCAATGCATCTATGAAGCATCCTCCATCAGGTTAGCTTTTACTTCCTGTTTTGTTGAAAGGTCATATGCACCACCAACTTGACATGCAATGTCCTCTAGTACCCATTCTAGATGCACCAGCTAATTTTAATATGAGATGTCTATGTTCCCATTGTTAGTCTGCATGTGTACCTTTACTCACTGTTTTGCCTGACTGTTGAATGGTCAGGCAACTGCCTGGTAAAACTGTAGCTGGACATCACAATCATGGATATGATAGGCTCCTGCACCAGTTAAAGTAAAATAGAAAATACAGGAGCAGCACATGCCACTTATCCTTTTATTGCATTATCTTAAGTGTTTACTTGGCTAAAGTGTCGAAGAGGGGGGTCTAATGAGTCTCACAGAGCTGTCTGATTGCCACAATGTAACAGAGGTGTTCAATGTTAATTATCAATAAGTCAATCTAATGACAAAAGCAGTTGAAGACTAAATTTAAGCACTCAACAAGAGGCAGCTTCTAATACAGACAGCCATATTTCACAAATTTCATATTAATTGACACTTATTTGCGAGTAAGTGGAAATAGGAAGCAGAAAACTCTATTTTAAGAATATCTGTGTTATGCTAAATGCGCACCAGTTAATAGGGGCCATAAGGAGATGCACTCATCCACCGGCAACCTAAAAGGGATGTGGAACACAATCTGGTACAGAATCAACGCAGTCAACAGACGGCCAGAAAAGGTCTAATTAATATCCTACTGCTAGCAGATTGAAGCATGTGGCTAGCCATTCTACACATGGTAAAATGTGTCATGAAATCAAAACAGGTTGAGAAGCCAGAAAGAACAATGAGTTGCACCTGCTGTTAGGGGGTTGTTTGGAATGGAGAAAATAGAATGAGGCAAAAAGTAATCTGCAGAAAAACAAAGGAACAAGCAAGTAAATAAATGAGTAATTTGGGAAGTGTTATAAGTACTTATAAGCTGCTTTTTGAATAGAAATATAGAAACAGACCTTAATATTACTTTTGCAAATATTCTGACCCATTTTCTAACACAAAACATATTACCCCACATATTTGTGTTATAGGGTTGTAACGATACCAAAATTTGTTACCAATACTAAGAAAAATACTCAATACATAATTTTCAATACCTCATTTTTTGAAGGCATAGGGTAAATTCTTGGTTAAGAACAAAAAAATAGGATTAATTACAATATGACCAACATAATTTTAGCTTCCTATATTAGGGCAAAACCAATAAGTAAGGGACAATTGAGCCCTTGTTTAGAGAAATATAGAATTTAAGTTTCACTTCCTTGTAAACAAGAAAATACTTCCTTCTTGAAATTATGTACTTCTGATTCAGTCGTGCAATAATGTTAGTTTATTATAATTGGTTAGCTTTAGCGTGTAACTGTGTCGCTGTGCTGACGACACAATTAAATGTTAGGCTACTACTGAGGGACAAATAACAAATCATTCTAAGATAAAAAATAAACAGTGTTTCAAAACAAACATGGATCTGGCACATACATACCATAACCGGCATTGGCCTCAGCTCTTCTTTTACTACTCTGTCTGTAATAATGATGGCAGACTGACCAGATATCTTAAAAGCTCTTGCTGTGTGCAACTTAGTTTCTCAATCATAAAACGCTGATATGTGGGAGATTTCTGGGACAGCTTTTGTCAGGGACAGGTCGTTATCTTGTAGCATTAGCGCCGCCTGTGGCATCATTCAGAAAAAACAAAAGTGCGACAATTTGTGAATGAGTATCTTTGAATTATTCATTTTCTTTGTATATATTATTACAAAATGGCAATTATTTTAACAACCTTATTATGTAATTTATAAAAATGAATAAAACTAATAACTTAAAGTTACATTGTGTAGGACCTCGTTGGCCTTTCACATTGTCATGGAGAAATTTTGGACCATTCTTTTTAGCAACCTGTATTAGTTATATAAGGCATCTTGGTGTTCTGTTATAAGAGAACCCTCCTACGATCAAGGTGTCACAATCTATTTGGTTGGAGGTTTGGCCTTTACCTGGACCTTAATAAGACCGTTTTTCTTTGCTTTTGTAGCTATTCTGTTTTAGACTTTCTTCATTGCTTTCAATCACTGCCGTGTTGCGCGACTTAATTTGAGTCAAGTTTGGTTTGTTGGAGACATTTTACACAACAATCCTTTCATACACAGAGAACTTTATGGCAACTTTATTGTAACACCAACACAGTTGTCTAGCCATCAAGGATGCAAAACAGGCCCAAATCATCAACAATTGCCATTGTACTTTAAGGTTGGTCTGAGTTATTTTTACAGCTAGGCTCTGCTTGGACTTCCTCACAAATGGTGTTATTCAAAAAGTACTTTCTTTTTTATCCCTGTCAACATGGCAGGGGTCTTTTTGGTTTGTTCAAATGCCGTTTTCTAAACAGAAGCTTTATTTTAGTTTTCACTTAAAAGAAAAAAAAAATTTAGGCAATGGACAGTTTACAACCCTCGGGAAGCAATCTGGGGATTAGGGTGTTGCCCAGGGACCCATTGTGGCAGTCTGAGAGGTTCGAACCGGGTACTTGCAGCATTCTCAGAATACAAGTGGTCTGCTCACTAGGCCACCACTCCCCCTGTAGATCTTGATTATAAACTATGGTTATTTAAGCTACTGTCAACTTTCTATTATCTTCAACCAGTCTCCCTAGTCTCCTCTGACCTCTGACATCAACTAGACATGTTCCTCCACGCAGCTGCTGCTCACTAGATAGTTTCTATTTTTCAGATGACTCTCAGTGAGCCTCAGAGATGGCTGTGTTTTAAAATCCCAGTACATCAGCGGGCTCTATGCTTCCAAATAAATCTTTTCCATTTAGTCTTTCTAATTATACTCCCTAAAAGTTCCTTGCAGTCTGACAAGTACAAATGGGTGGGTTACTTAATTTTCGAGCGTTAAGTAAATATACAAATATAAATAAGGGAAAAAACTGTAAATAAAGTGTTTTTAAAATTGCTGCTGATGTCTTTCCTTTCTGGTTTTGTCATTATATACTTCTAAGTGCTTTAATGCAGCAAACTGCCTGCATTTACTTTATAGAGGTAACCTATTAACTGATCAACAATAAAGTGTACACTAGATAATTTTCTGGTTTCTAATTTGTAGCAAAGCAATATGGTTAGACTGCTTGGTAACACTGTACATATGCATTAGAGTTGTTATTTTTGTTAATTGATAATTACACCGTGTTAATCAACATTTGCTATTGTTCGTATGATTTTAGGACCAGAGGCGATTTTTGTTGTCTTAATATATATTGATTTGAAGATAGCCTTATGGTAACCATAGCTACTTAAATCATAAGCACAGACTTTATTGCATTTAATTTGGATTTTGTAAGACAGATTCAAACAAAGCATAGCACAGTTGTGGGGTGAGAGGAGAAGGATACATAATTGTAATCATTTGTCACAAATAAAAAATCTGAAAAGTGGGATGTGCATTTGTATTCGGCTCTTGAGTCAATACTTGGACTAAATTTTCTTTATACATCTAGCTTTGCACATGTACATCCTAAAATCGTTGTCATCCCTCTTTGCAGAATAGCTCGAGTTCAGTCAGATCAGAAGAAATATGATTTTTAAATTCTTTTTACAGATGCCCAATTTTATTTAGGTCTGGACTTAGATCTCAATCTTTCTGTTGTAACTCTGGCTGTGTTTAAGGTTGTACTTCTGCCAGAGGAGGCCATTTCTAGCAGATTTTTTCCAGAATATATTTGCCCACATTCCACTCCTCATTCCCTCTAAGTTCCCTATCTCAGTTGAAGAAAACCATCCACATAGTATGACGCTGCCATGGCCACATTTCACTGTGGGGTTTGTGTGTCCAGGGTAGAGGCTGACATTTTTTCGGGAATCCCGCGGGTCACGTGATTCCCATGGGAATCCCGCGGGATGGGAGTCAACATTAGTAAATATCACGCGATTGGGACGGTACAGGATTAAATATCAACGGGAGCAGACGGGAGCGGGAGTAAACCAATAGCAGGTACAATAAACTAGGATCGATGCCAAAAAATTAAATAAAATAGAAAATCAAAAATGTAGGTTCGCCGCCGCCATTTTGTAGTTTTTTTTTCCAAGAAACATAAACTATAATGCAAGTCAAAAGAACTACACGACCCAGAAGCCAACAGTGCTTCCGGTCCATTTTTTCTCAAAAACAGAAAGGAGGGGATCAACTATGGAGCGCTCCATAATCAACCGCTAGTGTCGAACTCAACCTGGAAAAGTTGGATTTGCAACGCAAAGTCAGAAGTAAGGACTTATCTATTAAACTCACAGAGCGACTGTAAAGTTGCAAATATTAACAAACTTGAGGAGAGTTAAATGTCACGGTGGTAACACTCAGTATCCTGCTTGTAAAACGTGTTTCCTGGACTCATTTTCCAATGTGCAACAGTGTAATAATACGGCCAATAACTTAAAACTACTTTATTATTTTATTTAGTATTATTTGAACAGTTGTGTTTTTTCTGTTTTAACCCACTAACTGAACAACATGTTAACACTTCTCTTTCACTTTTTAACAAAAGTAAAACATGTCTACTTCCATGTCTGGTCGGATAAAAATGAGACGGAGCTGACTGGACCGGCTTTTCCTGGGTCCAGTTAGCTCCGCCTCCAGCTCCGCACCACCCCCAAAAATTAACATAATCTCACTCTCAATTTTTCATAAGAGTTGAGAGGTCTGTCTAAGAATGTGTTTAATGTTCAATGAATGTATTGGTTCTGATAGTAAACCCTAATTAGTTTATGGATATTTTATTGCAAATGGAAAAACACTAATATGCTTGAATGATATTGAACTTTTTCTTTTATTAAACTGAGTTTATGAACCATTGAGGTACATTATGTAAATTTTAAAAAGTAATGCCTTTATGCACTTTTTTCTTAATTGAGTATAGATCTCATTCTCGGTGCATTATTCTTTAGTTTCAGCAATTTGAAACATAAAAGTAACTTCATTGTTCATGTGAAACAATTACTTAATGAATTAGTAAAAGGCAACATTGTACATTTTGTTTATTCAACTAAGATAGGCATGGTCTGTTTCCTTGTTTGTTACCTTTATTATTTATTTATTATTATTCCTTTTACTTTAACTGGCCTTTACTACAGCTAAAACAGGAACTTAACTGACCCTTCATAGACATTCAGGTTTAATGTATTGCCAGAAAACTTAATGAAGACAACAAGAATGGGAGTGGGGCAGGAGCGGGAGTCATTCTGAGTGGGAGCGGGATGGGAGTGGGAGTAATTTTTCCAGGAGCGGGACGGGACAGGACTTTTTTTTCTACTCTGGCCCAGGATTGCGATGGGACACAATTTTTTTTAGTGGGAGTGGGATGGGACAGGAGTGAAAATCCACTCCAGTGTCACCCTTTAGTCCAGGGTGATATATAGTGTTTGTTTTCGTTCACACATAGCTTTTTTTATGAAGCTCAAAAAAGTTACATTTTGGGATCGCTTGACCTTGCTGATATGTTTGGAGTGTCACGTAGATCGCTCGTGACAAACTGCAAACAGGATTTTATGTAGCTTGTTTTCAACAATGGCTTTTTTCTTATCACTCTTCCATACAGGCCAGACTTGCAGAGATTACCACTGATAGTTGTCAACAGACCCTTCCACCTCGGCTGTGAATCTTTGCAGCTCCTCAAGTGTTAACATGGGCCTTTTTGGTGCTCCTTTCATTCCCTGATTACAAGTTACTTTTTGGATTTTATTTGCAAGACATTCCATCTCTAAATTATGTCCTACTTTTTGTCGATCTAGCATGTAAAATCCCAATAAACTAAATTTTAATTTGTGGCTGTAATATGAAACAAAGCAAATAAACTACCACGAACACTTTAGTAAGGCCAAATCATGTGTTGATGAATGCAACATTACAAGTGCTATCAAGTTACAGTCATAACACTGAATGAGAAATAGCACCCACAGACAGAGACCAGGGCCCCTGCTAAAACCACTCGCCTAGGGGAAGGTGAGACTGTTTGGATCCGTCCCTCCCTTGGGCTAAGTGCGTGAATTACCCATGAGCCAATTTGAATAACATTCACTGGGAGCTACAATGTCATTTGAACAAGGGTTGACATTCTGGTAGAGTGTCTGTGCCTCTCCTGCTTGAATCCCAGGTGGCTGTGCAAGGGCAGAATGAGGCACAGTGAAAAGTAGATTGGGCTAAAATGCGAGGCTGGATTCATTGCATGGATCCTGATAATGATCTGGACAGGCCAGGAACAGGAATAGGAGTCCCAGGTGTCTGAGCAGTGGACTCTAAATGTGCAGGAGGACACTGGGGAATGGTGAAGGACATCATGCTGGAATGCTGTACATCCGTGTAATCCCTTCAGCTTAATCAGTATAACCTTTATGGTTTATGCAGTTTCTGAGGATATTAACAATTGTTCTGATTCTGTCGTGTTCTCTCTGAAGCAAATGTTAAAGAAATGGTCCTTGCTAAAAGTGAGAGGTTCTTTTATAGTGCAGTGATAAAAAGTATTTGCCCCCTAAAGATTTCTTCTGTTTAAATGTTTTTGTCACATTTTTCCGATCATCCTACAAAGTTTAAGATCAAACCAATATAACTTGACCAAATCAAAATGTTTTCATATGAAAATTTAATATAAGAAGACAAGAAACTATCCAAACTAACCTTGTGTTTAGTAAAAAATGTTTTCTCCTTGTTAAGTCTTGAAATAACTGAAATTGACAATTGTTCAGTTGCACTGGCAGCATCCAGCCCTGTTTACTGCCTGGCCCATAGAATGAATAAACCCTTAAATGGCACCTGTCTGGCAACATGAAATAGGCTGAAAGATTTAAAAAAGCAACATATTATGCCCCGATTTTAAAGAAATTCCAGAATAGATGGAAAAAAAGTCACTGGCATCTATAAGTCTGGAAAAGGTTACAAAGCTAGGGTTTTGTGAGCTACAGTGAGAACATTTTTCCATTAATGGAGAAAAAAACGGAAGTGTGGCGAACTTTCTGTGCAGTGGCCGGCTGACCAAAATTACTGAACTCGTAGTGTAAAAGTCGATGGCTGCTTTGCTGATTGCAGTCCTGGACAACTTTCCATTATAAATGGAGCCACTGGCTACCATTTATCAGTTATTTATCTATTATTCTCTATTTGATTGCTGTTCATACTGATTATATTGTCATATTATATATACCAGGGATCATACCAAATTCACCTACATCACCAACTCAGTCTCACTCCCAACTCGTCAAAAGTTTACGCTTGGGCAAGCCCCCCGCTCGTCAGTTACTGACGCCACGGGGGTACCCCTCTCATCATTTATGGACGCGCAGGGTGCATGAGAGGTCATGGCAGGAACTCGTGAAAATTTTAGATGAACTGCAAATTGCGAAACTAACACTACCTGAACCTGAAGCCAAACAAACACAAATATATATGTTACCATACACTACTAAAGCTACCAACGGTAACTTTGTAGGCTAAAGGTGTCACTGAGAATATGTTGATATTATGTACATAATAATAACAATTTAAATACTGCATATATATATATATATCCTATATGTTTATTACTGCATAATTGTGTTATTGTATTATAGTATACACAAGTAAGTATACACACATAAGCACATTGTGAACATCGCACAATCCAGATTCAAATTCCTCGCATGTGCACACATACCTGCCAAATAAAGGTGATTCTGATTCTAAATAATTCTGCACTGAAGTACAGCATCTTTAAGGAGAACCCTTGGTCATCAGTTTGTGACCTTAGACTCAAGCAAACATGGGTTATCCAGCAGGACAATGATCCAAAGCCCAACAGCAATGATTCAGAAAATACTAACTCTAAAGTTTTAGAGTGGCCTAGTCAAAGTCTGAACTTAAATCCGATTGGGATCCATTGGCGTAACATGCTTTGATTAAGCTCCCAATGGGGCTTAATCAAATAAATTATGCAAAGCGGCCGATATTCCTCATTAAATCTAAAAGAATAATTGCCAGTTATTGTTAACACTTGACAGCAGTTGTTATCAACAAGGGTGGCACAACCAGTTGTTAGATTTGGGGACCAATTATTCACATTGGGTCAGGCTGGTCTGCTGTTTAGCTTTTTTCCCTTAATAAAACACATTCTCCTTTGAAAATAGCTTTTTTGTATTTACTCAGATTAGTTGAGTCTTATTTTAAAAGTTTTTTTATGATCTGACACACTGAAGTGTCAAAAAATAATTTCTGGGGATGAATTTTTTTTCAAAGCACAGACGTCTGCTACACCACAAAGAAACACAAAAGTGGCAATAAGTAATTGTCTGTAATGAATATACCCTAGACACATTTTTAGAAGAAATGTTCTGGTAACATCAAGCTGCAGTGTAGTGAGACTGAAATACAATATGTGCTAAGATGTCTTACCTGCAAGGCATCCCGTGATTGATAGCAGAACAATTTGTTTCCATGGTAACATCATCTTCAGTTGCCGAGGGCTAATGAGTCTCTCATCCAATTGCTTCTGAATGGAAAGCTCTCCCTTGAATAGAAGATTTTAATCTGAAGAGAAAGTAATTACGGGTGTGATTAAAATGTGACATTTTGATCCAAATATGACAAGCAAACATACAGTGGCAGAAAAAAACAACAACACATGATTACAGCGCTACTAACTTACAAAATTGGTTCTTATTAGTTTTGAGTTGCATTGAGTGAGGGATAAGAGATTCTCGAGGAAGTGTGAGGAGACGAGTGGAAAATACAGGAGAAGCGAGCGGACCACAAAACATGAGCATATACAAGTAGGCAGTGCAATTTTCAGGTGGCACGGAAGAAGCAGCAGCTGCTGCTAAATAGCTCTGTTTTCTTTTGCTGCGCCTCATTCTCGTGCCGCCTAACAAGCAAATTCTTTCAGCTTTAAAGAGGAGCGAGGAAAAAAAATGATTGACCTCAAAAAAATACTTTTCTCTCCCAATTTGACTATTAATAGGAGCTGGCAGACTGTGTACCAGCACTCTACAAAACACCTCTTTCTACTTTAACAATGTGTTTGGTGTCCTATTAAACATCATCAGTGCTGGTTTTCTTTTGGCATCTGAAAAATCGTTAGACTAACAGGATGATCACAGACGGCAAAATGATAGCAGAACCCTGATATATTAAATAGCCTTGTTAACAGACGAAAAAAAATATCATTCCCAATTAGGGAATAAACGAGGAACAGTTTTAAATGTCAATTTAAATTTAATACTCGTCCTGTTAGAAAGGGCTCCTTAAGTGTACAACACTGATTTAAACTATGCCACTGTTGTCCTTTGAAATTAGCAGAGTTGCAATTCTGGAAAAAGGCGCTAATCTTACTTTACCCAAGATGAATAGTCTGATATGGCTGTAATCTGATGCAAATGCAGACCAGAAGACAGAAGATGTCTCCTAGACGTATCAGGCAGCAATATCAACACTTAACTGAATTTTGGTGTACATGAATCCGTGAGATCGGAGAGTCGGATTGTGCAGTTGCCAACGGCTGTTCTATTTCCCACACGGAGTGCCATGACACGTGTGTGTGGGTAGGTTTACAGTCCTTCTGGTTTCATCACTGCGACATCTTTAGGGCCCCAATAGTTGACACACCGATCCCTGGTCTGCACATGGATCAAAATATGTCTAAATTTGTCTATCCCCGCCAGCTGCTTTGTGTAGATTTACCTTTGTTGCTGTTTTGTATTTAGAAGGAACCAATAAGGCCTCTACATACCAAACCCACTTGTTTGTCCAGTAATGCTATCTGTTCAAAACCTAAATAATGTTATAATCAGTCAATCATAGTTTCACAAAATCTGACGTTTATGTCCCTAATTAAAGGTTTTTAGACAAGCTTACATTTCTGGGCTTTCTTAAGAGAAACAGCTGGTGACCAGAAAAAGTACAGCTCGACCAGAAAGTCTGTTGGAAATGGTGCTCCTATAGTGGGTGTAGCTGGTATGACTCTCTCGCAATATTAAAATCTTGAGTAATAGTTTCATGGCGTGATGGTATCAAAGTATTAACACAGAAATTTTAAACAAAAATATATCCAATGATCTCTAATTGTTTGCCAATCAACTTGTAGCTAAAACAGCATCGGCTTAAATGAAGTAATGGGACTCATCACATTGACTGTTAGTGTTCTACACGACTGGGAATATTTATTTATTTTTTTCGGGATTTTTTTGCGGCTTTAGTGGCTCGCTGTTTCCGAAAGTAGGCTGACAGGAAGGGGGTAGAAGAGGGGGAGAGACATTCGGCAAAGGACCGCGGGTCGTATTCGAACCCGGGTCGACCGCGTCGAAGACTAAGGCCTCTGTATATGGGTCGCTACCAGCTGCGCCACATGCACGCCCACTGGGAATATTTATAACAGCTGAATGTTTTATTTTTACTTTTTTCTGGAAGTATAGAGGGAGGGGCAGGGCTGTGTACGTCTATCCTCCATACAGCCAGATAAAGCACCCGTCATTATTATGACAGAATATTTGGGCCGTTTTAAAGATGTGAGATTTTAAAAGCATGATACCAGTAACCGTCACATGCCTTGTAAATCAGATTTTTTGCAAACTGCACAATTAAAGAAGTAGTTATGGTCTGCAATTTTCTTATTATTATGAAATGAGCAGCGCTGCTCAGAGGGCAGGTAGAATAGTAATTAAACCTCATATTAAAAGACGGTCCTAAATTAAAACCTTCAAAAGTATTTCATTCTGCGTTCTACAGAATTTGAAATCATCTGATATGCCACAAATCAGGAGTACCTGTCCTTTTTTCCAGGTAGGTGGTACATAATCCCACATTTTTATACAACCAAAGGATGCAAATTTCAGGGCTTAACACGTTTCTGGTCAGTAATTGTGTGTAAAAGTCCGTATTACCATCATACATATAAAAAGTGAAGGCAGTATGTAATACTTCAACATTCATACCATGCTGTTATCCTGACCCACTTGAAGTCCTGTATTTTTCCTGAAGCGACTGGAATATTTTTCTCCAACACAAAGTAGAGGAACGACAATATAACATAAATGACAAAATACTAATAAGTGGAGATTGCTTAAATTATTCTAAATTTACTAAGAAGAAAGTGTGTTGCTCGTTAAGCCAGCCAAAGTTTGTTTTTTTAAACAAACAAAACACTGAGGATATACACATGTGGTGACTCAAGTTATTAAGAAAGCTGCACTGAATAAACATGGAAGAAAAAAAATTGGCTGCTAATTAGTGCTGAAGGTTTAGTTAAAAACTAATTTCCCCAGCACAAGAACCTGAGCAACATGCTGCATAGAATTTCTTTCTACACGGTGTCAAAATTTACAAATAAGTCAATGTGACCTTTACGCAAAAGCATATTAAAAATTGTGGCTGCACAATGTCAGTAAACCATGCAATTATGATATTACTAATGAATATTCTGATGACGATTTCAGCAATTAACCCTAATTTTCCTCACTCTTATGAGTGTGCATGAGCTTTCTTATCATGGTCAATAAAATCTTTATAAGGTAACGTCATCAAGGGATGTCCTTGATGACCAAATGTCTAATTGGAATGCAGACTGCCAATGGATGGACCAAGGATGCCTTAAAACATGGTCCATCTCTGCAGATGACATGTTGAAGATGGCACACATAATTTCTTCTTTATTTAAAGTACAGAATGCATTTGAAGAGCTTGTATGATAATTGTCATAGAGCTCACTTACCCTACACAGGTTGCTTAGGTGAATATCACAAATTATGGACAACACCCCTTATGTTCTTTAATCCACGCTTTGTGCTCAAGAAAATGGGTTCGTTGTTGCATCTCAATTGCAGGATGTGTCACGATTTGGGTTTTGTCTTGGTTTATGTTATCAGATTTATTAGTTAAGTTTCTGATTTTGGGGTCTTGTTTGGTTTTGATTTAGACATGTTTTTCTGTTTAGGTTACCTGTTTTCCACCTGTCACTTTATCAGCTCTGTTCGGTCTCCCCTCAGCAATCTGTCAGCTTTTTTGCCTTGATTAGATCCACCTGCTCACTTATAATTAGCCTTCACTCCTGTTCACCTGCTCACTCCCCTATATAGTCCTGCCACAAACCTCTGCTATCTGCCAGATCATTTAACGAGCCACGGTGAGTTTAGTTCCAGCATTCTTTATTCTGATTGACCTGTTGACGATAACCCGAGAGCCTTTTTGATTCTGAGCCAGCCTGTTCCCTGATCTGTTTTTCCTGCCCTGTCTGACTGATTTACCGGTTTACCGACTAGTTTCTGTCCTATGGTTATCCGAGCTTGCTTTGCCCTGTCTGTACCTCTGCCTATTTTGGACTGCTTTTTGTGTACCGGATTTTGGACTGCCCTTTTGACTATTGAGCCCGCCTGTTCCTGTTTTCATTATTAAAATCCTGTTTTTTGCCTTAACCTCACTTGTTGGGTTTGAATACTGGGTTTGCCTGATTCACGATCATAACAGAATGATCTGGCCAAACTAAAACCTATCGCCCAACAAGTTTTTAGAGGTTTTTTTTTTTTCCCCTCCACACGCTATGGCTTGGGAGGGTTCCAGATTGGCGTTCTGTCCCCCTGGTATCGGTCCCAGACGCCATCTCTCCAGCAGCCGCAGCAGCAGTAACCCGCTGCCTGCTCCGAGTTTACGATTGGGAGGGCTCTTTGTCACAAATTCAGATTCAACTCAGAATAGAAGGGATCACTCACCCAGCGACACCGCTGTCGGCTCTGCCCATGGGTTTTATCCAGAACCAACTTTGTTTATGGAGGTCGAAGCGGAGGTGGTGCGGGATCTTCGCCCGGATTTTTTTTTCTCTCTCCCTCCAGAGGAGGAGATGCAGGGAACGCTGTGGGCTCCACCGATCCCGGCTCTACCGACAGGATCAAACCTCCAGCAAGTCCTGCCGTCCCGCCGTCGGAGGAGGGGACGGAAACCTGTGGGTCGCTCCTTCACCCGTTCTGTTCGGCCGACAGGCGAGTCAGTACCGCGCCCGTCCGTTGCCACTTCCTGCCCAGTGGATCGGAGTCCGGTGCTTCCCAGAGCTGAGCAGCCCACAGCGCCTCCTGTTGGCGCCCGTGATGCTGAGGATCTGGCTCTGGAGGACCAGTTAAGAGCTTTTGCCCCTATTATTAAAGACCTTAGGGAGGCTCTTTTCTGCCATTATTCAGAGGAGCTGGAGGCAAGATTAAAGGAGGTCGAGGGGCACTATAGAGCGGCTCTCCAAGGTTTCTATAGTGGACTCAATCCTGTCCCTAAGGGTCCAGCCGACGCCCCGGCACCTGCACCTGTCCCAGAGGACCCGCCTCCTACCTCAACTCCAGAGCCGGCCTCCGGCAGCTATAAGGCAGCACTGTCTGCGCAGCCGGCCCAAGACGCTGTAACCCCGGAGGGTCCGCAGCCGGCCCAAGACGCTGCAACCCCGGAGGCTCCGCAGCCGGTCCAAGACGCTGCAACCCCGGAGGCTCCGCAGCCGGTCCGAGACGCTGCAACCCCGGAGGGTCCGCAGCCGGCCCGAGACGCTGCAACCCAGGAGGGTCCGCAGCCGGCCCGAGACGCTGCAACCCAGGAGGGTCCGCAGCCGGCCCGAGACGCTGCAACCCAGGGGGGTCCGCCGCCGGCCCGCGACGTGGGAACCCAGGAGGGTCCGCCGCCGGTCTGCGACGTGGGAACCCAGGAGGGTCCGCCGCCAGTCTGCGACGTGGGAACCCAGGAGGGTCCGCCGCCAGTCTGCGACGTGGGAACCCAGGAGGGTCCGCCGCCAGTCTGCGACGTGGGAACCCAGGAGGGTCCGCCGCCAGTCTGCGACGTGGGAACCCAGGAGGGTCCGCCGCCAGTATGCGACGTGGGAACCCAGGAGGGTCTACCACAGGCCCACGATGAGGGGGTTCAGACGAGCCCTCTTTCAGGCCGCAACTCGGGGGCTCATCGGGACACTGGGCGCCGTGGCCCTCGCCCAGACGACAAGCGGCGCCGTGGCCCTCGCCCAGACGACAAGCGGCGCCGTGGCCCTCGCCCAGACGACAAACGGCGCCGTGGCCCTCGCCCAGACGACAAGCGGCGTCGTGGCCCTCGCCCGAACGACAAGCTCCGTCGGGGGCCTCGCCGAGAAGACAAGCACCCAGAGCCCCATGGAGACTTAGAGGCCCCTGGACCTCTTCGGAAGCTCTTACCCCCTCATCTTTGGCTTGACAGCCAATTTCCCAAGTGGCTGACCAAACTATCTTTGTCGGAGGTTCTGGAAGGGTTATTGATGAGGTTCTGGGTGTTAAAGGGTCTGGGAGCATCTGAAGTCTGTAGCCCGGGGCCTCCTGAACCTGAAGTCTGTAGTCCGGGGCCTCCTGAACCTGAAGCCTGTAGCCCGGGGTCTCCTGAACCGGAAGCCTGTAGCCAGGCCCCGTCTGAACCTGAAGCCTGTAGCCAAGCCCCGTCTGAACCTGAAGCCTGTAGCCAGGCCCCGTCTGAACCTGTAGCCTGTAGCCAGGCCCCGTCTGAACCTGTAGCCTGTAGCCAGGCCCCGTCTGAACCTGTAGCCTGTAGCCAGGGGCCGTCTGAACCTGAAGCCAGTAGCCAGGGGCCGACTGAACCTGAAGCCAGTAGCCAGGGGCCGTCTGAACCTGAAGCCTGTAGCCAGGCCCCGTCTGAACCTGTAGCCTGTAGCCAGGCCCCGTCTGAACCTGTAGCCTGTAGCCAGGCCCCGTCTGAACCTGTAGCCTGTAGCCAGGCCCCGTCTGAACCTGTAGCCTGTAGCCAGGCCCCGTCTGAACCTGTAGCCTGTAGCCAGGGGCCGTCTGAACCTGAAGCCAGTAGCCAGGGGCCGACTGAACCTGAAGCCAGTAGCCAGGGGCCGACTGAACCTGAACTCTGTAGCCAGGCTCCTCCTGAACTCTGTAGCCAGGCTCCTCCTGAACTCTGTAGCCAGGCTCCTCCTGAACTCTGTAGCCAGGCTCCTCCTGAACTCTGTAGCCAGGCTCCTCCTGAACTCTTTAGCCAGGCCTCTCTTCTAGCTCTTAGTCCGGCGTTGTCTCCAGCCTTTAGTCCGGCGGCAGGTTCTGTTCTTTCTCTCTCCAGACGTCGGTTCCTGAGGGTCCGGTTCTACCGACGGTCCCCGAGGTTGCTGCTCGGCCGCCGGCCTATGAGAGACCTGCTCCGCCGCCGGCCTATGAGAGACCTGCTCCGCCACCGGCCGCCGGACATCTTTGCTAACCGGGGCCGTCCTTCAGGACACCCGCCGGATTACCTGTCTCACAGGGGTCGTCCGCCGGAGAACCTGACACGCCTAGGACGTCCGCCGGAGAACCTGACACGCCTAGGACGTCCGCCGGAGAACCTGACACGCCTAGGACGTCCGCCGGAGAACCTGACACGCCTAGGACGTCCGCCGGAGAACCTGACACGCCGAGGACGTCCGCCGGAGAACCTGACACGCCGAGGACGTCCGCCGGAGAACCTGACACGCCGAGGACGTCCGCCGGAGAACCTGACACGCCGAGGACGTCCGCCGGAGAACCTGACACGCCGAGACCGTCCTTCGGGACGTCCGCCGGAGAACCTGACACGCCGAGACCGTCCTTCGGGACATCCGCCGGACAACCTGACACGCCGAGGCCGTCCTTCGGGACGTCCGCCGAACAACCTGACACACCGAGGCCGTCCTTCGGGACGTCCGCCGGACAACCTGACTCGTCGGGGCCGTCCTCCTGGACGACCGCCTGAGAACCTGACTCGTCGGGGCCGTCCTCCTGGACGACCGCCTGAGAACCTGACTCGTCGGGGCCGTCCTCCTGGACGACCGCCTGAGAACCTGACTCGTCGGGGCCGTCCTCCTGGACGACCGCCTGAGAACCTGACTCGTCGGGGCCGTCCTCCTGGACGCCCGCCTAAGAACTTGACTCGTCTTGTTTTGTTTGAGTTTTTATTTGGACATTTATTTGATTCTAGCCCTCCATCCTGTACCTCCCTCCACCCACCCGAGCTAGTCTGTTTTGTTTCTGAGGCCGTCTGGAATCCGGCCTTGAGGAGGGGGTTCTGTCACGATTTGGGTTTTGTCTTGGTTTATGTTATCAGATTTATTAGTTAAGTTTCTGATTTTGGGGTCTTGTTTGGTTTTGATTTAGACATGTTTTTCTGTTTAGGTTACCTGTTTTCCACCTGTCACTTTATCAGCTCTGTTCGGTCTCCCCTCAGCAATCTGTCAGCTTTTTTGCCTTGATTAGATCCACCTGCTCACTTATAATTAGCCTTCACTCCTGTTCACCTGCTCACTCCCCTATATAGTCCTGCCACAAACCTCTGCTATCTGCCAGATCATTTAACGAGCCACGGTGAGTTTAGTTCCAGCATTCTTTATTCTGATTGACCTGTTGACGATAACCCGAGAGCCTTTTTGATTCTGAGCCAGCCTGTTCCCTGATCTGTTTTTCCTGCCCTGTCTGACTGATTTACCGGTTTACCGACTAGTTTCTGTCCTATGGTTATCCGAGCTTGCTTTGCCCTGTCTGTACCTCTGCCTATTTTGGACTGCTTTTTGTGTACCGGATTTTGGACTGCCCTTTTGACTATTGAGCCCGCCTGTTCCTGTTTTCATTATTAAAATCCTGTTTTTTGCCTTAACCTCACTTGTTGGGTTTGAATACTGGGTTTGCCTGATTCACGATCATAACAGGATGAGGATTCAAAAGGGGATCATGGGTGATGAACCCTAGATAAAGAGGATGCTTTGTAGACATCTTTGATACCATTATAGTTCAGCTCTTTGCGGAGTTTGATGGAGATTTTTTTGTTTGTAATACTTGTTCAGCCAGCCATTGCTAGAAAACTGCACAACAAAGCATCATGCAGTGAGTGACCTGATCTTGGAATATACCATCAACATACACGAAGAGCCTGGCTGTTCAAGACAGACCACACAACTGGAGCAAGGTCATAGACACATTACTGAGCATTTACTCTTTTCATCTATCAATAGGCTTTGCCCACTGTACGTTGCAGGGCAGGATTGCGTAACTACTGGTGTTAAGCTCGGGCCATTGCACACCCCAAACCAAGAAGTTGCTCAGTAAGACCATCCAAGCACCACAATGCGACCCCTTGCAAATCTTGTCAGGTACTGATAATGTAAAGTATACATGGAGCATCATTAATTGCTAGTAAGATAGTTACCAACGAAACTCTCTGAACTCCTCTTCTGATGACACTCCTCATGCCTTCCTGTTGCCATGAATCTGCATCTCTACAAAATTTTGTGTGAAATGGACCATTTCTCACGATTACTTATTGATTGAGTGATACGATTTAACACAGAAAATACTATTGATAATCTAAAACCAACTGTGCCGCATTTAATCATAAGCTAAACATTGTAATAGTGAGTGCACTCTTACTGACATCTGAATCCATTCCCCATAAAATTTCGTATCCCTTGGAGCCATTACTTATTTATGGCTCAAACCAGTGGACACTGGTTCAGTTTCCTTATATGAAGTGGAAGGCTCTAACAGTGCAATTCAGAGAAAAAAGGAGGGGCTTTGCTTGAGCTCTGACCTACATCACAGTAAGTGGAAAAGGATGCGCTTCTCAGGATTAAGAATTCAACACAACCCCATATCCTTACAACACAACCCTGTTGTGTGGATTAACCCAGAGCTATCTTTGGAATACTTGATTTAGACCTACACACAAACTGCTTACTTGTGTCGCTAACTTATAACTATAGGTTTACTGGCTGTGGAATGATTTAAAAGGCATGGTATGGAAAATCTTCCAATGCTACCTGATGCACAGTAAAGTCTGCAAAGATAAAAAAAAAAAAAAACTGTCATTTGCTAGATTATAACTTAATGGTCAGTGTTGCTGTTTCTTGACTGTCCCGGTGCCAGTAATTGTTCTTCGTCTCCGGTAATTGCAAGCGCAGCTGAATTCAGAGTGAATTTCTTGGTGTCTTTCAAAATTTAGTGGGCGTTTTGCCACTCTAAAAAACCATCGCATTGGATTACACGCTGAGGGGCTACAGGAAAGAGGGAAAAAAATGTGCGCCGCATTTGTCAGTTTGAGTGAGGCATTAAGGACCATCCTCTCCCTGGATGATCTATCCTTGCCATCCCGACCCCTCAGTCCTACAAGTTTCAAGATGATAAAAGGAAAACTTCCTTGGGAAAAGCTGTCCTTGAAAACCAAACAGTCCATAGCAGAGAGTATCTGCTGATATAATGGATGTAAGTCCCTGGGCTCAAAAAACCTGAAAGGACTTCTTTCACTTTTGAGTATTTTGTGTATTGGTATTATGCAAATCAAAAAACTTTCTAGATAAAGGGAGGAATACATAGTTTTTTTTAAAAAATTGCGATTTCACGCAGAGGTCCGCCCCTTTTATGTATCCTTTTTCTTCTGTAAGGACATTTCTAACCTTCAAAAACTGAAACAGCCTCAACCCTTTCAGAGCAGGAGCACCTGAAGCTTTTGTAAATCTGAGAGGAAAGACAGAATACAAATTTCTGGACATCGTAAATGAAAAAAAACAAAAAAAAACTCTTGCCCTCTGAGATTTGTTGCACTGAAGATGCGGTGGCATTTCTCCCTCTGTTCAGGTTTCTCAGCTGAAATGATGAGCGAAAGATTGCTGTGCCAAATGTAATGAGGCGTTGCACTTTCACCTCCACAGAAGCTAAACCTAATGGAAGTCATTGGCTAAACGCATTGCAGAGTAAATGAGATGACTTCTTGGTTAGCAGGGCTGTTGTTTGGCGCATAATTGATAGGAGAGGTGGTTAAAGGCACCCCCCTCCCCCCAGAGCAGCATAATTGCAAAAGAATCTAATAAGGTAGGAAGGAAAGGAGACATTTTATCAAAGCGGTTCACATGCTTCAGGTCTGCATACCGATCACAAGCTGTATAGCAGCGCCACAAACGTGGGAGATCTGCACGTATCAGATCATGCAAGGAAAAATAAAGACTCATTCTGAGCAAATTGAACACCACTGGCAGACTGGGTGTGAATTCCGCTCAGCATCTGATGCACTCATTCCAGTGTTGTTATTGTCTCTACGGCTATCTGCTGCCATCTCCATCCAATCACTCTGAAGGAGAACCTGGGAGACAAGGAGCCGCCGCACAATCTGAATACACAGCTGCTCTGGGGTTTGGCCAGTAAATGAAGAATTCACACAAAACAGATGCCTTTTTCCCCGAGCCAGGTGACCAAAAAAAACAAACAAAAGCAAAATTAACGTCGGTGTTTTCAGTTGGAGTGCAGCAAAATGCCTAACACGAAATGAAACAAAGACTTCTTGATTCAATCATGTACATGCGATTGTGACGAACCTTTTTAAGGTTCAGGGAAGGCGCCAAAACGGCTCTAACAGCGCTACTGTGACACCAAACAATGGATGTAGCTATGATCTTTTTCCCAACTTAAACAATTAATCTGGATTTAACTGTAACTTTGAGCGGACAGAGGGTGTTAGGTATCCACTATAGAGGCTGGGAAAAAACATTTTAGTCTTGTTAATACAATAAACCCAACCAAGATTAGATAAAAGTTATTTTTTTCTTTCAGTTTTTTTTTTTTTGATAGACTTAAATATTAGCCAAAACATTGCCCGAACATAGATATTCATAAACGTATTGTTGCTGGCCTCAAAACTCTCTCAGTCTCAGTAGCTGTAAGGTCAACAGTCATGAAAGAAGTGGGAGCAAGCGCATTCTTTCCTCTTCTATATTTCAAGCCCACCATTTTACATTGCAAAGGTTTTGGTACCACAAAACCTAATCGACAGACATAACGGTGTACAGGAGAAAATCAACTCAGAACAGTGGCTGAGGTCAACTTCAGATACGGCAAGATAACAATACGTATAAACAATACTGCTTTTTGAAACAGATTTCAGGTTTTAGCCTGTTAGTGGAATCAAAGTATAACAAGGTTTGAAAGGTTCTGATTTCAAAATCAGTAAAGTGTTCTGTGATATTCTTCCTACAGTGTAATTGAATTAATTCAATTAATTCATTTTATTTAATCATGAAAAACCCAGATATTCAGGGTGTGGAAAGTAGCTTGCTGCAGGTTATCTGAGCAGATCCCTAGACTATAGTGTACTTATTTAATGTTATTTGAAATTTCTGTGTGAGTACTGTAAGCATTCTTTTGTCTTTTTTTGTGTAGACATATTATCATCAATTGTACTTAAAATACTTTTTCTGAAGTCCTTTTATGAAAATGAAAAATAAAAATGTTGAAGTGACCAGACCATTTTCAAAGGTATTGTGCTTAGAATAGTACCATACAACCCTTCTCCACATCTTGCTGCATGATACCAATCAGCTGTCTGTGCTGCAGGCTCTACCGGATCATTTAGCCCAACTAAATACATTTCCATTAAAATATTTTATTGTGATACCACCGCTTTTGCCCTTTCTTATTTAAATTTCTTAAAATGTACATTTGTCCGACTGTTAAGAGCACAGAAAAGGGAAGCATTGCCCCTTCCCACCCATTGCTGTGCACTGTTGGCCAGGTGCATTAAAGAATCATGCTATAGTTTATCCTTTCCCATAGGGGACAAAATTGGCTGTTTTTTTTCCAGTCCAGTAAAACGCTGCAGAAAGTATAGTTGACGAGCTTGGAACACCCTGTCTGGAGGCTGGCAACCTACGCAGATAGCTCTACAAATTAACCAGATAACATGCACTTTTATATACATGCGCATATATGCATTTATTCTTCTTAGTTTTTGTAAGTCTATGTATCGGAATCAAAACACCACAGGGCCATGTAAAGATAATCGCCATAATGTCATATAACCTACCTAGCAGTAGAAACATTTTTGCTTGTCTGTTCTGAATAAAAGCAATTGTTTCCTGTTAAGCATTTTTCTTTCAAATTTCCATCATAATATCATGCTTCTGTGAAAACTAGTGTTCTTACTCAAGGTTGTCTTACTGTGATATCGTCTTAATAAAATTCTTTAATCTGGGCACCCCCAAAATAAAACACACACACATACAATACAAAACAGAAATCAATGACAGACTATGACAGATTATGATGTGTTTAAATTTGACTGCTATCGTTGGTCTCAACATCTGGCCAAGGTCCTCCACCACATATCCAGCTGTGCAGTTCTCCAGCTAAGAAGTCCCCGATCCCCTGGATAACATCCCCCCCGCCTCCCAACCCCGCCCCACTTACCCCGCTGCCCCTCGACATTAAACACAGCAAATGGCCACTCTAGGGGGCAGGGGAGTAGGTGCACCTAAAAGAGAAGGGAACAGAGCCCCCCCCACCCCCCAATCCTAGATAGATACAGCCGCTAAACACATGACTGGAGGTCAAAAATGAGGAGTAGGAGACACTTGGGTAGCCACTTTACAGTTTTTCCTTTCTCTTCTATTCTCTTCAATTCATCTCACAGCTTTTGAGGGGGGGAAAAGAAAAGAAAACTGGCTGCAGACTGTAATTGCCTCTCTGGTTCAATCAAAGGGGCTTTTGAAAGCAAATGGTGCCACAGCACAAACTCATCCCCCTGCCCTGCCATGCTAGATATTGCTGCATTACAGAATAACTCCCTACATGGCTTCAAAAACATCTTTCACCTCTCATTTGGCTACTACTTGTTATTCTCCAAATATGTGCAAAAGCTCTATAAATAAACATGAAGAGATAGGGGGGGGGGGGTACAGTCCCCTCTGAATAAGGAGGATACTTTGAAGATGCGATCGGCTGCATTTTCCTTTTCACTGTTCCGTCCGTCTGGGTGGGAATAAAAAATGAGGGGTAGTGTGGACCCACTGGTGGGCAAATATTTGGTTTTCCAGAATAGATCACAGTTGTGTTGAGCTGTCAAAGTGATCTGCTTAATTACTATCTCCCCGTGGGCTTCCTCTATCATCGCTTTTAGGCACAAAAGGGGGAAGATGACGTTGACAGACAACTTGTGGACATAAACCAGCTTCGTAGAAGCAGTAATTTAGAAAGGGTTCCTCTCTTTTTTTTATGCGCAGGGATGTAAATCGTACCTGCCCGTATTGTAAAGTGCCTTCAGATGACAAGCGTGAGGCAAATAAACCGAAGTGAATTGATGCTGAATTCTTAAACAAGTTTCTGCGGGAGCTTTTGGTCCTGATGCGGTGTCTCCGACAGAGCAGAGCAGCACCATATGGACTCTGTCCTAGATGGAGGGAAATGAGCCCCAGCAATGAGAATCCCCTGAAGGACCATCCAAACCATTTGAGGCTTGTCTGTAAACGCAACCATCAGCACTGTGTGTGTGTGTGTGTGTGTGTGTGTGTGTGTGTGTGTGTGTGTGTGTGTGTGTGTGTGTGTGTGTGTGTGTGTGTGTGTGTGTGTGTGTGTGTTTTGACTGCGATCAGCACGCACATCTTGTCTCAGTTTATCCTCACAAATTAAGATGAGACTGATCTCTCTAGAGATCACTGTATTTCAGGGTGGGCTTTCCCCCTTTTGTGTCAAATTAAGTTGCAAACTTGGCACCAGAGTTTCTTTTTTTGTGTGTCTTTCTTTCATAAATCCTGCACGCCTAGGTAAAAGCAAAAGCATGCAGTGATAAAATCTGAGTGAACACTTACTGCTCCTAGGATGTAGATTTTTTCCTCTTCATTAACCTGCTTTAGTTGTAAATCCAGTATCCGTCAGATTTGGTGGCTCAGATGCATTTTCTTTCAATGCACTGCAACTCTCGGGAGAAAAAAAAACGAAGAAAGAAACAAAGAAAGAAAGAAAGAAGGCGCTCTTTGCTCCAAGAGGGGAAATTACACTCTGTCCCTCAATTCGACTCCCTCGGACGGGATTGGACGAGCACCACTTCTTCCTCCGTTAATCCAACGATCAGGAATGAATGTGCAGGCTGAGGCTGAGGGGCGACGCGTTTCCTCGAGCTCCTCGTTGCCTTGTGTGCGCTCCTAAAACATGCAGCCTGGAAGGAAAAAGCGGAGAGAGAGGAGCAGAGAGGGGAGCAGAGAGGGGAGGACAGCTGTGGCGCCACTGACTTGGGCGATACTCACTTGCGCGCATCCCCGGGCTCTGCTCTCTATGATGTGCGCAGGAAGAAGCGCCCACTGGTGACGCGTAAAAAAGAAAAGCAACCGACCCCCTTGCGACACGCGCGCGCGCGCACACACACACACACACACACACACACACACACACACACACACACACACACACACACACACACACACACACACACACACACAGAGTAATGCACCACCAGCCTATGGACACCTGCTATTTCCACTGATGGAGTAAGTGCTCGTCTCGGGATACTTATTGTTCCACTGCGCCAAACAGAGGAACAGAAGCTTGAAAATATGTTTATCACAATTAAAACAGACATGCAGGGTAAACATTATGTAAAGATTGATTATTTAAATGTCCTAATGTAGCTGAAATGATCTCTGACTTCCATTTCCTACAAAGGATGTCTGTGGTAAATCAAACGAGCTGAAGTGACGCTTCTGCTGACCGCTGGACGATGATCCATACATTCGGGAGAAAAAAGAGATTTCTATCTGTGCATTTTTTTGGTAATTTGATTTTCACCAGAAACCACTGGAACCTATCAACATAAAAAAAATGAATCTGACTTTAAAGATTTTCTTTCTTTTGATATTTAGGATAGAAAACAGCAGCAAATAGAAATTGAATCATTGGCAAGTCGGCTTAAATTCTTATACCCTCCACAGTTCAGTTTGTCCAAGCGAGGGTTAATAGTTCCCCCTGTGACGTCATTACTCATTAGTGAAAGGCGTGAATGGGCTCAAGTCGAAAAAAAAAAAAAAAAAAAAAAAATGGGCTCAAGTCGCTTTTCCTCCTCAGAACTCATCAGCATTTTAGATAGTTCGCTTTTATTTTCTTGTTCATGTACTTTTTTGTGGTAAATGAATACAGCAGGACATAATGTAGCCACACCTTTCAAAATACTTCTACTTGTGTCTCCCCAGTTCAAATAATAATAAGTGCAATAATAAGAGTTTTAGGGATCATCATAATATTTTTGGGGGGAAAACGTGAGAGGGACAATGTTGTTTTTGTTAAACGCTGCTTTTGGCCTTGGAACTCTTAACTCTGCTGCCCGACTTGTACTAAATAAATAGATAGATAAATAATTAAATTAATAAACTAAAGTGTGTGCTTTGGTCACAGTATTTGGTGGTTGAAAAATTGCATGCTTGTCTAAGAATATCAAAAATGGCTACTTTTTTATTTCCAAAACATGCACCAACCTGGAGGACATATTCTTTAAAGATTAGTAATAAAATAACTAATGGAAACAGTCCTTGACTCTCAGTCACTAACAATGGATGTGGTGGTAAATAAAATAGCTAATTTGCTACCTCTGCTGTCCACTGAAAGAGGATCAATAAATCCAGGAAAAAGGCTTCTCCGTTTGGGAAGGTCCGTTCATGTTTTCATATTAACATCGTTAGTCTTTCCCTTGTTGTTTTACAGCACTGTTACCAATAAAGTTTCTGTAGTTTACAATGATGTTATAGCATATCAGAAACAGTGCCATTAAAGTACCCGCAAACTGATAATAATGGTAATGTCTCAGCCAAAATGTGTGGATGAGGCCCCATATAAATGTCGCTCAGGCTGTATGAGTATCAAAAAGGCTTAGCAAAAGCTACCCTGACAATGAGCTTCTTGAGAACCACTTGGGTTAACTAAATTCAAACAATAAAGGAGGGGGGGGGGGGGGAACTGTTGGATATCCAGCATTGGTCTTAGCTAGGTCTTCAAATCGGGAAACACACATTGGACCCTTAGGGGTCCCAATATGTTACCTATTGTGTGTGGCATCGATCCTGTAATTTATTTGGGGCCGTTATGTAACAGGCAGATGTTCCAATTTAGGCCACATTTTCTACCCATAAGGGACCCATAAGTGACTAAATAAAGATATGGCTAAATATTTTTTTACGGCTGTTCCTTTCTCATTCATCCTGTGCATGCTCACCATGAAAAAAAATCCCTCAACACAAAACAGGATTGGGAAATGGTTGGATAATAGCTTTTGATGTTCAGGCCATTTCTGACATGACAAAACAACAGACATCCTTGTCCCTATTCCATTAAATGTGCGTTCTGGGGGGGGGGGGGGGGGTGCATAAAATTAATTTGATTATGATATATGTGTAAATCAGTCTCCCTTCCTTTAAATGTAGCAAATAATGTGCTGATATTTCACACCATACACGTTTAAGGGTTCTAAAAGTATGACTGTCCTATCAATACATGGCAGTGAAAAGTATTTGCCAATTTTGTTTCTTTTTTCCCCCACATGAATGTTTCAGGCCACCACACAAACTTTAATATTAGACAAAGATAATTTGAATGATAATACAGAAAGCTGTTCAAATGATGTTATCAAGGGAAAAAGTTACTGAAACTAAAGTGGTAATATATTAAAATGTATTTTCTCTTTTGTAAAATAATAAATTGATTTGTACTAGCCACTTTTTTTTCCTTTTAGTTTATTTACACAGGACACACCCAGGACTGGTAGCTGTCTGACACATAAATTCAAGAAAACACTAAAATGAAACTTTTATGACAACATGAAGTAGGCTACAAGATCTGAAATCATCCTGCCCAGAGCTAAAGAAATTCAACAACAGATCAAAAACAACATAATGAAAATGTATCAATCTGGAAAGGGTTACAAAGGGTTACAAATATTTTTAAGTTGTTGGGATTCTGGGAAGCCACATACGAGCCATTAAGGAAACCTACTACGGAGTGGCCAGCCTACCAAAATTACACCAAGGGTGAAGCGACATCTCATTCCAGAGGCACAGAAGAAGAAATAAGATCTGAAGCACTGGCGATTTCAGTTGCCTCTGGTTAGCAAAAAGAGACTTTGGGGAAATATTTCCAAAACATCATACCAACAGTCACACATAATGGTGGGAGTGTGACAGTCTGTGGCTGCTTTGCAGCTTCAGGAGCTGGATTACTTCATGTTTTGATGAAACCATGAATGCTGTCCTCTGCTGAAAAATCCCGAAGCAGAATGTTCGCCCATCAGTAAGGTCAATTATTTTTTTCTCTTCATCACTGATTTAGTTTTTAATATTTTAAACATGAATAGACAAAAACAACTACATTTAAATGTCCACAATTTCTCTACATCAAAAAACTGTATTTCAAAAAGTACTTAGTGTGATGAAATTTAGTTAAAAACAACAACAAAAACTTGCTTTACATTTTCATCACTGGTGTCTAATGAGAACGGCTCATCGTTATGAGCATTTCTTTGGCCAGTCTGTATGTTGAACAATAATTTTATCTCAAACTTCTAAGTAGTGCAGGAGGAAATGACATGTGTGGCGCAAAGGATTATTAAAAAAAGTGCTGTAGCTCTCTTGGTTTTATAAATACCACGTCACCTAATTTCACTTTTGTTGTTTTGAATGATGCAACAGTGTGAAATAATAGAGAGTTTTTGCTTAATTTCAATCCCTCTATTTTCTTTTTAGCAGAATTCAATCACATGCTTATTAAAACACATAGGAAAACATCTATGTGTTAAAAAGATCTTCTAGATTTGGAAACCTACTTGATATTGTTTTATATGCTGGGTTTGAGGCTGTGTTGATCGGTAGTTGTAGAATTTAAGAACTCACATTAGCCTCAAGCAACATGATGAGCTCAAGATCTCATCTTTGTCATGGCCCAGAGATTTCCATTTCTTAAATCTCAGCCAGTCCTTTGTGGATCGGTGGATTTATAGTAGGTTTTTGGGCCATTGTCATGTTGCAAGGCTTCATTCTGGTACATCTTTATTTCTCTTAGACGGTATCACATTTTTCTAATGCACCATTTAATACACAGTTTCTTTGTCTTCTGTATTATGAGATCCTCCTCTTTGTCTATGCAAACTTGCCTGTTTTTTGAAGAGATCATAGGTTTCCTCCTTGCAAACCACTCATAAATGTATGGGTTTTGGAGACTTATTTTAGCATCTCTCTGGTCTTCAGGTGAACTTGGTGAGACAGCCGGACCTGGACATCCCAGCTGCATCAGGAAGGGCAACAGGTGTAAAAATTCTGCCAAGTCTATGTGGAAGTTGTGGTGAGTTGCTGGAACGACCCGTGAATAAAGGGAGCAGCCCAAATAACTCACTCACTGACACATACATCCTGGACAGGAGTGAGGTAAGGCAAGAGACTGCCCAAGCAACATTTTGCTCTCAAATCACACTGCAGCAAAGCTAGATCAGGCATTTACCTTGAAACTTACTTGTGACCAGAAGAGCCCTAAAAGGACAGTGAGTGTGCTGCTTGAAGTCAATAGTGAAGAGGATTTATTTTTTTAATGTAGCAGCCAACTGTAGTCTGGGCTTTCTATTCTTAGAACGGTTTGCACCCTTGTGAACCCCCCAGTCTTTGCACAAGTGAAGTCTTCTCTTTATGGCAGACAAAGATAATGATATGTCTACCACCTGCAGGTCCCTCACTTTCCTGGATGTTGGTAAGGGTTTTGTTTCTCATACCATAGAAATGATCCTGTGATCATCCAGCACTCTTGCCTTCAATTGACAACCTGCCTTTTTTTCTCTCTGCATAGTTTTCTTCTTTTCCTAAAATAGGATGCACCAAACTGTCGCCATGGCATCCTTTAAATAATTTCTTTTGTTTCTGGAGCCTAAGGATAACCTGTTTTATTTGTTCTGAGAAGTAAGTAAAAAAAAAAAGGTTTAAAAAAGTACAGAAGTTTTAGCTGTTGAAGGTTCAAAGCACCCTCCTTCAAAAGCAAATAAAAAAACATATGCCTTTTATTTTCTTCTGCATTGTTAATGGGAAATAAACAGTAGCCTACAAGGCCTTAGCCCACACGTCCATGAAAGAGCTTAGGACGCATTTTGCAATTAAGCCACAAGAGTTCCTTATATTTCAATGCTCTAATTCCTGCATTGAAAAAACATGAATGTTGTAAATAATAAAGCTGAGAATCTTATGTTACTGATCATATGCAACAGCAGAAGACTTATTTTAAAACCGATTAGTGATCCCTTGCAATTTCTTGAACTATACATGTAGCGCCTCACAAACAACTCAGAACGTTTTCACATTTAGCCACAAAAATCAATTTATTTAGCTTTTAAATGATAGACCAAAACAAAGCAGTGCGTCATTATTGTGAAGCAAGAGGAAAAACTCTCTCTCTCTCTCTCTCTCTCTCTCTCTCTCTCTCTCTCTCTCTCTCTCTCTCTCTCTCTCTCTCTCTCTCTATATATATATATATATATATATATATATATATATATATGTGTATATATATATATATATATATATATATATATAAATCGAAATGAGAAAGTGTTGCATGTATTTTTACCCAGCGCTCATGACTCCATACTTTGTAGAATGCTGTTCTGGTGTAGTTACAGCCGCAAGCTTTTTGGGACGCATCTAGAGGTTAAATCTTTATACAGTCGTTTGTGCAAAAAAATAAATTAACTCAAGCACAGTCAGTTGAGTAAATAGCATCTATGAAGATCAGTTTTCAAGTTACACAACAGACTCAATTTCATGTAGGTCTGGGCTTTGACTGGACCATTCTAACATAGATATGCATTTTCTAAATTATTACAATGTACCTCTGGCTGTATGTTTGGCTTGTTGTTCTTTTATCCCATATTTCAGCTCTTTTGCACCCGGTAGTGGGTTTTATTTCCATGATTGCCCTGTATTTGGTTCCTTTCATTTTCATTGTTGAATAAAAAAGTCACCACAGCATGAAATTGCCACCACTGTGTCTTACTAGGGTCTTTTCAGTGTTGTGTGCCATGTTAGTTTTCATTCACAAACAGCTTTTTGCAAGTTCCCTTAAAAATGTATTTTGTACCTCTACAAGGCGTGTAGCAAACAGGAAACAGGACATTCGTGGCTTTCATCTTGCAGCTCTTCCATGACAGCCGGATTTGTGATTAGTTTCCTTCCACCTCACCATCTTTTATCACTTTGAATTGGTCTGTCACATAAAATCCATATTCAGCAGTTTGTGGTTTTAATCTTACAAATACAAACAATATGGGTACTGTTTAATCATAAGTAGATTAACCGGATCTTCAAAATCATTCACAATAAATAGTTGGGAGGGATGAACATTATAGAACATCACTTTGTTGTGATGATCCTGGCACTGGAGCTGATCCTGCTCACTATCAACACACCTGTTCAGTCTCCACCCTCTTTGCAATCAACCCCTACTGGTTTCACCTCTCTTCACCTGCATTTAAGCTCCGTCCAAGTCAGCCTCCAGTGCCAGATTGTCTCAAGCCACCCGTACGAGCATTCCTTATTCTGCCTGTCTGTGTCTGACCTGATTCTGCCCTCCATTACCGAACCTGCCTGTCCCCTTTAACTGTCTGTGCCTGTGGATATTGGCCCTGGAACTGGACCCCTCCTCTGGATTTCCCCTTTGTACTGCTGCTGGATTATTGAACTCCCCGTTACCAAACCCGGATTGCCCCTGGACAACACCTCTGGAAAGTCCCACACTGCCGGCCGGCCGCTCAACGGCTTTTCCCCACCAACCAGTGGACGGCTCCTGTCCCCGAACCCTCCCGCCTGTCTCTGGCTGACTCTCTGCGCCCAGGCTCCTCTCGTTATCAGGTTAGTCTCTCAGTCTGCTCCACATTGCTAACCTGCCACTGCAGCCGCTAACCTGTCCCTCTGCCTCCAGGGAGCTCCAGCCCATTAGCGAGAGCTGCACGCTTGAGAGCCGGCGCTGTTCAACCCTGCTTCTCAATAAACCGTTTGAAACGTCACTGACCTGTCGTGGATGAATCTTGGGTCCAAATCTGGTACATTACATTTGTACCACTTTTTTCAGATTTACACTACCGTTCAAAAGTTTGGGGTCCTTATTTTTGAAGGAAAAGCACTGCACTTTTCAATGAAGATAACTTTAAACTAGTCTTAACTTTAAAGAAATACACTCTATACATTGCTAATGTGGTAAATGACTATTCTAGCTGCCAATGTCTGGTTTTTGGTGCAATATCTACATAGGTGTTTAGAGGCCCATTTCCAGCTACTATCACTCCAGTGTTCTAATGGTACAATGTGTTTGCTCATTGACTCAGAAGGCTAATTGATGATTAGAAAACCCTTGTGCAATCATGTTCACACATCTGAAAACAGTTTAGCTGACCTTCCTTTGAGCAGATTGAGTTTCTGGAGCATCACATTTGTGGGGTCAATTAAACGCTCAAAATGGCCAGAAAAAGAGAACTTTCATCTGAAACTCGACAGTCTATTCTTGTTCTTAGAAATGAACAAGAATAGACTGTCGAGTCAAATGAAAAGATGCTGGAAGAATGCCTGACGCCATCTGTTAAGCATGGTGGAGGTAATGTGATGGTCTGGGGTTGCTTTGGTGCTGGTAAGGTGGGAGATTTGTACAGGGTAAAAGGGATTCTGAATAAGGAAGGCTATCACTCCATTTTGCAACGCCATGCCATACCCAGTGGACAGCGCTTGATTGGAGCCAATTTCATCCTACAACAGGACAACGACCCTAAACACACCTCCAAATTGTGCAAGAACTATTTAGAGCAGAAGCAGGCAGCTGGTATTCTATCGGTAATGGAGTGGCCAGCGCAGTCACCAGATCTGAACCCCATTGAGCTGTTGTGGGAGCAGCTTGACCGTATGGTACGCAAGAAGTACCAATCCAACTTGTGGCAGCTGCTTCTGGAAGCGTGGGGTGCAATTTCTCCAGATTACCTCAACAAATTAACAGCTAGAATGCCAAAGGTCTGCAATGCTGTAATTGTTGCAAATGGAGGATTCTTTGACGAAAGCAAAGTTGGATGTAAAAAAAATATATTTTTTTTCAAATACAAATCATTATTTCTAACCTTGTCAATGTCTTGACTCTATTTTCTATTCATTTCACAACGTATGGTGGTTAATAAGTGTGACTTTTCATGGAAAACACTAAATTGTTTGGGTGATCCCAAGCTTTTGAACGGTAGTATAGGTTCACAAAATAGATTCAATAGTTTGTCAGTAGCTGTGAATGGATCATTGTTACTTTGGGTAAAGTAGATATTGTGTTTTAAAACCTTTTGTAAGCCTCTGATTGCCCTGTGAGCAGTAGATGATCCACTGCTGTCAAAGAAAGAAAGGAGAAGCAGAAATAAAAGGCTATGGACACTTGGAAGGGTAGCAGCAGCCATTCAGTCTCATTTTTCACTGCCTGTCAGTCATCACCCTAAATGAATCTTCCTGTCGCTGCACAGATAATTGCCCTTACTTTTATCAGGAGCAGTACACATGATTGCCTTAAATACAGAAATGATGGAGAGTTGAATATTTAATATTTCTGGTCACAGGAGAGCTATAAAGCTGGAGTGATGGGAAGATACAGGGATGGTAAAAATCCATTAATTAGGGTCATTTGGGGGTGCTGTTGGCTCTGGAAAGCAGTGCATGAGGGGTAGGAGGCTTTGTGTTGAAATAACACCTGAAGGTCAGTGAAGATAAGACGCTATCACATCCACTCACACTGCACATGATCCACTGTCATCTACAGGTAACAAGAGTAGGGAAATGAGGGATGCAACCATCCTGCACACACATGCATCAGCTTCAGAGAGCCTGCTGGGGTGTTTCTTCCCTAACTAAGGGGTAGAGAATATTTATAGCTCAATATGAGTGTTGACCTCTAGAATGCAAGTAGTCAAAAGACAAATAAATCTTTCTTACAAGAAAATTTGAGCTGCAAGCTTAGGCTTTAGAATCAATTTTGCTAAGATAAAAAATAAATACAACACATGGAAACTCTGTGAAAAAACATCACTTGAAATTGGTGCCCATCTCACAAAGGAATTGTGGAATTTGTAACGGCAAAAGCAGTTTTTCTCTGTTTTCATGTGTGAATGCTAGCTGTGAAAATGTAAATGGAGGAAAAACGTCTGTCTTTAGATAAGATTTAGGCATGGGGGGTGGGCTGGGGGAGGTAGAGGTGTTGGTCCTGGTGGGTGGTTGGCTAGCGGGCCCTGCGGCCTCTCCCCGGCCCCCGGGCTATGGTGGTGCCGCTGGAGGGGCCCCTTTCTCCGGGTGGGGCTTTCGGGGAGCGGGGGTGCCTATTGGAGTCAGTAGGGGAGCTGGCTCCCTGGGTTGGCTCCCCAGTCCTTTGCTCCCCATCCCCGGACTCCTCCCTCTGCCTGCTCCATCACGCCGCCACACATGTAGGTCCTTGGGGAGAGGGCGTTACTGGAGGTTGCCACCTTTTGGTGACGTCCCTCTCCCCAATTTTATCATGCATTTTAGACACTTTCACTCCAAACATTTTCACAACGCACATCCATGTAGGCCACGATATGGGGGGGTGGGGGGGAAGACGTCTGGGGGGGGGGCTTATGTTGTGTGAGCCTCGCCCCGGGCGGCTCCCTTGACCCCCTCTCGCATTTAGACATTGAGGGTTCTTCTGGGTAGTTGCTTGGAGGGGGGGCGCTGGCACCAGCTCCCTTCCGGAGGGGGGGTGGGCTGTGCCGTGCACCCCCTTCGGTGCTCCCAGTTTTAAACACACCTGAGAACAACATGCAACAACACAACATCTGAGCGGGCGTAGGGAGGATCGGGGGTCTTTTGCACACCCCCGATCTCCGATCGCGGCACGGAGTCTGGGGCCTGGAGGAGGTGCGGGCCACTGGGTACGGGGTCTTGGCGGGGGGCTGTTGCGGCTGGCCGGCGGCTTACCGGATCTGGGGCTGGCGCCTCTGCTCTCCCCAGGAAGGGATGGGGGGCAGGGGTGGCTAGGGTAAGGTGGGGGTGGGAGGGTGTTTATTAGGTATATAGTGGGTGATGGGGGGCTCTGGTCGGATGGCCCGAGCGGGTCGTGTCGGCCCCCCCTCTTTGGGGGGCCTGGTCCGGGGGGCGCCTGGTCCGGGGGCGGGGCCGGGGGTCGGGCACAGGCAGTCGTATTGTTGAATTGTGGTGACCCCCCCCCCACTTGGGTTTTTTGGATGTGAATGCTATGTGGGAATGTGTGTAAAGCGTCCTTTTTTTTATTTATTTTTTATTTTATTTATTTTATTTATTTATTTTTTTGGTGTCTGTGTGTGGCGAGTGGGGCACAAGGGAGGGATGGTGAGAATGAGTTTTTTTTTTTTTTTTTTCCCAGGTTTGGGTTCGGTCAGCTCCCTCTCCCAAGATCATCTCAAGTCTCCGCTAGGTGCGGAGCCCATCCCCCCACGTCCTGCCCTCCTCCGCTGCGTTGGCGGGCGCCTTGACCCTCTGGCGCATTGACGGTCCTCGGGTTTGGGGCGGGTTCCCGGGTGGGTGCCGGCCCATTCCCGGCGGTGGCTTCGCGGGGCCTGGCCCCCCGGGGGGCGGCCGGGGCCCCTGCAGCAGGGGCGGGGCGCCCCTGGGGCCTCTGGCCCCCAGGGCTCATGGCCGGGACCACTTCAGCGGGGCCGGCTGCCGGCGGAGCCCACGGGCTCGTCCCCGCGGCTCTTGGGGGCGTCGGCATTGCGGTGGCTGGGGGATTTCCTCGGGGTCGTCTCTCCTCTTTCCTCGGGGGGGGTTGTACATTTCCTGTGAAGGCCCCTCTCGGGCGCACTGCTTTGGGGGCCCCTTTGGGAGTCCGGGGTTATGGGTCCCCTGACCCCTGCCTCTGTGCTCGGGGAAGGTGGGTCTTCGGTTCTCCACAATCACTATCAAGCCATTTCCTTCTGGATAATTTTCACCTAAACTAGTGCACTCTCACAATCTCCCACAGGTGCTGGGTCCCAGGTATTAAATGTTCACTTATATACAGAAAGGCTATAATTTATTTACTTTCTTTTACCTTTTTTTTTTTTTTAGGTATCACATTACACATGTCAGCTTAAATAATAATACATATGATTTAGCAATGGTATCAAGGTGTTACACGATTGTATCTGTTGCTTTATGTCTGTTGGTTGTGCTGTTCTTTTTGTGTCTCTTTCCAGGTGATGGAGCAGACAGAGGAAGTTTTATCATTCTCTTCCTTTTATCTCTTCTTTCTTTCACCTCTTCTTTCTCTTTCTTTTTCTTTTTTTTTTTTTTTTTTTCTCTTCTTGTTTTTCTTTTACTCTCCTACTTTCCCATTGTAGTGTCCATATAATTTGAAATTCTCCCTGCAGGAATCACAATAAAGCTATTTACACGCACAAATCAAGCGGAGCATTATGGCGAAAGCTGTTTGCTCCACTTGTGAAAGTAAAATCTGTCGAGCTCTATTTGGCATTAAGATATCAATTTTTATTGCCACATTGCTAGACAGGACACTGGGAAAAAAAAAAAGAAAAAAAAAAAAAAATAGATAAGATTTAACAGTCTGAACATTGTTATACAAAATCTTTTAAAAGCTTACTTTCAATACTGAATGTGAAACACTCAACATATGTAGCGCAAGTAAACTTTATTTATATAGTACCCTTTACAGGTAAAAAAATAAATCTTGAAGGGCTTTATATACATATCTACATATGTTCATTGTCCCCTACTTGGCTTGAGGCAAACTGGAAAGAAGATCTTTATGGTGATCTTTGAACAGTACATTTTATATTGCTGCTCTTTCATAGTGGCCAGATTTAAGGAGTGCAGAACTAAGTGTTGTTCTGTTGACAATATTTGCAGCTCCTCCAGACTTGCATTGTCTTCTTGGCTGCTTATCTAATTAACACATTCATTGATGGCACATCAGTTTATGTTGATGCCCATGTCTTGACAAGTTGGTAGTTGTTTTAAACTTATTTTTTATTTTTAGACAATAGACTGAACAGTTAACTGTTCAAAATGTTCAAAGCTTAGGGTATTGTAAAGCCCCATTTTCACCAAGCCCACTCAATTTAGACTGACATGCTCCTCTTTGCACTGCTTCTGGACGAGGACTTTCTGACTTGCTCCAAAGTTTGCCTATAGGACTTAGAATGTAGCTTTATGAGATTTTTGCCTCAGCTATGGTGGGACTTAACAGCTTTCAGTGTGTGTAAAATGAGAGAAAGCCTCTGTAAATTCGGGGATCTGATACAGCGCATCTGCATATAGAAAGCTGAAGTGTCTTTTTTATTTTTTTTCCTTCAGGCATGATTTATGGTTTGTAAATAGTAAAATTATATTCCGGTTTGACCCACTCCATTCATGGTGGTCCTTGATATCAATGTCGTCGCTCTTCAGTTTTTCTGGACTTCCTCAGAGAAAAACCTTCTTATTTCCCCTCTCCCTTGGCCAATCACTGAAAACCAGTGTGATCACATCAAAACTCCACTCGAGTCCACTCAGTTTGACCCTGCTCTTGAGAAGGGCCGAAGAACCGTGAGTTGTTGCTGAAATGCTCGCAAAGCGGGCGGAGTAGAGCAAGCCAAACCGAGGCGGTGGAAATGGGGCTTAAGACACCTAACTCTACTTAAAATTTCTCCGCAACTTTCTTCCTGCCCTTTTTGCTATTCCTTGGTCTTCATATGCTCTTTGTGAAACTGCTTAGTCCTTCAGAGCAATTTCTAGAAGCACCAATTTTACCTTTTCACACCCCAGAGAGTTTCATGTCTGGCAAATACCGAAGCGTAGCACACAGAATCTCATTTTTCATGCACTGGATCTAAATGATAACTGGTCAATTTGGCTATTTTTTATTTAAAGCCGCACAGTGTAAGTTTTAACCCAAGTATTAGCTTAATTTAAAATATAGTAAATAATTTTTTAGGTCAATATACAGCGCTTGGCATAAATTAATGCTGCGCCAGCCCCGGCTGGCTTCCGGAGAGGGTGTAAGCTGAGCTGGGCGCCCGCCTTTTAGCCCTCTCACTTTGTATGTACTTTATATGCACTTGAGAACAACATGCAACAACATGACATTTGAGCAGACGGAGGCAGGCTCGGGGTCTTTCTCACACCCCTGTTCTCCAATTGAGGCCCGGAGTTTAAGGCCCGGAGGAGGAGCGGGCCACCTAGTTGGGGTCTTGGCTAGGGATGGCGCTGGGTCCCGGGAGTCGGCTGGGGCTGGCACTTCTGCTCTCCCCCGGAATATGGGGGTAGGGCTTGAGTATGGAGGGCAAGGTGTGGTGGAGGCAGTGTCTCCGGGTTCATGGGGTGAGCTCTGGTTGGCTGGCCCCTTCGCTTCATGTTGGCCCTATATCTGGGTGGATGGGCTTATCAGTCGTCTGGGCTGGGATCAGAGTATGGACTGGGTAGGTTGGGTTTCCTGAACATCCTGGTGAATGGGTTCATCTCCCAGGTCTGGGGGCTCGACACCCCTCTGGGGTGCCCTACACCTGGACCTGGGAGTGTAGGATGCGTGTGGTGAGTGTGTGTACAGCGTCCCTTTTTTGTGTGTGTGGGAAGAGTGTATGCATGTGGGGCCACTGGGGTGGGAACATGTGAACGTGACTGCGTACCTGGTTTTCTGTTTGTACTTTTGTCGTTTGGTTTTGGACTGCCCCCTCTCCTGAGACACCTCAGGTCTCCACTAACTGTGGAGTCCACCCCCCCTGTCCAGCTACCCTCCATTGGCTGACGCCTTGACCCACTGGTGCATTGGTGGTCCTCGGTGTCCGGGGCTGTGTGCTCAGGTGTGTGCCGACAGCTGGCTCACAGCTGGCAACTGCTTCACCGGCCCTTGGCCCCATGGCTCTGTCAGAGTCCCACCAGGTGGCGGGGAGCCCCTGGGCCTCGGGTCTCTGGGCCCACGGTTGGATCTGCTCTGGTGTAGCTGGATTCCGCCGGGGGTACCCGCGGGATCATCGCAAGTGTTGGAGATTATAGGTCTAATGGGCTACTACCGTCACTTTGTGCAAGACTATACACGTCATGCAGGAGCACTGTTTGCCCTTACTAAAGAGGGCATGCAGTTTTAGTGGTATGACAGGTGCCAAGCAGCTATGGACTTTCTGAAAAACTCTACAAGCTCGGCACCCATCCTCAGGTTCTCAGATTTTTCATGTCCTTTCTTCATTCACACAGATGCATGCAATGCTAGCCGTGGAGTGGCAAAAATGCAGAAAGAGGAAGATGGAAAAGAGGTTGCTGTAGCTATTTGCTAGCCGGGCTCTGCACAAATCAGAAAAGCCTACTCTACTCTGGAAAAAGATTACCTGGCTGTTATCTGGGCCTTAGAGCATTTCCGGCCATATGTTGAAGGATTGCACGTGACTACACTGAGTGGCTGATGTCCAGACCCAATACCTCTGTCAGGCTTACCCGGTGGTCTCTCCGTCCTTAAGACTTCGACTTTAGTCCACAAACCTGGAGAATGTAATAAGGTGCCACCCTTTCACGTAACCCCCCTTCCAGATGTGGATGTGCCTCCTGATCTTCTACCTTCCTATGCTGTGATTGGAAGCATGGACCTTCGAGTTCTGCCTTGGGCAACAAAATGAGGAGAATGACAAAGATCTACAAAACTACACTATTCATGATGGACTCCTGTATTTCCCCGACCCAAAAACGAAATGTGGCCTCCACCCACTCAAACAAATTAAACTTGTTGCTCCTATAATGCTGCGTCATTATCTGTTCCAATATTACCATCACCAACCTTCTGCAGGACATCTGGGCATCGTAAATAGGCTAGCATGTTTGTGTTTCAGGTTCTTCTGGCCCAACATCAACTCCGATATGAAAAAGTATGTGGTCTCCTGTTGTTCTTGTTAAACTACCAAACCATCCCCAAGAAAAACAGTCGGTCTTATGGTTCACATTAAACCACAAAGACCATGTGAATACACAGAGGTGGACTATGTTGAACCGCTATGTTGTATGAAAAGAGGAAATGCATATATCCTTGTTTTTGTGGACTTTTTCCCAAAATGGATTGGAGTGCTGTGACAGAAGCCACAGCTCAGGTTGCTGCTAATAAGTTTATCAATGACAAATTTGACCAGCATGGTTCTCCCTCCTATCTTATTTCTGGAAGAGGAACACATTTTGTCAGTGAACTATTTGAGCATGCAGTATCAACTCTGGGAAACGAGCACAGACTTATGTGTTAACCAGATTGATTTCTGAGAACCCGATATTCAAGCCGGACACAGAGGTTGCTTTCAAAATGTTTATTATAAAAGGGAGAAGGTGATATGGAAGGCAGGCAGGACTGTTTGACCAGGGCAGGAACAGACAGAAGCAGGCTGACCAGGTGATGCAGACAGAACCAGACTAGATCGGGAGCAGGGGTTGCCTGCAGAACCAGACTGACCAGGAGTGGCAGGCAGAATCAGACTTGACCATGAGCTGTATGCTGATGCAGACCTGACCAGAAGCTGTTTAGTCATACAGACCTGACCAGAAGCTGTATAGTGATGCAAACTTGACCAGAGACTGTAGATGAGTTCCCAGTCAGGCAGATCGAGGCACAAAGAATCCAGTAAAGACCTTTACCAGGCCATGCACACAAGCACTAGCAAAACAAACTAGAGAGGGCAGGGTATGAGCAGATACAGGAAATAAACAGGCAGAGTGACAAGAAGACACTGGGGAAAAGTACATGCAGGCTGCAGGACAAGACGAGACATTCTGGCAGGGAGTCGTAGAATGAAGCAGGTATATATAGGCAGAGTGGGCAGAGTTGAGACTAATTGATTGCTGCAGCAGGTGGAGCTGATTAAGGTGCTGAGTGGTGACTGGATTGTGACTGGTGGCTGAGAAGACTGGACCATGGAGTGGAATAATCAGTCAAGAAAAGTCCAAAATAAAAACAACAAAAACCTATATCATGACAGTCATTCGAGCATATGTAGAGGACAAGCACACTAGCTGGGAGAAACATTTACCTCAGATTTGTTTTGCCCTGTGAGCTGCACCTCATGAGAGCACAGGCCTAACTCCCGCCATGATGCTCTGTGTAAGAGAGTTGGACACTCCGTTGGACTTTATTACTCAACACTCTTGGGAAGGAGTGGATGAAACTGAGACATTGTACTCAGATAACCTGAGAGCTTGGCTTCAGGATGCTCATGACCATGCTCATATGGTGTTGGCGGTGAGTCATTAAGCAAAAAAGTACTATGACCTAAGGTGTTGTGCGGTCTCTTATGAAGTTGGAAATCTGGTTAGGGTGAAATCTCATCCAAAATCAGATGCATCATCCAGCTTTCCAGCAAAGTTGGCTCCTCTCTACTCAGGTCCCTACTGTGTCTCTAGGAAGTCATCTGATGTAAACAACCCGCTCACTAAAGTGGACATAGGAGAAGAAGCTGGAGTTTTTCATGTTGCAAACCTAGAACCAGTCTACCTACAACAGCTTCATCTGACAAATCCAGGTTGTCAACAGTTTTGGGTCCTAGTCTGCTAGACAGTGGCTCTCCTCCTGTTCTTCTGCATCCAGATACTGGTGTTAGTTCTATTGTTGATACCAGCACAAATCAGATTGACTTTGACCATGCTGATACCATTCCACCTTTCTTTGACTAATACTCCGCTCAAGAAACTGCTGACATTGCTCCGGTGACAGATTTTTCCAATTGGCCTTCTGGCAACAGTGAAGGTCAGTGTTGCTGATCCTTATAACTTCAGACCAAGATGTGTTCCTAGAGTGACCACTGACTGGTCAGTCAATAAATGGACCAACCCTATACAGACAGATTTGACCTTAAGTGATCACTTAAGGTTTTGTGTTTCCTGTTGTTCCGTTACTCTAGTTTCAGGTCCAGTTTTTCAATGATTCATATTGTTGAAGGTCGAATGTTATGATGGATGTTTCCAAAAAAAGGAAACGTCATGGTGCATCTGTCCTGATCATCTTGAGTTTATTTTTGATGTCTAATATTTGGTCAAAAGGATAATCACAATGTGGGAAACTGTCATGTATGTCAGTTTGTCATTATTGTGCTGTGCATTTCTCTGTTTGGTTTCATTATATTATCTGGCTTCCCCATGTTTGGAGACTCATTATGTACGGACTGCTTGTGTTATGTTTTGGCTGAGGACAGCCTTCGTTTAATTGTGTGATGTCTCTTTAAGACAACCCAAGTCAGTGTTTGATGATGTCATAAGTATGTGCACAAATGTTTGTAGAGAGCATGGGAGAATAGATATGCATGGACTCTGACCACGGATTTATTGTTTTACTCTCTCCATTTCTGTTTGTAACGTTCCAGGATGTATAAGCTGTTTTCTTCATGTTTGATAAGAAGGCAGTTGTTTTACCTGGCTTTCTCATATTGAGGAAGAGCATGGTTAGTAAACAGGACAAGCATTGTGGAAGATCCAGTACCCCGGGTCGTCTGAGTTTTGGAAGGAGTGAGTTGTTGTCGTTACAGTAGGATATTGCAATGATCTTCTTCCACTTTCAAAGCAGAAAGTCTGCCTTTTCACAGTGGTTTGATCAGAGGCTGTGCACTCTTTAGAGACATAACTTAATAACTTTCAGTGTGTGTAAAATGAGAGAAAGCCTCGCTAAATCTGTGGTTCTGATTTAGGTAACGAAATGCAGCGCGCCTGTCTGCGTCTAGAAAGCTGGAGTGTATATTAACTTTTAGGTTTTTTTCCCTCAGGTGTGGTTCATGGTTTGTAAATAGTAAACGAGTTCACAGTTCACCAACTTAGGTTTAAATGACAATCAGTCTTGGGGAAATGTGGGTTTTCTGTATACAAGGAATATGACGAATCTCCGTTTAATCTTAGTCTTACAGAACTGTTACAAAATGGTTTCTAATTAATATAAAATGCCGGAAAAAAGATTTTCACATTTGATATCAAGTACTTGCAGGTATTCTCCACAAACGTAGCAAAGGCTTTATATTCACTTTTCAGCCTCGACAAACATATAGACTGCGGGAAATCACAGACTGTCTGGCCAACCAAACACTACTGCAACAGGGTTCGCCCACTACAGCTCCCTAACGAGACTATCCTATCAGCAGAGGTCTGGCACACCCGAAAACTCCAAAAACAGATTCAAAATTGGCTCACAACCTTGATGAACTGTACAGATGAAGTTTGGAGAAGTACATTGTCACCTAAAACATCTTGAAACTAGTTTTTGTGAGAAATGAAGGGTATGAAAGTGATAGATGTATGAACTGATCTCCTTAATGCACCCTATTCCTCCAAGCAGCAGTCTGTTTTGCTGTGGTACACACAACCCTGTCCATTAAACAAAGCTCAATGCTTGTTAAAAAGTCCTAGCCTCAGACCAGGACCTTTTTCCTGTGAAAGTAAAGCCCTGGGATTCTGAAATTCGGCATGTAAATTTGTATCAAAAAACACGTTGGGCTTGTAAAAAGCAACAGCCCTTTGCCCTTGCAAACAAAATAACAGGTGCAATAAAACAGTTTACCTGCACTGCTGATTATCAGTTTTATCCTAAAATCTTTCCGAAGCACACAGTAGAGTCTAACCTCTAAGCATTCTAAAGTGCAGGCAAATTCATTGTTAGCTTGGAATGCTGGCAATTGACTACATCAATTAACAAATCCAACTTGGAACGGGGATTTGGTGTCATGATAAAAGGTTTTGAATTCAGATTTAAATATTATAAGGTACTTCAGCTAGCATTGGGAAAACTTGAATACCTCCAATTTTGACTATTTACATTGTAACAGGGAGAATCCAGAATCATTCAGATTTAGTTTCCAAAGTTTTTTTTCTTTCAACCATGAAATTTGTTTCTCAAAAACCATTAGGAAAACATAGAAAATGAGTATTATTTGAAAGAAATTATTAAGGAGCTTGCTAAAAATTAATTATCTGCTTCTCAATAATCAATGAATTAATCTGCATTGACATTACATTAATTTAACCCTTTTATAATTGCTTTTAGCATGTTTCCTCTAGTAATATTACTAATATTATTGAGTGTCTCGTCTTAGAGGCTGTAAGGACTCCTTGAGATCACTCTTATCTTTAGCTCCCTCCATAGATTCTATCAGCTTCAAGTAGGGACTCTGGCTGGGCCGCTCTAAAACATTAGTATTGCTTTCAGTTCGAAGACACGTGTGGGTAAAATCGAAAGATTAAACCAAAATCTGCCATTGGTATAAATTTAAAGATTAACTGTAATTTGTGTGGCAGATTGCCAATAGGACTTTCTCTTTTCATCTATTAGGTGATTTCTAAATGCAGTTGATTGTGTGAGATTTTATTGAGGGGGCTTCAGAGCAAACAATCTCAATATAGCACAAACTAACCCTTTCAGAGTTTTACTTAAAAAGATTGTATATTCCCTTCCAATGCAAAATTACAGTATGTACTACTTTCTGTTAGTCAAATAAAATCTTATGAAATGGAGTTGAAGAGAGATTATTGTACAGTACTAAAAAATAAAAAACATACATTAATCTTCAAATAAAACAATATACACCAAGTGTTCATACTGATAGGGTTTACTTAGTCCTTTCTGAGCTTGAAATAACTTTGCACCAGGTGTAAAGCCTACAAAAAACATTACTGTGCCATCTGCCAGTAGTACCACGGAACTTTCAAAAAACAAGATGGTGACAGCTGACATAGCCACTGTAAGAGCAAGTAGACCATCCTGCAATGCCTCTCAGTAAAGTGAAAGCTCAGTGTTACACATTGCTCGCATGCGTAATATCGTACTTCTGGTCATGTAGTGAAATAAAATCCTAAGAAAAACACACATGGGTTTGTTTACTAACAAACAGAGCAAAAACAAAGTGGAAAATACATAAAATATAATAATCCAACAAGGCACGGCTATTTCTTTGGAAAATCTTTATACGCAACCCCAGTGAGCATATAAATTCATAAAGTCATAGTACGTGACTTGGCCTCTTTAAAATTACTTGAATTAGTTACATTAATAGACATACCAATTTTTCTAGCAATAAGGACAGAAAACAGGGGGATTCTGTGTCCCTGGACAAAGGCACCATGAAAACATCAGTTATGCGCTTTTTGCTTGGTACATCCACGAATGAGAAGGATGCACAAAGTCCTGTCATAGAAGACTTGGGCTATTTTGCACTTTTCTACACTCTTTTTAAAGTCAAGACTAAGCTTCTGACAGGACATCATGAGGGGAGAAGTTAGAAAAAAATGTAGAAAAGACAGACAAGTTAGGAGATAAAATTCACCTGAAGGAATAAAGAATTCCAGAGAGATGTACAGCTCTAGCTTTGACTGGAATACTATGTTTCTAAGCTCCAGGCTTAGCAGCAAACTGTATGCTTCTTGCATTGTTGCTGCTGCCAGGTCTGTAAACATGAAGGCAACTTCCATTGGTGAGACTAACATTGTTCTACCAGTACACCCCAAGCCTGTGCTGTAATACAAAACAACAAAAGATGTAATACAACACCTTGCTGTAAATGTTTCAAAAGAGGGGCGTCTGTACCAGCATGCACACACACACAGAAACAAATAAAAAAATAAGTAGTCAAAATTTACAGTACAGCATGTATGCATTTGGACAGCTGGTCAGTTTTAGCTCAGGCTCTTTGTTTCATTAAGAAGATAAAAATATATGCTGGCTAAGAAATCTGTAAGCCAAGCATTCAATTATTTTTCAAGCATCAAATTCAGTCTGTGTCTGCTCCAAGAAATATGTCTTATGGCCACCATAGATATACACAATATTAAGAGCGAAAGGCTGAAGAACTAATGAGTCACACTGGCGCTGTCGTCCGTATTTAAAATCAAGGCTACCATATACTTTAATACGCCATACTTTAATAAAATATGCTTGGATGGATCAGTTGTTTTCTGAGTGAAAAATAAGCAAAAGAGTCTGTTTGACACAAATTGGAAAAAAAAGAAAAAAGAAAACCAAATATAAAATGATTTCAAATGACTCAGATGATTACAGGTACAGTTTACACTCCTAGACATTGGCTTTTCTTGGGTCATATATGACGCATTACGATTAGGAATGACCCACAGTTCCATTTAGATCTGCTCAGGTAATGATGTACTGACACACAGAGCAGATATGAGCCTTTCAGACATGTTTACAATATATCAGGCTAAACTTCCACTGGGACAAAACATGTGCTGACCTAAATGGGTTCTGACATTCATAATTTTTCAATGCTGAAGACATCACTATTGTCTTGTCAGAGCTTCAAGTAACTGCTTAGATGTGCTGAAGGATGTCTGATGTCAGCTCCAGTTTCTTCACTTAAACAGATTTAAATTCTGAATCAGAATCAGGTTTAATCACCAAGTTGCTTCATACAACAAGGAAGTTGACTTCGGTTCCACTTTGCTCTTATTGAAGACATTTTAAGTAGAATATACAAAAAAGGAAATAAAAATATGTTTTTCTTTAAACATGAATATGTACATTTTCAATAAAAGAACCCATATGGAAAAGAAATAGGAAAAAAAGTAAAAAAAAAAATTAAGCATTCAATCCACTAGTTTATGTTTCATATATTACACTCATCTCTAAATCTTACCCTTAAGATTGACAACTATGGGATAAAATGAAGAACCTGGGAGTGTGGTTTGACCCTGTGCTCACTTTTGAGCTTCATTTGCAGGAGGTGACTAAGACTGCCTTTTTCATCTTAGAAATATCACAAAAGTTAGGCAAATTCTATTCTTGGAAATGTATATATTGTTATCCATGCATTTAGATCCTCACACATTGATTACTGTAATGTTCTATTCTCTGGGTTATCAATGAAAAGTTTTAGGGGTTTGCAGATTGTTCTGAATGCAGCTGCTTCTGTTTTAACTAAAACTGGAAAATATGTGCACTTTGCTCCAATGTTGTCATCCCTTACTTGGCTGCCTTGTCATGATTGAGCAGACTTCAAGATCCTATTGCTCACCTACCAGGCCTTAAACAGAATGGCACCCTCTTGGACCTTTTGCACTTGTATGTCTGTTCTCGAGCTCTCAGATCTCAAGGCACTAGCCTTTTCAAAATCCCTAAAGCGCAAAGAAAAACTGTTGATGAACATGCCTTCTCTTTTCGTGCCCCTTTCTGTGGAACACTCTCCCTCAGGACGTTAGACAGGCAGGTTCTGTTGGCATTTTTAAAATTAAATTAAAGACCCACTTGTTTACTCTGTCCTACTCGTTTCAAATTTTAATTTCTGTTGTTTTATATGTTTTTATTTATACTGTTTTAATTTGTCTTTTATTTCCTTGTAACTGTTCAGCACTTTGTATGAAAGTGCTTTTATAAATAAAGTTAATATTATATTATATATACATACCACAATAGACAACCAGGTTGGGCTAGTCCCCGCTCCCCCCACTAGCAGAGTGCCAACCCAAAGAAGGGGGAGAGCATCTGCCGTGAGATGTTAATGACCATGCCCCCCTACCAGCTCAACAGGCCCCAAGGCCCCCCAGCACACCAGAAGTCCCGTGCCGGCCCAGACCCCAAGCGGCATACCCCATGGGACCCAAACCCCCCGAGGCCCCGCCGGGCCCCCCCCCCCCCCGAGGGCGGCAAACCCCAGGGACCCCGGGACCCCAGACCCACCCCGGACCCACCAAGCAGCAGCATAGCTACCAGGTCAGTAACCCACGTCCGTCACCTCGAAACCCCCATGAGCGTCGCAAGCGGGAGCTGTGGGCCGCCCCAAGGCCTCCCGAACCCCGCCCAGATGAGGGTAACAGACCCTGGAGTCAGACCCACTGGGCGCCCCACCTCAGGGGCCCCCCAGAGCTCCAGGACGCAGAGACCCCCCCCCCCCCCCAGCCATCCCCAGCGCCCCGCAGGTAGCATCCCACAGCCCCCCATTCCACTAAGTAATGGAGCCGATTAAAGGAGCCCAGAGTGATCGATCTGATGCGGATGCAGATGCTGTCTCAAGATTAATATGATCTAGCAAAAGATCTCTATACTGATTAATACTGAGGTTTTCCTTACTTTTCCAATTCATATGCCCATTCCTATTTCCTTTTTTGTATTTTTTTGGTATTCTTTTTGATCCATTGTATATATGAAGATCCACTGTATATAACTGAATGCACCTTTCCTACTCTGCACCTTCTTGTATGAGCCGATGTGACGAGTGAATTTCTCCATTGTGAGATCAATAAAGGCTATCTTATCTTATCTTATCTTAGGATGGTTTTCTTTGCGATACATAAGGCAGTGAAAACCATGTAAACTATTTTTTTTTCCCAGAGGGCTTTCCTCAAAGTTACCCAGCAAGTAAACTGATGGGGAAGGTGAAATATTACAACTCAGGCACTTTGATAAGTCCTTATATATCTGTGCCCAGAATCCCTGGACAGGTGTGCATAACCATAACGCATGAAAATAATTCACACTGCCTATGCAGTGTGGACAGATATTGGATTGTGCGAAACCCATCTTGAATAATCCTTTACCTGTATAGTGTACTCTGTGAAGGATTTTGTATTGTATTAATTGTAAATTGGGATTTCTAGTCAGTTTGAAAGTTCTTAGACATATCTGAGTCCAGATGTTTTGTTCAAAGCTGATTGATAAATCCTCTTCCCATTTCATAATGGGAAGAGATATTAAATCATCTAGTTTAGTCAGTGTCCTGTATGATTTAGACAGTAGTTTGGGGGGGGGGGGGGGGGGGGAGGGGGTTAAATCTAGAAAGTCTACTATATTAGTTGGGATTTGTAAAACACCTTCAATATGCTTAAATTTATTTCTAATTATAGATTTGATTTGTTCATATTCTAAGAATTTATTGTTACTAATGCCATATTGCATATTTAATTTGGCAAAAGTGATAAACTCGGTTCCGTCAAGTAAATGTTCCAGGTATTTAATACCTTTATTCTTCCAGTATGTAAAGTTTATCATATTATTATTTTGTAGGATGTCAGGGTTATTCTAGATGGGTGTACGACTGCACGGGATAAGGGATGACTTCGTTATTTTAAGAAACTCCCACCATGCTGTCAGAGTAAAGCTAATGTTAATATTTTTAAAGCATGTATGCCGTTTTATATTTGAGCTAATAAACGGCAAATCTGAAATCATGATATTATTGCACATTTTCTGTTCTATGTCTATCCAGCGCTCATCTAAAGGATTATTTTTTATCCATTTAGGGATGTATTGTAGCCTATTTGCTAAGTAGTAGTTATGGAAGTTAGGCAGATCTAGTCCCCCTCTATCTTTAGTCTTCTGTAGTGTCTTTAAGCTAATACGAGGGGGTTTATCTTTCCAAAGAAATTTAGAGATGGAAGAGTCTAGAGATTTAAACCAGTCGGATGATGGTTTATTGGGATCATTGAAAATAAGTAATTAATTCTAGGTAAGACCATCATTTTAATTGAAGCTACTCTATCCATAAGTGAAATTGGAAGCGACTTCCATCTTTCAAGGTCCTCTTCTATCCTGTTTAAAAGTGGGGTGTGGTTGAATTTAAGTAAATCCGCTAATTTCGACGACACAGTAATACCCAAATATTTAATATTTCCTGATTGCAATTGTAAATCTAGGGGGTTCTGGAAAGAGCAATTAATTGGCAGTACCGTAGATTTAGACCAGTTTATAGAATAATCTAATACTTTTGAGAAAGATTCTAGTAATCTAATTACTTGAGAGAGAGAATTATTTGAATGCTGGAGATAAAGTAATACATCATCAGCGTAAAGACTAATCTTATGCTCTATTTTCAAGCATTTTATACCTTTGACAGCATTAATTTGTCTAATTGTTGCTGCTAGAGGTTCGATAAAGATGGCAAAAACTGAGGGGGAAAGCGGGCATCCTTGCCTAGTGCCCCTCAAAAGCTGGAATATGTTTGGTTATTTGTCCTGACACAGGCTGTAGGAGAACTGTATAAAATTTTTAACCAATTTATAAAGAAATTGCCAAAACCAAATTTATGTAGAGTAGCGAGTAAAAAGTTCCAGTTTACTCTATCAAATGCTTTTTCTGCATCTAAAGATAATATATTGGTTTTAATATTTTTACTGTAGGAATAATCAATTAAATTAAGTAATCTGCGTGTGTTTGTGGATGACTGTCTTCCTCTGATAAAACCAGTTTGATCAGGGTGGATTATGAAAGGAGTGACTTTATCTAATCGTTTTGCAAGAGCTTTACAGATTATTTTAATATCCACGTTAATTAAGGATATGGGACGATAACTGGTGGGACACATAGGATCTTTGCCTGGCTTAAGCAGAAGACTGATGGTGGCAGAGTTCATATTAGCTGGAAATCTGCCTTTTTCATGAATTTCCTGCAACATTCTGTGGAACGTTGGTGCCAGAATATTCCAGAATTCTTTATAAAACTCAGTAGGGAATCCATCTGGACCTGGGGCCTTTTTATTGGGCATGCTATTAAGAGCTTCCTTAATTTCAACTGTTGTCAGCGGTCCAGTGTGGTTCTTTGGCTATCTGATAATTTAGGAAGTGTAATTTTATCCAGAAATTGCTTGATGTCATTATCTGATGGATTTATCTGTGACGTGTATAAGGATTTGTAGAAATCTCGGAAGGTGTTGTTTATACAATCCGGATCACTTACTGTATTACCAGTTGAGTCTGTAATTGCAAATATAGTAGTTTTTTCCTTATTTATTTTAAGCTGATTAGCTAAGAATCTTCCTGACTTATTGCCATGTTCAAAATTTTCTATTCAAAGTCTTTGTATTAGAAATTTATTTTGCTTTTCAATATATTGGTTTAATTCTAATTTTACTTCACGGATTTTACCTAACGTTCCCTCTTCTTGAGAGGTTTCTAATAACTTAAGTTTTTCTTCTAATTCCTGAATCTTTTTATTTTCTATCTTATTTTTATGAGATGAGAATAAAATTATTTTACCTCTCATCACTGCTTTCCCTGCTTCCCATAGTATAGATGCTGATGTGCCTGGCAAATCATTGTATTCCAAGTATGAAGCCCACTGTTCTTTGACAATTTTTATAAATTCTTCATCTTTAAGCAGTGATGTATTAAATATCCAGCTTTTGTTTTGTGGGGTTATTTTTTATTAATTAGGGTTAAAGTAACAGGAGCATGATCACTGACAGCAATAGGATGAATTACAGTCTCTGAAACGTCCGACAGCAGCGAGCTGCTGATTAAGAAATAGTCCAAGAGAGTAAGAATGGACATTTGAGAAAAAGGTATATTCCTTACTTTTAGGATGAAGAGATCGCCATGCATCGCAAAGACCAAAATCACTCATGTATTGTTTGACTACATTTAATGACTGCCAACTGCGCTGAGTCCCTGTTGTATTCAACCTGTCTATATCGTCATTTAGACCAAAGTTGAAGTCACCCCCAATAATTAGAGAACAATCCCCGTGTTTTGAAATTGCATGGAATTGTTTGTGGAAAATTGAGGGGTTATCAACATTTGGACCATATATACTGACAATACAAAATTACAAAATACAAAAATATAAAATTACATTCATCATAGTTAAAAAGTGCATGCCCTCGAAAAAATAGTTATGCATAGACCCAGGTAGCATCATATGATGTGCTTGTGATTGTCTGGTCAACAGGGAAGAAGCAGACATATAAGATAGAGAAAGACAGGGAATTAAGAAAGTGCAAAGAGTGAGAAAATGTGAAAAAGGAAGAACCACAGCCCATGCCTCGTGTACCCAGCCGTGACTAACAACCATACCGTGCCAACGTGCTCTTGAGCTGTGCATATATTTCATTTATCACCGTGTTCCGATCTATGCACCTTTTTTTCCAGTGTGACATGCTTTAAATCCACCTGTTGTGTATCTAATAAAGCCAAGGAGTGATCTTCTGATCCCTGAACAACTGACCATTAATATAAAGTTTGTCAACTGCTACGGTAGCTCTGACGTCTTCAGTAATGTATTTTTTCCTGATTGGGAATAACACTCGCCTGCGATCTAGGATTTCCTTAGGAAACTGGTCATTAACACTGAAATCCGTCCCTCTCAATTCTCTGCCACGACTCCTGACCTGTTCTTTTTGTTTATAATGCTCAAATTTAGCTACAATCGGACGAGGACGGATTTTATCGGGTTTCTTACCTCCGAGCCGGTGGACCCGATGAAAGGTGATGTTTTTTACCTGATCCGCTGGGATTTTCAGCTTCTGCTGGAGAAACTCATGGATGGTCACCTCGGGATCCTCCTCCTGCTGCTCCGGGATGCCTGTAAAGACGAGATTATCTCTCATACTTCGCGACTGTATGTCCAGAATGGATTCTTTCATCTTCTTATTTTCGCCGGACAGCTGGATCATCCCCTCGGTGAGCTCCGTAACCTTCTCCCTCAGCGCCTCGTTCTCCGCGGCCACAGCTGTTAGCTGAGCTTGGCTAAATTCCACCGACTCCCTCAACGCCTGGAACTCTTTATGAAGGACCTCTACCAAGGCGAGGCGAGCGTCCAGGCTGGTAAGCTTCTTGTCGATGGATTCCAGGACGTCGCTGTAGCTCCTGTCGGGAGACAAAGTAGAAGATGACGCCCCGGTAGAGCTAGACCGGGTGCGCTTAAGTGACAGTGTGTTTGTGGCTGCGGGATTTCTGGCCTTCCCCATCACGATGTTATCAAAACACTCGTCCAGGTAGCTCTCCAGGCTCATCAAGGTCTCTTCGTCCAGTTTGTTCCCTCGTGAAAAATTAGACAGTTGTTAATGTTTGAACTTTACTTTGTATAATTTTCAGTTATTAGTTGGTACTTACCTGAGCTGTTTTAATTTTTTGAACTACATGTATGCCGCCATTTTACTTACGCACAGCTCTCGCGAGAACTCAGCCGCTCATCACCGTCCAGCCGCTACAGCAATTTGGTTTAAAAAAAAAAACAGTATCACCTTCTACTGGCAGTTATTGAAATAGAAATGTAAAAGAAATCATAAAAAATAACACCTAAATATAATCAAACTTTCAGATTGTGGTCAGTCCAGATGAGTATGGGGAGTTAAGTGCCCTCTCACCAATGCCTCCACCCCTTCAAGGTGAGCTTGATGGCAAGTAGCTCCCAGTCGCTGACATTGTAGTTCCTCTTGGCAGGTGAAAAATTGTGAGAAAAAAAGGTGCAGGGGTGGATAATGTTGGATGATTCTGACTGCTGGGATAAGACGGCTCCCACCCCGGTGTGTGAGGCGTCAACTTCAATGACGAACTACTTCTTGTGATCAGGATGGGTGAGGATGGGTGCTGAGGTGAATCGATCCTTTAACTCTTTGAAGGCTTGATCAGCAGGAGGAGTCCAGGAGAAGGTAGTATTGGGTGATGTGAGAGCTTTCAAAGGTTGGGTGATGAGGCTCAAGTGTTTGATGAAGAGTTGGTAGATGTTTGTGAATCCCAGGAACCTTTTAAACTGTTTACAGGTCGTGGGGACCAGCCAGTCAACCACTGCCTGGATCTTGCGGAGGTCTATCTTCACCCGTCCACCCTCAAAGATGTAGCCTAACAAGGGTGTTGATGGGACTTGGAACTCACACTTCTCTGCTTTGACAAATAACCGGTTCACAAACAGCCTCTTCAAGTGAATCATTGATATAATTTACTAGAGAGTCTTGCTCAGCTCCGGAGATATTGTATAACTGGCCTGAAGGTAATGGGGAACCAGGGAAGAGATTGATGGAGCAGTTATAGGGATGGTGAGGAGGGAGAGAAAGGGCAAGGTCTTCATTGAAAACTTTCTTTTGTTCATGGTATTCTACATTGGAGAGATTGGGTGTGACTAATGAGCTGGCTTGGGAAGGTGGGCAGGATGTGGGTGGGACTGTAAACAGGGGTCTGAAAAGAATGGACTCAGGACTCAATGTCAAAAAATTTCCAGCTGATATGGTAGTTGTATGTAGCCAACCAGGGGTACCCAAAGACAACATCAGACTTTCAGCTGGAAAAAAATAATACAGTCTGTTCATGATGATTACCTAAAGTGACTAGATGGATGGGTTTGGTTTTATGTGGGATAGTTTGGAGAGGATTGCCATTGAGAACGGCGACTTTTATTGGTGAGGGTAGTAGAATCATGGGAATATCATTATGGGAATATCATGGGATATTCATGATCATGGAATATGAGCTATATTTATCCATAAATCCTGATGAATCCAATCAATTACTTCGACTGCAGTCATGTCTTGATGACATCAAAAGCTGGATGACTTTAAATTCCCTGCACTTAAATTCTGACAAGACAGAAGTTGTAATCTTTGGACCAGAGTCCTCAAAAAATAAACTTCTTAATCAATCACTTAATCTGGATGGCATTAACTTGGCCTCTGGTAATAAAGTAAAAAATGTTGGTGTTATTTTTGACCAAGACATGTCATTTAAATCCCATATTAAACAGGTTTCCAGAGTTTCCTTTTTTCACCTCAGGAATATCGCCAAAATTAGAAACATTCTGTCCAGGGGTGATGCTGAAAAACTAGTCCATGCATTTGTTACTTCAAGGCTGGACTATTGTAACTCTTTACTATCAGGAAGTCCACAAAATGCAGTTCAAAGTCTTCAGCTGATCCAAAATGCTGCAGCAAGAGTTCTGATGAAAATCAACAAGAGGGATCATATTTCTCCAATTTTAGCTTCCCTTCGTTGGCTTCCTTTTAAATCAAGAATAGAATTAAAAATTCGTCTTCTAATGTATAAAGCCCTTAATAATCAAGCTCCACCATATATCAGAGATCTGATTACCTCGTATGTTCCTAACAGAGCACTTCGCTCTCAGACTGCAGGTCTGCTGGTGGTTCCTAGAGTCTCTAAAAGTAGAATGGGAGGCAGATCCTTTAGCTATCAGGCTCCTCTCCTGTGGAACCCACTCCCATCTTTGATCCGTGAGGCAGACACCCTGTCTACTTTTAAGACTAATCTTAAAACTTTCCTTTTTGACAAAGCTTATAGTTAGAGTGGCTCATGTTACCCTGAGCTACCTCTATATTTATGCTGTTATAGGCCTAGGCTACTGGAGGACATCAGGGCCTATTTTTCTCACCCTACTGATTTCTACTGTTCTCCAGTCTACTGTTGTCCAGTTTTGCATTGCATTGCATTGAAATGACTGTTGTCATTTCAGCTTTTCACTTTTTGTTCTCTCTCTTTTTTCTTCATAGTAGGTACACCTGGTCTGGCGTTCTGTTAGCTGTGACATCATCCAGGGAAGACAGATCACCTGCTATTACCATCTAATGTTGAACAGATTACTGGATCAATGTGTGCTTCTGTGCTTTTTGTCTGTCTTGTTGTGTCTCTGCTCTGTCTTCTCTAACCCCCAGTCAGTCGAGGCAGATGACCGTTCATACTGAGCCCGGTTCTGCTGCAGGTTTTCCTTCCCGTTAATGGGGAGTTTTTCTTTCCGCTGTTGCTTCATGCTTGCTCAGTATGAGGGATTGCTGCAAAGCCATGGACAATGCAGACGACTCTCCCTGTAGCTCTACGCTTCTCCAGGAGTGAATGCTGCTTGTCGGGACTTTGATGCAATCAACTGGTTCGTTGTCATGAAAGGGGTCAACTGATGGGGAGCTGCTGTGTCTTGGTAAGTGTGTTAATCAATTCATTTTATTTGGATCGGGCTGATGCTGTGATAAATGTTTGGTTTGTGTCCAGGTTAAAAAATAATCAATAAAAAGTAAGACAAGACCACGAGTTGCTGCTCACCTGAGTAACAACAAGGGTTCGTCTAAAGATGTTTTAGAACTGATTGGTGACCTTTAGTTTATATTTCAGATAGTTATTATAAGTAGAATTATTACAAGTTGTTTTGATGATTTATGGTTGTGATTTATGAGCATAGACTTCCAGTTTTAGATGTGCTTTTCTACTGCTCAGTTTGTATATATGAAGGTTCCTCATGAACAAAATAGGAGTCAGTAACAGGAAAACTGAATGAGACAAGATCTGCATGATCTGAGAATGATGGACTAAGAGATAACCACCTGTTTAATGTCCATTTATTATGTTGTTTTAGCTTTTAGCTCCTAATATTGTGGTATTTAGCATTTTTTGTATTTAATCAGATGAGATAATAATAATAATAGGAAGTTTTCATGTTGTACATTCTAATGTTTTTGGAAGTGATTTTAATTATATAATGTCTCTGTTTTAGAATAATGTAAGATTGATACAAGAGGAGAGAGGAAGAAGATAGGAAGACAGAAAGGAGATTAAATGAGAGTGGAGGAAAATAGGAACACTGATGGAAAGAACGGTTGACAAGAAGGGAGAAAAATTTACTTAGAGTTTTAATAAAGTTCAAGTGATAAAGCGTTGACATGATTTAAGTGATAAACTAACCTATTGAGTAATGTGGTGTGCAAGGTATGCTTTATAAAACAGAGTGGCTATATACTCTGGTTTGAGTTGTCTGAGCATAACCTCTTTCTGAGTCTCAGCACTTAACATGAGTTTCACTGCACTTCCCTAGCTGTGGCAGAATGAAGAGGCAGATTATTTGTATTTTTTTCTTGTGTTTTAAAAATTTCAGTTCTGCACATAATATATCCTCTTCTTCTCTTATTTTATCCAGACCTCTGGATACCGTGGCTGATGGCTCTTCAGACACAGAAGGCCTTGAAGAAACCAGAGATGAGCTCATGTTAGCTGACTCACTGACCGGAGTTAACTCACCTTTTATGACCAAACAATATACTTGCACATCAACTACTACCATACACATACACATAATGTAGTTATACACACTTTATGTAAGTGTATACATGCTCATGCTGCACTACACACACAATCACTTGCATTCATGTCAAGGGGATTTCCAAGTCTGTGCTTTTTTGAACATGTTTAACACCTTTTCACCTCACATCACCACAACCTATTTGCTTGTCCCAAACAGGCTCTAAGCACAGCTCCACTTCTTCCTGAACCTCAGCAGCTACTTTGTTTCCTGTCATTCAATTTTTTTTCCTGTCTTTCATTACTGGACAGACTGATTAATCCAGGTGTGTCTGACCTCAGTAACCAACCAGGCACACCTGGATTAATCAGCTTGTCCAGTAATGAAAGACAGGAAACAAAGGAGCAGCTGAAGTTCAGGAAGTAGTGGAGCTGTGCTTATAGCCCATTAGTAGGAGAAATTAATCTGCTTCTTTGAGATGCACAGGCTCCTGATGCGGCCAGGTGACAGTAAGAAACATATATCTTCCTTTATCTGCGGGCTTGACTGCTACTTGTTTTTGATGTTAACACAGAAAAAACCTATTTCTCATAGGTATGTAGACGTGAACAGAATAAGTATTTGTTGCCCTTTTTTTAAAAGGTGGGGGAACTCTGTCTCCACAGACAGCCACAGGCTAAATGTTTGTATTTACTGTTTTTTCTTTTCCTCATGTCACTCTCCCCTTAGCGGGCAGCAGAGCTCTTTGGGCCCCACAGAATTGGAAAGCCCTGCTAATCACTCTTGACCCCTCCACTCCTACGCCCACCCCTTTGCTCCAACCCAGAGACACAGTTCTAGTTTTCTATTAATAACACTATTGATGTATTCATTTTATTAATCTTAGGATATGCTAAAAGTGTGGAGAGGCACATTCCTGGCTTTTACACTTGATTTTTGTTGTTTAAATCTTAATAAATATGTAAAAATAAATGACACCATTACTGTCCCCGTTTCCTAATTTTATCTTGATGAGATATATTGATTTTTATCCACGAGCAAGAAATGTCCCCAGATTTGATTTCAGAAATCTGGTCACCTTATGAATCAGGCTGAGTTTCATCAAGCCTTTATGGTCCGACATTTTCCCCTCAGCTGCAACACTTAAAGCACACAGGGGCTCACGCTGCGTCTTTACACATGATCCAGCCGCTGATGATTTCCCTCTTTTTAGCTCCATGCACTTCTAGCCTGTTACAGTTTATAACCATCATCATCACCTTTTATAGTGACAGGTTTCTCATCTCAGTCTCCACGCTATCCAGACAAATCTCCTCACAGGGCGCTCTGGTGCGTAATTATGCAAGCCGAAGGCTGAGTTTGAAGTTGTTCTCTGAGCGCGTTTTGTTTGTGGTCGGCGCGGACGGAATAATGACTTTCTGTTTCGCTTTTAGTCATAAATGGGGAATCCTGTAGGAAATATAGCACTTTTTATGCATTGCAACCCCAGAATTGATGAGTATAGGCGCAGCTTTTCAAGCTCTGTGTTTCACTGGTTCCTAAGTGACAGTAGAAAACCCCCCACTATTTTTGGTAATGTCTGGTATCAGCATAATTTATATGTAATGATATCGGTTTGAGGCAGTGAGGTGGGAGGATTTTACCCCAATTGGTGCGCTGCACACGAGGGATAAACAGTGGGAAAACTGCATAAAGACTGTAAAGGGCTCCTTTAGAGGGAAGAGGAGGAATGATGGGTCTGAGCTATGCACACCTGAATTAAAGCGCAAGGCAGCACGCCCACCGAAGCACCACTGGTTCTGTGTTGTTAAAAACAAAAGAGCATGAAACACAACCACTAACTCTCCTGTTGACTTTAACTGGCACATTTTGCTACGGGTGTGAGGACATTAAACATAGTGATTCATGTTTTGAATGATGAGCGCTGATAAAAGCACCTGGGTCCGAGGGAAGGGAGGGGAGAGGAGCAGTAAGAGCGTTGAGGCACAGAAACACAGCGCATGTAGTTAAAAAATGCAGAATTAATAAGAACGAAACTTATAAACAGACTAAATGCCGTTTTAGACTGCATCTGGTTAGCAGGACTGTTTTCTGATCCAGCATGCAGGCATGACTGGTTCTGAATGAAAGCTTTATCTAGGAGCAGCTCTCCCCCCTTGCCTCCTGCGTACACATTACTGGACCGGCTTACTTTCACCACTGGTTAAGACCAAAATTATTTATAACTCTGATCGCTCTTCCTGCTGCTCCGTTAACACAAACTGCAGCAGGAATTACTGATCGCCACAAGTTTAGTAGAGGTCCTGGGAAAGATTTGTATGCGCTTCATTTAGCGAAGAATATCTCAACTGTTTTAGACTAATATGACCCCATTGAACAACGTGGGATGTGTGCCAAAATCGCTACCCGGGACGAAAGTCCTGAAAATGACCACAATAGGTGACACTATTATCACATTATAGGTGAATGGGACTTTTTTTCCCTTTATAGATATTCTCATAAACTTCTACCAGTTTAATCTTCATATTAAGAGAAATACTTTTTGTATTACACTTTGTCTTAAAAATAAAATAAAATATGCAAATTAGCCAATGTCTCATTAAATATGCGTACATAAACCCTTGAAGCTATAGATTTTCTGAGGTGATCACAATGTTCACAATGACCATGATTGTAAGGTCATAGAAGAGTGTAAGCATTCTGATTTCATATAAATAAAATGGCTAAAAAACAGTCAACCAATTGCATAGCCTACAACTAGCAACAAACAGAAATTGCCAGATATTTATTAACCTAAACTTTAAAAGCTATTGGTTTCAGGCAGAGGCGGAGATGAGCGGCTGAGCGGCTGAGATCTCGCGAGAGCTGTGCGTAAGTAAAATGGAGGCGTTCATGTAATTCAAATCAAACAAGCTAAGGTAAGAACGAACCAATAACTGAAAATAATACAAAGTTAAAGCCCAAACATTTACAACTGTCTTATTTTTTACGAGGGAACAAACTGGACGAAGAGACCGTAACGAGCCTGGAGTGCTACCTGGACGAGTGTTTTGATAGCATCGTGATGGGGAAGGCCCAGAAGCCTACGGCTGCTAGCACACCGTCACTTAAGCGCACTCGTTCTAATTCCACCAGTGCGTCATCTTCATCCACTCTGTCTCCCGACAGGAACTTCAGTGACATCTTGGAATCCATCGACAAGAAGCTTACCAGCCTTGACGCGCGTCTCGCCTTGGTAGAAGTTCTACATAAGGAGTTTCAGTCTCTGAGAGAATCGGTGGAGTTTAGCCAAGCCCAGCTAACAGCTATGGCCGCCAAGAATGACGCGCTGAGGGGGAAGGTTACGGAGCTGACCGAAGGGATTATCCAGCTTTCCGGCGAAAATAAGAAAATGAAGGAATCCATTCTGGACATACAGTCGCGAAGTATGTGAGATAATCTCGTCTTTGCAGGCATCCAGGAGCAGCAGGGAGAGATAGCAGAAGAAACGGTCTGGAACTTTCTCCAGCAGAAGCTAAAAATCCCGGCGGATCAGGTAAAAAACATCACTTTTCATCGAGTCCACCGGCTCGGAGGTAAGAAACCCGACAAAACCCGTCCTCGCCCGATCATAGCTAAATTTGAGCATTATAAACAAAAAGAATTTGTTAGAAGTTGCGGCAGGGAACTGACAGGGACAGACTTTAGTGTTAATGATCAGTTTCCTAAGGAAATCCTAGATCGCAGGCGAGTGCTGTTCCCAATCAGGAAGAAATACATGATGGAGGGCGTTAAAGCCACCATATCGGTTGACAGACTTTATATTAATGGACAGTTGTTCAGGGATCAGAAGATCACCCCTTGGCTTTATTAGTTACACCACAGGTGGACTTAAAGCATGTTTCAATGACTTAAAATAAATAAATAAAATAAATAAATAAAAAAGACGCACAGATCGGTACACGGTGATAAATTAAATACACGCACAGCTCAAGAGCACGTTGGTATGGCTGTTGTTCACGGTTGGGTACACAAGGCACGGGCTATGGTTTATCCCTTTTCACACTCTTACTCTTTGCACTTTTTTATTTTTTTGTGTATTTCTATCTTATTTGTCTGCTTCTTTCCTGATCATCAGTCAATCACAAGCACATCATAAGATGCTACCTAGGTCTATGTATGACTATTTTCTCAAGGGCATGCACCTTCTAACTTCTCACTCACATCTATGGCGAATGTAAAGTTTGTGACATGGAATGTGCATGGGGCTGGCACCAGAGAGAAAAAAAATGAAGATCATTAACCAGCTTACTAGATTAAAGGCAGATGTTGTCTTATTGCAAGAAACCCACAAATCAGCTACAAATGCAAGTGAGCTTAATTCACCTGAGTTCCCTAATGTGTTTGCGGCCGGCTATAACTCTAGACAGAGAGGTGTAGCAATCTTAATCCACAAAAACGTTGGTTTTAAAATATTAGATAAAACTATAGATCCTGAAGGTAGATACATAATAATTAAAATAGCTATCCATAACCAGAAGTTATGTATTGTCAGTATAAATGGTCCAAATGTTGATGACCCCTCTTTTTTCCACCAATTATTCCATGCACTTTCAAAACACGGGGATTGTTCACTAATTATAGGAGGTGACTTCAACTTTGGTTTAAATAACGATATAGACAGGTTGAATAAAACAGGGTCTCAGCGTAGTTGGCAGTCAGTAAGTGTAGTCAAACAATACATGAATGATTTTGGTCTGCATGGCGTTCTCTTCATCCTAATAGTAAAGAATACACTTTTTTCTCAAATGTTCACCACTCGTACTCTCGTCTGGACTACTTTCTAATAAGTAGCTCACTGCTGTCGGTTGTTTCAGAGACGGTAATTCATCCTATTGCTATCAGTGATCACTCTCACCTTAATTAATAAAAAAATAACCACACAAAACAAAAGCTGGAGATTTAATACATCACTGCTTAAAGATGAAGAATTTATAAAATTCATTAAAGAACAGTGGGCCTCATACTTAGAATACAATGATCAACCAGGTACATCGGCATCGATATTGTGGGAAGCTGGAAAAGCAGTGATGAGAGGTAAAATAATTTCTTTCTCATCTCATAAAAAGAAAACAAAAAGATTCAGGAATTAGAAGAAAAACTTAAGTT